>VDFB02373365.1:216193102-216275082 GCA_007258455.2 Sequoia sempervirens
ATTGTTCTAGGGTTTGTCCTATTCGACAGATGACATGTAATCTCATCTAGCCGGTTGCTTGTTACTTCTCCTATTCCTATAAAGGAGAATTTCATGGCCAAATGTAGGGGTTCTGAACCTTGGTGTTCTAGTTCCACATTTTTCTGAGTCTAGGATTGGTCTGAGATAGGCTAGGGTTTAGTCTTGAGTCAATATTGAGTCTGTAAGCTGTAAAGTCTAAATTTCTCTGTAAATGCAATCAGTCGTGCAATGAAAACATGAAGATGCTTGTCTCTTATGCATACATCATCAAATTGTCTCCACATTTGTATGCTTTTAATCATTTGAATGAATGGCATAAGGTGTCTTTATTCATCTTCTTGTATTTCAAAATTTTGTGTTGTTTGTTGATAGGTCTGCTTCAAGGAAGGAGTTAAATCCTTTGAACACATAGCAGTGATTACTTGTTTGCAAGTTGGATTTGGTAAGTAGAGTCTAGTTGATACAAGAGTTTGGATTGTTAGTGTAAGGCATTGATAGTTGATGCAAGGCACCAACAAAACAAGATCCACTGATTGAGCTCTGTTTGCAGATGAATTCCATCTTTTGTGTATGACTCCATGACCTTGGATTAGGCATTGATCTGTCTTGCGGCCTAGTTCCTCTCAGAAACCTTTTAATCTACAAATCATTGAATATATTTTGTTTAGTTTGTGTCCTACCTCCTAGTTGCTTTAAGGTTGAGCTACTGAGAATCTAGCCCTATTTGATGTTCTCAACACTTGGCATCAGGATTCATCTGCTATAAAAAGCAATGTCTATTCTTATTTGAGACATTGTGTGAGTATACCCACCCTAGTTCTGCAGAGCCTAAAGTGCAGAAGATCTTTTGATCTTGTCAGTTGGTCAAAATCCTCCAAGCTACCCTTGATTGGAGTTGGCTACTCCATAGGTAGAATAGGAGACCAACCTGGTTTACAAGAAAAACAACCAATAGATTGGTGACTCCACTAGGGATCAAACCTAGAATCTGGCCTTATGAGTCGTATTGTGTGCAATAAAGTCATATCTTTGTTTGCCATGTTGGTTATGTTCAAAGTTTGAAGAATCTTAGGCCTAGAGAAAGTTTTGTTGCAGTGAACCTGAAAGCTACAAGATCTATGGTGCTCTGTCGGATGGAACTCAGAGAAATATTTACATGTAAGTGAGCTTCATACCATTTGAAGTTCAGTCCTCTGCAAAGAGTTGGCAACTCTTTCAAGGTGAACCTATTGAATATTTGAAGAATAGTTCCATGGATGCAACGTTCTCAGGTATTCTTCATGCTTTTGAACATTGAAAAGACTTTAGTTCCCTCATTTGGTGAGATCAAGCACTGTCATCAAGGGATATTTGAATATTGCAACTGGATAGTGTAGAGGGATATGTTTCATTTGCAAAATGCATTGTTGTCCTGATTCTCCCTCTACGAGCTATGATACCATGCTTAAGGCATAGTCTTGTCTTCATAAGAGGGTGTATGATAATGAAAGATACAGCCCTTTGGATTTTGATAAAATCCAGGGTTACCCACATACTGCCCCTAGGGGAATCAATAAATATTTACCCAAATTTACAGGTGGTGTTGAGGAATCAGCATCAAGACATATGTAGTTTTTTATTGATTTCATTGGAGACTGTCAAGTTGAAAAAGAGGATGTGGTCATGAAGTTTTTTGTAAGAACTTTAGAAGGTGTGGCTGATGATTGGTTTACTTGCTTACCGTTGCACTCCATTGATTCATGGTATCAACTCAGGACTTTGTTCCTTGATACCTTTGATGATGCTTCATCAGATGATGAAGAAGTTGTGTTTGAACAACTTGCAGAAGTGATGCCCCAAGTAGGAGATCAGAGTTTGAGTCTCCCAAGACAAAAACCCGAAGAGGAACATCAATTGGACTGGCTCTTTGAAGAAGGGAGGTGTAATCGGCAATGTGATGAGACAGTTAAGCAGTTCAAGTACACAAATGAGTGCAATCTTGACACAAGTCTTCATGAGAAGGAAAATGAGGTTGCTGATGTAGGGAGTGCTCTAGAGGATATCAGATTTGACTATGAAGATGTGGAGTTTCACTCTCATGAAGGCAATATTTTTGAAGATACCTTGGGATATCCTGATTTCCTGCTTGGTATTGCATCTAGTCCTAGTGGAGGTCAAGAAGAGGAAGAAGTGGTTGAGAGGGTAGGATAGAACATTGACCTGCTAAGTTGTGAACAAATATCAGATTTGTTAGCCACTGAGTATCAAAGGTTTGCACACAACAACTCTAGGTTATTATGGGAAACTCATATTGGTCTTGACGATGAGGACCTGTAGGATGCAAGGTATGATGCAAGTGATTCTGATGCCCCTTCTAATGGTCATCTTACAGATCATGATGACACTGATTTCAGTCTAAGACCAGAGTTGCTCAATGATGAGCAAGATTGGGATGATGATGATAGTTGGACAGCCCGTGAGGATGAGTTAGAGTCCTTTGATGACTCTCATTGCTAGCATGATGAAGAATAGAGCCAAGTGAAAAGAGGAAGTGGGAATAGTAGTTTAAACCATCATTGCACTAATGATGTGCCTCCTCCTACTGAAAATGATATAGAGAAGTTGCAAGATGTGTTGAATGGTGAGTGTATCCCTTTGTATACACTTGATGAAGTTTTCACAGAATGTGACAGTATGCAGAGCACTGGAGCTAGTTGTTTTCAGCTTTAGGGTAATGTAAATAGTGAATATGATAGCTTGTTGTCACATAACAGTCAACATTTTGAAAGTATGCCTGACTTTCAAATGCATAAGGATCATGTACATGTTTATAATGATGAATATGACATCCTATTGAGAGGTACTAACATGTTTTGTCAGGTAGCTAATTGTGATCAGACTGTGTTTTTATGCAGTCCTGATTAGTATTCACATGTATTACCACATGATACAAAATCAAAGAATCGAGAAGGTGGTAATGATGAAGTTTATTGGATCTAGTTGCCAGTTGAAGATAAGACTAAACAGAGAACAAGTTTTCACTTGTAAAGAGGCAATCAGATACTTGTTTCTACATAGGTGCATTCATTTATATTGTTACAGTTTGGCAGAGGCAAGCACAAGTTAGGGAATGTCAGCTCATTTAGTAGAATTGTGTTTGATAGAGGCAGATGCTGGCTCTCATTTTTCATTTGGTGGACTAGTGTCATCGAGTGAAAAAAAAGAATCAACAATGTGACTCTTGAATTGCTTGTTCATGGACAATTCTCAAAGTGGTGCTTCATCTGAAGCATTTATTTTTCCATGAACATTAGGTTAGGTTTTTTCTTTTCTAGTTGGTTTTGTTTTGCTGTGTCTGCTAACCTTGCCCGGTTTGCTCCTTCTATTTTTGGTTTCCTTTTGTTCTAGTTTGCTCTCCCAGTGTTTTGAGATCTTGTAATGCCCACGAGGGGCATTCATCCCCAACTAGATCCACTGTTGGATCAGTTTTTCATCTGTTTCCTTGGTCTTGGTTTGCTGTCAGGTTTTCAGGGCTTAAACCCTAGTTAGGGTTTCCTTTTCCATCTTGGTCGCTTGTTCTTTTTCCATGGTGACTGGTCTGGCCAGTGCACATCTCACTTAAGTTCCTCCTTGAGCCTTGTCTCTCGTTCGTCACTGGCCCCTTGTTACCGCTTTCACCGGCCCCGCGTTGCCTTCGCTATGACCTTTGGCGCTCGGGATAACCTCTCGGCGACCCTGTGATATATCCCCGAGGTCTCTTTCCATCGGCCTATGTTGGTTGTGTCGGGGAGATGTTTCCTTGACTTCTTTGTGTCTCATCAATGGGATTTTTTCCCATTGGTGTGTTGTCCTCTTGGGGTGGTGTCTCACTGAGTTCTATATGTCTCCCCAACTTTTGCACATGGAACGGCTCATCGGCGTGAATCATTTGGTCGGGCTAACATCTTGCCGAATTCAAATGTCTCAGTGATGGATGCACTTTGGGATCCCATCGGCGTAAGTTATGATCTATGGCAGGAGGTCTTGGTGAATATGATTTGTTACACTAATCGAAAACATAAAGGTAATCTCTTCTGTAAGAGCTAGGGTTTTCGGTGAGAGGTCTCGGCGAGTGACCTTCGATCTCGCTGATGGAACATAAAGGGTCTTCGTTGGCATAGGTTTTGATTGTCTTAGTGACACAAAAGTGAATGAAGGGCTCTTGGTATGACACAATATATTCTACAAGAGGTCTCCCCGATGATAGTATGCTATAGCGACATTCATAAGAGAGAAGGTTGCATCAGTGAAAGAAACATAAAGTCACAGCGACATCTCATAAGGGGTTTATTTCAAAGGCTCTTTGGTGAGAGTTATTTTCCTCGAGGACATGTCTACCCAACCCTGGCTTGTCTTGCCGACTATGGCAGCCCCTTTGGTTCTCAATGTGACTTTCCCCGATGTTGAAGTCCTCCCAAGTTAACGGCTAAGCTACTAATGTGTTTTCCTTTGTGCACATGTTGATAATCAAAAACCACGATGAAAAAGTTACCTGATGGTTACCATGAAATGCTTTCCTAGTCTGGTCCACTGAATTGCTGACTGAGGTTTTCAGTCGGCGAGACATTTCTTTTCGCTATGACAACTCACCGAGCGCGAAGACCTCTGGGAGAGTGTTGGCTTCTCTTCACTATGAAGTCTTGCATTCTGGCCGACTTCGTTTGTTATGCCGACTCCATCATGCTCTTGGTGTGATCTTTTGGTTTCGTTGTGATCTCTGGGCGACTTTGAGATGTCCCCCCGAGACCTCCCTCCTTGCAGCTTGTGTTTGATGTGTCGGGGAGATGTCTCTCCAACCCCCATTTGTTTGGCTGACTATGGCGGCCCCCTTTTACTCTTTGGTGTGACTTCCCTTTGGCCATGGTGGCTTCACTAGGATCTTTGGCCGACTCGGCCATCTCTCCTTGACTCTATGGTGCACTCGGTATCCTATGTGGACTTCGCTGGGATGTTTCACTGACCTAGTAGCCTCTTGCCGACTATGATGAGCGCTTGATGTAACATACGATTCTTGGCCTGTGGTCTCCCCGACCTCTTTATGTCTTTCCAATGGTGGTAGCCTATTTCAATGGTCCAAAGATATTTAAACAATAGCCATCTGATCTCAGTTGATTGACAGCGGAGATTCAAACTTACGCGTGACTAGGGTTTCTATTATGTTTGCACATGAAGATCAGAAGCCTGGAGCATTCATGGTGATAGGTGGAATGTGGCTAGCTCTGCCAAACCAACATTCATGGTGACACAGCTCTGGGACAAGGATGGCATGGCTCGAGTACGGGCACGCGGATTCTATGGTAGATTTAATGTTGATTGACAGATTTGGCCTCATTGCCATGGCCGCCCCTGTTTTTTCTTCCTGAGTTTGATCTAATTGGATTGGCATCGAGATTTCCTTCTGCATTCATCCAAATGAGCATTCAATGTGATCCAATGATTTCCAGTGACTAATGACTTGGCCTGCGAACTATTCTAGGGTTTGTCCTAGTCAGCTGATGACATGTAATCTCATTTGGCCGGTTGCTTGTTGCTTCTCCTGCTCCTATAAAGTAGAATTTCATGGCCAGATCTATGGGTTCAGTTCTGTTGTGTTCAGTTCCACACTTTTTCTGAGTTCTGGGACTGGTCTAAGATAGGCTAGGGTTTAGTCTTGAGTCAATATTGAGTCTGTAAGATGTAAAGTCTGAATTTCTCTGTAAATGCAATCAGTCGTGCAATGAAAACATGAAGACACTTGTCTCTCATGCATACATCATCAGATTGTCTCCACATTTGTATGCTTTTAATCAATTGAATGAATGGCATAAGGTGTCTTTATTCATCTTCTTGTATTTCACAAGTTTGTGTTGTTTGTTGCTAGGTCTACTTCAAGGAAGCAGTTAAATCCTTTGAACACATAGCAGTGATTACTTGTTTGCAAGTTGGATTTGGTAAGTAGAGTCTGGTTGATACAAGAGTTTGGATTGTCAGTGTAAGGCATTGACAGTTCATGCAAAGCATCAACAAAACAAGATCCACTGATTGAGCTCTGTTTGCAAATGAATTCCATCTTTTGTGTATGACTCCATGACCCTGGATTAGGTACTGACTTGTCTTGCAGCCTAGTTCCTCTCAGAAACCTTTTAATCTACAATTCATTGAATATCTTCTATTTAGTTTATGTCCTACCTCCTAGTTGCTTTAAGTTTGAGCTACTGAGAATCTAGCCCTATTTGATGTTCTCAAAACTTGGCATCAAGAGTCATCTGCTATAAAAAGCAATGTCTATTCTTATTTGAGGCATTGTGTGGGTATACTCACCCTGGTTCTACAAGGCCTAAAGTGCAGAAGATCTTTTGATCTTGTCAGTTGGTCCAGGTCCTCTGAGCTGCCCTTGATTGGAGTTGGCTACTCCATAAGTAGAATAGGAGACCAACCTAGTTTACAAGAAAAACAACCAACACACTCAATTGTGAACAACTTGTCAAAACTAGGCAATAATAGAATAGGTTGAGTTGCCACTTCTTGTTTCAGTTTCTCAAACCCTTGATCAGCCTCTTGAGTCCACTTAAACTTTGTTTTCAGACCACCTTTGATATTATCTAGGACTGGTGCACATATACCACTAAAATTCCTTATGAATTTTCTATAAAATTGGGCCAATCCATGAAAACTCCTTACCTCTATTGCTGTGGTTGGTGTAGACCAGTTTAGGATGGCTTCCACCTTGCTTGGATCCATCTTTAATGAGCTTTTAGACACTACAAAACCTAGGTATACAAGCTCTTGCTTGAAGAACTCACATTTCTCAAGATTGATTGCCAACTTCTCCTCTTGTAACCTTCTAAGAACCATCTCCACATGCTTGAAGTATTCTTCTGTTGTCTTACTGAAAATCAGTATGTCATCAAGATATACTACCTCAAAGATCCCTATGAAATCCTTTAGCACTTCATTCATGAGTCTCATGAATGTGCTAGGGGCATTTGAGAGGCCAAATGGCATCACTTTCCACTCATATAACCCATCATTTGTCTTAAAAGCTATCTTCCACTCATCACCATCCTTAATTATGATCTGATGGTATCCACTCTTGAGATCCAACTATGTGAGGAACTGAGCACCTCCAAGACAATCCATCAAGTCTTCAATTCTAGGAATAGGAAACTTATACCTAATGGTGATCCTATTTATTGCCCTAGAATCAGTACAAAGTCTCCACTTACCTCCTTTCTTTGTTGCTAAAACCACTGGCACTGCACAAGGGTTGATGCTCTTTTGAATCAATCTTTTTTCCAATAATTCCTGCACTTTCCTAGCTACCTCTAGGTTATGCTCAGGTGTAAGTTTGTATGCTGCTTTGTTAGGCAATGAGGCTCTAGGTATGAAGTCAATTTGATGACTTATTGCTCTCTTTGGTGGTAGAGTTGTAGGTGTACCATTACTAACTATACTCTTGTACTTATCAAGCAACCTTTGGACTACTTCTGGTAAGATTGTCCTTTCAGTCTTTTCTTCCTCTTTGGACTACATCATGATCACATATCCTTCATTCCCTTGGTGTAGGTTGGTAAGAAACTCCTTACCACTTCTCAACATGATGTTTGGTGCCTTTGATTGTCCTTCATCCTCTTCTAACAGTGACTGCAACTTGAAGGTTCTTCCATCCTTGAATGAGATGGTGTTCTCTTTCCCATCATAAATGGTACTTCTATCATATTTCCATGGTCTTCCCAGTAGTAGATGGCATGCATCCATGGGTAATACATCACAAACTAGCTTATCCTTATATCCTCCAATTGAAAATTCCACCGTTACTTGCTCATTAACCAAAACACTCTGCCCTTTGTTCAACCATGTGACCTTGTAGGGGTTAGTATGAGGTGACTTCTCCAATTTTAGTTTTGTTACTGCCTCCCCTGAGATTATATTGTTTGTTGAACCTGAATCTACAATGACTTTGCACACTTTTCCAAGTATCTTGCACCTTACTCTAAAAAGAGCTCTTCTTTGTTTAGGTTCCTCTTTAACTGGATGTCTGATCAAAACTCTATTAAACATTAGATTCTCTTCAATTTCAGATTCTATATGACTGATCTCAATTGCCTTAGGACTCATGGTGTCCTCTTGTGCATAGGCCACTCTCTTTTCATTGCTTGATGAGGAAGCTTTCTCCAGGCATCTATAAGCAGGGTGACCTATTTGATTGCAATGGTAACACTTCATGTTTGCAAAATAATAATTACTCCTACCTGCTCCTCTCCCTCTATTTGAACCTCCTTGAGGTCCTCTTCCTTTGTTATATCCTCCTCTAGAAGATGTTTCACCTCCATGCTCTGTGAGTTTAGGCTCACCTTGATTTCTTTGGTCATTGCCTCTTCCTTGGTAGCCACCTCGCTATCCTCTTTGATCTCTTTGATCTCTGCCTTTGCCTCTACCCCTAGAAGTTTGATCTTGCTTCCTCTTGTTCCTTTCCTCAATCTTGATAGCCAAATGATAACATTGATGTACTGTTTTAGGACTCAAAAGAGCCATCTCCTCTTGGATGTTCCATTTCAAACCATTAAGATACCTAGCCACTTTGAGTCTCTCATCCTTTGTCACATTAGACCCCATACAAATATTTTGAAACTCTTCAGTATAAGTGTTTACATCTTGGTCTTCCTACCTCAGACTTTGCCATTTCTTGTGCAATTGAATCTCATAGTCATCTGGCATGTAGGCTTCATTTACCTTAGCAACCATTTCTTTCCAAGTTGATATGGGTTGTTTGCCTTCTTTTTCCCTTTCTATCTGAATAAAATTCCACTATGTCAAGGCTGATCCTCTCAATCTTGACTTAGCAACCTTCACCTTCTGAGCTTCAGTGACTCCATCACACTCAAAATGATTCTCCATGCCTTCTATCCAATCCATGACTAGGTCTGCTTCCATCTTGACACTAAAAAGTGGTATGCCTTCAAGTGCTTTTCCACTCAAGGCTTTCAATGCCTCCAGGAAAGGCTCCTCCTTCAAAATAGGGTCAGGTTCAGGGGTCTTATCTTCCTCTGCAACCTCTTCTTCTTTTGGAATTCTTCCCTAAAACTGTGCACTCCTCACTACTGCCTCAAGCTGGGCTATCCTTTCCCTCAGTTGCCTATTGTCTTCCTTCTACTCTTCAACCATCTTGGCTAGCTGTGCATTTGTCACCATGATGGTAGTATCACTTGACTCAACCTCTGACATATATTACTCTTCCCCAAATCTTTTGCTTGCTCTGATACCAATCTGATAGGGAGTGGGGCTGGAGGAATCAATCACTGGTTCCTGCTCTAGGCCTTTCCTTGTAAGACCTCCTTGGTGTTCTGCTTCACCATTCTAACCTATAGGCCCCTAATCATGACAAGGTGCCTCTGGTTTGTTTTACCAACCCCTCTCCTATCAATAAGTTGTTCTTTTACCAAACCAACCTTGGTGTTTGCCACATTCTCTCCATTGGCCCTTATTCTTTTTTAAAGACCAAATATCCACAACCTTATGTTAGTTTCTTGTAGGGGTGTGTAAATGCTATGATGGCTTCCAGATGATCAAACTAAGGTTCTTGTTCCATTCCAAGACTTCAACTAACCATTGCTTTCACAAGATGCTCTCCTAGGGTTTGGAAAGGCTACAAGCCTTGAGCCCCCAATTAGGCCTCTGAACAAAGGTAAAATGCGTTTCTCTACTAAACCCACCAAAGGATTTAGGTTCTTTGTTTAGTGTTTGACTTACTCATACCTATGCCTCAAAGATTCCTAGGGTTTTAGTCCTGTAAAGGCTGTACACTGTCCAAATACAAAAATGGTCAAGTACCTAGGGTTTCAAGCTGCTCAAAACTATTTTTAAGACTGTCAAAAAGTTCTCCTATCATATGCACTGATAAAACCTCCTCCTGATCACATGCTTAGCCAAGACCACCAAAAAAATTTTGTAAAAATAATTTCTTCAAGATCTCACGCCCCTTGCAAGTTATAAGTCTTTTTCTCCAAGTCTGCCCCAACCGGACCTGCACTGGCTCGCCTAAGGCAAAGCTTTTCTTGCAACTCCTACACTACCAAAAACCCTACAAACTACCATATTTACAAAGAGGGATCCTAGACACAAATCCCAAGAGGTCGTACAATTTGTATGGTGGGAAGGTGCACTAGGACCCCATTTCCTCAAGCTACCTATTTTAGGCCAGAAAATGCAAAAACTAACTATATACAAACAAAAGATGAAAAATGATTTGTAAAGACAAATAAATGGCACTCCAAGCTAGCACAATATCAACACTACATTCTTCTAACAAGATCACAATAATTTTACTCCATTAAAGCTCTAAAAGAATGCAAAGATCAGAAAAAACTATTTTTTAGAATGCTGCTCCTTCAATTTACAAAGTTTCACTAAAACACTAAAACCTCCAACCCTATTCATGGTCGAGGAATTCCTTAAATAGGCCAAAAAAACAACTTAGATGCTTGGGTCGAGCTCCTAGGTGACCTAATGGTGAGTGTTATAAAACCCACTATGTTTTCTAGCACTTGACTAGGTTGGTAACCATGACAACTTAGAGCTTCAAAACCCATTCATAATTTTCACCTCCCAATCCATTGATCATAAAAGATCAAGGTTTATTCCTGCTCCACCAAATGCTAACAAAATGGTCAACATGACCTTATGATAACACAACAAAATTTGAACTACCTTCTAGACTTCAGGAAAACCCAATGTTTCCCAGGTGCTCCTGCACCACTTCTTTCCTCTTCTTTTCCTATCTATGTACAAATGTTCCCACCAAAGGGATGCATGTCCTTTCAACTTCGTACAAGCGAATTTCACCTTCTTATCTTGAGTAGTTAGGGCTCTTATGAACCTCTCTTCTCCCTAATCTAGGCGAGGTTGATATTATCTTTCTCTTTCTTCTTATACTTCCACCTCTCCATCACTCACATCATCAACTGGTCGACCTCTCCTCTAGGACATTTCGACTGCATCTAATCAAGCAACAATTCCTATCAAAATCTCCATTAAAGATGGGTCTACATTTCCATGCTCTCCATTTCCTCTAAATTTCTTCTTCCTGCCATCTTTACACAAGTCCTTTGTAGCTGTAGATTAGATCCTTAGTCTGCCACCTCACAAAAAATCTCCAACAGGACTCCACAAACTCTGACAATCTCTCACAGAAAAAATCTCACTCTGATACCAATCTGATGTAGCCAAAAAAGGAGGTTCCTCAAAGAGAACAATCCAGACCATGCAACAAGAGTCACACAATGGAAGAAACATAGAAATTGGAGGAAAATGAAGATTCAAACATTCTTATTATCAGAAATCTTAGTTACAATCTACTGACAACATCTGGGTTTATAGATTGAGCTAATAGGCCTGATACAACATGCTCAAAATACAATATTCATATATGCTCCTTAATGCGAGCAAAAATCCTACACTTCCAATCTAACTTAATCTACCTAATCGACTTATTTTATCCTAATTATCTATTAAAAGCTTTATATCATATCCGTAGATCTAGAATCTTCTGTGTCAGCCAAATATCATCACATTCTCCAATGAAAGAAAATGTAATGTGCACATGAAATAGGTCAGCCTCAAATTTTAATTTCTCCTCAACAATTGCATAGGATGAAGTGTGGACCTATAACTAGGGTTGGGGACACTCCACAGAACAATTTGAATCACACCATCAAGATTCACAAATTACGGGAAAGATCCACAAGCGATCAAACTAGCCGCTAGGCTTGAAAATTATTCTGGTGTTGGTTCAAGAAACTGCCACTAAATCTAGAAGTGATAACTTTCCATAAAGATCCAATCACACTCAAATCTTGGAATAAGGAAAATGAACATGTACTTGATGTAAAAATAGATCCGCAAGGTCTAGTGAGAAAATATGATGAATCCTCCAACTTGAACTAAACAAGAACAAAAACTGAAAGAATTTTTTTTTTGGTTGATGAAGGATTGCCAAGAACCAAGGATGCTCTTGCATCAATTGGTGCCATTAGATAAATGATTTGGTGTTCATTTAAGGGGATATATGTCTCCTTAGGGTTGGTTCCTTTAAAATTTGTAACAAAGGATTTTATTGTGAGGCTAGAATAGGACAATAGCTCCTAGCAGCATTTTCTCACTGTGGTTTTTCCCATCTTGGGTTTTCCACGTATATCTATTATTATGTGTTGATATTTTATGTGCATGTGGTTGTCATTAAGTTTTAATTTGCACATCTAGTTTTTAAGTGTTGTAGTTGCTCTTTAGAAAAGAAGACTAAAATTTTAGAATCTACTGATTCACCCTGCTCTTAGTAGATTATTATGTCCAACACAATAGTGGAGGATTTGAATTGAATCGAGTAATCCAACATCCAAATTTTAATACAAACATAACTATTACATGGGATGGTATATTTGTGTTTATGCTAGTCTATTTGATTGAATTCATTACTTTACAGTTAATTTCATGAGTATGGGTTTGGAATTTAATCTTCTTTTGAATTGATTTAGTTTAATTCATTTGCTTGTTTTCCTTATGCTATTTTCCCCCCTCACAGTACTCTCAACAAATTTTCTCAATATTTTATTGTAGCATCGATCAGCTTTGCTTTTAGTAGAATACCCAAGGAAGATTCCTTCATCAAACCTTGCATCAAACTTTCTAAAGTTTTCTTCATCTCTTCTTATATAACACTTACTTCCAAACACTCTGAAGTATTTAACAATAGGTATCCTTCCATGCCATAACTCATAGGGAGTATTTTTGTTATTTTATTTTTCTTGAACTTTTTAAGTATGTAAACAATAGTATGAATTTCTTCTCTCCAGTAGACTTCTAGTGGGTTAGCTTCTTTCATCATATTCCTTGCAGCTTCTTGAATAGTTCTATTTTTCCTTCCAACCAATCCATTTTTTTGAGGACTCCTAGGGGTAGAAAAGTGCCTCTTTATGCCATGATTCTCATAAAGCATGTTCAATTCATTGGTTAACTCTCCACCTCTATTAGACCTTAAACAATTGATCTTCAAATCAATTTCATTCTCAACCATAACTTTAAATGCTTTGAATCTATCTAGAGCTTCATATTTTTCTCTAAGAAAATTAACCCATGTCATCCTTGAATAATCATTAATAAAAATAATGAGATACCTTTCACCTTGAAGACTTCTTGTTCTTGTAGAACCACAAAGGTTTATATGCACCAATTCTAGTAATCCAGTAGAAGATTGTTCTTTTCCTTTGAAACTTCTTGTTTTCTTTCAAGTATGACACACCTTGCAGAAAGAATTGATAGGATTTTTAACCTTTGGTATATCTCTCACTGCTTGAATATAATTTATTCTCACTAAGTTATCAAAATTAATGTGAAAAATCCTCATGTTCCATAACCAACTTTCAATATTAATCTAATTCATAAAACAATGACCATCAACACCCTTAAGCTGATAAACATTTCCATTTTCCCTTATTCCAATAACAATCATAGTTCCAAACCCTTTTCTGATCTCACACCCATCATGCTAAAACATAAGATTGTATCCTTTGCTACACATTTTCCCAACACTGAAGAGGTTATACCTTATACCTTTAACATAGTAAACATCTTTAGTATTATTCTTTGCATCAAAACCAATTGAACCTATTCCACATATCTTAGCATCTCAATCATCTCCAAATATAACAAGTCCTCCATCATATTCTTCAAGTTTATAAAAATTAGTCTTATCTCTAGTCATATGATTAGAGAAACCACTATAAATGATCCAATAGTTCTTATTTTGTCTAGTATGGAAAGTAGATACCAAAGTACCTTCATTGTTATCCTTTCTCTCTAAAGGGTATTCCCTCACACATCTTTCAGAGTTGGAAAAAATAGATTCATATTTTAAAGCCATGAACAAGTATTCATCATCATCTCCATAATTAGATTCATCATCATAAATACTTGCATCTTCTCTAACAAAGTAGCCTTTCTTAATCATATTACCTTTGTTCTCCTTGTTTTTTGTCATTCACAACTTTGTTTGGACATCTTGAACCATAGTGACCTATCTTTCCACAACTAAAATATTTGAAAGGTAATTTACCTTTGTACTTACTGTTGAAATTTCATGCCCCCTTTTTATGTCCCATCATTGATAACAAATTTGAGAGATCCCCAATGGGCCATCTTGCATGATTTTTCCTTGGAGATTTCCTAAATTTTGCTAATTCATAGAATTTCGGGTTTTCAAGTTGTCTCTTACCTAATTCCTTCATGCCTTCTCCATCACTCCCTTCCTTCCCCTTTTTCATCTAAGTATTTTAGGTGTTGGCCTTCAACCTTACCCTTTACCCCTTATCATCCCTCTCCTCTTCCATTTTTTCCTCTCTCCTTTTGACCTTCAGCCTTTGGTCTTCCCTCTTCCCTCCTCGCTTTCCTCTTCCATCCTTACACTTTTCTTCTTTGACCTTTAGCCTTCACTCTTACCTATTACCTCTTACCTTCTTAGGTAAGAGGTAAGGGTTCCTCCCAACCTCTTACCTCTGACAATCAGAGGTTTGACCTCTGAGCCTCATCTCTTTCACTTCTTCCTTCTTCCATTCTCACTTTCCCTCTTTCTCTCAAAATTTTACTAAGTGTCAAGGTTTGGGTTTTGGCCTTCAGGCTTCCCCTTTACCTCTTACCTTTCTTTGGTAAGAGGTATCTCATCCTCCCAACCTCTAACCTTTGATATTCTGAGGTTCGACACCTGACATTTCCTCTCTTCGTCATGGTTTCCTCCTTTCTTCTAAGCATGTGGTAAGTAATAAGTTGATGGTCTAATGCTCGATCTTCGATGGCTCAATGCCTAACCCCCAATAGAGACACTTTTTCAGGGCTTCAAACCATTTAATTGATTCTTCTAAAGGTGTTTTTTCAAGCCTGATGCCCTAACCTTCCATTGTTTTGGCATGTTTTTTGGGAAACTTTTTTGAGGCTCAATTTAACTTTTGAGCACCTAGATCTGATTCCTAAGCTTCAAGGATCACATTAATTGCTCCCCTCACCTTCTACAAGTGGATTTTATGGGTGCCATTCCCATTTGTTTTTTATTGTTGACTTTACTGACGAATCTATGCCCTAATCAATATTTTCATGAGATGACTCCATTGTTGCATACAAAGGATTCTTTACTAGCCTTGATTACAGTTGGGGTTCAGTTTTTGTTTCCCAGTTATGCTTGTTCTATAAAGGAGAAAAAATTATTCATTTTAGGGGTTCTTCCTTTGGCTCCTCTAGGATTTTTCTTTAGTAGACTTACATTTTTGCATCCTTGTTATTGTAAAGATTGGCTTTTTGCCTCTACATCAATTGAGTGGATCAAGTTTTCCTCTTCTCATCTCTTTTGTGTTTAAGTTATTACCTTCATATTTGAGTGTTTATTGTATTTTCATGCATGCATGTTTGTGTTAAATCATTTTCAACTTCTATGCTAAGAAACTCTCTTTCCTTCTAGCACCTTGTCAAACCTTAGCCTTCTTGTATGCCTCTAGGAATCGATCAAAAAGAGAGCTATGAAATTCCCCTTGCCCCTCTTCAATGATGTATTTTGTAGTCTAGGTCAGGAAGAAACAACCTTTCCATCTTGGTGTATCGCCTCTTTTTTTCATTTCATTTTCTCCTTCTCCCCTTTTCCCTTGTGAGTTGTTAGAGTAGGTTAGTGATAGGATTTAATGTGTTGGGTTGGACCAACACATTGCACTTGGATTGAAAAAGGAAGTTGACCTTCTCCAAAGATTCGACCTCATAGGTGCAAAGGTCCCATACCTTGAGGTCATTTCCATTATTTCATTGGAATATTGAGCTTTGTGTTTAATAGGCTACAATTTCATGTGACAACAATTTTTGACATTCCCAGTGGGACTACTTTTTTCTGTTGAAGAATCTAGTGTTTTATTTTACACATTTTTCATTTTGATGCATATCTTCAAACACCATGGTGAATCTATTCAAAATCAGTCAGTTCAAGCAGCCTACTTTCATTTCATTCCTTTGAGGAAGTGGTGCCTTCTTCAATGTTTTAGCCTTTGGAGGCATTCTTCAAGAACCTAGTGACTTTGCAACTCATTTGGGTGACTCTTTTGGTTTGTACCCAAAATTTTTGGTTAGGAATCCATTTTCTCTTATTTTGTAAATTTTTAGGTGTTTTTCATGCATTAAAATGTCACATTTAATGGAAACCACATGTACACCCCACCATATCATGATAATTCCAACTTTGCACCTTCGAATTAGCCATAACAAGCTGGTTATACCTCCCATTTCATTTCAAAGAACCTTATTGTTGTTGGTTATCAACCTTCTCAAAATGCATACCACCCACCCCACCTTGCTCAATCTTCTTAGATGCTTACATATTCTTATTAGTAGGCCCAAGAGACTCATCAATACTCTAAAAATCATCCTTGTTCCTCCCCTACTCAACCTTAAAATTTTGATAATTTAAGTGCAAGTGAAATCACAAGCATTTTTCTTGATTTCAATAGACAAATTGATGAGCTATGGATAAAACAAGAGCTTGACCTATAGTAAGAAAAGTCGAAAACAAGCCTATCAGGGGCAGTAGTGTTGTTTCCCACAACATGATGAGCTTTTTCATCAAACTCATTATTCACAACAACAAAATTTAGATGCTAAATGGAGGTATGAGTAGAAATTGGAGGCACAAAGAAGGAAACAAGAATAGTGTACAACAAGATATTTTTTTTCTAGGAAAGAAAAAATTAGACTTTCCTTTGCTCTAGCACAAGTGCTCGAGACTCAAGTAGCCCGTTGTGTGCCTAATTTCAAGAAATCACTTTTGCCATTTCTAGAACATTCTACTAAGGGGGAGGTAAGAAAATATAAATTCGTAAGTTTCAAGAAACCTAGAAAGCTTCTTGAAAGTTGCCTCTCAGTTTTAATTCTTTCTTGGCAACTAGATTCAAAAATTTGAGTTTTGTGTTCATGAAGTGGGCATCAATGAAAATAATTTTGTATTATTGTGCAACCACACATTGTCTTGGAGAGTGATGCTCCCATTGCTTAGTTTGATAGTATGCTCGAGCTTCAAAGTTTCTCTTTTGAGGTGCATGAAGAAGTGATTCCTTATGCAGATCAAAAATTGATTTTGGCATATTTTGCATCACCATCTGAGATGGAAAGATTCTATTGAACACCTAGAATACTAATAGGGGGGTGATTTAGTATTCTACTAAATCATTTAATTACTACTATTCAATAATTAAAACATATCTAGCTGCAACAATAAATAGGAACATGAAAGAAAGTAAAACATCACATAGCAAATGGACATCCGGATTTTTACGTGAAAAACCCAAAGTGGGAAAAACCATGGTGAGGATAAGCTCACAAAATATTATAACCGGTCATAAGATATTACAGGGAATACTACTAGGAAACACTATCCTTGAAAGGCTCACAACCTAAAAAAGATTACAAAAGAGTGTGGCTCACTACCAAAAATCTGAACTGCTTGAATACACCTTTGTGTGTTGGGCTCAGTTCTAATTAACCTTTGAATTACAAAATATTGTACTAGTTTGTAGGTACACAACAACAATTAGCAACTTAGCACAATATCACATAGTCACACATTTTAGCTCATTACATGTTGCATATCACTTCTTTCTCTCCCTCATACCTTCACACAAATAGATGTTTCATATATATGCATTGTTACAAATTCATGTATGAATTAGGTTGGTGTAATTGGATATATACATTCCTAATTCAAATGTAGCTTGTCAACCCAAAACAAACTTCTTCGGCACTAAAAACAAAATTTGCAAGACATAAATTAGGTCAGCCTAGACCTAATAAGGAACTTTTTAAACATCACATAACCATGTCATCCAAAAGAATGATGATCTTATGTCATTTAAATATGCTTAGCACGATCAACCAAAATTGCTAAAAACTTGTTCATAGCTCCAATTGACAGTCCTGATCAACATATTAAAATCTCATGCAGTGATCTACTAAGAGCATTTTTGGACCAAATTACCAAATTAAGCTACATTGGAGTGCTTCTTCTTCATTCTTCCTACAATCTCCCCCTTTTCTTGATGGAAACATGTTCCAAAAAATGAAGCTCCAAAAAAAATGTCTTCACACTCTAAAGCCAAAATTGTGCAAACACAACTAGCTCCCCATTACATATATACATAAAAAGAAAAAATTCCACAAAAATATTTACACACATCTTTCTCCACACAAAACCTTCTCCCCATTTGACATCAAGGACAAAGGGTTGAAAAAAAAAAATCAAGAAATAGGGGCACCTTGTAATTCTTCTAGAATAGCTTCCCAAGTAGGTTTTCCATCCTCCCAGATCCCTTTTGCTCTGACAAGTGTCTGATACAATGATGCCAGCTCAACTAGAAATGCTTCTCCTTCTTCTAGAGTAGATGGATTAAGATTCATCTTGTCAATTTTCTCTGCATCTTCTAAGGCACTTGTAATGGGAATGTTTCTATACATTACCAGATCACCATGCTGTCCAAATCACCTCATAGAATCTTCTTTCTACCTCTGTAAGATGAAATTTTTTCTCTATAAATCTGAAATGGAAATCCAGGTAGTATAATTTCTATCTTTTGTAATCCTATAGGTTCTTAAGGCATTGGAAAGTTGAGACTCTATTGATTTCATTAAGTCTTTACTTCCTTAAGTGGTATTAGGCCACCAATGTAACATACAAATAATATTTGGGCTTCCTCATCACAATCCTTTACCTCTTTTATACTTTGCAATTCCTTGTTGTATGTGATTACACACTTGTCTTGTAGCACTAGAAACCTTTTCTCCAAGAGTTTGGACTTTGCATATTTCTCATTCTGTATCTTAAGACTAGAGGCATGCTCCTTGGTAGAATCAACCAAGAACTTTAGGATTTCAATGGGCGCTAAAGAGTCATCAAATGTGACACTAAGAAGTGACTCATGTAAAGCTTTAATAGCTTCATTTACTAATTCAATCCCTTTTTTATATGTTTCAACAATTTCTTGTGTAACAGAGTCGAGAAAAGTACCACAAATCTTTGTTCTTTCAGCTAGTGCAATCTTAGCCAAATATACATAACATGTGGGTGATGGTAATTTAATCAAATGAGGTGGTAGCACATGATGAATAATATTTTTCCTCATTAGTAGACCCTTAAGAGCACTTCTAGATGATTCTCTGGATGGATTTTATGGTTCAGTGGTCTTGGGGAATTCTTCTTCACTTCTTCCAATCACTGTTTCTTTCTTGTTTGCTTCTTTCTTTTCCTCTTCTTCTTTTTCTTCTTCTTTTTCACCGGAGGGGTTTTATGATGAATTTTCTTTCTTTTCTTCCTCCCTCTTATCTTTGTTATCTTTACCATCATTGTTCTCTCTATTTTTTTTTCTTCCTCTTCATTCTTATCTTCATTACTTTTGGTATTTTCATGATGATCTTTTGGATTGTTACTAGTATCATTCTTCTACTTATCCCTAGTGTTTTTATTGGTTATTTATTTTGTATCATTTGGAGGAGCAGATGTCTCTGAAGCAATATTTGTGTCACGAATATTCTCCATAAGAGGATGATCCTCTACTTCTATAGTCTTAACAGACTCCTATTCTTGAGCTATATGAGATGATGAACTAGTTCTCATCCCATAAGACTTTTCCATTTCTCTTACTATACTGAGTCTCTTGCCTCACCTTTTCAATACTGTCTTTCTCTCTAGTCATCAACATAGTGACTCTTTGTTTAAACTTGAATAAACAAGAACATTCCTTTAGGAAGTTACTAGCATCTACCTTAGAATCTATCATGTTATTAACAAGGGTTGTCATTTCTAAAGGAAAGTGATCTCTTATTAGAGAAGAGATTGGCATGTCCTCTATAGGTCCTGATGTTCCTTCATCTTTCTTCTTCTCATGCACATGAATTTTTGAAAGCTTCCATTTCATCTTCTATTTCTTCATCATTAGATAATACTTTAAATTTTTCTCTAGTTTCAGCTCCTTCATTACTAGAAGAGGTATTGCTTCTATTTCTCTTCAACTATTTCTCTTTGTTGTGCCCTCAGAACACGCGCCCCATTCGGAACAATGGCCCTCTCTTTCCTTCGCCTTGTTAGGTCATTTTTTTCACCACCTCATTTTGCATGCCCCCGTTTTGGTGTCCCAAATGGTTAGCGAGCCTCAAAGTATCATATCAAGTCAACCATGTTTCACCCCACAAAATTTTCTAAGTCCTAGGTCCTCATGGAGTTCCTTTAACATTTTTCCTTTGCAAGGAATCCTTGGGGTCCTCCGGGTCCGCCTTGCCGGATTTCCTTTTATGGGTTTCCCTACTACATTTGTTGTTTCAAAATGGCCAAGGGACCATGCCTTTCCATATCCTAGGGTTCGCCACCCTGACCTTTGTTTTCCCATGTTTTCAACGATTAAGTGCAATCTGCCATATGTAGAGCTCATCAGACCCGGTTCTTTGGATCTCCCTTCCTGGGCCTCTGTTATGCATTGGCCTTTCCTGAATGACATTCTTCTACCAAAGTTCCATCCATTGAACCCCAGGGTCCTCTTCATTGGTGGATTTCTGTTAAACACCTCAAGCGGCTATCTACCAACATCTTCCTGGTCTCCAGACTCTAGCCCCCTACAACTGTTTTCAAATTTTGAATTCACCAACCTTTTGGTTGTCGTACGAGCATTTATTGAGGGAATTTAATGCCTTTAAAATCTATAAATAGGCCAATTTGACCTGTCATTTTCACATGTCAGGTTAGCTAGAGAAAATCACAATGATCCAGAGCCTTCAACACATGCCACCCTTGAGCTTGTAGTCTTCCTTCGCCAGTCCTTCGCATTCATCGGCAGTTTCATCAGCCTCATTCACTAGGTTCTTGTGGTAAGTTGGTCGTCCACCCTCCCATTATGCTTTTCTATGATTCTGTGCAAGAGTAATGAATGCAAAGGTTGAAAGACATATGCATTTGATAGAGAAAAATGAGGTGTTTAAAACCCATATAGTGAAATTTTAAGAAACCTCCACAAATCACCCTTGAGATGAATCTGAAACTTTACTTCCCTAGCGTCATTCTTCCGATAGAGCTTTAACGCTCATCAAGCCCAGGAATCCCCTTTACCTCCATTAAAACATGAAAACTAGACAACCTTAAAATGGTGAAGTACCCTCTTGGGTCTACCATCTTAGAGTGCCCCTATCTTTCCACCATTTGGACTTAGAAAAACTTGAACTCACTGCTCCATGCATGCTCTCCAGGCCTGACGGACAGGATTCTATCCCTGGGATGTCGTCTGTCTTTTTCCTTTCCTAATGGCATTTTGGCTATGTCCACCGTTCCTTCGGGCTCCACTCCTCCATCCACCACTCGATTTGGAAGTTGAAGTTGCCACATCCTAACTGCTCTCCGAGTCCTAGTCTTTGGACTTCCATCCATGGACCGCCATTGTAACATTGTTATTTCTCATGAGTATTGAGTGACTGCTTCCCGTCCTCCGGGTCCCAAACGTCCCAATGCCACATGAATAAATGATAAAGCATGTGTCCCAACCTTCGATTGGTTCCCTCTATTAGACTTCCACCATTGGAATTTCATCCCGTCTCAACCATTGCAAACGGGACAACTGAGCCTGTCCTTCCGACCTCTGAGGCTCGGTACCCCGATTACTAATATAACTCAATGAAGAAAATATGCAATCCAAGTTCAAGGCCGGGTCCGATCCTTTGGGTTTCTCTCATCAGACTTCCACCCTTTGCCTATGATTTGCAAATGGCCATCCTCAAGCAGCTTCTCATCCCCTTCTACCCAAACACTTAAGCAATCAAAGGAGTTATGTCGATGTCTTTAAGACTCACGGGTCTCAGATTCTAGAACTCTGTTCCCAGAATGTCGTTTCACCAGAGTTGTTGCAAATGGAAACCTCTAGGAGGCTATCCTTCCTCTTGACTCTGAATGCCCCAATGATGACCTAAATTCCTTCCAATATGGAAACAAACTTTGACCCACATGTTCAAATTGGACCCTCTCCCCCATGGAATTTTCAAATAACCTAAATCTGAAGGCAGGAGAGACCATGTAGATTTCCTTGCCCTATTCACCCTTCAAAATAGCTATCCTACTAGGGAAGTTCTATCCCTAGGACTCGGACCATCCAAATTCCCTTCAGTAAACTACTAATGACCATCTAGAATAAATGTTAGATTTCTTTATTGATGTATTATCCAATCTAACTCTATCTGTAGGGATTTGGATAACATTTTATGCTTTCGTACTTGATTATAATCACCTTGCATTTGTTTGCAAAATATATGGAATCAGGTGCAGGACCCTCGGGGGCAGTTGTAGAGAAAGACAAAGGGAAGAAAATAGGCAAAGCTCCTTGTGGAAAAGAAGACAAAGATCAAATGAAATACCAATTCCAAGGGGAACCGTTACAATCCAAGGTCACCACAAATTGGAAGGAAGTATTTGACACCAACATAGGGCATGTGGACATCAATGAATTCACACAAAGATTCAGGATCAACCCTAAGATAGAAAATGTAAGACTGATCAGAGGCAGTGGGATAGCCAAAGCTGCAAGTTTTCCTCCCACTCTTGTCACCCCTGAACTAGTAATGGCTTACAGGGAGGCATACCAGTTGGAAACTAGAACGATAGTGGAAAAGGATGGGAATGTGTTAGCTGACATGTCAGTCCAAGCAATAACTAAGACCTTCCATATCCCTACCTTCGGGGAGATGGAATTTCCAACCATAGAAGAGTGTAAGGCAGTGTGGGACGAGGACCCAATTAAATGTAAAAAGCTTATAAATCAACATGGGATCAAGGAGAAGAGGGGAAGAACTAAAAAATTTCTCCAAGAGCTCTTTTGCAATGACTTCTATGAAGACTATCATGATCTGGTAACCCTGCTAAGTAGGATAATGGGCCTTCCCACTACGACCTACTTTTAGGAGTGGATGGTCTATTTTGTTGAACAAATTCTCCTAAAAAAAGAGGATATCACATTCTACTAGGGAGGGATAATAAGTGATTTCTTCCACGAGTAGTTCATGGTAGTCAAAAAGACCTCCAAGTTCTACATGACATCCTACACGGTCTATTCCTTGGCTGAATAGAGGCAATATAGTGGTTTATTTGGATCTCCAAATGAAGAATAAGGTAGGGAGCTGAAAGTCTATGATAGATACCCTTAGTTGCAATACAGGAACTACAAGATGAACTATTGCAAGGTAAATGATGCTTTTATAGGTCATATCATTAGGTTGCTCAGGGGCTATTTTGATAGGAGAGTCTCTCATAGTGCTCAGGCTTTCCTCAAGCAATATTCTTTCTTGTTCATTTAGTACCTGAAGTTTACATACATCTGCGCTCAGGGCTTCTCAGAAAAACCAAACAAGCTGCCCCGATATCCCAATGACCAGATTATATTGCTAGATCTTTCTTGGTAGCTATGACATGTACACACTCTCTTCAGTAGCAAACATCTAGCAGGGATTTCTTATCCCCTTTCTTTTGACCAGGGGATTTACGAGCTTCATACCTCCCAATGTGCCCAAAACTCATAAAAGGAATTGGCTGAGTATCATTTTAGACTCCACATGGCCCAGCCATGGATGGATCCCTATGGCCACATTAGGAGGGAACTAGGACACAAATACACCCATCTTCATAGTGTTGAAGATTTCTAGGCCAATTGCAAGGACAACCTTAAGGTGCGGATGAGGCATTATATGCAGATGACCGCATACTTTGTGAAAAGGGTGAACTTGTTCCCAATACCTAATCAAGTAGAAGAATATGAGAACAAATTGATAGACCCCCAGTATGATGTAGTTGTCAGTCTTCCACTACTGCTAATTGATTGGGATGAACAAGAAGTCAATGACCTTGACATTCTAACCAATCTTGTCAAGGCTCGTACAAAAGAATGGATTAATAGGCAAGTTGCCTGATTGAAGCAACAAGGGGTCATCATAACTTATGAAGGGCTCAATAGTGAGCCAAGTGGAACAGATGGTGGGGTATCTACTGCATCAATAGGAGAAACTTTGAAGTCCCCTCCACTCACTCACTCAAGGAAAAGAAAGGAGACTGACGAGCAGCAATCCAATCCAAAAGTGTATGCTAGAAAGGCCCCAGAAGGTGAGCCTTACATAAGAAATCAGGTAGCATCACTAAAATGCCTATTATACAAGAAGATCCACTCCATGAGGGAGGAGAAATGGAGGCTGATCAACCAAAATCCCCACTGGATTCCTCCATTATTGTTTCTCTTCCACTAACTTCTCAGGCCATGGTGGCTACGTCCCCACCTGTGCTGAACATTTCGGTCCACCTTGCCACTTCTTTGCCAACTGGACCCATCATGGTGGTTGATTCTTCTTTAGCCACCAACTCTCCACTTTCTTCTTCTTCCATGTCACCAACCACATCTTTAGCCACAACAACAATAACTATACTGACACTCTCCCTTCCGGAAGAATTCTCATGGCATATGCAAAGTGTCCCCTTCGAAATTTCTGAAGTGTTAATGAATCCAACCATCCAGGCTACCCTAGCACACGTTCTTGCTAGCATTCCTATCTCAAAGCCCCCAACTGAGCCTCATGAAATAAGAGGCACAATGGAAATATCTAAGGAGTTGGAGATATGGGAGAAGGAAGCCGCAAAGTCATTAGAGGAGGAAGCAAATGACTACCATGAGCATCCAGAACATCAACATCTACAAATTGATAAGGTAGTTCGTGAAGGAGAGGAGACAGAGTCTTCTGAGAGTGATGAAGAAAGGGATGTTGGTACTAAAATTGTACAAAAATTTGATGATTATTTTGAGGAGTTGGCCCAACAACTAACAGATGTTGGGGAAGAAGCAGAAAGACCACCTCCCGAAGAACAAGGGAAAGAAGAGGACAAAGTGAAAGAAAGCATTGAACTTCCAGTCGGTGAACAAGAAGAAGGCCCCAAGCATGATGAAGAGATGCCTCTCTCAGAAGGGTAGGAAGAATAGGAAGAGAAAGAACATGGAGATGTGCCACCTCCACATGAGGAAAAGAAAGATAAAGAAGAAAATAAGCCCGAAGAAGAGGCTAAAACCTACAAGGATCTGGAGACTGAGCAGCCTGAGGGGCATGAGAATAAAGAAGAAGGGGAAGAAGGAGATGTTAAAGGGGAAGACAGCCCCAAAGAACACTTGCCCACTAAATTCCTCATCAAATGCACAGTGTTCATCTAGGACTTCGATGAGGAAAAGGAAGATACAAGGATGGAACAAGAGGCTCCTAGTGATAAAGATGTTGAAATCAAGAAATATGAAAAGGAAGGTGACCAGGAATCACCCAAAGAATAGTCTATGATGCTCGATTGGTTGGAGAGACAACTAGAGAAGAAAGCTCTTGCCCTGAACGATCCAAGAACAATATTGGAGGCTATATTGGCTCGAGCTTAGATCAATACTAAGAAAGAGAATAAGCCTAAATTAGATCAAAGGTGACAATGGATGCCTCTAGATCTAGAATAGTGCAAGTAGCTACGCCAGTGGTGGGAGAAGAAGCAATAAACTACAACATCTCCACCATTAACCTAGGAACCACTTCAAGAGAGCAGAATGTGGATCACCTTCAGGAGTCCATAGCCACAGTGGTGCATTTGATACAATAAGATAAGATCTCCAAGGATGAGCTCAAAGCACAGCTAGCTAACTTGATAGCATATATCCAATAATGGTTGTAACGTCTAGAAAGTGCACAAAACAAGATTAAGAGCAAACATGCAATGCAAATCTAAATGCAATCTAAGTTAAGCAACAAAGAACAAAGGAAAGTCAAAAACGTAAATAAAACTTGAACAATCTCACCAAATTTGTACGTATTTCCATGATTCATCTCGATTTCCCTTCTCCATTTTGCTATTGTAGTATAATTGCCCTCATATTTTCAAAGTTTGTGCAAGTATAGCCTAAGATAGTGATTTAGAAAAACATCGAAGATTCAAGATAAGTGCTCTTCAAAACTCATAAGATTTTGCGAGTTTTCGAGAGAGATTGGAATGAAGAAGACCAGATCAATTTATAGAAAATTGATTATTCGAATGATAGGCTAGGATTGAAAGATTAACGGACGGTTGAGATCGGCAGATTAGTCATGCATTCTAATAACAGTTAGTAATGAAACGAGTGATACAAATTAGAAATAGAATTAAAGATTAAATAAATGATTTAATCTTCAAGTTTGGTATTCGAAAACAAAAGAATTATCTTTGCATGACAAAGATAAAGATGGATTAAAGCAACTCTTGTTCGAATGCACGCACAAGGTTTAATTAATTAAACATGAATATTTAATTAATCCACATGTACATGCAAGTGAGTTAGAACTGGATGACTGAATGATTTGATGAAGAGATTACTCAAGAATGCCACTCAAACATTAAATCAAGAGTTAATTGAGCGATTTGAATATATCTTTAAATTGAGTAAAAGTGAATACTTAGATAACTCACACAATTATCTAAATATAGAGGAATGCGTTAAAATAGAATTCATGAATTAAATAATCCATTTAATTCAAGATTTGATATTTGAAGAATAATTAAATAAATAAGATTTATTTAATTAAGTGATGAAGGGATTTAAATGAATAATTAAATAAATAAATAATTTATTTAATTATAGTTGAAGTATGATAGAGTAAATTAAATAAGAATTTATTTAATTTGACAAGAAGGATAAAGTTAATTAGTAACATAATTAAATAAAAAGTGTTTATTTAATTAATCAGATAGAATAAAGAAAAGTGTGAATTAATTAAATAATTAAGATTATTTAATTAATAGAAAATTAACAGAAGATTAATTAATTAAATAACTAAGATTATTTAATCAATAGAAGAATTAATGTTAAGATGAATTAATTAAATAATTAAGATTATTTAATTAATAGAAGAATTAATGTTAAGATGAATTAATTAAATAATTAAGATTATTTAATCAATAGAAGAATTAATGTTGTGAATTAAATAATTAAGGTTATTTAATTAATAGAAAGAATAATGTTAAGATGAATTAATTAAATAATTAAGATTATTTAATCAATAGAAGAATTAATGTTAAGGTGAATTAATTAAATAATTAAGATTATTTAATTAATAGAAGAATTAATGTTAAGATGAATTAATTAAATAATTAAGACTATTTAATAATGACCATGAAGAATATTGAAGTCGTAGGCTTAGACCAAATTTCGGTGTCTACATTTTCCCCTCTTTGATACAATGTCATTTCGGCATTGTGTCAAAGAAAATCGATAACAAATATGCCCCAGTAATGCCCCAGTGTAAAATAGGTGAAGGTATGCCCCCTCGGGAGGACAAGCAAGTTCAAAGAACATGAGTGTGCTCTCGAAATCGATGAGAGAACTAGAAGATGAAAGAAAAAAGGATAGAGTAAAATAGATAAGGGTGGTGAAGATGTAGAAAAGAAGAAATGTTAGTGAAAAAAGAAAGATGAATAATAAAAGACATGGATGTTAGTATTAACAATCTTCGATGTTTCATTGTATCACAAAAGGAATTGCACTTTATCATCATTGGGCGGGACTAATAGAAATGGAGAAAAACACCATGATATGACATAGATCAAGGTGTACAAGGTCATCCACTTGCTAACAACAGACAGTCGCAGACAAGGATTGTCATTAACTCATACTAAGGGCACAAGTTGCCCCAGTCTTTTTGTCAAGACAAACCACAGACAACAAACAAAGTAAAAGAGAGGTCATGAGACATCATCGCTCCTCTAAATCCTTCATGGGACATCCTTGAAGAAACTAGTAACATGACTCAAAATAAAATTTAAAAGATAGTTGACAGACAACAGTCAAAGAAAATAGAATTTTGATACATCTTTGCTTCTCTAAATCCTTCATGGGACATCCTTGAGAAAGCTAGTAACATAATTCCCATCATAAAGTCAAATGAAAAGATAAGATAAATAAGTCAGAAAGTCAAAAAGCTAGTAAAATATTTTCCAAAACTTGATCTGTTTGTTTGATTTTGTTTTGATTGATAGAAGGATTGATTGATAGAGCTTGATGTCAGGAGATACACATACCGGATAAGACTGTGAGTCTGGTTTCGATGTTATGACTATCTGTATAAGGCATGACAAAGCCTGGTTTCAGAAAGACATGTATTGTATAAGATGTTGAGGCAGATGTCGTTGATGTGATAACCTGTGTAAGGCTATGTTTGATTGTTTGACCTTGTCGATTATGCAAGGACTCATCCTGTATAAGACATAGATTGTCTTTCTGATAGCTGTATTCAAGAAGGACTCATCCTGAATAAGATACCGATTGGTTGCCGTGATGATGTCTATTTCCAGGAAGGACACATCCTATAGCAAACATTTGTTGATCTGTTTTGATTGTTTCATTTGGCAAGTTGTTTGATTTGACTTAGAGACATTGCTGACTTGTTCACCAGATTGATGCATGACTTGATATGATGTGTTGACAATTGACTATGTATGACAACAAACCCTAAAGGATTGACCTAGTGCGGCCTCGGGGGCTCATCGATTGATGGCCTTGCCTACATTATACACGCAAAGACCTAATAGTTCGACTTGAATTGGACTAACAAGACTGACTACAAAATAGAAGATGTGTGTGAAAGTGAATGTGAAAAACCCTAATGGACTGACCTAGTGCGGCCTTGGGGGCTCATTGATTGATGGCCTTACCTACGTTATACACGCAGAGACCTTGTAGTTCGACTTGACTTGACTGACAAGACTGACTACAAATAGAAGATGTGTGTGAAAGTGAATGTGACGAACCCTAATGGACTGACCTAGTGTGGCCTCGAGGGCCCATCGATTGATGGCCTTGCCTATGTAGTACCTACAGACACCTCGTAGCTCGACACGACCAATGACCTTGTCATATAGACATATGGATTGAATCATGATTTTATACAGACAAACCTAAACAGACTGACCTACTACCTCGGGGGCACATCGACAGATGGCCTTGCCTACGTCCAGTTGTAGAGGCAACGTAGTTTGACAAACAACAAAGACTGACAAGTGCGACTGACTTTGACTCTGTTTTTTTTTTGGATTTTTGAGATGTTTTGATTTTTTTGTCTTTTTGAAGTTTTATGATGTTTTTGTGTTTTCCAGGTCATTTTGTGATGTTTGTAGATTTTCCATGGTTTTATGTCTTCAACACAGCCAATGGAAGAATCAATATGACACACATCAAGTGTTTTCCCCCAGTCGAGTATAAGACCAATTGATTATGAATAGGATAAAATGGGGGATATGAAATGCACTCGATGTCAATCATTCCAAGTTATGGGAAAGACTACCACTTATTATGAATGGTGTATACAAGCGATGGATATGAAAGATAAGGGATATGTATAGGGATAGGTAGTATGTACCGGGTAGTGGACTATGTATAGGGATAAGGACTATGTACAGGGATAGGTAGTATGTACAGGGATAAGGACTATGTACAGGGATAAGGACTATGTACAGGGATAGGTAGATTAGAATAATAGTAGACAAAGGAGCAGAGTGAAGTACACATGGTGCTTGTTTGCCAGGTTTTCACCATGGTACCTATCCAAAGCACCACCAAAGTGGTTTTCACTATTGGATGAATTATTTTTCTTTACTATTTTCTAGATTATCTAACTTTTTTGGTGTTACCAAGATGCCTATTTGCCAGGTTTTCACCTTGGTAACGATTTTTTTGATTTTATGATTTTTTTGTATTTTCTACTAATTAAGACAAAGGCTCCTAGAAGCTACACGTAGAACTTCTTCAGATGCATACTATTGATTGGCGAAGACAATAGTTCCCCTTTAGGAGTAGAGAGTTGGTATGCTCCTAATCCAAAAGCTTCTATAACAATATAAGGTCCTAACCAGTTTGGTTCAAACGTTCCTAGTTTGTTTCTTTTTGCTTGATTCTTCGGGTTCTCCATTAAAACCAGGTCACCAATGTCAAAGTTTTTGTTCAAGACCTTACTGTTATAGCTACAACAAAGGCGATTCTGATATGCTTGAAGATGGTCTAGTGCCTTTTGTCTTCACTCATCCAGGAATTCTAACTCATGGAGTCTCGATACTCGGTACTCTTCATCATCAATGTGGCCTTTCAAGGATAACCTTAGGGAAGGAATCTCGACCTCAATAGGAAGAATAGCTTCTGAACCAAAGACTAGTGAATAGGGAGTGGCACCAGTGGGAGTACGGATACTTTTACGATAAGCCCATAAGGCAGGATTAAGCTGTAAATGACAGTCACGACCAACATCATTGACAGTCTTCTTGAGGATTCTAATGATGGTCTTGTTAGATGCCTCCACTTGGCCGTTACCTTGTGGGTAGTATGGAGTAGAAAAGTGATGTTGAATATTAAATTCATCACAAAGGTAGCGAACTTCTTGGTTCTTAAATGGGTGGCCATTATCAGTGATTATGGACTGAGGGACACCATACCGACAGATGATATAGTTCAGGATAAATTTAGAAATATGTGTGCCAGTAATGTATGTCATAGGAATGGCTTCAATCCACTTCGTAAAATACTCAATGGCAGTGATAATGAATTTGTGTCCATTAGATGATGTGGGGTGGATCTTACCTATGAGGTCGAGTCCCCATTGGGCAAAGGGCCATGGTGACGTTATAGGACAAAGTTCCTGTGCTAGCGCATGTATCAAGTCTCCATGAACTTGGAATTGGCAGAATTTTGTTACAAAGACATATGAGTCTTTTTCCATAGTAGGCCAGTAATAACCCAGTCTCATAATCTTTTTGGCTAAAGTAGGACCGCTAGAATGGGAACCACATATACCCTCATGCACCCCATGCAAGGTTGCTTGTGCTTTAGTAGAATCAAGACATCTTAATAGGGTATTATCTAAGGCACGTTTATATAGGGTGTCTCCGACGATGGTGTATTTGGCTGACTTGCGAAGGAACGTCCTACGTTGGTTGTTTGATAGGCCAGTGGGTATGACTTCAGCATGAAGGTAGTCATAGATTTCTTTGTACCATGGGGAATCAGGACCAACAATGTCACACACCATTTCAGAATCTGGGATATCGTAGGCTGGGACCAAAAGCTGTTCTACCAAGAACTCAAACTTAGGCACATTGTTAGGAATGTCAAGAAGTGATGCAATTGTAGCCATAGCATCTGCTGCCCTGTTTAAAACATGAGGTATCTAATGAAATTCAACTTTGTCAAAGTACTCTTTAAAGCTATCAGCCATGCATTTGTAGGGAGCAAGCTTCTCATCCTTAGTCTCATAATCATCATTTACTTGTCTGATTACTAGTTGGGAATCACCATATACCTTTAGGTTCTTAATTTTCCACTTGACTACCATGCGTAACCCTGTCACTATAGCTTCATACTCTTCTATGTTGTTAGTGCATGGAAATGCAATCCTAAATGACTTAGGGATGGAATCACCTTGTGGTGTGATAAATAGTATACCAGCCCCTGAGCCATGATTTCTATGTGAGCCATCAAAGTATAGTTTCCATGTTATGTTTGTGTCAATTGTGAATATGAACTCATCAAGAAAATCTGCAACTAATGGGTGATCTACCTGTATGGGTGCGTCAGCTAACTGATCAACAATGACTTATCCTTTGATAGCCTTTCTTTCTACATACTGGATATCATACTCACTAAGTATCATAACCCATTTGGCCAGTCACCCTGTTAATGCTGCCTTGCTAAGAAGATATTTTAGAGGATCTATTTTGGCAACCAACATTTTTTGGTGGTTTAGCATATGATGCCTTAGTTTTTGGGTAGCAAATACTACGGAAATATAGGCACATTCAATAGTACTATAGTTGAGCTCATAACTTACCAAAGTCCGACTGATATAATAGACTACCCTTTCATGACCTTCATCGTCATTCTGTGCAAGCAATTCTCTGAGTGATGAATGGGTTGTTGTAATATAAAGAATCAATGGTCTTCCTTCAACAAGTGGCATTAAGATTGGTGGTGTGAGTAAATATTCTTTAATCAGTTGAAAATCCTCTCCACACCTAGTTGTCCATTCAAAGGGTACTCCTTTCTTAAGTAGATGTTGAAAAGGATGTGTCTTATCTGCTAACTGCGCTATAAATCTTCTGATGGATTGCAGTCTTCCTTGTAGTGTCCTTAGTTGACTGAGATTAGTGGGTAGAGGCATGTCTATGATTGCTTTCACCTTAGCCAGATCCACTTCAATGCCTCGTCTGGAAATGATATAGCCTAGCAACTTTCCTGACTTGAATCTAAACACACATTTCTTTGGATTGAGTCTCACTTTATACTTCTCCAGCCTTTGAAATATATTGTCTAAAACTTGTAAGTGTTCTACCCTTGTCTTGGATTTTACAATAAGATCATTGACATAATATTCCATAAGAGTGTGTACTAGATCATGAAAGATGGTGGTCAGACACGTTGATAGGTTGCTCCAACATTCTTGAGTCCGAAGGGCATAACATTCCAACAATACGTTCCCCAAGGACAAGTGAAAGTCATCTTAGGTTGGTCTTCAGTTGCAATTCTAATCTGATTATATCCTAAAAATCCATCCATAAGGGACAACATCTCATATCCCGTTGTCATGTCAACTATCATGTCTATGTTAGGCAAAGGGAATTCATCCTTCAGGAAAGCCTTGTTGATATCTCTAAAATCAGTGCAGATGCAGATGCCCCCAATTGGTTTAGTGACCGGTACAAGATTGGAGATCCAATTGGCATAGTCGATTGATCTTATGAAATCAACATCTAAGATTTTCTTGAGTTCTACCTTGACTAATAAAGCAATCTGTGGGTGCATTTTTCTCAATTTTTGTTTCACTGGTTTGGCACCTGGTTGTAAGGGAAAATGATGCAGAACAAGTTTAGGATCCAACCCTAGCATGTCTGCATATGACCAGGAAAAATTTATCTATCTCTGTGTAAAGAAGTTGTGGAACTCTGGCTGCTCTTCTGTTGTCAATGACGCTACAAAATAAACCAGTCGAGGATTCTCTTTTGTGCCTATGTTGACTTCTACCGATTCTTCCACAAGCATGGGTGACTTTTCCTATGCAATGGGGAGAATGTTCAAACCTCCATCCTTAGGTGCCTCAGAGAGGTTTTCACCTTCGGGTGCATCCTTTCTTTTTACATTTTCATTGTCTAAAGGTGCCTTTCGGTTTTCACCTAGAGACTTGTCCTTTTTGTCTTGTTTATTCTTTTTCTCATTTTTGTGACTGGAGGGTTGAACAAACTCCCCAAAGTATGCTTTGTTGTCCAAGTCAATGGTAAAACCAACCTTATGATCACCATTAGGTATGCCTTCTCGTAATCCTAGGAACTCAACAATTGCTTTGTCATTCTCAAAAATGTCTAAGATGGGTGTGTCTTGTTGGTCCCAATCAATGATTTAGGGATAAACTAAGGGCATGTCATCGTTGGAGTTATCAAATTTTAATGGGGTCAAGGTAAAGATTGAATTATTCATGTGGTCACAAAATTCTTGTACTAGGTCCTTTTTTCTCTTAGGTTTGGATCTAGGTGGATTGATAGGTGGGCCTAATGCCAAGGTTTGACTATCTGAAATAGACGACTTAGGTTGCCAAGAGGTAGGATCAAGTGATTCCCAATAGTAATGTTTAAACCATTCCTCTTTTTTCATTTTCTTTGGTGGACAGGAATTCAATGGATTTGGTGAGGAATTTAACATCAAGTCAAGTTCTCCAAATAACTTGTCAAGGTCCATGGAAGAAGTAGAGGATAGGGAATCCCACTCATAATCATTAGAGTCAAGGGAGTCACAATGATATTTTTCCACTGGTTTGTGAGATGTCTTAATATCTTCTGAAGCACTTACTTCCTCAATTAAGGGTGATGTGGTACTAGGAATGCCAATCTGAATCGGTTGAAACCATAGCCCCATGCCTTTTGGCCACTGAGAAACAAATATTGATTCAATCCTCCCATCTTGGTTTAAGCCTAAACCATTTTGTCCATCATATCCCTTGCTCTGCATGATTGTGAAACCCTTTCCATATAGATCTGTAGGAATGTGAGCAAGTGAGAGAGGTTCTTCATCATCTTCCTGATACAACCAGGAAGTGACATCTTCTATATTTATGGCCTCTTTGCTTAATTCTCCCCATTTAATGAGAGTTGTTGTGGGAGGAACATGTATAGTGACCATAGACTATCCCCTACCTGTTGTAGGTAAACCATATGACTTAGGAGGAATCAAATGGCTAACACAATAAGATGTCATCATGTAATACTCTCCACAACCCTTGTCTTGGATCTCAACCCTAGGAGTGGTAGGAATTGAGGTTGAAATAGATGTTCGAGTGAGTGTGGATGGATCAACATAGGAAGATGGATTGGACGATGAAGCCTCTTGGTTCACTGGCACTTGACATTTGGGATTTCTTTTAGATTGGTCCAATATTGAAATGGATCAGGATCACCATCTATAGTTATTTCTATGCCATTGTAGGGGAATTTAAGACACTAATGATATGTGGAAGGGACCACCTTCATGGCATGAATCCATGGTCTACTGAGTAGAAGGTTATAAGGGAGGGTGAGATCCAAGACCTAGAACTTTGTCTCCATTACTGTAGGACCAATTCTAATAGGAAGTGTTACCACCCCCTTTGATTTTCATTCCTCATCATCATAAGCTTTAATGACAATAATTTTGGTCATGTCTGCACATGCTTCTGAGATACCTAATGCCTTAATTAGTTTTAAAGTGCATAGATTTAACCCTGCTCCTCCGTCTACCAAAAATCGTCTAACTTTGGTATCATCAAGGACTTCTAGATGTAAAGGATCATTATGGTTCATCTTTTCAATCACATAGTCTTGTTCAAAAAATGTGGCATGATGATTATTGGTCAAGTATCCCACCATTTCCTAGAAATGATTGACATCAAAATCATTAGGGACTATGGTGTTCTGCAAAGCTTTATCCAGAATAGATCGATGCTCAAGGGAAATACGCAACAATTCCAAGATTGAGACTTGGGATGGGGTCTTACCCAACTGGTCAAGAAGGTTATATTGTAGCTTGGAAGGCTATGGTGTTTGCTGCGATGGAGGGTCTTGGATAATGATCTTAGTACGACGAGTATTGACCGCGCATTCAGGATTTGTATTGATAATAATGGCATTAATATTCTCATCAGCAGTGCAAAGATGATTAATGATTTTTCCACCACTATAATCATGCTTGATACTCGCATAGTTGGCTGACATATTGGTCTTAGTACTCAAACTGGGAATAGTTCCTTTTCCATGGTCATGTAGTGAATCAGAAAAGACTTGATGATCATTGTTTGATGACTTCGGTTTATGTCCACCAACTTCTATAATTCTCCTTTCAACAAGATCTTGTATGATATTCTTCAGTTGTCGACAGTTTTGTAGGTTATGTCCCTTAGTTCTATGATAATCACAAAAGGAATTATCATCCCACCAAGCTGGTTTAAATTGATCTGGATTGTATTGTCTTGGTTCTTGCAGCTATATAAGATTATGTTGTAACAGTTGTTTGAATACAGACTCAATGGGTTCCCCTAAGGGAGTGAACTCACGTTTTTGAAATCTCCTTTGTTGTTGTGGATGTTGAGTATTTTGGACCATGTTAGGAGGTTGATTGACAGAATTAAGGGTGTTGGAAAAAGTATGAGGTCCTTGTAATGTGATGGGTGGTCCCGCTTGTAGCATTTTAGCATCAACTACCCCATCATTTGTGACATTTTTGTTGCAAGACCAAAATTTGTTTCTGTCAGGGGGGTGTTTTGCACGATTGAGTTTCTATTGGATGTTGATGTCTTAAGTTCACCCTTTTCAAGAGATCCTTCTCTATTATAACCCCTTTTTCCACTAGTTCTGAAAAAGATGTACAACAATGTACCCTTAAGTTACTCCTGAGTTTTACATGAAGGTTTTCTTGGAACATAGTAACTTTTTGTTTTTCAGGTATCTCAACAGGACACCTGCTAGCTATAGTCCTCCATCTCTGGAAGAAAGCAATGAATGTTTCACCTTCATCTTGCATTGTGTGACACAAGGTTGCTATATTTATCTCATGGTCTATGTTGAAGGAGAATTGCTCCACAAATTTCTCAACCAGTTCACCCCAAGATCTGATGCCAAAATCTAGACCCGAAAACCACTCTAGTGTAATTCCTACAAGACTTCTTGGAAATAGTCTCATAAGATATGTGGGGTCATAAGCGACATCTATGCATATGGTAGAAAATTACCTTATATGTTCTATTAGAATTCTTTTGCCATTGTACTTAGGGAGATTCGGTATGACATATTCTTGAGGGAAAGGGGTCATATACAATGATCTATCAAAGGCAAATGGGCATATGTCCTTTGTTGAAAATGATTTCTTAGTTGATACTGACATGTTATCCATTTGTTTTTGTAGTGCCTGCATTTGTGTTTGTAAGATGTCAACTTGGGTAAAAGATGTGCTAGGAGGATTATGCGGATCCATGTATGTATTCTGAAATCCAAAGTCTCATGATGGGTTTCAATTGAACATTGGTATTTGAGGTGGGTTTGGATTCTGAATGTTGGTGAATGTGTTCTGATCTGAAAATTGCATAAATTGGTATTGACCTGGGATATGTGTTAACGAATTCTGACTACCAATCTGGGAAAAAGGATTCTGATTCAGAATCCGTGTAAATGGAATCTAATGGCTAGTCTAGACAAAGGGGTTCTGATTCAAAATATGATTGAATGGATTCTGGTTGCCAGTCTAGGAGAATGGATTCTGATTTCCATACTGGAATGAGGGAATGCCTCATGTTTGTGTAACCCATGGTATAGTACTAGTGACTTGAGCACTAGGTATGGCCATCGATTGTGGTAGGGTGCCCGTGACACTAGCATTAGGTATGGCCATTGAATGAGATATTGTACTTGTGACACCGACATATGGTGTAGAAGCTGATGTTTTAGGTCTTTTTCTCCCAACAAGAGGACTAGAGGGAGTGGATGATGATCCACCTATAGTGAAATTAAATCACGATGTCATGTCAGTTGTACCAAATGGAGATGTATGGACTGTCATACTCTGTGTAGGTGTGCTAGATGGCATAGTTGTGCTGACCTGAGGTATAGTAGTACTAGCAGTCGTGGTATTTGTCCCTTGTGTAGGTTGAGTTTGTAAGGTGCTGATATCAAATCTTGTAGGTAGGGTAGTGCCTTCATCTAGAAATTTGGCTAAGTATCGTTGTCGATCATTTGCTAGGTACTCATCTACGAAAGAGGCAAACTCAGGGTCTTGTGCAGCAGCCTCTATGTCTTCTATTGTAATGTGACCTTGAGTGTTTCTAGTGGTGAATTTGTCTAATAGAGTCTTGTGAGGTCTTGAAGAAAATGGATTGATGAATTTGTTCAGGTTCGACATCTTTTCTCTCTCTCTCTTCTCTTATACCTAGTTTCAACCATGTAAGATTAGCTCAATATGCAAGGAATGGAAAACTACGTCTATGGACAGTATGACTCTAGTCTATGTTTTTGGGATTTTTCGAATGCAAAATAAGGAATGTTCTAGGATGACACTAGTCTAAAATCTAAAGATGCAAAGTCTAAGCAAGACCCTAAAGTAATCAATTTTGTACACCCAAGATGAAGGGACCAACCACCTAAAGTCTAACCAAGGCGTCAATTTAGTTAAGTCAAGGAACCAATGTAGGACGAGGGTCAAAGACAAGTTGAGTTTCCTAACTAGACTGATGAGCTAGGTGAACTCTCTGTAGGACAAAAGATAAAATGATAAGACTAGGTTCAATGATATATTCTATTGATGCTATGATTTTTCTAAAGTGTGGATGATGGACTTATCCTAAAGTTGTAAAATGACCTTCCTAGAAGTTTACTCTAAAGGAAAAAAAAAGTATTATAATATGAGACCCAACTTTGAATTTGGACAACTATGGTAATGACTGAATGAACCTAAAGGATGAAAAATTGAGTAAATCATTGCAGGTTTCTGTTCAAGGACTATTTGTGGAAAGACAATTGAAACTGATATAACTGTGTTGACTAGACATTGACCGTGAATTCTAACTTTCTGATAATTAGGAAAATGCGTCGCAGGATTTCACATACGCGGTTAAGTTTACCAGTTGCGGTTAAATTTGACAGTTGTGTTTCTCTAGTAAAGTTCAATGTGTGACTCTGATAGATGTGGTTAATTTTCTAATAGATGTGACTCATAATGACAATTGCGACTCGGGATATAACGCATACGATTTTCAAAAATCAAATGCGGGCTAATTTGACAGATGCGACTCTACACTAGACAGATGCAACTGATACTGACAAATGCGACTCAAAGCTAAATAGATGTGACCCTAACTGACAGATGCGACCTGAAGTTAAATAGATGCGACTTGTAATAACAAATACGACTCGAAATTAAACATATGCGACTCTAAAAATCAATTGCGACTTTTTAGTGAACAGTTGCGACTCTCTGTGAATTTTCAGCGACGTAAGATTTAAAACTGACTCCATTTTCTGTGATCAAATTTTGGAAAACAAGAACAATCATAAGAAAAAGTGTTTTCAGTTTGATTCTGGACTCAAAGAACATTTACGTTGACAATAGACAAGCACATCCTAATAGGCCAAAAGGTCTAGGGTTTGTATACTTGGTATAGCCCACCGAGATACCCTGAACTGGTGATAAACACCTTTCCTTCTTGAGAGCGAATAGCTTAGAAATTTGGTGGCATTGGCTCCCCTCCACGGCTCATTAACGTATTTTGAGCACACCAATTTTGAATTCTTTGGGCAATGACCTCCCAAGAACTGCTATCTCTACTCAAGGGGATTAGTAGTGAGTGTCTTCGGGCATGATACTGTACCCTAAACTATACCAAGCAACGACCAATAGAACGGTTGGACACTAAAAAAAGGGTTTTTAATACGGGCATTCCCTTCGTGGGGCATGATCCATGCGGCGAGAGTCCCCTTTCGGATCCATCTCGTCAGAACCATACTCGTGATTCTTGGGTTTTCCCCAAGAATCCACTTTTATATACCGGCTGGAAGTCCCTCGCGTTCAGGGTGCTACTAGTTTGAGTTGTCCTGGGGTGAGTACTTTTTCCCACCAGAACAAGCCCAAGTTCTAGATTTGGTAACTATTTCTCTTAAACCGAGGATCGCATGGATGTGCAAGGGGAGAGGATACTTCGATGTACCAAATCATGAGGGTAATACATAGATGTGCTTTCACACCAAACACAGTAAACACTTGTTAATTTTAAACCAAACGAAAGATTTGCTACACTACCAAACAATCTGTTTCAAGAAAATTAACTAAGGTCTTCGACATCCATTCTGCAGAAAGATTCGTTAGTAGTTTTCAGTATTGTCTTCATCAATCGTCCTGTAAAACCTCGTTAACTCCAAAAAAAAAGCCCACACACTACAAATCTGATATTAGTACCACATAAATCAATTGAAAACTTTAGATTTCTGAAAACAGAAACAAAGGGTTACCAGTCAATTGCGTCGCCTTTTTTTTACCAGTCAGATGCATTGATTTCCTCTGCAATTGTGTTCTCGGTATTTACCAGTCAGTTGCAGTTCAAGAATTTTTAGATGTGTCATAGTTTTTAGATGCGTCGTTTAGTGTGTCAAATGCAGTTCAGGAAATCAATTGCGTCACTTCGTTAAACTGATGCGTCTATGAATTTCAATTGCGGTGTTTCGTCAAGCTGATGTGTCGTTATGTACAAAAAACTTGCAAAAATCAAAATAAAAGTCTATGGACACGCAAAGATGGTGTCTTCATGTTGGGTTCACCAAATGTAACATCTAGAAAGTGCACAAAACAATATTAAGAGAAAACATGCAATCCAAATCTAAATGCAATCTAAGTTAAGCAACAAAGAACAAAGGAAAGCCAAAAATGTAAATAAAACTTGAACAATCTCACCAAATTTGTACATATTTCCATGATTCATCTCGATTTCCCTTCTCCATTTTGTTGTTGTAGTATAATTGCCCTCAGATTTTCAAAGTTCGTGCAAGTATAGCCTAAGATAGTGATTTAGAAAAACATTGAAGATTCAAGATAAGTGCTCTTCAAAACTCATAAGATTTCATGAGTTTTCGAGAGAGATTGGAATGAAGAAGACCAAATCAATTTATAGAAAATTGATTATTCGAATGACAGGCTAGGATTGAAAGATTAACAGACAGTTGAGATCGGCAAATTAGTCATGCATTCTAATAACAGTTAGTAATGACACGAGTGATACTTATTAGAAATAGAATTAAAGATTAAATAAATGATTTAATCTTCAAGTTTGGTATTTGAAAACAGAAGAATTATCTTTGCATGACAAAGATAAAGATGGATTAAAGCAACTATTGTTCGAATGAACACACAAGGTTTAATTAATTAAACACGAATATTTAATTAATCCACATGTACATGCAAGTGAGTTAGAACTAGATGATTGAATGATTTGACAAAGAGATTACTCGAGAACGCGACTCAAACATTAAATCAAGAGTTAACTGAGCAATTTGAATATATCTTTGAGTTGAGTAAAAGTGAATACTTAGATAACTCACACAATTATCTAAATATAGAGGAATGCATTAAAATAGAATTCATGAATTAAATAATTCATTTAATTCAAGATCTGATATTTGAAGAATAATTAAATAAATAAGATTTATTTAATTAAGTGATGAAGGATTTAAATGAATAATTAAATAAATAAAGAATTTATTTAATTATAGTTGAAGTGTGATAGAGTAAATTAAATAAGAATTTATTTAATTTGACAAGAAGGATAAAGTTAATTAGTAACAAAATTAAATAAAAAGCTTTTATTTAATTAATCAGATAGAATAAAGAAAAGTGTGAATTAATTAAATAATTAAGATTATTTAATTAATAGAAGAATTAATAGAAGATGAATTAATTAAATAATTAAGATTATTTAATCAATAGAAGAATTGATGTTAAGATGAATTAATTAAATAATTAAGATTATTTAATTAATAGAAGAATTAATGTTAAGGTGAATTAATTAAATAATTAAGATTATTTAATTAATAGAAGAATTAATGTTAAGATGAATTAATTAAATAATTGAGATTATTTAATCAATAGAAGAATTAATGTTAAGGTGAATTAATTAAATAATTAAGATTATTTAGTTAGTAGAAGAATTAATGCTAAGATGAATTAATTAAATAATTAAGATTATTTAATCATGACTATGAAGAATAGGAATTATGAAGAATATTGAAGTCGCAGGCTTAGACCAAATTTCGGTGTCTACAATTGTCATCATCAGAACAACCTACTACATCCTCAGCTCCTCCACAGCTGCTATCTAAGGAGCAAGCAGATAAGCTAGAGAAAAGGAAGAACTTAGCTAAGATCATGAAGGATTGATTCTGGTAGGTCCTATATGTTGGAAATATGGGCATCGGTCATGTTGTTAGGAGAACAAATAAGTTCTTGGAGGTACAAAAGTCTCTAGAGAGCACAAGGAAATTTTGTACAAACTTCTCGAGGATATACAGGTCTACTTACCTGAAAATTGAGGCTATCCTCAAGCTTCCAAAGAAAACTTGGGAAAAGGAGCTTGCATTCAAGGAGGATGATCATTGGCTCATGGATATGTGGAGGCTGGATTTCAAAAATTGAAAGGAGAGATTGGAGTAGGTACTTTACAAGGTAGATCCAAACATTGATTGAGGCAAGGATGTTAGGGCAGATTGCATCTAGTATTTGAAGCTAATGACAGGGTTTGACATGCCTATCATTCAAATTGATCTGGAGAAGGTAAAGCCACATTTCCATAAGAAGACGGAAGATGGAATGTCAGGCGAGGTCACTACAGACTTCTTGAGTTTTTCTGCCCGAGGCCTCTCCCAATCTGAATAATTCAGAGACCACATTGCCAAGTATGATAAAGATTGGGAAAAGCTCATTGATAGGTCCAAGCAATGGAGTTACCAGGTACTACAATTTGAGATTATGGAAGTCGAAAAGCTCCAGCCGCTGATTTTGAAGTTCATGGAGTATGCCACTTTGAAGAAGCAAGAGGGGAACCCTATTATTAATGAAGAATTCCTTATAGAATAGCTACAACATAGGAAATCATTAAATGAACAAAATGCTACAGTATTGCCACTAGAAGAAAAAATAGGGAAAAGACAAGAAATGTATTTTAAAATGTAATATATTTGGGGGTAGTTAGAACCCTAGTTTGTTGTGAATCTTGGCCATACAATACAAATCAATCTTGGCCATTCATTCTACTTTTTGGACACTATAAATAGGGGGTCTCCTCTCATTTTCAAGAGAGAGTTGAGTTGCTGTAATGACATGCTGCTGAAATTATAATAGAAAGACATTGATTTTGGTGGATTTATGAGTTTCTCTACATGTTTCATGATTCATCTCCCATAGTTAGATGAGTTAGTTAGATTTTCTTTGTTGTTCTTCATAGTCTTAGATTGCTTTGATAGATTTAGTAATTTTTTTCAATGTTTATGAAGATTTCTACCATGTTGATGCCTTTCTGGTCCATACTTTTTGTTGTCTACTGATGGTAGATAGTTGTGTAAAGTTATTATGGGCTTAAAATTGAAAGCTGATCCAAAATTTTGTCTTTGTTCATGCATGTTTATGGTGAATGAATGGTGAAACATTTGCAGTCCTTAGAAGATAGCACAAATTTCATAATACTGTGAATTTTTTGGTAAAGTGAAATTATGTTTTGAGCAATCTATCCACAGTAGAACCCTCCATGATCACTATTCATAGTTAGTTTCAGATCTAGGAACCTCTTCTCTTCCTTGCTCTTTTTCTTTTCTTTTAACAAGTGACCTATGCTAAGGTTTATTGCACATTGTAAAGCCAAATCTTAAGATAGAATATAGGAGTTTATGATTATTGTTCAAACCTGTAGCCAACTACACTTTAACTTCCATTCTAGAGACTTCGCCTCATGATTCACCTCATATCCAGCTAAGCACATAATTTTTCCCTGTGATTACTAGCAAAATTACATCGAACGTCAACTTAGGAATTCCATGCAATTCATGACTTCACCCAAGTGACCTTGGGGTGATTTTCAACAACTTATTGTTGGAGATTTCCTTTCAAGAGAGGTAGTGCACCTATGAATTACCTATGTTGAGAGACCGGGAAGACGTTGGCAAATAGCCACTTGAGGTGTTTAATGAAAAGCCATGGGGGAAGAGGACCCCAGGGTCTGATGGATGGAAATTCATCAGAACAATGCCATTTGAGAAAGGCCAACACATAATGGAGGCTTGGGAAGGGAGATCTAGAGAATTGGGCTCGATGAGCTCCATAAATGGCAGATTACACTTAATAGTTAAAGCATGGGAAAACTGAGGTCAGGGTGGCGGGCCCTGGGATACGGAAGGGTGTGGTCCCTTGGCCATTTTGAAACCACAAATGGAGTAGGAAAATCCAGAAAAGGAAATCTAGCAAGGTAGACTAAGAGGACCCCTAGGATGCCTTGCAAAGGAAAACTTCTAAGGGAGCTCCATGAGGACCTAGGACTTAGAAAATTTTGCAGGGTGAAACATGGTCGACGTGATATGATACTTTGAGGCTTGTTGACCATTTGGGACACCAAAATGGGGGCATGTAAAATGAGGCAGCAACAAAAAGGACCTAAAAAGGAAAATGAAAGAGAGGGTCCCTATTCCAAATGGGGCATGTGTGCTGAGGGCACAAAAAATGGTGACTCTACTAGGGAACGCTCCCGAGCGTTCTGAGGATAAACATTCATTTATAACCCAAAATCTCTAGTTTTGCAGACCAAGGGCTGACTCCCAAAAGTGAACTAGGAGAACATGGTCCTTAGTTGAGTCAACCTATGAAACATTTCAAAATTGTGTGTTCCTATTGAATTCATTCCTTCCCTTAGGAACTATGACAAGTAGTGGCTAATCAAATGAAGCAAGCTACATAAATCATCCAACACCAAAAGTAACCTGAACGTTGCCCCGCTGCCAGTCAGGCATCCATAGCCCCAATGGATTTGTCGTTGTGACGTCATGAATATTTCTCTACTATCAGCCAGGCATCCATAGCCCTAGTAGAGTTATTTGCACACCCATATGGTTGCTTGATTTTATAATTCTCATTTTATTTCTTTCTTTTGATATTTCTTTCTATACTTTATCTTTTTCTCAACTGTGTAAGCATTGAAAACTATGATGGGTTTGAGAACCACAATGGTCACTAGAGTGGACTTGAAATTTTTCACTCACCAAGTTATCATAGCAACTATTGCACATCCCTTTGGAAATAATTAACATGCATTTTTGGTGTAGGATCTGAGATGAATGTAAAAGGATTCAACTAAGGGTCAAGTTCTAAGGCAGAGTTCAAATGAGGAAATCATTCCTAGGTAGCTATCAGGGACCAATAGTCAAGAATGAATGTTTAGCAAAAGAACACTAAGGATAGACAACAAAGTGAACCATTCATTGAATGAGCATGACCACTGCAACAACAATGAAGAACCCCTCATCAAAACAAAACAACTAGGAGATGGGAAAAAAGGAGCAACACAAAACAACGAAACGGAAGCAAACCAAAAGGAAACCTACCCTAACCTATGTACAAATATTTACAGGAATAGATTTGCATGAGCTCAGAATTAGAAGTAATGCTTCAAATGTTTCCCATTGATAGGCAACATAACATCCTCACTAGTTAAGTTTTTCAAGCGGAAAGCATTGTCTCCCAGAATCTCAGCTATTTGAAAGGGACCAAGCCAAAGCTTGTCGAATTTGTTATGTCCCCCTTTCTTTTCATGGGCCTTGTCCCAACACAGAACCAGATCAACAATTCTAAAGGCCTTAATTTTGGCTTGACAATCGAACCATCACTTGACTACGCCCTAATGTTTGGAAAAATTTTCTATGGTGCGATCTCATACTTCTTCTAAATGCAAGAGCTTAGCTAACCAAGCTTATCTACGATCCCCTCCTTCGTAAAAATCATTCATAAACTGGAGGGTGGGAATTTTTAGGTGTATTGGAAACATAGGCTCTAAGCCATAAACAAGATGGAATGGGGAATCACCAAGGGCAGCCTTGTGATGGGTGTGATCTACCCAAAGGGTGAAACAAAGCTGGGTATGCCAATCTTTGGGATTCCTATCAAGCAGTTTCTTAATCATAGTGATTAGATTCTTGTTTGTGGATTCTGCAAGGCCATTGCCTTGAGGGTAGTACTTGGATGAGAATTTGAGGGAAATTCCATAATTGAAAGCCCAACTAGAGAATTTTAATGAAGCAAATATAGGTCCATTATCACATAGTAATGCATAAGGACAACCGAAACAATTTAAAATAAAACTTTGCAGAAAATTTGTAACTACTTCAGTTGTGCATTTCCTACATGCAATTGCTTCTTTCCATCTAGTATAGTAGTTAGAAGCAGTTAGAATGTCCCTGTGTCCCATAGATGATGAAGGGCTTACCAGACCAATTAAGTCAAGTCCCCATTGCGCAAATGACCTCACCTCCAAAATAGGTTGCAGTGGGACAACAACATTATTTTCCCTGGTAGCGGTTGTTTGACACGTGTGGCATGAGCGAATGTGACTATGAGCATCCTTGAAGACTGTTGCCCAATAATATCTTTCTCTTAGTATTTAATGGGTGATGGAAGGACTGGATCTGTGACTAGTACCGAACTTGTCATGGAACTCCTTCAGGACTAGATTTGCTTCTTCTTTTCTAAGGCATCTTAGATAGATACCTTCATAATTTCTTTTATATAAAATAGAGCCTTGCAACATATAGCTGCCATTCTCTAGCCTGAGAGCACACTTTTGAACTCCCTATAGGTGGGGTGGGAATTTGTGATTTAGTAAATAATAGATGATGTCTTCATGCCACTTCCCTAGGGAAACATCTTTAAGTTGATATTGTTACACTGTGAGTTCAGACCCTGCACCCGCTGCTACTTTAGCTATTGTTCAAGTGAGTGCTTGTCCTCTTACTAACTTCATAAGCTGAATCTCTATGTCTTGTTCCTACAACAATGTAACCCACTTTTCTCTTCACTCTCCCATCTTATATTGCATAAGCAGTGTCTTCATGGTTGGGTCTGGAACTATGGAAAACACCTTATTGCGTAAGATGTAATGTTTGAAATTCTTCACTCCTCTAACAAGGGCATACACTTGTTTTTCCACATTGTGGTATCTTAGTTCAACATCTTTCAAAGGGGAACTCATGAAGGCTATCGGGTTATCATTCCCCTCATTGTCCTTCTAGGTCAAAATACTGGCACATGAATGTTCTGAAGCGAATGAATAAATGTAGAAAGGCTTTAGATAGTCTAGACTGACTAGCACTGGTGCTTCAACAATTTCTTATTTGATTTCTTCAAAGGCCTAATTCGCTTCAGGATTCCACTCAATCTTGGCATCTTGCTTTAGCATGGCATTAACCAGCCTCACAATTTCAACATAGCCTATAATAAACTTTCATACAAAGTTAATCTTTCCAAAGAAAGATTTGACCTCTTTCTTGCTTCCTGGAAGCTGAATTTTCAATAGGGACTGAATGCACTCTAGGTCAATAGAGATGCTTTGCTCTGAGATAACATGTCCAGGAAACTTTCCTTCAGTAACTCCAAAGATGCAATTTTTAGGATTAAGGGAAACTCCAAACTCTCAGCACCTCTGAAAGACTTTGCACAGATTAGATACATGATCATTCTGCTTCTATGAAAACACTGTCAAATCATCCATGTAGATGATTATGTGCTTTCTGATTAGATCTTTGAATGCAATTTCCATAGCCCATTAGAAGTTTGTGTCAGCATTGATTAGTCCAAATGGTATTCGTTTGTAAGAAAAGGTGCTCCAATTAGTGGTGAACACTGTCTTGTGGTGGTCCTCATATTGCACCATCACTTGATTGTACCTAGAATAGCCATCAAGAAAGGACATCTTTTGTGAACCATTAACAATATGTAGTACCTCATCCAATGAAGGCACCAGGTAATTATCCTTTTCTGAGGCTCAGTTCAGATGGTGGAAGTCCACACACAATCTGATCTCTTGATTCTTTTTCCTAACTAGGACCAGGTTGGCCACCCATGTAGAGTGTCAAACTAGAAAGATAAACCTGGTTGAAAGCAGTTTCTATACTTCTTTGTAAATAATTGGCTCCAGCAAGGTGTTTATGGGACATTGTCTCTGTCAGAAGGGCTTCATGTTTGGCTTGAGGGGAATGGTGTGCATTATGATGGAAGTATCATAGGTTTTTAGATCTTCGTAGCTCCATGCCACCATGTCATAATAATTTTGAAGAACATCAACAATCCCTTTCTTTTCTTTTGTAGTACACACCTTGCCAATAAAAACATTTTTTATTTCCTCAGTTGTTCCAAGGTTATGGACGTCACATTGACTACTAATGGATTCCTTCTTTACTTGCTGGTCTTGGTCTCTAATCTGATCCAAATCAAATATATGCTCTAGCTGAACCATTCGTCTGGGAATTGTGTTAGTCTTGAGGTTGATAACTCCTTCTATGTCCAATTTGGCCTCTTCTAGATCAACATCATCTATTATTTGGGTGGCAGAGACATCAAAGCTCGTGATGAACTTGAGGATGTTCTTATCATCATTGAAGACCTGAAAGTGAGTGACATTATCTAGAACATATGGGGTGGATTCCAACTCGACTGTGAAGCATTTGAGACCCGAAAGGGAAAGCAACTACAGCGTGCATGCTACTTGGGTCAAAGCATCAGTTATATGATTCTGAGAGCGTGGGATCAGCTAGATATTGAAAGCATCTAAACCTTTGAGAAGATCCCAGACCCTATGTCTATAGTTAGCTAGTCTTCTATCGTGGTAGGAGTACAATTTTCTAACTTGCTTGAATACCAGCTCAGAATCACCAAAAACTTGTAGAATCTTGACATTTTTCTGTAAGGCCATAAGAAGACCATGTACTAGAGCTTCCTACTCATCTATGTTGTTAGTGCAATAAAATTGCAACCTATGGGTAGCAAGAAAGGTCTTACCCATTGGGTTGATGAGTTTGAATCTGACATTGGCTCCTTGCTTTGACTTAGATCCATCAAATCGAATCATCTAGAACTTCGAAGGCTACTTGACACCTACTCCAATGATGTCTCCATTTTCTTTTTGCTTGGTGTTTGTCTCTGTAACCTTTGGATGAAGTGTTGATTCAATATGACTGATGATAGGTTGTTCTGGTACTATCTCTCCTGGCACTTCCTTCTGAGGGATGGCTAATCCCTTGACATGTTCTATTGTTGTTTGGAATAGACAACATTCAAAATTAGAGTGAGCAACATTATGAACTCTGCACCAATTTGGTAGCAAGAGCTCTTAAAAATTCATTCAGGCACCCAAGTTGAGTTGGTCCTATACACACTTTTTCCATGAAATCTTAGAAATTTCTTAGCATTCTCAATTCACTATCTTCATCAGGATCATCACCTAACTCTATAAAAACTTCGGTACTTTGAGGTGTTTGGTTCAAGTTGGCTGGGTGACTGCACTACACTAAGAGTACTTCAATAGTTAGTTCTTCATGAGGCTCAAATTATTCTTGGTGATTAAAGGGTGAATAATTTCCCATTTATGTCTCAACAAACAACACCTCATTGGTGTTGTTTTACTCTATGATATGTGTTTCATGTGGGGTTCATAGTCTATATAGATCTGATTTGGTAGTCCTCTCTAGGGCAACCATAGGTGAGAATGATTTTTTGTGGCATATCCATTCAACGTTCAGGTGAAGTCTCACCCAAGGATAAGCCCATAGGTGTTGGGGAGGTTAGCTACTTGAATATCAATGACTTGTTGTATCCTTGGATCCACAATAATTTTCATTGGAATCCGATTCATCTCTCCCACTATGTTAATCTTTGTTTTATCCATTTGGGTCACTTTCTTTTTTGAAGGTGTAGTGGTGATCCCAAGAGCCTTGTACACTGCGAGAGGCATAACATTAGCTGACGCTCTTGAATCAAGTAGGTAGTTATGTAATTCTTCCCGACTATTCAGATGGTAGTGAGGAATAATGGCATTTCCAATCTACCCTAAAAGAGGCCAGTAGGCATGTCCACCTAGGCTACTCTAGCTTTGTTCTTATCACCCGCCTTATCTTTGATCTGCCTAGAGGGCTAATCCTTAGAGTCCTACCTATGGCCTTGATCAGACTCTTTGGTGGGTTTCTTACCCATAGAATGATTGGAGGGAACATCCTTCCTTTTCCCTATGATTTTTTGGATTATGGGTTCCTGCCTAGGTTCTTCAAAGGTGACCCTTTTGGCTAATGTTTCTTGTGTTGCTCTAGATGAAGGGGTTCCATTAATTACCCTAAATAATGCATGCCTTACAACAGGGACCTTGAGTAACTCAAAGGTGGATAGGCTGATCTTAACTTCTTGAAATCCTTGATGACATATTCACCCATTTGCTCAATTCCAGATTCAAAGGCCCTACCTGAGCTATTAGGTTGGGTTTTTGTTTGACTCGAGTGAATTTGGGGATGACCTTGAAGTTGGTTTTGTAACTAGTTATGGGGCTAATTCAATGGTCTATCCTTGTTGAAATATTGAGTGGGCATGTGAGGAAGGCCAGGATTGTTACTAGCTTTTAGATTTGGTGGGGTAGTGAAGTAATTGGGTGGAGTGGACGTAGTAAATGGTCCCCCTACTTGTCTATTCCTTAAGTAGTATAGAGTGGCTCTCTGATGGAATGTATGTACTTCATCCTCAAGGGTTTCTTCATCATCTAAGGAACCATTATCTTTTGAATCAAATAATTAAGACAAGGCTTCACCGTTACTTACCTCTTTCACTTCTTCAGCCTTCAAAAAGGAAGTCACATCCTCAAGCTTGTTGCTTTTGTTTCTTGGGAATGGGGCTTGATTGACCACAAGCACAAAAGAATTGTATGGCTCAGACGGGACTATGTCTACAATATGTGTTGTCCATGGTATTTTGAACCTCCACTTGGAAGATTTCAATTGTTGTCTGGAATTCAGGGCAGTCCAACTCAGAATTCCTGCTTGTTTTGTGAATTCTTCACCATCCAGATAGAGCAACCTTAGCTAGATAGACTCCACTAGTCGTCTTCTCCATGCTAGTAGGATGATCAAGAGGAGTAGGAACACCTCTGTTGTTAGGCCTCGTATTCCACATCTAATTCTATCTCTGAGAAGGTCTCCTCTCAAAGTTATGATTTGAGTTCTACCCTCTGTCATAATTTTGTTAGAAGAGGTGTTGGCTTGTCGATCATCTCTATTATCTCTTGTAACATTACCTTGAATGTTGCACTGGGAGGCCTGCAACTGGTTGTTCTAATTTCTCAAATGTTTCATCTTCATGGACATTTTCTAGATAATTTTTTTCAGTTCATCCACGCGATCCTTCTCTATGTTGTTTGGCTATGTCACTTGATTTTAAAGGAAAACTGGCAAGGTAGCAGGCTATTTCTACTGAGCAAGAGGAAATTCTGGCCCTGGAAAGTATAAGGGTGCTTGAGGCTATTGTTGATATGCTTGTTGTTGTTGGGGAACCTGAGAATAGGTCTACCACTAGGGCTACAGATATGTAGGAATAGGAGGTTTCTAATTCAAAGACTTCCTTAGATGAGGAACTATGGAAAGCTACAACACCTAGTTCATAAGAGGTGTTTGTTGCTGCAATGCATGATTAAGCCCTTGAATTTGCATTGGATGGGCAACCTACCCCAATGAAGGTAGTGGACTGGAGATGTTTAGACCCATATTAGTGTTGGTTGTGACCACTTCAGCATAGGCGTCAACCAATCTTGTAAGGGGTGGTCATATCCTCTTCACAAAGGTAGCGGTAAGGTTGTCCAATGTAGCATAGTAGACTGGAAAAGTGGTTGCATCATTGAGTGTGTATGGGGCTTGTAATCTTCAATATTCTTGATGGAACCAATCATTGAAGGAGCTGATCATTTCTTTGATCTCCCTCCAAATTGTTGTGAATTGATGACATAACTTTGAAGGGCTGATGGGAATCTTATATTTCTACAAGAATGTGTTCATCAACAAATCCCAAGATGTGATGGAACCGACCGGTAGGTTGACATACCAATAAAAAGCCTCCTCTCCCAATCAGTAAGGGAAAATTCTACATGCCACATACTCTTGATCAATCTGCATGTCTTTTAGCATTGATTGAAATATCTTGATGTGTTCCTCAACCATCCTTTGTGGGTCACGAGGCTTAAACTTCATGCAAAAGCTTTCAAGATTTTTGGGCATATCATGATAGGCATTGAAGCACAATGGAGAATGATTTTTTGCTAACCAAGCCATGATGATAGGAAGAGGTGGTACCTATTATTGGGGAACAACAACCTGGGGCTATACCTACTGTAGAACAACAGTCTGGGGCTACCTGGTCCATGACAATTTGGACTACACCTTGAACTTGGAGGGCATGGGAAGAGGAAGCCCCCTGGCTATGGGAGATAAGAGGTGGAAAATTAGTTTGGTATGGCTAGGTGAAATGGATGATGGTGAAGGAAGTCTATTGACTTTGACATGAATGGGAGTAAGGAGGTGAGGGCAAAGGTGAAGTGGGTGGAATGGAGGAAGAATAAGAGGCTGCGTCCTCCCTCCTAGTTCTTCTTGCCCTTGTAGGAGGCTGTAGCTCTTGAAATCCCCCTACATTTGGTGTTGACCTTAAAAATATTTGTGACCTCTCAAGGGAGAGTGAATCACCTTGATCTAGCTTAGCTCAAATGGCCCTCCTTCTAGTGCTAGTTCTATTGATGTGTTTATTATGCACTTCTCAACACAGGTAATGCATAGGTGCACTACCTCTCTTCAAAGGAAATCTCCAACAACAAGTTGTTGAAAATCACCCCAAGGTCTCTCAGGTATCAAGTCATGACCTGACACCCGAGAGACCTTGGGGTGATTTTCAACAACTTTTTTTTGGAGATTTCCTTTCAATAAAGGTAGTGCATTTATGTATTACCTGTGTTGAGAAATTGTGCAAAAAACCACATCAACACTCTTCTTTTAATCCAAATTCTATTTCTTCTTGCACTACATCACTAAGATTTATTTCCCTTCTTTCCTTTTGATTTACTCTTTTTCTAGGGGAATAAATGGTACAACAGGGGGTACATTCCCTTTTGTAGAACCTCTAGTGCTGGATCTAGAATAAACAATTATGTTAATTGCTGCAAGAGCACTATGCTGCACCTTCTTACCTTTTCCTATAGTTATTGTGTCAGGTGTAGTAGATACTATGGTGGACTATTCTCTTCATGATCTCCTAGGCATGGGGGGAACATCAACTGATCTTGTCCTTTTCTCTTCTGCAAGATCAACATCATCCTTGGATAGGGAATGCAAACTAAAGAATTCCTCAACATTTTGATTTAATATTTTATCCCTTTGAGGTGTAGAAGTTTCCAGATGCACTTTTCTATATTTTTCTTCATATGAGCCATGTTGGGGAAGATTGGGATCCTTACAACTATTTAATAACATTTCAATGAAATTATCAACTATTTTTTCATCAAGTTCATATCCTATAGGCTCTATCCATAGAGTCTTAGGCTCCATTGCTTCTATGATACACTCATCAATAGACACAAGAAAATTTATTTCCATTGCATATTTCTCCACTAAGTTCCTTAGAACTCTATCTCTTTCATACATGTTCTAGAAAACTACAAAGAATGAAATTAAAGCATCATTTTTTGCTTTGTAATCTCCAAGACTATGTAGATGTTCAAATATTTGATGAGCCATTGGTATGCTATGATCCCATATAATGTTCTTCTTTCCAGGTAATTCCCTCAGAAAATAAAATATTAAGCTCACTGCCAATGTACCAAACTTAAATGGATACTTCTTTGTCTTGGTCTGGGCCAGGTTATCCATGAATTGCTGCCTAACCAATTCACACAAATCATAATCCCTTTCATTTACTACCATATCATAAGCAACATAAATTGTTGTAGCAAACACCAAATTGCCTTGATTGGTAAAGTAGATTTTTTGACCAATCATAATTGTAGCATATCTCACAACAAGGTTTGTGATCAGTTTTGTTGTTAGTGCCCATCCATCAAATATAGCACCAGTTAGTTTCATGACTACTTCATTCTTCATAGCTTTTAGCATTGGTAAGGGTACACTATCACAAAGACTAGCTACAACCTTAATTACTTCCTTGTTAATGATTTTAGCTACACTCGTTCATACAAATTTTTCATGTATTTTGCTTAGTACCATCCTTAAAAACTTTGCAAACATTTCACAACAAAATTTTGGGAACTAGTTCCATACATCTAGCCTCTTTTGTACTAGGTTTTTGTATTATATTTTCATATAAAAATAATTTTCACTTAGCTCCTTCGACCATTGATTCCTTAGTACTTGATGGTCAAACTCTTCTAGTTTTGAGTGAATATAGGTTCTTGTATCTTTAATGGGAAATAAATTATTCAGGATCTATGAGAATGCACCCATGGGGTCCATTTCATAGACGTTCCATGAAAATATTATAAATTTTGGTCGAGGTCTTCAGTTAGTGGGAGTTGACTACCCTGTTTAGCTGGTAGAATAAATAAGGATTTGAATCTTCTTCTTGGGGGTTCTTAGTTCTTGATTTTTGTTGTTAGATGATATCAATGATGTATTAAGCATTCTCCACTTTTCAATACACCCATGTTGCTACTCTATTTACACATTTTTCAATGAATGAGATGATATTCTGAGTTTAAGCATTTGAGTTTTAATTAGTCTTAGTGGATACTCATCCAAGGGGGGCCACTTGGTGAGTAATCCATTCTTTAGAGTAATTAGTTTAGTTATTATTTCATGTTTTGTACTTAGTTGAAAATCTGGCATTGACTATTCCTATAGCCACTAGAATTCTATTATGTTTCTGTTCATGTAGCCAAAGCAGATAGAGTAGTTTCCTCTCTATTCGTCCATATCTTTATTCTTACTATGCATTTCAGCTTAGCATAGTTCTTAATTAATGCTTAGTCTTGCTTTATTTCTTTCCAAGCAGTTTACTTTCCAGTATTATGTTTCTCTTAGTTGTAGTGTAGACATGGCTACTCTGAGTTCCTAGTGCACATACAGTGCTGACCCATTTCAAGTTTATGTCACTGGGTTGACAAGTTAAATGCACCTTCATGATGATTGAGATAGCTATTCAGGTTAGATGCCCAATCTCTGAATCATGGTTGTAAAGGCCTAGTTATTGAATCATTATAGGAGGACAACATTTTTGGCGCCATTGTCAGGGATGGTGTCAAGCTAGGAAGTTCTTTGGAGTCATTGATAGTTTCTCCGCCATAGCACTTCTCCTGAGTTGTTCTTAGAATACCCCTCGCTTAGATAAGTAATGATCCACTATTATTTTGCTCATTATTTGTGTGAGTTATCTGATGTTGAGTTGATACCACATGCTTTCTTCTTAATGATCCTGATCCATTTCAACTAGTTGAGCTTCCAAATCTGCCCAGAAACGAAGAAGAAGATGAACCATTTCCCTTTGCTAGCACATATCCTAATCTCACTAGTTCTGAAGCCTCCACTAAAGACCAAAACCAGATTGATAACCGCTTTTCCTTGGGAATTCATCAAGAAGACATGGGTGATACCTTCTTGCTTGAGTTTGACATACTTTGCAAGAATTATGACTGTACCACTGATGCTCCTAGGCTTAAGCCATTTCCTACCACTTTAAAAGAAGCTACACTAAGTTGGTTTATGAGTCTAGGTAGAGATATTGTGGAGACTTGGGAGGATATGAAGACAAAGTTCCTTGAAACATACAAGGAATATTATAGGGGCAATGATATGAGAGAAGGTGATATCTTTAGGATGTAGGAGAGGGAAGATGAGATCTTGGAATTTTACATATCAAGGTTTTTTTTTTGCTTGCAGAAATCTCCACACCATACACTCAATGATGAATCAAAAAAAGCTTCTTTTCTTGAAAGGAATCAATGAGAGTTGCACTGATTCTTTGGACTTGATGGCAGGAGGAGATATCACTCAAGTTCCTTGGGAAGATATCAAGAAAATATGTTAGAATTATTCCAGAGTAGCTTCATAGAAATGGAGATCTTACCAATCTTCTATGGGTAAGTCATCTACCAACGAAATTTCAAAGATGGAGATTACTAATTTTTTGGTAGATTTCAAGAACAATTTAGCTACTCAGTTGGATACACTTTAGGCCAAAAAGAAGCATGAGGAGGTGGAGGCAATGTTGATAGAATACTGCCCTCATTGTAGAAAAAAGAAGAGGGGTTGTAGATGCAAGATGGTAGCTAACATTGACAACAAGATTCCACCTAAGTTCAAACCAATTCAGACTGATGAAGGTCAAGTCTTCCTTGTTGCACAAAGGAAGTTAGGGGCTCCAAGACAAAGTATGCCACCAAATCCACTATCTTTTTTTTGGCCAAACCAAATAGCCAATTGCATGCAACAATCTTCTCAACCCCAACAACTTGTTGTAACACCTCCACCTACTAATTAAAACTCCAATGCACCCAACCCTACTCAGCTTCCAGCTCGGCCCACACCCAATCCAAATAACAAACCACAACAACACCCTACATACTCTGTCAATCCAAATCAATTCCCTGCACATGTTGTGAGTGTAATTGAAATACATTTGCATTCAGGAACCCCTTTCCCAACTCCTTCTACACCCATCATCATTGAGCTACCTATGAAAGAGGAAGAGGAACCTCTGAATGATCCTATTCAGCTAACTGTACCTCAAAATCCTAAGGCCACCCTAGGAGGATATCCTATCATTCTTGGAAGGCCATGGTTAGCAACAACAGATGCTTATATTAGGTGTTGTTCAGGTGACATGACTATTTGTGATGGCAGGAATACTAAAAATCTTGTTCTTTATCCTCCTACTCAGCTGACCAATGATTAAGAGGATTTTGTATGGCCACATGTTGGTGAAGAAGCCGAGGAAGTTAACTCAGTAGTGCAGCTCATGATGTTAGGAAGAAGCCCCTTCTTGCAGCTTCAAGATGAAGATGAAGTGTCATCTATTATAATTCAGAACTATTATGAAGTGGAGGAAGCATCATCTTCTACTTCAGTCAGGACACTTCTGCTTGATTGTCCAGTAGCCACTGTTCCTGTAGATATTCTTCCTGGAGCCACTCCACCTACAAACGAACTTCCTAAAGCCATTCTTCCTACAACCACTATGTCTACAAATAAACTTCCTATAACAACAAACTTACTAAATTCTCATCAACATGCATTTGCATGGGACTATCATGATATGAAGGGACCAAATCCTATGCTCTAAACTCATAAGATCTACATCAAAAAAGATTATCAACCAGTAAGGAAACCTCAATGAAGAATCAACCCTGCATTGGGAGGACTTGTTAAAATAGAGCTACATAAATTATTAGATCATGGATTTATCTATCCTATTTCAGAAATCCAATGGGTGTCTCCATTAGAAATCATGCCAAAGAAGGAAGGAAAGTGGCGAGTTTGTGTTGATTACAAAAACTTAATGTTGCCACTAAGAAAGACCATTTCCCCATTCCTTTTGTAGATCATGTTTTGGACTCACTTGCAGGAAAATGATACTTTTCTTTCCTAGACGGATTCAATGGCTACAACCAGATTCAAATTACACCTAAGGACCAGGAGAATATGACCTTCACCTACCTATGGGGAACGTATGCCTATTTGGTACTTCCTTTTGGCCTATGCAATGCACCTGCAACTTTCAAAAGAGCAATCATTAGCATATTTTCGGAAATATCCCTTGACTACATGGAGATCTATATGGATGACTTTACCACCTATGGCATTGATTTTAATGAATCATTGGAGAATCTTAGGATGGTCCTATAGAGGTGTGAAGAGAAAAACCTATCCTTGAATAGTGAAGAGTGTTTCATGATGATGTAGGAAGGTGTAGTTCTTGGCCACTACATTTCTAAAGTTGACCCTATAAAATTTGAGGAAGAGTTCCTACAACAATTCACCCAGTGTTCAGCACATGAGCTTCCTGCAGTCAAAAGTCATGGACCTAGCATTCCACCTTTCGGCTAAATTATGGTACGTACTTTTCATAATAAAAATTTCCACTTTAGCGGAAATCCATTTCTTCACCCACCCGCTCATCCCTCCATTCATATCACTTTTCTATCTCTTCCATCATTTCATTTTGCCTCACTTCACTTTGCTTCACCTTCATTAATTACTCAAATATTTTTTAAAAAGGTGAAACGATACTTTATCTCCATGATCTTTCCAATGCATCCTTCACACACTTAGGTATGTGCATGGTAATTCTCATCTCTTAATTGTCTTTTAAGTGCATTTATTTAATCATGGTAGCTTACTATAGGTGATTACATAATATGTCAGTACTTCTTGTCAATTCACCACTCCCTTGTCACATGTGTGGACACATGTCCAAATTTAGGTTGGGGGGAATAAAAAATGCAAATATACTACCCATGTGTCAAATCATAATTTGGCTACATCAAAAAATTTAAATAATATGATTTGAAAATCTGGCTCGCATGTGTGAAGTGATGTTAACTGAGCCACCAATTCTGGTCTTATTTATCACCCCTTTTTATCACCTTATTGGCCCTTTCATATTCTTGACTTATAAGCAGTAAATGGTGAAAACAAAGACAAAAAAAGAAAGTTAGTCAACACTGGCAGTGTAAATTTAGTAGAAAAGTGTTGGCTTTTAGACAAGAATTGTAGAGGAAAGAAATTATGCAGAGTGACAGTGATTTTAGACAATAGGATGTGACTTAATTCAGAATGAGCCCTCAGTTCATGAATTTATTTTGTAGGATGCACAAATCTTGGAAGAATTTCAATGTTGTGGATGGTTTGATTATTTCATGAAGCTGGATGGCTTTGACAAGGGCAATGCACTAGAATTCGCTCAAAATTTTTCTAAAGGAAAAGCTATAGTAAAAGGGTTAGAAGTTGTGGCAACCGAGGAGAGAATTATGAAAGTTTTAGGGTTACCTGCTGATGGTGAGCATTACCCTACCTCTAGGGATGTCAAGATGGCTAGAGCAGAATTTACAGTACATGGCAACCCACCAATTAGCATTGACAAGCAAGGCACCAAAAGAATATCTCTTCCTGAACCATGGAAGTAAGCAACTGTCTACATTATAAGGTATCTCACCTGTGAGGGACATTTTTCAAACCTTCATTCGACACATTTCAAGCTCTTGAGCCGCATGAGGCACAGAAGGAGGATGAACATGCCCAATGTTCTATACAGTCTTCTCTCCATCATGGCAGTTGAGACACAAAAAGGTAGGGACAACTCTGTCTCCCACCATTGCTTGATAAAATTATTGGTTAAGAAATATTTGTGTAGTGTATCTAAGATGTCTTGGGAAGAATTTTTACATGTTGGTCAATTTAATCCTGAGGAATTGTAACCTAGGGTTTTACTGCAACCCCGTAGGGTTAGCATAAGATTAAGCAAAGCCACTCCCAGTGCTTCAAATTCTAGTGCTAGTTACAGTATGAATCCTCCTACAATAGCAGAAGAAGCCATAAACATTAGTTCCTCTAAAATAGAACATTCAAAAAAAGCAAGATCTTCATTTGATTCTAATGATGATGTCCACCTACAAACCCTAATAAGAACCAGAGCATGGAGGAAAGAGGATAAAATAAGAAAAGAAAAAGAAAAATCCCAAACACAGCTTGTAGAGAAAAAGGTGCCCAGTGTTAGGAAGATAAAGGTTGACCCTATTCATCCTGTAGCTAAAGGAAAACGTAAGAGCACCCCTAGGAATTCAAAACCAGCTGTGCCAGATTTTTGCATGCCTTCACAAGGAAGCCTTGGGCATGGTGAGACACCACATGGGGACATTGAAGCTCTAATGGAACAAGAGCATGTTGAAGAAAAAGAAGAGGACATATTTGAGAGATCAGAAAAAATAACACTGGCAGACCTTGCTAATATCATAGAGGAGTTTGAGGATGAGCAAGGGTTCCTGTAGCAAAACCAAGAACAAGAGTAGGAGTTCCTACAGCCACAACAAGGAGTACACCATGAGCGAGAGAAAAACTAGGAACAGGAACAAGAGGTCCTATAGCAAGAAGGGGGTGAAGAAATAGTACCCCCATAGCCACCAACAATTAGAAAGCCTAAGTTCATGCAGATAGTATCGTATGGGGAGCAGCCATCAACAAAAACACTGGTAGGAATTCATAACTCTCCTAATTTTACAGTTCATGCAACAATTTTAAATTTATGGAAAGAAATAGAAAGGAGGGAGGAAGAATGGAAACATGAGAGGAAGAGACTGAAAAAGGAAATCCAAGAGAGGGATGAGGTTATTGAAGAGAAAAATGAGGAGATTGCTACTTTGAAGAAGAAATTAGATAACATTGTGATCCTGGTGCCACAAATTCTAGAATGCAAAGCTCCTCCAAGGGTTTATGCCCTGCACTTGAAAGAGAAATATCTCTCTTTCAAGTTGTCAAAAATTGTCTCAAATTTAAACCCCTCCATTGAAACTCCTACCAAATTCTTCAATGCCTACAAGATTGCTTCCCCTGAGATAAAAAAATTGTTATGTAAATTCTATTTGCACAATTATGTTGTCATGCAGGATCATGACTAGAACCTGTTGCTATATGTTGGGGATATTTAGCTGAGAGCATTTATGTCTTGGGTGCAAACTGAGATTAATTGGGGTGAGAAAAACAATGCTTATAAGAAAATGGAATCTAACATCCCCTTAGCCATTAGAGCTAAGTCAAGCCACCCAAGGGATATTCGCAAAGAATGGCTTAGGATACTTCTTAGACCAAGCTATACTGACAGAATCATGTCTTGGATTGAAGTTGTTTACACTGAATATGAGGTCAAAGTAGTAGCAAAAGAGGAGCTTGTAAGAGGATACTTGGCCCAATGATGGAATAGTTTAACAAATGAGCTAAAACAAGTTGATCCCCATTCTATTCACAATTATGCTACAACATTGAAGTGAATTGACAGGTATATCCAGATTGGTAGAACAAAGGGGAGATTTTGGCTTCCCCTGACTTTCCAACCACCCATTCTCATGTGGCCAATACCAAACTACAGATTCTACCAATATGATATTGCTACAAAAAGGAAAATATGGAACAAATTTGAAAGATTGGGAGGATTTTATTGGAATCCAGACTCATGCTCTATTGAGAGAGATGTTGGCTAGCTAGCAATCATAAACTTCAAAGCTTTGACCAAATAAAAGAACCCTTCCATTATTGGAGGACAAACAAGAAGTTAGGTTGGGGGGGAATGATGAGCCTAGTTTTTGGTCAAATTTTGCATAGAATCTATAGTCCATTTGCTGGCAGTGTCATGAACTTTAGTAGTTGAGTGTTAATATTTTCCTAATGTTTCCCTCAAATGATTGACATTGGGTTTAATCCTATCTCTATGAAGTTTTAATGACACTAGCATATTATGTGGATTATCTATATTGATTTTGCGTATGGTTGATGATTTTTTTTAAGGTGATTATAGATGTGAAATTATTATGCGTACTGGCATTGCTATGCAGGACATGATTTGTGGATGCTAAGTTGAGAAAGGAAACCAACAGATGGTCATGTAGGGGAATCATTCAAAGGATTCAACTAAAGGATGATGGCAATGGATTTCCCATGATAGTCAATTGTAGCTACCTTATATTTATGGCATTGAGCAATCGCGGGCATTACTGCAATGTTGAATCCACATTTGGACATGCATGTCTGACTAGATTCCTTGTAAACGTAACCGCACTGCCACTCTTTTCCTCATTTTTCCTAAATGGCGTCCTCTTAGTTAATCGGAGTTGACCACCCTATTTAGCTAGTAGAATAAATAATGATTTGGATCTTCTTATTGGGGGTTCTTAGTTCTTAATTGTTGTTGTTAGATGATATCAATGATGTATTAAGTATTCTCCACTTTTCAATACAACCATGCTACTACTTTATTTACACATTTTTCAATGAATGAGATGATAGTCTAAGTTTAAGAATTTGAGTTTGTATTAGTCATAGTGGATACTCATCCAAGAGGGCCCACTTGGTGAGTAATCCATTCTTTAGAGTAATTAGATTAGTTATTATTTCTTGTTTTGTACTTAGTTCAAAATCTAGCATCGACTATTCTTGTAGCCACTAGAATTCTATTATGTGTTTGTTTTTGTAGCCAAAGAAGACATAGTAGTTTCCTCTCTGTTCACCCAGGTCTTTATTCTTGCTATGTATTTCAGCTTAGCATAGTTGTTAATTAATGCTCAGTCGTGCTTTATTTCTTTCCAAGATTTTTTCTTTCCAGTATCACATTCTCTTAGTTGTAGTGTAGACATGGCTACTCTGAGTTCCTAGTGCACATATAGTGCTAACCCATTTCAAGTTTACATCCCTAGGTTGACAAATTAACTACACCTTCATGATGATTGAGATAGCTATTCAGGTTAGATTCCTAATCTCTGAATCATGGTTGTAAAGGCCAAGTTATTGAATCATTCTAAGAGGCCGACATTTTTGGCGTCATTGTCGGGGATGGTGTTAAGCTAGGAAGTTCTTTAGACTCATCGAAAGTTTCTTTGCCATAGCACTTCTATTGAGTTGTTCATAGAATACCCCTTGCTTAGATAAGCAATGATCTGCTATCCTTTTGTTCATTCTTTGTGTGAGCTACCTGATGCTAAGTTGATACCGCATGCTTTCTTCTTAATAATCCTAATCCATTTCAGCTAGTTGAGCTTCCAAATCTGCCCAGAAATGAAGAAGAAGAGGAACCATTTGCCTTTGTTGATGCATATCTTGATCTCACTAGTTTTGAAGCCTCCATTCAAGACCAAAACCAGATTGATAACCCCTTTTCCTTGCAAATTCATCAAGAAGAAATGGGTGATACCTTCTTGTTTGAGTTTGACATACTCTGCAAGAGTTATGACTGTACCAATGATGTTCCTAGGCTTAACGTATTTCCTACCACTTTAAAAGAAGTTGCACTAAGTTGGTTTATTAGTCTAGGCAGAGACAATGTGGAGACTTGGGAGGACATGAAGATAAAGTTCCTTGAAAAATAGAAGGAATATTTTAGGGGTAGTGATACGAGAGAAGGTGATATCTTTAGGATGCAGCAAAAGGAAGATGTGAGCTTGGAAGATTACATATCAAGGTTTCTCTTTTGCTTACAGAAATCTCCACACCATACACTCAATGATGAATCAAAAAAGCTATTTTTCTTGAAAGGAATCAATGAGAGTTGCACTTATTCTTTGGACCTGATGGCAGGAGGAGATATCACTCAAGTTCCTTGGGAAGATATCAAGACAAAATGTCAGATCTATTCCAAAGCAGCTTCAAAGAAAGGGAGAGCTTACCAATATTTTGTGGGTAAATCATCTATCAACGGAGTTTCAAATATGGAGATTACTAATTTGTTGGCAGATTTCAAGAAAAATTTAGCCACTCAGCTAGATACACTTCAGGCCAAAAAGAAGCATGAGGAGGCAGAGGCAATGTTGATAGAATACTACCCTCATTGCAGACGAAAGAAGATGGGTTGCAGATGCAAGATGGTAGCTAACATTGATAGCAAAAATTCACCTAAGTTCAAACCAATTCAGACTAAGGAAGGTCAAGTTTACCTTATTGCACAAAGGAAGCCAAGGGCTCCAAGACAAGGTATGCCACCAGATCCACTATCTTTTTTTGGGCCAAATCAAACAGCCAGTTGCATGCATCCATCTTCTCAGCCCTGGTAGCTTGATGTAATGCCTCCACATACTAATTCAATCTCCAATGCAGCCAAACCTACTCAACTACCAAGTCAACACACACCCAATCCAAATAATGAACCACAACAACACCCTACATACTTTGTCGATCCAAATCAATTCCCTACACATGATGTGAGTGTAAGTGACATCCATTTGCTTTCAAGAACCACTTTCCCAACTCCTTCCACACCCATCATCATTGAGCTACTTGTGGAAGAGGAAGAGGAACCTCTGAATGATCCTATTCAGCTAACTGTACCTCAAAATCCCAAGGCTAACCTAGGAGGATATCCTATCATTCTTGGAAGGCCATGGTTAGCAACAAAAGATGCTTATATTCGATGTCGGTTAGGTGACATGACTATTTGTGATGGTAGGAATACTATAAAGCTTATTCTTTATCCTCTTGCTCAGTTGAACCATTATGAAGAGGATTTTGTATGGCCACATGTTGGTGAAGAAGTCGAGGAAGTTAACTCTGTAGTGCAGCTCATGATGTATGGAAGAATCCCTTTCTTGCAGCTTCAAGATGAAGATGAAGTGTCATCTAGTATAATTCAGAATCATTATGAAGTGGAGGAAGCATCATCTTCTACTTCAGTTAGGACACTTCTACCCGATCTTCCTACAGCCAATGTTCCTACAATCCCTCAGCATGTGGATGAACTTCCTGCAACCATTCTTCCTGCACCCACTATGTCTACAGATAAACTTCCTGCAACCATTCTTCCTGCACCCACTATGTCTGTAGATAAACTTCCTGTAGCAATAGACTTACTGAAGTCTCATCAACATGCATTTTCATGGGACTATCATGATATGAAGGGACTAGATCCTCAGCTCTACACTCATAGGATGTACATCAGAGAATATTTTCAACTAGTAAGGCAACCTCAATGAAGAATCAACCCTGCATTGGGAGGAATTGTTAAAACAGAGCTGCAAAAATTATTAGATCGTGGATTTATCTATCCTATTTCATACAGCCAGTGGGTGTCTCCATTAGCAATCATGGTAAAGAAGGAAGGAAAGTGGAGATTTTTTTTTTATTACAAAAAACTTAACGCTGCCACTAGCAAAGACCATTTCCCCTTGCCTTTTGTAGATCAAGTTTTGGACTCACTTGTAGGAAAATGGTACTTTTTTTTCCTAGATAGATTCAGTGGCTACAACTAGATTCAAATTGCACCTGAGGACCAAGAGAAGATGACCTTCACCTACCTATGGGGAACGTATGTCTATTCGGTACTTCCTTTTGGCCTATGCAATGCACCTGCAACTTTCCAAAGAGCATTCATTAGCATACTTTCAAACATCTCCCTTGACTAGATGGAGATCTATATGGATGACTTTACCACCTATGGTGTTGATTTTAATGAAGCATTGGAGAATCTCAAGAGGGTCCTATAGAGGTATGAAGACCAAAACCTATCCTTGAATAGTGAAGATTGCTTCATGATGATGCAAGAAGGTGTAGTTCTTGGCCACTACATTTCTCAAGTCGACCTTGTAAAAATTAATGAAGAGTTCTTGCAACAATTCACCCGGCATGCACACAAGCTTCCTGCAGCTGAAAGGGTGGACCTAGCATCTCACCTTTTGGCCAAATTAAGGTGCATACTTTTCATAATAAAAATTTCCACTTTAGTGGAAATTCATTTCTTCACCCACCCACCCATCTTTCCATCTGTATTAGTTTTCTCTCTCTTCCATCATTACATTCCACCTCACTTCATTTCGCTTCACCTTCATTAATTGCTCAAATATTTCTAAAAAAGGTGAAATGGTACTTTCTCTCCATGATCTTTGCAATGCATCCTTTACACACTCAGGTATGTATGTGGTAATTCTCATCTCTTAATTTTCTTTTAAGTGCATTTATTTAATCATATCAGGTTACTATAGGTAATTACATAATAAGTCAGTACTTCTTGTCAATTCACCACTCCAATTCTCACATGTGTGGACATATGTCCAAATTTAGGTTGGGGGTGAATAAAAAATGCAAATATACTACCCATGTGTCAAATCATAATTTGGCTATGTCAAAAAATTTGAATAAGACAATTTGAAAATATGGCTTGCATGTGTGAAGTTATGTTAACTGAGCCACCAAATCTACTCTCATTTATCACCCCTTTTTCTCACCTTAATGGCCTTATCATAGTCTTGAGTTATAAGCAGTAAATGGTGAAAATAGAGACAAAAAAGGAAATTTAGTCGACATTGGCAGTGTAAATTTAGCAGAAAAGTATTGGCTTTTAGACAAGAATTGCAGAGGAAAGAAATTTTGCAGAGTGATAGTGATTTTAGACAATGGAAGGTGGCTTAATTTGGAATGAGCCCTTAGTTCATGACGTTTTGTTGTAGGATGCACAATGGATGGTAGAATTTCAATGTTATGGATGGCTTGATTATTTCATGAAGCTGGATGGATTTGACAAGGGCATTGCACTTGAATTTGCTCAAACATTCTCTAAAGGAAAAGCCACAGTAAAAGGGTTAGAAGTTGTGGCAATCGAGGAGAGAATTGCAGAAGTTTTAGGGTTACCTACTGATGGTGAGCATTACCTTGCCTCTAGAGATGCCAGGTCAGCTAGAGCAGAATTTACAGTACATGGTGACCCGCCAATTAGCATTGACAAGTAGGGCACAAAAAGAATGTCTCTACCTAAACCATGGAAGCAAGAATTTGTCTACATTAAAAGGTATCTCATCTATGAGGGCTATTTGTCAAACCTGCATTCAGTACATTTCAAGCTCTTAAGCCACATGAGGCATGGAAGGAAGATGAACGTTCCCAATTTTCTATAAAATCTTCTCTCCATCATGGCAGCTGAGACACAAAAATGTAGGGACAACTCTATCTCCCATCATTGCTTGATAAAATTACTGGTTAAGAAATCTTTGCATAGTGTATCTGAGATATCCCAGGAAGAATTTTTAAATGTTGATCAATTTAGACCTAAGGAACTGCAACCTAGGGTTTTACCCCAACCCTGTAGGGTTAGTAGAAGATTAAGCATAGTTGAAGCCACTCTTGGTGATTCAACTTTTGGTGCTAGTTCTAGTATGAATCCTCCTGCAGCAGCAAAAGAAGCCATAAACATTAGTTCCTTTGAAATAGAGCATTCAGAAAAAGAAATCTCTTCATCTGATGATGATGATGATGTCTACCTGCAAACCCTAGTAAGAACCAAGGAACAGAGGAAAGAGGCTGAAATAAGAAAATAAAAAGAAAAATCCCAAACACAGCCTATAGATGAAGAGGTGTTGAGTGCTAGGAAGAGAAAGGCTGACCCTATTCATCCTTTAGCTAAAGGAAAATGTAAGAGCACCCCTAGGAATTCAAAACTAGCTAGGCCAAATTTTTGTATGCCTTCACAAGGAAGCCCTAGGCATGGTGAGACACCACATGGGGATAGTGAATCTCCAATGGAACAAGAGCCTGTTGAAGAAAAAGAAGAGGATATATTTGAGAGATCAGCAAAAATAACACTGGAAGACCTTGCTAATATCGCAGAGGAGTTTGAGGATGAGCAAGGGTTCCTGTAGCAAAACCAAGAACAAGAGCAGGAGTTCCTATAGCCACAACAACCAGCATAACAAGAGCTAGAGCAAAATTTGGAATAGGAACAAGAGGTCCTGTAGCAAGAAGGGGGTGAAGAAATAGTACCCCCATAGTCACAAACAACTGGACAACTCGAGTTCATGCAGATATTACCGTATGGGGAGTAGCCATCAACAAAAACACTAGTAGGAATTCATAACCCTCCTGATTTTATGGTTCATGTAGCAATTTTAAATTTATGGAAAGAAATAGAAAGGAGGGAAGAAGAATGGAAACAAGAGAGGAAGAGACTAAAAAAGGAAATCCAAGAGAGGGATGAGGTTATTGAAGAGAAAAATGAGGAGATTGCTACTTTGAAGAAGAAATTAGATAACATTGTGATGGGTATGTGCAGGATCATGATGGGCCAAAAAGTGGAGATATGATGGGTATGTGGCTGGCGACTTTTTTTAACCCAAAATTGATTAAATGAAAAGGGTTTTTAAAAGAGATTCCCATGTTTCCACAAATATAAATTATGCCTTTGACTTTAATAAGTAATTATTATTCATTTTCTATTTGAATTACGACTAAAGTCTTGATTGATAGGCTGATTGAAAAACATCTATAGCTTTCAAACAGTATCACATTTTTTGAATCCAAAATATGTATCACATTCTATGCTTCGCATAATATAGGAATAAAAAAAGAAAAAATGAATTTCATAAAGTTTTGACCAAGTTAAGGTGGTCAGACATACGAGTTTTTATATTTTTTAAAAGTTGTAATAAAAAAATTATAATTAATTATTTACTTGGAAAAAAATTACAAAAAAATATGCATCACATGGGGACATGAGTCCTCTACTTATATCTAAAATCTTATAAAAAAGTATTATCATTTTATTATGGTTAGTGTGGTCAGATAAACACCTACTTCTTATTTTTTCCCTGAAATTGAAGTACTCGCAATTAAATTTCAAATTTTCACCAAATAGATTTTTTTTTTAAACAAACCTAGTAGTTTAGAAACTACATTCAATTTGCTAAAAATTCTATTCTTACATATTTTTGAAATAATATAGATAACTTATTCAAATTTTTACGTTAAGTTGCCTAACTCTGATTTTTCTAAATTTTTTGTGACTTAAGGGCCTATTTTTTACATGACGATCCTGCACATACCCTGATCCTGGTGCCACAAATTCTAGAATGCAGAGCTCCTCCAAGGGTTTATGCCCTGCACTTGAAAGATAAATATCTCTCTTTCAAGTTGTCAAAAATTGTTTCAGATTTAAACCCCTCCTTTGAAATTAACTCCTACCAAATTCTTCAATGCCTACATGATTGCTTCCCCTGAGATGAAAAATTTGCTATGTGAGTTCTATTTGCACAATTATGTTGTCATGTAGGATCATGATTGGAACCCGCTGCTATATATTGGGGATATTCAACTGAGAGCATTTATGTCTTGGGTACAAAATGAGATTACTTTGGGTGAGTAGAACAATGCTTATAAGAAAATGGAATCTAATATCCCTTTAGCCATCAAGGCTAAGTCAAGCCACCCAAGGGATATTCACAGAGAATGGCTCAGGATACTTCTCAGACCAAGCTATGCTAATAGAATCATGCCTTGGATTGAAGTTGTCTAGACTGAATATGAGGTCAAAGAAGCAACAAAAGAGGAGCTTGTAAGAGGATACCTGGCCCAACGATGAAATAGTTTAACAGATGAGCTAAAACAAGCTGAGCCCCATTCTATTCACAATTATGCTACAACATTGAAGTGAATTGACAGGTATATCCAGATTGGTATAACAAAGGGGAGATTTTGGCTTCTCCTGACTTTCCAACCACCCATTATCATGTGGCCAATACCAAACTAAAAATTCTACCAATATGATGTTGCTATAGAAAGGAAAAGATGGAAAAAATTTGATAGATTGGGAGGATTTTATTGGGATCTAGACTCATAGTCTACTGAGACAGATGTTGGCAAGCTAGTAGTCACAAACTTCAAAGATTTGACCAAACAAAAGAATAGCCCTTCCACTGTTGGAGGACCAACAAGATGTTAGGTTGGGGGGGAATGATGAGCCTATTTTTTGGTCAAAATTTAGGTAGAATCTATAGTCTATTTGTTGGTAGTGTCATGAACTTTAATAGTTGAGTGTTAATATTTGCATAATGTTTCCCTCAAACCATTGACATTGGGTTTAATCCTATCTCTGTGAAGTTTTAATGACATTGGCATATTATGTGGATTATCTATATTGATTTTGTGTATGGTTGATGAATGTTCTTTAAGTTGATTATAGATGTGCAATTATTATGTGTACTGACATTGCTATGGAGGACACAATTTGTGGATGCTAAGTTGAGAAAGGAAACTGACAAATGGTCATGCAGGGGAATCAGTCAAAGGAGTCAACTGAAGGATGACAGCAACGGATTTCCCATGACAGTCAATTGTAAATACCTTGTATTTATGGCATTGAGCAATCATGGGTGTTACTACAATGCTGATTCCATGTTTAGCCATGCATGTCTGATTGGATTCCATGTAGACATAACTACTCTACCACTCTAGTGTAGGAGCACCTAGGTCATCAAATACTTTTCAATTTTGCAAAAGAGATGAGTGTTCAAATTTGTATTGAATCAATCACAAAAGGTCATGGAAAAATGATGTAAATAATTTTCAAGGTCATATGAGGTCCTATTTCATGTATTTAATCCATGTAATCAGTCAGTAGGAGGTCAAAATAGAAAAAAAGAATACAAAACTTGCATTATTGTAATATTGTCCAAAGTTGTTAAGTTGAAAAAAAGGGCATAAATCAAAAAATTAAGGGTTATGAGGTGGTTTGCACCAATGGAAGGAGTTGAAGAATCAGTTATCAGTTGGAAAAGTTATAAAAATCTTGGAGAGGCGAGGAAAAGAAGATTTCTTGTATTCTTGTAACTAAAAATTGGAAATAAAACCTTTGTTTCTGAGTTTACAACATTCTTTCCTTTATCTCTTACTTTGTATTGATAGTTTATCTTGTTTGGTATCAGTTAGAAAGGTGTCAGTTTCCATTTCAAGCAGTTAGGAGGTAGATTTTAAGAAACAAAGAAAAAAAAACACAATTCTCTGTGTCTCGGACTATGTTCTTTCACAGCAGTTTTGAGAGTCCATTAAAGAACCAAAGGCCATTCCACCAATGCAGGGTTAGTTAGTTGGTGGAATGGATTGTTTTTAGTTTCTTTTCAATGTAGATAAGTTTGTGAGTGAAGGGGCATCAGAAATATGAAGATATAATGTTATTTTCAAGCCTAAAATCTAAGTTTTCCATTCAAGAATGGAGGTTTCAAGTAGGGTGTTGAATAAATAGCATGTGCATGGGTAAGCAGAAGCTTCCAAAGTATTTTTCATACATAATAAGACATGTTCCAACTGATGGATGAAGATCTAGAGGTTTGTAAGTGTTTCATGCATGAAACCCTCCCCATTCTTGGTGTTTTCACCCTATAAATAAGGGTTTGTCAATATACTATCAAAATGGGTCTTTAACCCATGAAAATGGATAAATTAGGAGTTTTGTAATATTTACTAAGACTAATTTGAGGTTTTGAGTGATTTGGAATGGTTTTGAAGGGGTCTCCTGTGTAAAATAGGCCTAAATTTGTAGCCTTTCTTTAAAGTACAATCTGAAATCTAATGATTTTCTTTATGGAAAATGATTGAGAACTTTGATATGTTGTAATGTGTTGGAAAGTGTTCCTAAATGTGCATTTAGTTTTTGAATAAGCTTTGTGATAGGAATGTATCTACTTGATTTAGTGGTTGACTGAACTACTAGAGGAATATGGTATTGTCTGATCAAAACAGAGATGTTTGCTTAAACAATCTAAAGGAGGATATTGAGTGCTTGGTTACTGTCAACTAATGATATAATTGATGTTACTAAGTTTTGTTAAGGGGAATAAGCAGGTTTGGTGACTTCGATGGTTGGATGGGTGAGTATTATGAAGCCTTTTGAGCAAATTGGTGATTGACTACAAGATAATGCTAATGATACTATTGTAGCAAGAGCTTGTAACCTGTAAGTGGATTATTGGAGTTAGAATATGATGTGTACAGTGCTGGAATGGTCTAGAAATGAACTGATAGCAAAGATGCATTGGATTAGTTGATTTTTTGCCTTGATTGTGAGTTGTATTGTAGAGTCTAAGTTGAGGTATTGGTTGGCACAGTTCCTTGATCAAATTGATGCTTTGAAGTCAGTTAGTTTGTTGATGATTAAGAAGTTTTTTTGTTTGTTCAAGTTATGGATTACTACCTTGTGAGATAGATGATTTGTGCCTTGTGAGTGACTGAGAAACAAATGAAGGATGTTGTTAATTTGATAGGTGAATTTGATTGAAGAAATGAAGCAATTTCAATTGTTTATGTAATTTGATCTTCTCCTTGTGTTGTATATTCTATTGTTAATCTAATTAAAACAAAACACTATTAACAGAACTTTAAATTGAAGAAATTTGAAATAAACTTGGCTATAAAATAAAAATTCTTCAAGAACGTTCCGTCTTTCTCTATCTCCAGAGATTGGTTTGAAGCTTTCTGGCTCTCAGATTGTGTGAGCTTCTCCAAATGACTACTGCAGAACGAGTATGCAAAGAAAAACTATTCTATATGCTGGTGAAGATGGACAGGGGCTGTAATTATGCACAGGGGCTGTAGATTATGTACAGGGGGTGTAGATGAGATGAATCATGATTCTGTTGCTATGATTGCTATGCTATTGCTGTGATAATGCTATTGCTATGAATGCTAATATTATTTGTCTATAGTTTACTTGCTTCTAAATTCTATATGATTTGGAGCTCCCGGCAGCTGTATTTATAGATTTTTTTGCAGGCTTCATCCCGGCTGGCAAGAATCTATGGCTATGAATTATCTGGTATGTTTGAATGGTGAGAGATTGAGAGGTTGAGAAGAAAATGGGGGAGGTTGAGAGGTTGGAGAGAAGAATGGAAGCTTGTCTTCAACCCACGGGAACAAGCCTGCACAGAAACAGAGAAATTTAATTTTCTGTTTTGGCAGTTTGTTTCCCGGGAGTTGAAGATAAATCCCAAATTAAATAAATAAAATTTATTTAATTTAATTTATTGCTTTTTGATATTTGATTTTTGATTTTTGAAAACTATAGAAGAATTAATTAAATATTTTGGTAATATTTAATCATGATGTGACTTTAGAAGATTTTTGAAATATTTAGAAGAATTTAATTAAATATTTTTGGAAATATTTAATTATGAATAGATTATTGAATTGGAGGAATTTTGAAATGATTTAAAAATGAATATTGGATTAGAGGAAATAATCAAATATTTTGGAATATTTAATTATAAATGATATTTAGAAGAATTTAATATTTTAATCTTTATTTGAATAAAATATTTAAACTAAGATTATAGGATAATTAATAAAAATAAATTATAACATTTATTTAATTAATTAAGAAATGAATATGAAAAGGTGATTAAATATCTAATCGAAATGAAATCATGAACAATATAAATAAATTATTTAAATTTATTTATACGTAGATAGAATCAAAAGATTTTAATTAAATATTAAAAATATTTAATTAATTACCAGACAATGTGATATGACCATTTTTAAGTGTATACATTTTGCCCCTCTTTGAAGTGATGTGTTTTACGCATTACTTCAAAGAATTTTGAAATTTTGCCCCAAATATTGATTTGAAATATTGATAGATGTATGCCCCCGCGAACGATGAATCGATATTTGAATTTTTGAATTTTGATGATTTTAAAGATATCGATTTATCGTTCGAAACTTATGATATGAAGAAACTGACCCGAAGAGAAATGAAATGAAAATTTGATGAAGAAATTGCCCCTGGTATGTAAAAATATGATAAAATGCCCTAATTTTACCATTATATAGGTTAAAAATGTCATTTTCCATGTCATTTTCAATTTTAACCTAGTAAAATTTGCAAATTTTGAGCTCTGGGTTGACAATCATGGCACTTCCAGTTCACCTGCACCGTTTCGAGCGTATCCGACGTCATCAGCGGCCGGCGCACTACGGACCTCCGGTATGTGTCTCGTAACTGCTTGTCTGTCGAAAATTTCATTTTGCGCACGTTTTTAATGTTTAAATTCAAAAACATTGAATTTTAGCGCTCTTAAACTTTTTCATAGCGCATGCAATAATTTTCGTAGCGCATTTAATACTGTAGCGCCCTTAAGGCGTATCGTAGCGCATTTGAAATTTTCCATAGCGCATACAATGTCGTAGCGCCTGTGATAGATTTCATAGCGCATTTGATGATTTTCATAGCGCATATGATATCGTAGCGCAACTAAGATGTATTGCAGCGCTCTTAACAAATATTGTAGCGCAAAATATTCCATAGCGCTGTTGATAAAAATCATAGTGCCAATAATTGATTCTGTAGCGCAAAAAGTTACTTAGCGCTGATAAAGAATTTTGTAGCGCATACAAATAGTTCTGTAGCGCATTTTGTTCCACATGATAAATTTGTTTCCCAAGTTGTTGGAGAACAAATAGTAGCTGATAAATTTGCTTTTAAAGTTGTTAAAAACAAATAGTATAGATAAGTTTTCTCCTAAAGTTGTTAGAAGGAAACTTGATGTTGATTATTTGCGTTCCATGATGATGAAAAACAAATAGTTTGATTGATTTGTTTTGGATTGATATGTTAAGATGATTTGATATTGATGTTGTTTTGATGATGTATGTGAACAGGAGAGACTAGGTGTCCTGCAGATACGAGAGGCTTTCCCGAGCACATGGTCATTGATTCCACATTTATTACAGTCTGATAGAGATGTGATTGACGCTTGTGGTTTGACTGCATTACTTGATATGCCTGAGGTTCGCCTCAATAGGGCTCTATTGACAGCACTTGCAGAGCGGTGGCATAGCGACACCAACACCTTTCATTTACCGACCGGCGAGATTACAGTGACTCCCGAGGATGTATATCGCATCCTACGGATCCCAGTGATGGGAGAGATTGTTGTTTTTGACAGACGAGAGGCTGGAGGTACTCTTGCTTTGAGACGGATATTCAGAGATGATCAGATTGCTGGGTACTTCATCCCATGGGGTGAGATTACAGATGCCTATCCACCACTACCGGCTGTACTTGCAGGATTCATTGGAGGTGTGTTGTGCCCCGACCATAGGTCGAAGGGGTTCGCGATCGGATGGGGTCGTGTCTTAGAGAGCATGGTGATGCAGGGCACACGATATGCATGGGGTACCTGTATGCTAGCCCACTTATATGACGAGCTACATCACATTGTATATGGTAGAGGCCGGAGTTTTGCTGTCGGATGCTCATTATTACAGATATGGGCATGGGAGCATTTTGTAGTGTTACGTCCATTGACTCGAGGAGATCGTCCACCTGGTCGACCATACAGATGGAGATATTCACATATTATTGCTCAGCCTAGACTGGGCAAACTAGTGTATTGGCAGCGGCTGTTAGATAGTTTGGACACAGTATGTTGGAGGCCATATTTGGATTGTGAGCCATGGCCAGAGGATGCGAGGGAGATGCCTTTTGTATGCACTTCCAGATTTTTGATTGGACGGACCACATGGATCTTGGAGAGATTTCTTGCTGGACGTGTATTGCGACAGTTTGGTCGGACTCAGGGTATGCCTGTTGGTTCAGCTATTTATGCACGGCGACAGGCAGAGCTTGCAGTGTGGGGCCCACGGATCTCTTATGATGCAGCTGTTGCAGAGTTCCTCAGTTTAGGAGCACAGATGTGGGACTACCAGGCGGATGTTCTGGATGCAGGGGCGACACCAGAGTATGTTCAGTATGTTCTACAGCATCCTCCTCTACGTATGTTTGATCCCGATGAGGCTGTTGCTCCTGTCATTGGACAGAGACGTCGACAGAGAGATTCAGAGTCAGGTGATGATGATTCAGAGGACAGTGAGGACGAGGAGGGTAGTGGAGATGATGACTCAGATGGAGATGATGGTGGTGATGGTAGGGGTGGCAGGAGAGGCGGCAGGAGAGGTGGCAGAGGAGGTAGGGCAGGCATAGGTGGACCACGGATGAGGCATAATCAATTTATTCTATCGTAAGTGGGATCCTCGACAAGAAGCGAAGTCGTGATATCCTCTCTTTCAGCAGAAAGCACAAAGATGTAGCTTGCGGTGCTCAGTTTATCACAAAGTAATGTGCCTTGATTGCCAGGTGGTCGCGACTTCCATCACTACCGAGAGAGATGGCGGCTAGGACAGTCGGTGAGCAAAAATATCATTTTTGAAGCAGATAGCCCACAAGAGAGTGGCGTGCAGCACTTTCCGTGATGCGATGAGAGAGGCTGGCGAGGCTACTCGAGAGGCAGAGTTTTATCGCACCAGATATCATGATGCAGTCCCAGCTGAGCAGAGAGAGAGCTACACTCAGTCACGATCTACTCATGGTCGCTCTCGTACTACCAGCAGGGGTGTGACACAGCCATTACCTCCTAGAGGGCCACTGGGGTCAGGCGGAGCAGGTCCATCAGAGGCAGGTGGTACAGGTCCTAGGCCAGCTCCATCACAGGATAGCTCGGCCTAGTGCATTGTATATGATCTCTTTCATGACATTCTGTTGAGACATTTTGTATACACCGTTAGATGATCACATTTTTGATGATATTATATCATTTGTATTTTGACATCCTTGTACATTTTGACATTCATTTTGAGATATATGAAATGCAGAGATGATTTTACATGATATATATATATGATGTGTACTATATGATGGCTTCATGATTTATGATATTTATATATATGATTTTATGAGATAAATGAATGTATTATGTTTATGATAGATGAATGAATGTATGATGTTTATGATAAATGAATGAATGTATGATGTTTTGTGAACGTCAAAATATACTCAGTCATATTTGAGGAGATATAAATCTTTGATTTTTTGCCAGCTTTTTAGGAATCTATGAATGCAAGATGCAAATTCTAACATGAATGCAATCTATACTAACCATGCAAGACATTCATACAATATTGCCATTTGGAAAGCTTATACATGCTTTTTGTATCATCATAGAGCTTTGAAATGTTGAAAGTTAATACAAGCATCAAAGGGTATGTTAGCACCAGTGATGACCTGAGTATTGCTTTCATGATTTTTGATATAGCAAGTTAATACAAGCATCTAGGTATAATTGAACCAAGATGACCTGAGTATTGCTTGCATAAACAGACAAGAGTTAACCCTTTTCCTGTGCAAATTCCAAAATGTCATCCATGATCCATAGTAGAGCATGTCTCGCGACCAATTTGCATAGTACTAATGAGTTTCCTCACAAACAGAAGACAAAGAAAAATCATACTCCTTCCTTGCTTTTCTAGTTCAGAACATCATCGAATTACTCCAGAGATATGATAGAAAATCAAACAACCATTCAAATCCTGTTTAAGGCATTTCAAACATTTATTCAGATTAAGATCATCCAATTTGGTTACCATCATTGATATTCTGCATGTCGATAGTTTGTTTGGATCATTTTGTTTAGATTTTGATTGACATGAATATGTTTGTGATTGATTTAATATGACGAGGTTGTGTTTTGTCAAACTTTTATTTGCCTGCTTGAGATATTTGGAAAGCTCGTTGCCCCTCTCTTGTATGTTTCCATGTTTTGCCCCTAATGTAAACACAACCTAAAGATAAAAGATATGTACAAATTTTATCAAACCATGATAAAACCTAAAGATTCCCACTACATGGTATGGATAATGAAAGATATTTACAGATGATAGACGTGGATGAATGATGCCTAAAGTGAAAATAAGACATAAACTAATAAATGGAGGAGCCCATTTCGATCACAAGTAGCGCTTGTTTGCCAAGTTTTCACCACTTGTTTTTATTGCACTTTTGCAAGATTTTTCTGATTTTTTTGATTTTTTCAGGACTTTTTATGATTTTTTTGATTTTTTCAGGACTTTTTATGATTTTTTTGATTTTTTCAGGACTTTTTATGATTTTTTTGATTTTTTTCAGGACTTTTTATGATTTTTTTTTTATTTTTTCAGGACTTTTAGACATAAAACTTCTTAAGGTGAATACTATTGGTTGGCTCTTCAAACAGGTCCCCCTCTGATGTGGATAACTGATATGCTCCAGAACCATATGCTGCTATAATAACAAATGGACCAAGCCAATTAGGTTCAAACTTGCCTTTCTTTTCTCTATCTTGCTGATTATGTGGATTTTCCTTCAAAACTAAGTCACCCACTTGAAATGCCCGTGGTTTAACTCTGTGGTTATAACTACGAGACAGGACTTGTTGATAACCTTTCAAGTGATCAGCTGCATGTTGGCGTCTTTCATCTAACAGTTCGAGTTCTTGAAGGCGAGAAACTCGGTAGTCTTCATCACTTATCAAGCCCTTAAGTGAAACCCTAAGCGAAGGTATTTCAACTTCCAATGGTAAGATTGCTTCTGCTCCATAGACTAAAGCATATGGTGTAGCTCCTGTTGGTGTGCAAATACTAGTTCTATATGCCCACAAAGCTGGGTTGAGTTGAACATGCCAATCACGTCCAGCATCATTTACTGTCTTCTTTAATATCTTTAAAATGGTCTTGTTAGAAGCTTCTGCTTGACCATTACCCTGTGGATAATAAGGTGTGGAGTACCTGTGTTGGATATGAAATCTTTCACAAAGTTCATCAACATCCTGATTCTTAAAAGGTCTTCCATTATCAGTAACAATAGAATTAGGAATTCCATATCTACAAATAATGTAATTCAGGATAAATGAAGATATTTTTTTACTAGTCACTGTTGTTAGAGGAACAGCTTCAATCCATTTTGTAAAATACTCAGTAGCTGTGATGATAAACTTATGACCATTTGATGATGAAGGATGTATTTTTCTAACAATATCTAATCCCCACTGAGAAAAGGGCCATGTTGAAATAAAAGGCTGCAATTCTTGTGCAGGTGCATGAATAAGATTCCCATGGATCTGGCATTTAGAACATTTCTTAACTAAAGTAAAAGAATCTTGCTCCATGGTAGGCCAATAATATCCCATTCTGACAAGTTTCTTCGCTAAGGTCAAACCACTTGAGTGAGTTCCACAAATACCACCGTGAACCTCTTGTAAGGCTTTTTCAGATTCGTCACGTTCAAGACATCTAAGGAGTGTACCATCAAGACCATGTCTATAAAGGATATTGGCAATTAAAGTATAACGGGATGATTGACGAATAAAATTCCGTTTTTGGTTTCGGGATAAATCTAAAGGCAAGATGTTATCTTTCAAATAGGTATATGTTTTGCCATATAAGGGTGAATCTGAACCAGTCAAATGACATATAACTTGGGTTTCAGGATTATCATATGCAGGAGAAAACAATTGTTCCACCAAGAATTCATACTTGGTTTGATCTTCTGATATTTGTAATAAAGAAGCAATGGTAGCCATTGCATCTGCAGCTTTATTGTCAATTCTTGATATTTGTGAAAACTTAATTGACACAAAATATTTCTTATAATCATCCACCATGTTTTTGTATGGTAACAACTTATCATCTTTTGTTTGATAGTCATCATTAATTTGATTAATGACAAGTTGTGAATCACCATAAACTTCCAGCTCTGTAATCTGCCATTCCAAAGCTATCTTCAATCCTATGAGTAATGCCTCATATTCTACTATGTTATTTGTGCAAGGAAACATCAACCGATATGATCTTGAGATGGTATGTCCTTCAGGTGTAACAAAAAGAATCCCTGCCCCCGAGCCATATTGTGTATATGATCCATCAAAGTATAATGCCCATGGTCTCTGAATTGTTGTTGTAAAGACATCTGCATCAGGAAACTCAATATGCATTGGATTGTCTTCTTGTAGAGGAGCTTCAGCTAACTGATCTACAATGACCTGTCCTTTAATCGCTTTTCGGTCTACATAGTGAATATCAAACTCACTTAATATCATTACCCATTTTGCAAGTCTTCATGTTAAAGTAGCTCTGCTTAATAGGTACTTCAATGGATCTATCTTTGTTATCAGCCTAACTGTATGAGTTAACATATAATGTCGCCACTTTTGAGAAGCAAACACTACTGCAAGACAAGCTTTTTCAATGAAACCGTAGTTTAACTCATGTCTTGTTAAGGTTCTGCTGATATAATATATAGCCCTTTCTTTACCTGTAGAGTCTTCTTGTGCTAGCAATGCACCCAAAGATACTTTTGTTGCTGAAATATAGAGTATAAGCGGCTCTCCCGGAATAGGCGGAATCAGAACTGGTGGATGTGTAAGATATTGCTTGATCTGATTGAATGCTGCTTCACATTTGTCATCCCATTTAAATGGAACATTTTTATGCAATAAATGTGTGAATGGCAAGCTTTTGTCTGCCAGTTGAGCTATAAACCTTCTGATGGACTGTAATCTTCCTTGCAAGGATCTTAATTGACTGATATTTCGTGGTGGAGACATGTCCATTATAGCTTGTACCTTTTCTGGATCAACTTCTATACCCTTTTTCTGAAACAATGTACCCTAAGAGTTTTCCAGATGTAACACCGAAGACACATTTCTTTGGATTCAGTCGAACATTGAATTTTTCCATTCTGACAAAGATTTTTGACAAGATTTCTAGGTGTTCATCTCGTGTATGAGATTTAGCAAGTAAATCGCCAACATAATCTTCCATGAATGTATGCATCATATCATGAAAAATAGTTGTCATTGCTCTTTGATAAGTAGCTCTAGCATTCTTTAACCCGAATGGCATGACATTCCAGCAATAAGTACCCCAAGGACATGTAAACGTTGTTTTATCTTGATCTTCTGGTGCAATTTTTATCTGGTTGTATCCTGAGAATCCATCTATTAATGAATACATTGCATGTCCAGCAGTTAAGTCAACAATCAAATCTATGTTAGGTAAAGGAAAATCATCTTTAGGGCATGCTTTATTTAAATCCCTGAAATCTGTACAAACTCTGATCCTTCGAAACGTACCGTTTAGAAACCATTAGTTCACCGAACTTAACATCTCCCTTAATTTCCTGACCAACATGCATCTTTCTTGCTTTTGCTTTGCCGTTTTATCCTGTGGTTATGATGTCGATTGACGCAACTGCATATGACTCAAGTAAACATTTTGTCCTTGGAATTTGCCATCCCCGGACTTCTCCAACCATTTCACTCAAACAACCTCTGGCCTTCCAAAATGGCAGCCATTGATCTGCTGTCTCACCCACATGCAATGCCCTGTCCCTCTCCTGCCTCACCCCAGATTCGCTTCTTATTTTTTGAGCTTGATCTATCACTGCCTTTTTTCGGTTTTCATCAATAGATTCATCTTTTATTTCATTTATTTTGCAGCTAAGAGACTTGACACTCTCCTTGTCAAAATTATGAGTATAAGATTCTTGAATGAAACAATTGTTTTCTTCATTTGAGGAACAAAGGAAAGTTATAACATCTTCATCATTACTGAATGTAGGAATATGGATGGGTGCGTCAATGTCCCAATCTATAAGTTCTGGATAAACTAAAGGCATAGGATCATTAGGTTGGGTAAGGTCTTGAATTGTCAAAGTCATGATGTGGTTGTCATCCTCATGGTAAACAAGGTCTGTGATGGTATTCTCCTATTGATTATCAATCTCGTTAGAATCTGATTCTTCCTCACTTGAGTCATGATCGCTTTGTAAAATATAATCGAGTGGAGGCCTTGAACCTTCTCCTTGTATAAGAATAGGTGCATATTTATGTATAGTATCAACTTGTTTATCCTTCCAGAATTCATCATTATAAATGGTGTCCCATTCATATTCATTAGAATCGGTATCTGAACTATTTTGTAATTGGAAAACTGATTCATGAGATTTATCTGACACAGATTCTCCTTTATGAACTAATGATGTCTGCTGTGAAGTAAGTTCTTTATCTTTACCATATCCAAGTCCTGTTTTATCATTTGAATGCTTTGAAATAGGCTGAATTGGTTCCACAATTCCTTCTCTTCGCTTCCCTATAGGACCATTCCCTTCATAACCCATCTTTTGCATGATAGCGTACCCTTTACCATATTGTTCTTTAGGTAACTTAATGTGTAAGAGAGATTCATCTTCATCTTTGTATAGCCAATTTAGGATGTCCCTATCTTCAGCTTCTTCTTTAGTGGTATTAGCTCTAATGAATTTTCCATCAAACTTTGTGATTGGCACGGAAGTTTGAGATGTAGAAGCAGTTGCAATCTTTTGATTTGATAAAGTTGGTAATCCATGTGATCTTGGAGAAGGAGGTAAAGTAGAAAGATATAGTGAATATTCACCTACCCCTTTGTCTTTAAACTTCAGCTTAGTATCAAGATTGTTTGTCAATTCTTGCAATTGGACTTGTAAATTAGAAGAAGAAACAACAAGAGCTTCTCTATTATGTGGCACAAAGACATCTTGACTCACCCTAAGATTGGAACAAGTTTGGGTACTATTGTAATCAGCTTGTATGGTTATTTCTTGTCCATCATATGGAAACTTGATACATTGGTGATATGTTGATGGTACGGCCTGCATATCATGAATCCACGGATGACCCAAAAGTATGTTATAAGACAAATCTTGATCTAGAACCTGACAAAAAGTATTCTTCACAACAGGTCCCACTCTGATAGGTAGCAATATTAATCCCTTAGAAGCTCTTTCTTCATCATCATATGCCTTAATAGTTATCTTCCTTCGTGAATCAATTTCATTTTCTGAAATTCCTAAGGAATTTATCAATTTTAAGGTACAAATATTCAAACCGGCTCCTCCATCTATTAAGACACGTCTAATTCGATGTTTATGGATCATGACTTCAAGATAGAGCGAGGAATTATGTGGATGTGTCATAGAAGCATCATCTTTATCAAAAAATGAAAGACAAGTGGGGGAAGACAAATTTCCTACCATGGCTTGAAATCTATTTGCATCTAGATCAGTATCAACAGTTGTGTTCACAAGCGCTTCTTCTAAAATATTTTTGTGTATAGGGGATATTTTAAGAAGTTCAAGAATAGAAATTTGAGCTGATGTTTTTCTCAATTGATCAACCAGATTATATTGAGTTGGAGAAGAAATAGTTGTTTTAGACGAACTTCCTTTTAAAACAACCTTTGCTTGACCTCTTGTTGTTACATTAACCTGTTGATATTCTTGTTTTTCTTTAATTTTGATAACATTAATCCAATTATCATTTGTGTAAATATAGCGGATTATATTGTCTTCAACATTATGTATGCTTTTGGCTTTGGTATCCGATGTTTCCCCCTTTTGGTAATTTGGCAAAGGATCTTTGAATGCTTGATGATCATC
>VDFB02373365.1:216275182-216360892 GCA_007258455.2 Sequoia sempervirens
TGATGAAAACATGTGAATTTATATGTACATGATTCAAATGATAGCATAATTGTTGTAAATGTTGAGTGACTGTAAAGTAGAGCAGAGTTTTGTATTTAGAGCTTCAAAGGACCTAAATTCAACATAAGGAAGGTGTAAGGAAGCTAAGGTAGTGGAAAAAATTCCTACACTAACCTTGAGAGGAGAGTAATGAAAAAAATTTACATATCTTTAATAGTTATAAAACTTAAACAAAAATAAACACAAGTATCATGCATACCACAACACAATGATTTATGTGGGGAAAATCCTTTCGAGAGAAAAATTCCACACTCCAAAAGTCGCCCAATATATTATTCAAAAATAAAAATATTACAATATAAATGAAAAACAAGCTTCTCACAGGAGTATCACCACCAGAGACCAAGAGACACCATGACTGCTATCAAATTCTAAGAATACAACCCCATCTATATACATCCCACCCACTTATAACAAGATTTTTAGAACCTTCTAGAATTATGGTTTTATAAGGTCAATTTTCATTTGACGTGTTAATGGAAAAACCTTGACGTGTTAGTAGGAAAAACCCTTTACATGCTAGTGGGAAAAAAATGTAATGGTGTGGAGCCTGATCAGTCTCCAAGTGGGAGATTGTTGGTATGTGGTGACTGATCATGCTATATTGTATAGCCCATGGTATACTGTACACATTGGCCCCCTGTCCTCGCCGGGGTGTACAGTATAGTGAAAAAGGAAAAATCTCCAAAAAAGAAAGAAAACCAACTTTGGAAAACCCTAATTCTGGAAGCTTCTAAAAGCTTGTTAAAAGGGGTTGGGATGGGGGTTACAGTATGAGGAAAAACGCGATTATTCGCAAGATTGTAATAGGTTTTGCACTGGATAATAAAAGTATTGGATGGCTGCATTTTGGTGGATGTAGCCCAGATTGGGTGAACCACGTTAAATTCTTTGTGTTATGATTTATTCTATGTATGTTTTAGTTTCTCTGTTTATTATATAAAATCTGCATTTAATTGTTAGATCTGCCATCTCTAACCCTAACAAAAAACCTTGACGTGTTAATGGGAAAACCATGATGTGTCTGTGAAAATTTGCATGATCAGTCACCACATACCAACATACATCCTATCAATAAATCGTATATAATTGCAAGGTTGAGACACATTTTCACAAAAAAATGTGCACTTTGTATCAGTTCACATTTTGGCTATGTAGCCATTTTTTTTTTTGTATCTATCTTTGGCTATGAGCCTTATTGGATAGTGTGTCCTGGCAGTGAGCCTTTGTAATATCTTATAACTAGTTATAATATATTGTGAGCTAATCCTCACCATGGTTTCTCCCTTTTTAGTTTTTCCACATAAAAATCTCAATGTTCATGTATCATGTGATCTTATGATCTCGTTCATTTTTTCATTCACTACTACTTTTAGATATACTTTGTTAATTGGATGGTTTGTAATTAATTGGTTATATAGAATACAGATTTGCCCCATTCTCTCAGTATTTTGTGTTTTCAACATATGTTGCATGTAGATATTTCCAATTGAATAAAGAATCATATTTACAGATCATTTTCTTGTGTTATTTCCATTGCATTGACTCTAAGCTACATGGTTTGGACTATTTTTTTGAAACCTCCATTCGTGACTGCACCAGGGGGTTTGTGAGATCATTTGCATCAATCTATTTACAATAGGATATTAGAAGGGCTCTAAAACTTGAGCCATCCATTCCAAATAATTTGTTCTATCACCCACCTAAACCTACTACATGGCACCCTAAGGGTGGTTTCCAGAAAAAACCACTATATGCTTTAGTACTAGTACCCAAGCAAGAAACTCATAATGTGGTGAAGAAGGTAGATGAAGAGACTAGGAATGAGCTTCATAGGAAGAATTTTTTTTTCCTACAAAGAACCATGGGTTTCAAGACACAAATATCTTAGTAAGGGAAAAATTCACTATATAGAAGTCTTTTGTAATAAAGAATCAGAATCAAATGGGTTCAAAGAGTTTCATAGTTCAGAATACATCCTTCTTGGGGAGGAAGATAAGGAGAAGGAAAATGAAGGTATTCTAGAATATTTATCCAATACACATAGATACCACTCTTTCAAGGTTCGAGGAGTCCTTTTCAAACAAAGAGTGACTACTTTGATTGATGGAGGAGCTACCCATAACTTCATTGATGAAGTAATTGTGAGTAGAAGAATGCTAGATGTGAAGAATTTTGAAGGCTTTATTATCACTATGGAAGAAGGGTATAACCTATCCTACAACGAGAGAGTTCATAAGCTAGATATAAGATTTAGAGATCACATGGTTTGTGATGACTTATATGTTATTGGTTTGGGTGATGATGTAATTTTGTGTGTGCAAAGGTTACATTTGATGTATTAGGTGAATACATTGCAAACTACCAAACAATGAAACTCAAGTTAAAATCCAATATGAAGGATATGATTCTAAAGGGAATGGCTAATGGTGGTCTGCAAGTAGTATCAAACAATAGAATGGAGAGGATCTTCTATAAAAACAAAGTTTCTTGGATTGCTATTTGTTTAGTGATTTCAAAAGAATCTTTTGAAAGTAAGAATGGTCAAGTTCCTATTGATATATAAAATATTTTGGGTAAGCATAGTTTTTTTCTTAGTGACATGTTGCTTGGATTTGTTGGATATGGGCTACATTAGACCAATCGCTAGCCCTTTCACATATTTTGTGGTACTAGTAGAGAATAAGGAAGGAACTTTGTGGATGTGCATGGACTAATAGGCATTAAATAAGACCACCATTAAGAACCAGTACCCCATACTTTAGATAGATGAACTAATTGATGAGCTACATGGTGATGTATACTTCTCAAAAATTGAATTAAGGTTCAGATAGCACCAAACCTATATGAGGGAATAAGATGTACAAAAGACTGCTTTCCAATGCCATTATGAGAACTTTGAGTTCTTGGTTATGCCCTTTGGTCTCACTAATGCCTCAAAAAAATTTCAATTATGCATGAATCATATTTTTGGTAAGAACTTGAGGAAGTTTGTGTTGGTTTTCTTTGATGATATTCCGATCTATAGAAAAAAATGGGAAGAACATTTGAAGCATTTGGATATAGTTTTGGGAATTCTAGAACAATAGTCTCTCTTTGCAAAGATGTCCAAATGTGAGTTTTTTTCAATAGATATATTATATTTGTTGCACATATGAAAATTTGGTGTTTTCATTTATGTCAACAAGCTTGTGTTGTCATTGATGTCTGTAGTTGAGTGCAATAATTGCATGGGTGTAGTTTATGCTTTGATTAGTTGCACTTTGTTGTAATTAGTAAAGCTAATGGTTTCAACCTCTAATTTTTATTTTATACAAATTTCTCTATGGTTTTCGAAGTTTTGAAGATGATGAGGATGTGCCTCTAGTGCTTGGTTTCCAAGTGCTTTTGAGAAAATTTGATAAAAAGAGGAAATAATGTGTTGTAGTGGTATTCTGGGTGATAGAGTTGTGTTCTGGTTTTTCTTTGCATTTCTTCTAGGTTGAAGATATGCCTATGTGCCTCAAATATGTTGATAATAAGTTTATGAGATTATATATCCATAATTTTGGCTTCTAGATCGATGTACAAAGAGAGATATGTTCACTAGTGTGAATTGATTTTGTAGTGTTGTTTGCAGTGGTGTCTAGGAGAAATGTATTTTCTTCACATTTATCTATGAGTTGATGTTTGGTTTTTCAAATATGGGAAGTTGTTCATATTATTTATATCTTTCATAATTCAAGAGTGTTCATGATCTGGTGTAGTGTAGAGAAAGTTTCATATGTTAGTGTGCATGGAAGGTAAACTGGGTGTTCTGGATGAATGTGTTTTTCTGGTGTGAAGAATTTTTTGGATCTCGGGTGGTTCATGGATTGTTATAGATCATATAAAAGCACATTGTGTGGTCTACATGTCATCTTTATAATTAGAGAAGTGTGTAATTAATTGATCAATGGTGTTTACACTACATGTGAAGGCATTTAAGTATTAATGAAGGTGTATCATGGCATGTGAGTGTTAATTTGGGTTTGAGCTATGTTCTATTATTGTTTTCTTTCATTCCTATCCACCATGGGAATGTTTGGAAGCAACCTATTTTTAAATTTGTAAATGTGAGGCACGTGTGGCTGACTTAAAGAAAATTTTCAAGTCGTGGATGCTATAAATGAAAGATGATTTGATGCACAATGAAGGGTGTTGTTGTGAGAAGTGTTGTGATGTGAAATTCAGATAAGTATAGTGTAGAGATCTGAAATGTAGTGCAAGATATAATGTTAGATTGTTGGATGCAGTGAGTAGAAGGTGTCTTGATCTTTTTGAGAGTTACAAATGATTTTGAGGTGTTGTGGTGGATTATTTTGTTGTTATAAGATAATTTTCTCATTGTAACATTCTTTCTTCTTTCTTCATTCTATTATGACAGTGAACCTTTCTTCTTTGTGTAGCGATCCCTATTATATTCGGTGGTAATATTACTTATATTGTGAGTTATTCCTCACCATGGTTTTTCCCTTTGTTTTTCCACATAAATTTGGAGTTCTTTTATGTATGATTTAGTTTCTATTATTTACATTTCATGATTAATTCATCATAACATATTAAGGGTTTAATGAATGAATGTAGTTTTGAATGTTAATAAGGGATTTGAAGTTTTAGGTTACAACTAATTCACCCCCTATCAGTTGTCTTGTGCATTTCAAAAATTGGTATCAAAGAAAGATTCCTTGGATTAAAGATTAATACCTTGAGGTAGATCTAGGATAGTGCACAAGAAGGAGATCCCTATATTTGATGGAACTAACTATGCATTATGGAAGACAAGGATGGAAAGCTTTCTAGAGCATCTGGGATATGATGTATGGAAATTAGTTCAGGATAGATACATATTACCTACAAATGGTAAGAGCACTGATGTTGAACTTAAGTCCCATGAAAGCAATAGAAAAGCTAAGTATGCTCTCTTTAGTAGTCTTACAAATTTTGAATTAGTAAAAGTTATGGATCTAAAAATTACTAAAGAAATTTGGGATAAGTTGGAGAGTATTTATGAAGGAGATGATTTGGTCAAAAAATATAAGATGCAAAACTTAAAAATCACACTTGAGAACTTGCGGTTGTATGAAGATGAAAACATTACAAGCTATATGTAGAGGGTAGATGAAGTGGTGAGCTCCATCAAATGTCTTGAAGGAAAATTTAAAGAACAAAAAATAGTAAAGAAAATTATTTGAACCCTTACTAAAGATTACATTTATAAAGCTTCTGCTATTGAGGAATCTCAAAATCTAGATCAATATTCTAGAGATCAATAGTATGACTCTTTAACTACATTTGACATGAGATAGTTTGGTACTAACAATGGTGGAAAGTTGAGATTTCTTTTAAGGCTACAAAATAGAGAAGACTGAAGAACCAGATTAGGAAGATATTGATTATGTGGAGGATAAATTTGTGAGAAGGATGAGAAGAGGTACTGGTAAGTGTTGTCACATGAAATTGCACCTTGTTGAGCATGAAGCTTAGCATTCCAATGACACAATGGAAATGAAATCAAGGTGTGGGACCTTTGTGCATATGAGGTCAAATCTCTAGAGAAGGCCAACTTCCTTTTTTAATCCAAGTGCAATGTGTTGGTCCACCCCAACACATGAAATCCTATCACTAACCTACTCTAACAACTCACAAGGGAAAATGGGAGAAGGAGAGCATGAAAGGGAAAATGGAGGTGATACACCAAGATGGAATGATTGTTTCTTCATGATATATACTACACAATACATCATTAAAGAGGGGCAAGGGTACTTTCACAACTCTCTGATTCTTAGAGGAATACAAGAAGGCTAGGGTTTGAAAATGTGCTAGAAGGAAAGAGAGATTCTCAACACATCAGTTGTAAATTATTTAACACAAACATGCATGCATGAAAATACAATAAACACTTAGATATGAAGATAATAACTTACTCAAACACAAAAGAACTGAGAATGGGAAAATTTGATCCATTCCATTGATGTAGAGGCAAAAGGCCAATCTTTATAATAACAAAGATGCAAAAATGCAAGTCTTCCAAAGAAAAACCCTAGAGGAGCCAGAGGAAGAACCCCTAAAATGAATAATTTTTTTTTCTTTATAGATCAGGAATAACTAAGAAACACAAAAAAAACCCTAACGCTTACCAGGGTTAATAATGAAGCCTGTGCATGCAATAATGGACCCATCTTGTGAAAATATTGATTAGGGCATAGATCCATCAGTAAAGTAAAAAATCAGCAATAAATAGGCATGGGTTCCCATGAAATCCACTAGCAGAAGGTGAGGGAAGCAATTAATGTCATCCTTGAAGCTCAATAATCAGATCTGGGCACTCAAAATTCAAATCAAGCCTCAAAAATGTCACCCAAAAAACACATCAAAATATAAGAAGGTCAGGGTGTTGGGCCCAAAAAGAACCTTTACAAGCATGAATTAAATGGTCCAAAGCCCCAAAAAGGTGTCTCCATCTGGGGTTGGGAATTGGGCCATTAGAAATCAGGCATCAGATCATCAACTTACCACTTACTACACGCTTAAAAGAAAGGAGGAGGAAACCATGATGAAGAGAGGAAACATCGAGCGTCAGACCTTGAACTGTCAGAGGTCGAAGGTTAGGAGGATGAGATACCTCTTATTGAAGAAAGATAAGAGGTAAAGCGGAAGCTTGAAGGACAAAGCTCAAAACTCTGACACTTAGTTGAATTTCAAGAGAAAGAGGGAAAGTGAGAATGAAAAAAGGAAGAAGTAAGAGAGATGAGGCTTGGAGGTCTGACCTCGGAACAACAAAGGTTAGAGGTTGGGAGAAAGTATTACCTCTTACCTAAAGAAGGTAAGAGGTAAGAGGTAAGAGTGAAGGTCAAAGGATGAAGGATGAAGGTCAAAGAAGAAAAGCATAAGGATGGAAGAGGAAAGGGAAGAGGGAAGAACGAAGGCCAAAAGGAGAAAGGAAAAAATGGAAGAGGAGAGGGATGGTAAGGGGTAAAGGGTAAGGTCGAAGTTTGATACCCAAAATACTTAGAAGAAAAAGAGGAAGGAGGGGAGTAATGGAGAAGGCATGTAGGAAGTGGGTAAGAGACATCCTAAAAACCCAAAATTCTAGGGCCTAGCAAAATTTAGGAAATCTCCAAGGAAAAATCATGCAAGAGGGACCATGAAGAATCTCTCAGATTGGTTATCAATGATGGGACACCAAAGGGGAGCATGAAATGTCAACATTAATGGTGACTTTTGTGTGATTATTTCTTGATAATCATGGGATCCAGAGGCCTTATTGATCCATTGGGCATAGAGTCGTGAAGGGGAAAAATCAACACTTGGGCCTCCTTAGAGAAAAAAAGACATGTGCAGCTGCACTTGGAGGTAAGCATGGAATCTAGAACATACATTCTCTTAAGGAGAATGCAAGGTGTGTAAATACACTTCATGGAAAGCAAGATATTTATAATATATACAAAAACTAACATAAGGAAAAGTATGGAAGCTTTCCTCTATCATAGATGAACCTTTTGAAGGAGTTGATCTCCTTCAAACCATAGTTGCAAACCTCACCTAGTTGCAACCACTGAAAATTGCTGCCAACATGCATGTAACTACACAAAACACTTGCAAGGTGAAGGATCCCTTCACTATGCATTTCACCATTGCAAGAGAGCCATATGATGCAAGTGTTAGATTCATCTAACACTAGTGTCTCAACTGAACATATAGTAGCATGGGTGAAATTTTTTGAAGACAAGTCAACATCCAAGAGCAAACCTTTTTTAGAGGGAGGAGAACTCACCTCACAAAAGGATAAGCCAATGTCACCATCGCTAACCTCCTCAATACATGAGATAAAAAAAAGGAGAATGTGTTGGAAGAATGAAGAAGAAGCACTCTGATGTAGTTGTCATTGATGCCAACATTGGTTGGTAACAGTCTTGTTAATCTGGTAAATTGTGGTTCTTATATCTTGATCCAGTAATTTGTTCCAAAAATGCTCTCAATAGAAGAGTGCTTCATGATATTTTAATATGTTGATTAGGATTATCAATTGCAGCTATAAACAAGTTTATATAAATTTTGGTTGATTGGGCTGAGAAGATTTAAATGACAAAAGATTGACATTATTTTGGCAGACATGGTTATGTGATATTTAAAGAGTTCTTTATTAGGTCCAAGCTGACCTACTTTATGTCTTGCATGTTTTGTTTTGAGCATCGTAGAAGTTTTTTTATTTTGGGTAAACAAGCTACATTTGAATTAGGAATGTGTATATCCAATTACATTTGAATTGATACATGAAGTTGTAACAACACATATATATGAAACATCCTTTTTTGTCGAGGTATGAGGGGGAGAAAGAAGTGATATGTGACATGTAATGAGTTGCAATGTGTGACTATGTGATATTGTGCTAAGTTACTAATAGTTGTTGTGTACCTATAAATAGGTATAGGATTTTGTAATTTAGAGCTTAATTGGAACTAAACCTAGCACACAAAGGTGTATTCAATCAGTTCATATTTTTGGTAGTGAACCACACTCTTTTGTAATATTTTTTAGGCTATGAGTCTTTCAAGGAAAATGTTCCCTGGCAGTGTGCCCTGTAAAATCTTATGAATAGTTAAAATAATTGTGAGCTTATCCTCACTGTTGTTTTTCCCACTTTGGATTTTCCACATAAAAATCTTGGTGTCCATTTTCTGTGTGATGTTATGCTTTATTTCATGTTCTTGTTTACTGTTGTAGCTATATATGTTCTAATTATTGAATGGTTAGTAATTAAATGGTTTGGTAGAATATTGATTCACCCCCCTCTCAGTATTCTAGGTGTTCAACAATTGGTATAAGAGCTTGGTTCCTTTGAAAAATATTAATAGCTTAAGGAAGATCTTGAAGTTTGAACACATGGATGATAAAAAATTTCCTCTGGAAGAGACCTTTGCAACTGAAGAACTCCATGCTACTCTTGAAGAACTAGAAAAAAGTGAAAATGAGAAAGAAACTAGAAGAAAAATTAAGTGAAGCAAATGAATGCATCAAAAAGTTAAGAGACAAAATCAAGAAATTCAATGAAAGGCATAAGGAAGTCAATGATCAGTTGAAGAAAGCGAATGAAGACATCACCAAACTAAAAGTGCAAGTGGAAGAAAATAAAAGAATTGAAGAATGTCAGAAAGCTGAAATTTAGAATACAATTAGTGAGTGCACAAAGCTTGAACAAGAAGTGGTAACTCTAAGATCCGACTTAGAGAAAGAAAAAGCTCATAAGGAAAAATTCAAAACAAGTTCTACAATGCTTGATGAATTGATGCATTTTAGAAACCAGCTAAGGGTAAAGGTGGATTAGGACTTAAGAAGGAGAAAATTCAAAGGAAAATAAAACTCCCAATCAAGGGAAAAATCAAGGCAAGAGTAGATAGTTCAAGAACCAAAGAAGCTATACCGAAAGTACCCCCATCAGGAAACCCGATGCTCAAAGGTACCCATCTTTCAATGGTATTTTTTTTTCATGCAATAAATTTTTTCATAAGTTAATAAAGTGTAGCAATAGAATGAATCAGAATGTTGGATTCTTTGCTGGATAATGTTTCTCTTGCAATAAGTTTGGACATAAAGCTATTGAGTGCAGAAGTTAGATAATGATGATGAATAGATTCAATATTGGTAGAATGACTCAATATTTTCAATGCTATTGCTATAAAGGTTATGCATTTGGACACAAAGCTAACCAGTGCAAATACAGATTAAATACAAATCAGTCTAGACAAAGAAATGTTGTGTGCTATGTTGGTGTAATTAATTATTAATTACACTTTAAATAAGTTTACTTAGGTAATTATTTAATTCCTAGGTTAATTAGTCGTCATCCTTATCTTGTTGAGCTATCTTGTTGCTCAAGATAAGATTAGGGTTATGCATCTTTTCTTTTATAAAACAAATCATTATCATGTAATTATTGAATTCTCGAATAATATTATGTTGCACATCCTTTTGCAACCTCTCTGCTTTTTCTGATTTTCTCTTCTGTGGAAGGTATTTTCTGTTTGCAAATCTGATCTTGGTTTCTAACATGGTATCAGAGCCTTGATTTGCAACCCCTTCTCAAATTTCTGGAGAGATTCATTACAGAGTTCATTTGGGATTCCTCAAGGGTTTCATATCTTGAGTTTGTCTCTCTATTTGGTTGCTCTTGCATGGTTACTTTCAGGAAACATTGGAGGAAATATGAGCTCATATTCGAGTTCAGGGCTATCGAAAAAGTCAAGATCGACTTTTGTTTTTCCTAAATCCGACATTTTATGCCAGAGTTATGAGGGTTTGAAGATTTGTCAGATCTGGGAGTTCCGAAGCTTTTGAGGCTTTTTCAGGCAGATCGGACCTCGCCATCAGATCTAGAGTGTCTGAGAGATGAAAAATGAAAGATTACACGCCCTATTTTCACGTCGAGAGCTTCTAAGGAAAATTATTTTTGTTTCAGAGGTCGTACAGTCTGTGTACGACCCTCTGCATGATTCTCGAAAAAAATATTTTAAGTTTTTTTTAAAACATTTCCCTGCATGAAAAAAAAAAAAAACATTTCATTAGTTTTTTTTGAAAATCAAAAATTTTGATTTAAAAATCAGAAAGGGGCCATTAAAGCCCTGCGTAAGTTGTCATACCTACAGGGACAGCTCTGGCAGGGCGGACCCCACCGGTCGTACCCTACTGGTGGCAACTGCCCATTGCTGGCGGCAAATAACCACCAGTGGGCCTCCCTCTGCGGTCATCATCTTCAAACACTGTCGGCGGCCTTTCAAACTCCGGCAGATTCAAAAATTCTGGTGCATGCAAAAGGAACCTGGCGAGCCCTCCAAAACGCAGCAAAGTGCGACAAAATCTTTTAGATTCCTACTGAATATTCCGGCAACCACATGTATCTGGCACAATATTCTTGTAGATCAAGCATATTCTTTATGACAGCCATCAATTTTTTGCAGGGGGAGATTTTTTGCCACAACGGCTAGATGGCCATCAAATTTAACCTCATGAAGTGTTGACATCAGCATGATGTCAGCGGCCGTACAGTGCTCCAAGCCCCCTCCTAACCCTGATTTTTCCTAAAGGAGCAGTTTTTTTCTTTTGGGCATAACTTGGGCATACGGTATCGAAGTTGAGAAAACAAGATATCACCGGAAAGCTGGTTCTGAGCACTTTCTAGTGGTGTAGGTTAATTTTCATAATTTTTTTGTTTATCTACTAGTTTTTTTTTTTGAAGTCAGATGTTCATTTTGGGCTTCCGAGCTCATAACTTTTTTCCACGATGTTTGAATTTCATCTTGTTTGAGGGGTTGGAAAGGTACTGAGGAGCTCTATCTTGCTGTCCATGCACTTTTTTCTGTATCTATCCCAAGGTTATTATTATTCCAGATTTTTCTTGATGGATCTTTTGGAGATTACTTGGATGTTTTGGTAGTTGGAAAAGTGAAACCTGAATATTTACACTTCATTTCATTACCACATCATGTTATTTTCTGTTTATGCATGTTTGTATGCTCTCCTTTTACAATTATCAGGTTATTGTAATAAATGAACTATGATAAAGTTCCATTCAGGGGGTTTTTTGCATAATAAATTTGATTAGAGTGTAGTTTTCACTTTGATCTCCATATCCATTTTGATTTGATGATAGCTCATATGGGTTATTTGGTTTCCTAGTTATTTTAGCCACTTTTTTGCTATTGTTTGACACATATTGGATTCATCGTTTCACACTTTAGTTGAGAGATTATGTTTCTTGATCCACATTGGTTTAGATTCTTTTCAGTTTGAGGGCCATGTTTTTATGGTTAATGTTCCAGAGTCTTTTTTGGTACTCCTTCCCATGGAAGAGTTTCAGGCACAGTTTGGCATCGACATCAAGATACACGGCTTCCATATTTTGTCATCATTTCATCTACTGTTGCTTCACAGATTCTAGGGTTATTCTAGTTTGTGAGTTTTCCAGTGTTTCATGGCATCAGGTCTGGTGTCACATTATTATGATTCTGGTTTTGGTTAAACAGAGGTATCTTTCCTTTCTTGTTGGATTGCGGTTCCAGTGTTACTCCATAGTGTTCTTCCAGTGCTTCTTTGCAACAGTCATCTCATTTTAGGGGGGTTTTGTCCCGCTAGGTTTTCCTTCTCTACCTCATTATTGCATTTGTAAATGAGTACCTGATCAGGCCTTGTTGTTGGGACTCATCTGTGCATAATAATTTTCTTCTCCCTAAGTTGCACTTATGGGGGGGTGTTGGTGTAATTAATTATTAATTACACTTTACATAAGTTTACTGAGGTAATTATTTAATTCCTAGGTTAATTAGCTATCATCCTTATCTTGTTGCTCAAGATAAGATTAGGGTTATGCATCTTTTCTTTTATAAATAAAATCATTATCATGTAATTATTGAATTCTTGAATAATATTATGTTGCACATCCTTTTGCAACCTCTCTACTTTTTCTGATTTTCTCTTCCATGGAAGGTCTTTTTGGTTTGCAAATCTGATCTTGTTTTCTAACATGCTACACCTGCAACAAACTAGGACATATTTGAAAATTCTACCAAAGTAAAAATGGAAAGAAACCTAATCTAAAACAAAGGAAAAAACTTGTGAACAAAGCAGATCCTACTGAATTCTGAAAGGAAATGGAGAAAATTTGGAAGAAAAAGGAAGAACGTAAGAATACGGATGAATCAAAGGAATTTGTACCTGAATCCGATGCAAATTCTTCTTCTAAAAACTAAACCCAGTAGTGGTTTTAGGGGGAGCAGTTATAGAGAGATATATCAAACCCTCGACATAAGAGGTGTCAAGAAGTGACACAAAGATATGTGATGTGGTATGGAATTTTGAAAGTGTTGAAAAAGATTTCGGCAAAAAAAAGTGTGAATTTGGAGATTTTTGGAGCATTTTAGTATTTATAATGTATTTCATTAAGTGCTTATCTATTTTTTGAAGGTGAAATGCATTTAATGTGAATTAGGGAAAATAAGTAAAGCATAAAGTGAAAAATCAAGTTGAATTAAATCACTTTTACACACTTCAAAGATAAGAGAGTGAGCTGAAGAAAAACAAACTCGTATTGGAGTACAATGATTCAATAAATATGCCTTTACAACCATGATTCAGAGATTGGGCATCTAACCTAAATAGCTATCTCAATCATCATGAAGGTGCATTTAACTTGTCAACCTAGGGACATAAAATTGAAATGGGTCATCATTGTATGTGCACTAGAAACTCAGAGTAGCCATGTCTACACTACAACTAAGAGAAACATGATACTGGAAAGTAAACTGCTTGGAAAGAAGTAAAACAAGACTGAGCATTAATTAACAACTATGCTAAGCTGAAATGCATAGCAAGAATAAATATTTGGGTAGACATATAGGAAACTACTCTATCTACTTTGGCTACAAGAATAGACACAAAATAGAATTCTAGTGGCTACAGGAACACTCGATGCCATATTTTGACCTAAGTACAAAAAAAGAAATAATAACCAAAATAATTACTCTAAAGAAAAAATTACTCACCAAGTGGCCCCCCTTGGATGAGTATCCACTAAGACTAATACAAACTCAAATGCTTAAACTCAGACTATGATTTCATTCATTGAAAAATGTGTAAAAAGAGTAGCATCATGGCTGTATTGAAAAGTGGACAATGCTTAATACATTATTGATATCATCTAACAACAACAATCAAGAACTAAGAACCCCCAAGAAGAAGATTCAAATCCTTATTTATTTTACCAGCTAAACAGGGCGGTCGACTCCCACTAACTGAGAGGACACCATTTAGCGAAAATGAGGAAAAGAGTGTGATGCAGAACATCCAACAACAACACCAACAATTTCATTTCAAGAGGGATTTCAATCCCAATCAGAATTAGGAGTGTATACACTTAAAAATGGTCATATCACATTATCTGGTAATTAATTAAATATTTTTAATATTTAATTAAAATCTTTTGATTCTATCTACGTATAAATAAATTTAAATAATTTATTTATATTGTTCATGATTTCATTTCGATTAGATATTTAATCACCTTTTCATATTCATTTCTTAATTAATTAAATAAATGTTATAATTTATTTTTATTAATTATCCTATAATCTTAGTTTAAATATTTTATTTAAATAAAGATTAAAATATTAAATTCTTCTAAATATCATTTATAATTAAATATTCCAAAATATTTGATTATTTCCTCTAATCCAATATTCATTTTTAAATCATTTCAAAATTCCTCCAATTCAATAATCTATTCATAATTAAATATTTCCAAAAATATTTAATTAAATTCTTCTAAATATTTCAAAAATCTTCTAAAGTCACATCATGATTAAATATTACCAAAATATTTAATTAATTCTTCTATAGTTTTCAAAAATCAAAAATCAAATATCAAAAAGCAATAAATTAAATTAAATAAATTTTATTTATTTAATTTGGGATTTATCTTCAACTCCCGGGAAACAAACTGCCAAAACAGAAAATTAAATTTCTCTGTTTCTGTGCAGGCTTGTTCCCGTGGGTTGAAGACAAGCTTCCATTCTTCTCTCCAACCTCTCAACCTCCCCCATTTTCTTCTCAACCTCTCAATCTCTCACCATTCAAACATACCAGACAATTCATAGCCATAGATTCTTGCCAGCCGGGATGAAGCCTGCAAAAAATCTATAAATACAGCTGCCGGGAGCTCCAAATCATATAGAATTTAGAAGCAAGTAAACTATAGACAAATAATATTAGCATTCATAGCAATAGCATTATCACAGCAATAGCATAGCAATCATAGCAACAGAATCATGATTCATCTCATCTACACCCCCTGTACATAATCTACAGCCCCTGTGCATAATTACAGCCCCTGTCCATCTTCACCAGCATATAGAATAGTTTTTCTTTGCATACTCGTTCTGCAGTAGTCATTTGGAGAAGCTCACACAATCTGAGAGCCAGAAAGCTTCAAACCAATCTCTGGAGATAGAGAAAGACGGAACGTTCTTGAAGAATTTTTATTTTATAGCCAAGTTTATTTCAAATTTCTTCAATTTAAAGTTCTGTTAATAGTGTTTTGTTTTAATTAGATTAACAATAGAATACACAACACATTTTTGGCGCCCACCGTGGGGCTCTTGCCCCTTTTTAATGTTTTGTTTGTAGTTTTTTTTGGACAGGTTACAGGAAAAACAGCGGAATAGCGCAGACGACACGTTTTCGGAAGAATACCTCCAGTTTAGCGCCCCTGACAAATCTTTCAGCGCCCGTGAAGACTGTTTTAGCGCCCCTGACAAATCTTTCAGCGCCCGTGAAAACTGTTTCAGCGCCCGTGAAGACTGTTTTATTTTTCAGCGCCCGTGAAGACTGTTTCAGCGCCCGTGAAGACTGTTTCAGTGCCCGTGAAGACTGTTTTAGCGCCCGTGAAGACTGTTTCAGTGCCCATAATGATTCTTTCAGCGCCCATAATATTTCTTGCAGCGCAATTTTTTTTAAAACACTGTAATCTGTAATCTGTACTCGTAGTTTAGTTTTAACTGATTCCGACGCAGCCGCGGACAGTTAATAATCTAAGGATAAAATTAACCAATCCTAGGGTAGTCATCTTAAGGATAAAATTAACCAATCCTAGGGTAGTCATCTAAAGGATAAAACGAAGCAATCCTAGGGTAGCCATTTAAAGAAAAACGAACCAATCCTAGGATAGACACATCATTTTTCAATTTTAGCTTAAAATGAATTTTCTGTTTATGTGAAGCAAAATCTTCACTTAGTTTAGAAAATTTCAATTTGGTGCTTAAAATTGAATCTAGTGTTTGCTTTGTTCTCAAGTGATAGGCCTATGCTCTCCCCTTAACTGGGTGATCAAAATGCCAAACTCACTTATTTCTTTTTATGCATCTTTAAGTTTTATTACAACCTTGTAGAGAGCCTGCTCTTGTGGGAAAAAGTACTCACCCAAGAGGAACGACTCAAGTGGGTTCAAGCCAAAGCCAGGCTATTCCACCCCACTATAAAATTTAAAGCAAAATTGGGGAAACCCTCTTTTGACGGTAGTGTGCATGATAACCATCCCCAAAGCCTTTGTTCTAAAGGTAGGGAGGTCTCTCGAGGGAGTTTATCATTTGCCGCACCGAACGGAAATCCTTACTACGAACCTAGTGTAGTAGCTAACCGAGTCAGTATCCAAACATCATCTCAATCACAGTGCAGGGGAGGGAAGAATCTACCCCCAAGATACTCACCATATAACTGCCAAGGATTGTTTGCTCAGGGGATCCGGTATCCACTTCCGTCACTCTGAGTACGCACCTGGAAAAGACAAAAACACGGGCGCCCTTTCGGGGGTGACACGGCTGTGTGAGTCGACGCAGTTTTAAGATGTGGGCTGTTGATTGCTATGATGACCTACTTGAGAACTAAGAGTGAGTCTGTTTGAAGTGCTTGTCATGTGTAAAACTTGTTAAAACAATTTTTGAAAAACATTTTGGTTACACACTTAATGTTTAGCATAGGACTTAAAAACAACTGTTTTCAATTTGTTTGATGTGTTTTCACTACATTAATTTAGATAAAGATCATCCAAAGCACTCATTATCATATTGATCAATCTCATGTTACGAGATTGGAAATCTACAAAGTTTGTAAAAAAATCCGTTTCCAAAAGGATTAAGAAGCCAAAGAAACCTCTCAACCACAAGAAATTATTGAAGAAACAAAAATTCTTATATCAAAGTCGAAAAGTTTTACTTAAATATAGAACTTTTCTTCATAGGTATCATGATTGTGTTAGAGGTCTTTCAGATGATTATGCCATAGAGCCCTTGTATTCACAAGCTTATTTTCAAAGAAGAGCCCTTTCTCAAAGGCATAACCATAGTCAACGCATCCGTTTTAGTTATATTCCCCAACCAGCAATCGAATACTCTACTCGTCCAAATCAAATCTTACAATAGAGAACTTAGAAAACATTAGGCATCTATCATTAAATCCATCTTTTTACAAAGCCATGATCAAAACTTCATAAAGTGCAACAACCATCCTTTTCTAGATCTTTTGCTTATATTCCCACCAACAGGATTTTCATCCTTTCACTTAGGGAACAACACAAGCTACAAGATTAGAAAATTTTGTATAAGTCATAGAATTTTCATTCTATCTTGACCTTCATACATACCACATCAATTGCACTATTTAACTCTTTTGATCAAAAGCGAGTAAAATTTTGATACAAATCTATGCCTGTCTTCACAAGATCTCAAAAACAAATGGAAAAAGACGAGGGAGAAACTACAACTAGTAAAATGGGTGATCGAAATGAAAAAGAAGAGGAAACATTTAATCTTGATGAGATAACGGAAGAAAAGCTTCAAGAAGCAGAACAAGATCCTCAATTCCATACTCTTATGGAGAGAATCCTAGAACGTAACAAAGAAAAATATTTTCTTACATTAGCTAATCAAGGAGCTAAGTTGCCTCACACCTTTGACATAGAGGGGATTAAACAAAATCCTGAAAATCCTCCTAATGACTTTAGTGCTCTTAACCAACAGATAAAAGAATTACAAGGGAAAATAAAGGAAATGCAAGGAGGTACAACAAAGAAATATGTTTTGGAAGACATATCTCCTTATCCATTTGATAGGAGTCTTCAAATGATTCCATTTCCAAAACATTGCGAAATTCCTAAGTATGATAGGTATAATGGAAAAACTGATCCCATAGACCATGTTAGGGATTTCCGAAACATGAGTCTTGAATTCGCCTATGATGATACTTACTTGATGCGATTATTTCCACGAAGTCTAGGCGTACAATCCATGGAGTGGCTTTCAAAAATTACTCCACCTATTAAAACTTTTGAGGAGTTGATAAATCAATTTATCTCACAATACTCCTACAATATTCAACATCAAATAACAATGCTTGATCTTTGTAAAGTGAAACAAAAAGTAGGAGAACCCTTTACTACATTTTTACAAAGATGGAGAAGGTTATTTGCACGATATTCTCGTCCTATTCCTGAAAAGGAAAAGATGGATATTTTTATCAATAGCCTTGATCCAGAATTAAGCTATAGGCTTAACCTTCATTGTCCTCATAACTTTGAAAAACTGATTGAAAATGCAATCACTATTGAAGGGGCCTTGGTTAAAAGGGGAGTGATAAAACTTGATAATCCAAGTACATCAAATCAAAACAACGATAAAACAAGGTTTTGGAATAGAAACAAAAATGTTGTTAATGATGGCATAGTGGATGCCAATAATTTACGAACAAGGCCATCCGTTTTCAATCTATCAAGTGTTCCAAGAAACAATTCACAAGGAAATACAATACAACAAGGAAACAACAATCAACAAGGACAAATTTCCAAGCAAGAGAACATAACCAATCAAAATACCAATCAAAATCATGGTAATTTCAATAATAATCTTGGCAATGCCCAAATATCAAATCCGTCTAGACCTTCATTTTTTTCAAATCGACGGACTTTTACTGCTTTGGGTCAATCTCTTGAATCTGCTCTCAAGGAACTTCTTGATAATAAGGTTATCACTTTACCACCACAAAGAGATTATGAGCCACAAGTTAAACCACCATCATGGAATGACTCGTATTATTGCAATTATCATCGATGTAAAGGCCATAGGACAAACAATTGTCAAGCTTTGAAAAATCTAGTACAAGATTTAATTGACAATGGTACTATTACAATTGAGGGACATCATACCAATGATGATCATCAAGCATTCAAAGATCCTTTGCCAAACTACCAAAAGGGGGAAACATCGGATACCAAAGCCAAAAGCATACATAATGTTGAAGACAATATAATCCGCCATATTTACACAGATGATAATCGGATTAATGTTATCAAAATTAAAGGAAAACAAGAATATCAACAGGTTAATGTAACAACAAGAGGTCAAGCAAAGGTTGTTTTAAAAGGAAGTTCGTCTAAAACAACTATTTCTTCTCCAACTCAATATAATCTGGTTGATCAATTGAGAAAAACATCAGCTCAAATTTCTATTCTTGAACTTCTTAAAATATCCCCTATACACAAAAATATTTTAGAAGAAGCGCTTGTGAACACAACTGTTGATACTGATCTAGATGCAAATAGATTTCAAGCCATGGTAGGACATTTGTCTTCCCCCACTTGTCTTTCATTTTCCGATAAAGATGATGCTTCTATGACACATCCACATAATTCCTCGCTCTATCTTGAAGTCATGATCCATAAACATCGAATTAGACGTGTCTTAATAGATGGAGGAGCCGGTTTGAATATTTGTACCTTAAAATTGATAAATTCCTTAGGAATTTCAGAAAATGAAATTGATTCACGAAGGAAGATAACTATTAAGGCATATGATGATGAAGAAAGAGCTTCTAAGGGATTAATATTGCTACCTATCAGAGTGGGACCTGTTGTGAAGAATACTTTTTGTCAGGTTCTAGATCGAGATTTGTCTTATAACATACTTTTGGGTCGTCCGTGGATTCATGATATGCAGGCCGTACCATCAACATATCACCAATGTATCAAGTTTCCATATGATGGACAAGAAATAACCATACAAGCTGATTACAATAGTACCCAAACTTGTTCCAATCTTAGGGTGAGTCAAGATGTCTTTGTGCCACATAATAGAGAAGCTCTTGTTGTTTCTTCTTCTAATTTACAAGTCCAATTGCAAGAATTGACAAACAATCTTGATACTAAGCTGAAGTTTAAAGACAAAGGGGTAGGTGAATATTCACTATCTCTTTCTACTTTACCTCCTTCTCCAAGATCACATGGATTACCAACTTTATCAAATCAAAAGATTGCAACTGCTTCTACATCTCAAACTTCCGTGCCAATCACAAAGTTTGATGGAAAATTCATTAGAGCTAATACCACTGAAGAAGAAGCTGAAGATAGGGACATCCTAAATTGGCTATACAAAGATGAAGATGAATCTCTCTTGCACATTAAGTTACCTAAAGAACAATATGGTAAAGGGTACGCTATCATGCAAAAGATGGGTTATGAAGGAAATGGTCCTATAGGGAAACGAAGAGAAGGAATTGTGGAACCAATTCAGCCTATTTCAAAGCATTCAAGTGATAAAACAGGACTTGGATATGGTAAAGATAAAGAACTTACTTCACAGCAGACATCATTAGTTCATAAAGGAGAATCCGTGTCAGATAAATCTCATGAATCAGTTTTCCAATTGCAAAATAGTTCAGATACTGATTCTAATGAATATGAATGGGACACCATTTATAATGATGAATTCTGGAAGGATAAACAAGTTGATACTATACATAAATATGCACCTGTTCTTATACAAGGAGAAGGGTCAAGGCCTCCACTCGATTATATTTTACAAAGCGATCATGACTCAATTGAGGAAGAATCAGATTCTAACGAGATTGATAATCAACAGGAGAATACCATCACAGACCTTGTTTACCATGAGGATGACAACCACATCATGACTTTGACAATTCAAGACCTTACCCAACATAATGATCCTATGCCTTTAGTTTATCCAGAACTTATAGATTGGGATATTGACGCACCTATCCACATTCCTACATTCAGTAATGATGAAGATGTTATAACTTTCCTTTGTTCCTCAAATGAAGAAAACAATTGTTTCATTCAAGAATCTTATACTCATGATTTTGACAAGGAGAGTGTCAAGTCTCTTAGCTGCAAAATAAATGAAATAAAAGATGGATCTATTGATGAAAACCGAAAAAAGGCAGTGATAGATCAAAACAAAAGAAAAATAAAGAGCGAATCTGACAGTGAAAACCTTTCTGAGGCATTGAAGGATGAGAAATTTGACACTCTTCCCAAGTATTATCATGAATTGAACCAACGAAATCAATCAACATAAGTACACCAGAGCAGCCAAAAGTTGTGCAAATTGCAGCATCATTAACAGTTGAAGAAGTCCAGAAATTCATGCAATTCTTGAAGGATAATCAAATTAGTTTTGCTTGGTCATATGCTGATATGCCAGGGTTAGATCCTAATCTAATAATGCATCATTTATCTATCAACCCTGGGATAAAACCTGTAAAGCAAAAGCTCAGAAAGATGCATCCACATGTTGCATTATTGGTCAAGGAAGAATTAAAGAAGCTTTTAGATGTTGGATTCATTCGAACTATTGACTATGCAGAATGGATTTCAAACATTGTACCTGTTTCAAAGCTAGATGGAAGGATCAGAGTTTGTACGGATTTTAGGGATTTAAATAAAGCATGCCCTAAAGATGATTTTCCTTTACCTAACATAGATTTGATTGTTGACTTAACTGCTGGACATGCAATGTATTCATTAATGGATGGATTCTCAGGATACAACCAGATAAAAATTGCACCAGAAGATCAAGATAAAACAGCGTTCACATGTCCTTGGGGTACTTATTGCTGGAATGTCATGCCATTCGGGTTAAAGAATGCTGGAGCTACTTATCAAAGAGCAATGACAACTATTTTTCATGATATGATGCATACATTCATGGAAGATTATGTTGACGATTTACTTGCTAAATCTCATACACGAGATGAACACCTAGAAATCTTGTCAAAAATCTTTGTCAGAATGGAAAAATTCAATGTTCGACTGAATCCAAAGAAATGTGTCTTCGGTGTTACATCTGGAAAACTCCTAGGGTACATTGTTTCAGAAAAGGGTATAGAAGTTGATCCAGAAAAGGTACAAGCTATAATGGACATGCCTCCACCACGAAATATCAGTCAATTAAGATCCTTGCAAGGAAGATTACAGTCCATCAGAAGGTTTATAGCTCAACTGGCAGACAAAAGCTTGCCATTCACACATTTATTGCATAAAAATGTTCCATTTAAATGGGATGACAAATGTGAAGCAGCATTCAATCAGATCAAGCAATATCTTACACATCCACCAGTTCTAATTCCGCCTATTCCGGGAGAGCCGCTTATACTCTATATTTCAGCAACAGAAGTATCTTTGGGTGCATTGCTAGCACAAGAAGACTCTACAGGTAAGGAAAGGGCTATATATTATATCAGCAGAACCTTAACAAGACATGAGTTAAACTACAGTTTCATTGAAAAAGCTTGTCTTGCAGTAGTGTTTGCTTCTCAAAAGTGGCGACATTATATGTTAACTCATACAGTTAGGCTGATAACAAAGATAGATCCATTGAAGTACCTATTAAGCAGAGCTACTTTAACAGGAAGACTTGCAAAATGGGTAATGATATTAAGTGAGTTTGATATTCACTATGTAGACCGAAAAGCGATTAAAGGACAGGTCATTGCAGATCAGTTAGCTGAAGCTCCTCTACAAGAAGACAATCCAATGCATATTGAGTTTCCTGATGCAGATGTCTTTACAACAACAATTCAGAGACCATGGGCATTATACTTTGATGGATCATATACACAATATGGCTCGGGGGCAGGGATTCTTTTTGTTACACCTGAAGGACATACCATCTCAAGATCATATCGGTTGATGTTTCCTTGCACAAATAACATAGTAGAATATGAGGCATTACTCATAGGATTAAAGATAGCTTTGGAATGGCAGATTACAGAGCTGGAAGTTTATGGTGATTCACAACTTGTCATTAATCAAATTAATGATGATTATCAAACAAAAGATGATAAGTTGTTACCATACAAAAACATGGTGGATGATTATAAGAAATATTTTGTGTCAATTAAGTTTTCACAAATATCAAGAATTGACAATAAAGCTGCAGATGCAATGGCTACCATTGCTTCTTTATTACAAATATCAGAAGATCAAACCAAGTATGAATTCTTGGTGGAACAATTGTTTTCTCCTGCATATGATAATCCTGAAACCCAAGTTATATGTCATTTGACTGGTTCAGATTCACCCTTATATGGCAAAACATATACCTATTTGAAAGATAACATCTTGCCTTTAGATTTATCCCGAAACCAAAAACGGAATTTTATTCGTCAATCATCCCGTTATACTTTAATTGCCAATATCCTTTATAGACGTGGTCTTGATGGTACACTCCTTAGATGTCTTGAACGTGACGAATCTGAAAAAGCCTTACAAGAGGTTCACGGTGGTATTTGTGGAACTCACTCAAGTGGTTTGACCTTAGCGAAGAAACTTGTCAGAATGGGATATTATTGGCCTACCATGGAGCAAGATTCTTTTACTTTAGTTAAGAAATGTTCTAAATGCCAGATCCATGGGAATCTTATTCATGCACCTGCACAAGAATTGCAGCCTTTTATTTCAACATGGCCCTTTTCTCAGTGGGGATTAGATCTTGTTGGAAAAATACATCCTTCATCATCAAATGGTCATAAGTTTATCATCACAGCTACTGAGTATTTTACAAAATGGATTGAAGCTGTTCCTCTAACAACAGTGACTGGTAAACAAATATCTTCATTTATCCTGAATTACATTATTTGTAGATATGGAATTCCTAATTCTATTGTTACTGATAATGGAAGACCTTTTAAGAATCAGGATGTTGATGAACTTTGTGAAAGATTTCATATCCAACACAGGTACTCCACACCTTATTATCCACAGGGTAATGGTCAAGCAGAAGCTTCTAACAAAACCATTTTGAAGATATTGAAGAAGACAGTAAATGATGCTGGACGTGATTGGCATGTTCAACTCAACCCAGCTTTGTGGGCATATAGAACTAGTATTCGCACACCAACAGGAGCTACACCATATGCTTTAGTCTATGGAGCAGAAGCAATCTTACCATTGGAAGTTGAAATACCTTCGCTTAGGGTTTCACTTAAGGGATTGATAAGTGATGAAGACTACCGAGTTTCTCGCCTTCAAGAACTCGAACTGTTAGATGAAAGACGCCAACATGCAGCTGATCACTTGAAAGGTTATCAACAAGTCATGTCTCGTAGTTATAACCACAGAGTTAAACCATGGGCATTTCAAGTGGGTGACTTAGTTTTGAAGGAAAATCCACGTAATCAGCAAGATAGAGAAAAGAAAGGCAAATTTGAACCTAATTGGCTTGGTCCATTTGTTATTATAGCAGCATATGGTTCTGGAGCATATCAATTATCCACATCAGAGGGGGACCTGTTTGAAGAGCCAACCAATAGTATTCACCTTAAGAAGTTTTATGTCTAAAAGTCCTGAAAAAATAAAAAAAAAATCATAAAAAGTCCTGAAAAAATAAAAAAAAAATCATAAAAAGTCCTGAAAAAATCAAAAAAATCATAAAAAGTCCTGAAAAAATCAAAAAAATCAGAAAAATCTTGAAAAAGTGCAATAAAAACAAGTGGTGAAAACTTGGCAAACAAGCGCTACTTGTGATCGAAATGGGCTCCTCCATTTATTAGTTTATGTCTTATTTTCACTTTAGGCATCATTCATCCACGTCTATCATCTGTAAATATCTTTCATTATCCATACCATGTAGTGGGAATCTTTAGGTTTTATCATGGTTTGATAAAATTTGTACATATCTTTTATCTTTAGGTTGTGTTTACATTAAGGGCAAAACATGGAAACATACAAGAGAGGGGCAACGAGCTTTCCAAATATCTCAAGCAGGCAAATAACAGTTTGACAAAACACAACCTCGTCATATCAAATCAATCACAAACATATTCATGTCAATCAAAATCTAAACAAAATGATCCAAACAAACTATCGACATGCAGAATATCAATGATGGTAACCAAATTGGATGATCTTAATCTGAATAAATGTTTGAAATGCCTTAAACAGGATTTGAATGGTTGTTTGATTTTCTATCATATCTCTGGAGTAATTCGATGATGTTCTGAACTAGAAAAGCAAGGAAGGAGTATGATTTTTCTTTGTCTTCTGTTTGTGAGGAAACTCATTAGTACTATGCAAATTGGTCGCGAGACATGCTCTACTATGGATCATGGATGACATTTCGGAATTTGCACGGGAAAAGGGTTAACTCTTGTCTGTTTATGCAAGCAATACTCAGGTCATCTTGGTTCAATTATACCTAGATGCTTGTATTAACTTGCTATATTAAAAATCATGAAAGCAATACTCAGGTCATCACTGGTGCTAACATACCCTTTGATGCTTGTATTAACTTTCAACATTTCAAAGCTCTATGATGATACAAAAAGCATGTATAAGCTTTCCAAATGGCAATATTGTATGAATGTCCTGCATGGTTAGTATAGATTGCATTCATGTTAGAATTTGCATCTTGCATTCATAGATTCCTAAAAGCTGGCAAAAAATCAAAGATTTATATCTCCTCAAATATGACTGAGTATATTTTGACGTTCACAAAACATCATACATTCATTCATTTATCATAAACATCATACATTCATTCATCTATCATAAACATAATACATTCATTTATCTCATAAAATCATATATATAAATATCATAAATCATGAAGCCATCATATAGTACACATCATATATATATATCATGTAAAATCATCTCTGCATTTCATATATCTCAAAATGAATGTCAAAATGTACAAGGATGTCAAAATACAAATGATATAATATCATCAAAAATGTGATCATCTCACGGTGTATACAAAATGTCTCAACAGAATATCATGAAAGAGATCATATACAATGCACTAGGCAGAGCTATCCTGTGATGGAGCTGGCCTAGGACCTGTACCACCTGCCCCTGATGGACCTGCTCCGCCTGACCCCGGTGGCCCTCTAGGAGGTAATGGCTGTGTCACACCCCTGCTGGTAGTACGAGAGCGACCATGAGTAGATCGTGACTGAGTGTAGCTCTCTCTCTGCTCAGCTGGGACTGCATCATGATATCTGGTGCGATAAAACTCTGCCTCTCGAGTAGCCCTCGTAACCTCTCTCATCATATCACCTGGCAAAGTGCTACCTGCCACTCTCTGTAGGCTATCTGCTAAGGCAATGGCCTGCTCACCCCGCTGTCTAGCCGCATCTCTCTCGGCAGTGATCGAAGTCACCTGACCCTGCAACTGTGAAATCAAGGCCTGTGCCTGTGATAGCTGAGCCTGCAAGCTCTGTACTGTGCTCTGCAAAGAGGATATCTGACTCGCTACTGTCGGATCCACTGACGGAGATGGGTCAGTATGCCTCATCCGTGGTCCACCTCTGCCTGCACTACCTCCTCTACCACCTCTCCTGCCACCTCTCCTGCCGTCTCTCCTGCCACCCCTACCATCACCACCATCATCTCCATCTGAGTCATCATCTCCACTACCCTCCTCATCCTCACTGTCCTCTGAATCGTCATCACCTGACTCTGAGTCTCTCTGTCGACGTCTCTGTCCAATGACAGGAGCAACAGCCTCATCAGGATCAAACATACGTGGAGGAGGATGCTGTAGAACATACTGCACATACTCTGGTGTCGCCCCTGCATCCAGAACATCCGCCTGGTAGTCCCACATCTGTGCTCCTAAACTGAGGAACTCTGCAACAGCTGCATCATAAGAGATCCGTGGGCCCCACACTGCAAGCTCTGCCTGTCGCCGCGCATAAATAGCTGAACCAACAGGCATACCCTGAGTCCGACCAAACTGTCGCAATACACGTCCAGCAAGAAATCTCTCCAAGATCCATGTGGTCCGTCCAATCAAAAATCTGGAAGTGCATACAAAAGGCATCTCCCTCGCATCCTCTGGCCATGGCTCACAATCCAAATATGGCCTCCAACATACTGTGTCCAAACTATCTAACAGCCGCTGCCAATACACTAGTTTGCCCAGTCTAGGCTGAGCAATAATATGTGAATATCTCCATCTGTATGGTCGACCAGGTGGACGATCTCCTCGAGTCAATGGACGTAACACTGCAAAATGCTCCCATGCCCATATCTGTAATAATGAACATCCGACAGCAAAACTCCGGCCTCTACCATATACAATGTGATGTAGCTCGTCATATAAGTGGGCTAGCATACAGGTACCCCATGCATATCGTGTGCCCTGCATCACCATGCTCTCTAAGACACGACCCCATCCGATCGCGAACCCCTTCGACCTATGGTCGGGGCACAACACACCTCCAATGAATCCTGCAAGTACAGCCGGTAGTGGTGGATAGGCATCTGTAATCTCACCCCATGGGATGAAGTACCCAGCAATCTGATCATCTCTGAATATCCGTCTCAACGCAAGAGTACCTCCAGCCTCTCGTCTGTCAAAAACAACAATCTCTCCCATCACTGGGATCCGTAGGATGCGATATACATCCTCGGGAGTCACTGTAATCTCGCCGGTCGGTAAATGAAAGGTGTTGGTGTCGCTATGCCACCGCTCTGCAAGTGCTGTCAATAGAGCCCTATTGAGGCGAACCTCAGGCATATCAAGTAATGCAGTCAAACCACAAGCGTCAATCACATCTCTATCAGACTGTAATAAATGTGGAATCAATGACCATGTGCTCGGGAAAGCCTCTCGTATCTGCAGGACACCTAGTCTCTCCTGTTCACATACATCATCAAAACAACATCAATATCAAATCATCTTAACATATCAATCCAAAACAAATCAATCAAACTATTTGTTTTTCATCATCATGGAACGCAAATAATCAACATCAAGTTTCCTTCTAACAACTTTAGGAGAAAACTTATCTATACTATTTGTTTTTAACAACTTTAAAAGCAAATTTATCAGCTACTATTTGTTCTCCAACAACTTGGGAAACAAATTTATCATGTGGAACAAAATGCGCTACAGAACTAGTTGTATGCGCTACAAAATTCTTTATCAGCGCTAAGTAACTTTTTGCGCTACAGAATCAATTAATGGCGCTATGATTTTTATCAACAGCGCTATGGAATATTTTGCGCTACAATATTTGTTAAGAGCGCTGCAATACATCTTAGTTGCGCTACGATATCATATGCGCTATGAAAATCATCAAATGCGCTATGAAATCTATCACAGGCGCTACGATATCATATGCGCTATGGAAAATTTCAAATGCGCTACGATACGCCTTAAGGGCGCTACAGTATTAAATGCGCTACGAAAATTATTGCATGCGCTATGAAAAAGTTTAAGAGCGCTAAAATTCAATGTTTTTGAATTTAAACATTAAAAACGTGCGCAAAATGAAATTTTCGACAGACAAGCAGTTACGAGACACATACCGGAGGTCCGTAGTGCGCCGGCCGCTGATGACGTCGGATACGCTCGAAACGGTGCAGGTGAACTGGAAGTGCCATGATTGTCAACCCAGAGCTCAAAATTTGCAAATTTTACTAGGTTAAAATTGAAAATGACATGGAAAATGACATTTTAAACCTATATAATGGTAAAATTAGGGCATTTTATCATATTTTTACATACCAGGGGCAATTTCTTCATCAAATTTTCATTTCATTTCTCTTCGGGTCAGTTTCTTCATATCATAAGTTTCGAACGATAAATCGATATCTTTAAAATCATCAAAATTCAAAAATTCAAATATCGATTCATCGTTCGTGGGGGCATACATCTATCAATATTTCAAATCAATATTTGGGGCAAAATTTCAAAATTCTTTGAAGTAATGCGTAAAACACATCACTTCAAAGAGGGGCAAAATGTATACACTTAAAAATGGTCATATCACATTGTCTGGTAATTAATTAAATATTTTTAATATTTAATTAAAATCTTTTGATTCTATCTACGTATAAATAAATTTAAATAATTTATTTATATTGTTCATGATTTCATTTCGATTAGATATTTAATCACCTTTTCATAATTAATTAAATAAATGTTATAATTTATTTTTATTAATTATCCTATAATCTTAGTTTAAATATTTTATTCAAATAAAGATTAAAATATTAAATTCTTCTAAATATCATTTATAATTAAATATTCCAAAATATTTGATTATTTCCTCTAATCCAATATTCATTTTTAAATCATTTCAAAATTCCTCCAATTCAATAATCTATTCATAATTAAATATTTCCAAAAATATTTAATTAAATTCTTCTAAATATTTCAAAAATCTTCTAAAGTCACATCATGATTAAATATTACCAAAATATTTAATTAATTCTTCTATAGTTTTCAAAAATCAAATATCAAATATCAAAAAGCAATAAATTAAATTAAATAAATTTTATTTATTTAATTTGGGATTTATCTTCAACTCCCGGGAAACAAACTGCCAAAACAGAAAATTAAATTTCTCTGTTTATGTGCAGGCTTGTTCCCGTGGGTTGAAGACAAGCTTCCATTCTTCTCTCCAACCTCTCAACCTCCCCCATTTTCTTCTCAACCTCTCAATCTCTCACCATTCAAACATACCAGACAATTCATAGCCATAGATTCTTGCCAGCCGGGATGAAGCCTGCAAAAAATCTATAAATACAGCTGCCGGGAGCTCCAAATCATATAGAATTTAGAAGCAAGTAAACTATAGACAAATAATATTAGCATTCATAGCAATAGCATTATCACAGCAATAGCATAGCAATCATAGCAACAGAATCATGATTCATCTCATCTACACCCCCTGTACATAATCTACAGCCCCTGTGCATAATTACAGCCCCTGTCCATCTTCACCAGCATATAGAATAGTTTTTCTTTGCATACTCGTTCTGCAGTAGTCATTTGGAGAAGCTCACACAATCTGAGAGCCAGAAAGCTTCAAACCAATCTCTGGAGATAGAGAAAGACGGAACGTTCTTGAAGAATTTTTATTTTATAGCCAAGTTTATTTCAAATTTCTTCAATTTAAAGTTCTGTTAATAGTGTTTTGTTTTAATTAGATTAACAATAGAATACACAACACATTTTTGGCGCCCACCGTGGGGCTCTTGCCCCTTTTTAATGTTTTGTTTGTAGTTTTTTTTTGGACAGGTTACAGGAAAAACAGCGGAATAGCGCAGACGACACGTTTTCAGAAGAATACCTCCAGTTTAGCGCCCCTGACAAATCTTTCAGCGCCCGTGAAGACTGTTTTAGCGCCCCTGACAAATCTTTCAGCGCCCGTGAAGACTATTTTAGCGCCTCTGACAAATCTTTCAGCGCCCGTGAAAACTGTTTCAGCGCCCGTGAAGACTGTTTCAGCGCCCGTGAAGACTGTTTCAGCGCCCATAATGATTCTTCAGCGCCCAAAATATTTCTTGCAGCGCAATTTTTTTAAACACTGTAATCTGTAATCTGTACTCGTAGTTTAGTTTTAACTGATTCCGACGTAGCCGCGGATAGTTAATAATCTAAGGATAAAATTAACCAATCCTAGGGTAGTCATCTTAAGGATAAAATTAACCAATCCTAGGGTAGTCATCTTAAGGATAAAACGAAGCAATCCTAGGGTAGCCATTTAAAGAAAAACGAACCAATCCTAGGATAGACACATCATTTTTCAATTTTAGCTTAAAATGAATTTTCTGTTTATGTGAAGCAAAATCTTCACTTAGTTTAGAAAATTTCAATTTGGTGCTTAAAATTGAATCTAGTGTTTGCTTTGTTCTCAAGTGATAGGCCTATGCTCTCCCCTTAACTGGGTGATCAAAATGCCAAACTCACTTATTTCTTTTTATGCATCTTTAAGTTTTATTACAACCTTGTAGAGAGCCTGCTCTTGTGGGAAAAAGTACTCACCCAAGAGGAACGACTCAAGTGGGTTCAAGCCAAAGCCAGGCTATTCCACCCCACTATAAAATTTAAAGCAAAATTGGGGAAACCCTCTTTTGACGGTAGTGTGCATGATAACCATCCCCAAAGCCTTTGTTCTAAAGGTAGGGAGGTCTCTCGAGGGAGTTTATCATTTGCCGCACCGAACGGAAATCCTTACTACGAACCTAGTGTAGTAGCTAACCAAGTCAGTATCCAAACATCATCTCAATCACAGTGCAGGGGAGGGAAGAATCTACCCCCAAGATACTCACCATATAACTGCCAAGGATTGTTTGCTCAGGGGATCCGGTATCCACTTCCGTCACTCTGAGTACGCACCTGGAAAAGACAAAAACACGGGCGCCCTTTCGGGGGTGACACGGCTGTGTGAGTCGATGCAGTTTTAAGATGTGGGTTGTTGATTGCTATGATGACCTACTTGAGAACTAAGAGTGAGTCTGTTTGAAGTGCTTGTCATGTGTAAAACCTGTTAAAACAATTTTTGAAAAACATTTTGGTTACACACTTGATGTTTAGCATAGGACTTAAAACAATTGTTTTAAATTTGTTTGATGTGTTTTCATTACATTAATTTAGATAAAGATCATCCAAAACACTCATTATCATATTGATCAATCTCATGTTACGAGATTGGAAATCTACAAAATTTGTAAAGAAATCCGTTTCCAAAAGGATTAAGAAGCCAAAGAAACCTCTCAACCACAAGAAATTATTGAAGAAACAACAATTCTTATATCAAAGTCGAAAAGTTTTACTTAAATATAGAACTTTTCTTCATAGGTATCATGATTGTGTTAGAGGTCTTTCAGATGATTATGCCATAGAGCCCTTGTATTCACAAGCTTATTTTCAAAGAAGAGCCCTTTCTCAAAGGCATAACCATAGTCAACGCATCCGTTTTAGTTATATTCCCCAACCAGCAATCGAATACTCTACTCGTCCAAATCAAATCTTACAATAGAGAACTTAGAAAACATTAGGCATCTATCATTAAATCCATCTTTTTACAAAGCCATGATCAAAACTTCATAAAGTGCAACAACCATCCTTTTCTAGATCTTTTGCTTATATTCCCACCAACAGGATTTTCATCCTTTCACTTAGGGAACAACACAAGCTACAAGATTAGAAAATTTTGTATAAGTCATAGAATTTTCATTCTATCTTGACCTTCATACATACCACATCAATTGCACTATTTAACTCTTTTGATCAAAAGCGAGTAAAATTTTGATACAAATCTATGCCTGTCTTCACAAGATCTCAAAAACAAATGGAAAAAGACGAGGGAGAAACTACAACTAGTAAAATGGGTGATCGAAATGAAAAAGAAGAGGAAACATTTAATCTTGATGAGATAACGGAAGAAAAGCTTCAAGAAGCAGAACAAGATCCTCAATTCCATACTCTTATGGAGAGAATCCTAGAATGTAACAAAGAAAAATATTTTCTTACATTAGCTAATCAAGGAGCTAAGTTGCCTCACACCTTTGACATAGAGGGGATTAAACAAAATCCTGAAAATCCTCCTAATGACTTTAGTGCTCTTAACCAACAGATAAAAGAATTACAAGGGAAAATAAAGGAAATGCAAGGAGGTACAACAAAGAAATATGTTTTGGAAGACATATCTCCTTATCCATTTGATAGGAGTCTTCAAATGATTCCATTTCCAAAACATTGCGGAATTCCTAAGTATGATAGGTATAATGGAAAAACTGATCCCATAGACCATGTTAGGGATTTCCGAAACATGAGTCTTGAATTCGCCTATGATGATACTTACTTGATGCGATTATTTCCATGAAGTTTAGGCGTACAATCCATGGAGTGGCTTTCAAAAATCACTCCACCTATTAAAACTTTTGAGGAGTTGATAAATCAATTTATCTCACAATACTCCTACAATATTCAACATCAAATAACAATGCTTGATCTTTGTAAAGTGAAACAAAAAGTAGGAGAACCCTTTACTACATTTTTACAAAGATGGAGAAGGTTATTTGCACGATATTCTCGTCCTATTCCTGAAAAGGAAAAGATGGATATTTTTATCAATAGCCTTGATCCAGAATTAAGCTATAGGCTTAACCTTCATTGTCCTCATAACTTTGAAAAACTGATTGAAAATGCAATCACTATTGAAGGGGCCTTGGTTAAAAGGGGAGTGATAAAACTTGATAATCCAAGTACATCAAATCAAAACAACGATAAAACAAGGTTTTGGAATAGAAACAAAAATGTTGTTAATGATGGCATAGTGGATGCCAATAATTTACGAACAAGGCCATCCGTTTTCAATCTATCAAGTGTTCCAAGAAACAATTCACAAGGAAATACAATACAACAAGGAAACAACAATCAACAAGGACAAATTTCCAAGCAAGAGAACATAACCAATCAAAATACCAATCAAAATCATGGTAATTTCAATAATAATCTTGGCAATGCCCAAATATCAAATCCGTCTAGACCTTCATTCTTTTCAAATCGACGGACTTTTACGGCTTTGGGTCAATCTCTTGAGTCTGCTCTCAAGGAACTTCTTGATAATAAGGTTATCACTTTACCACCATAAAGAGATTATAACCACAAGTTAAACCACCATCATGGAATGACTCATATTATTGCAATTATCATCGATGTAAAGGCCATAGGACAAACAATTGTCAAGCTTTGAAAAATCTAGTACAAGATTTAATTGACAATGGTACTATTACAATTGAGGGACATCATACCAATGATGATCATCAAGCATTCAAAGATCCTTTACCAAACTACCAAAAGGGGGAAACATCGGATACCAAAGCCAAAAGCATACATAATGTTGAAGACAATATAATCCGCCATATTTACACAGATGATAATCGGATTAATGTTATCAAAATTAAAGGAAAACAAGAATATCAACAAGTTAATGTAACAACAAGAGGTCAAGCAAAGGTTGTTTTAAAAGGAAGTTCATCTAAAACAACTATTTCTTCTCCAACTTAGTATAATCTGGTTGATCAATTGAGAAAAACATCAGCTCAAATTTATATTCTTGAACTTCTTAAAATATCCCCCATACACAAAAATATTTTAGAAGAAGCGCTTGTGAACACAACTGTTGATACTGATCTAGATGCAAATATATTTCAAGCCATGGTAGGACATTTGTCTTCCCCCACTTGTCTTTCATTTTCCGATAAAGATGATGCTTCTATGACACATCCACATAATTCCTCGCTCTATCTTGAAGTCATGATCCATAAACATCGAATTAGATGTGTCTTAATAGATGGAGGAGCCGGTTTGAATATTTGTACCTTAAAATTGATAAATGCCTTAGGAATTTCAGAAAATGAAATTGATTCACGAAGGAAGATAACTATTAAGGCATATGATGATGAAGAAAGAGCTTCTAAGGGATTAATATTGTTACCTATCAGAGTGGGACCTGTTGTGAAGAATACCTTTTGTCAGGTTCTGGATCGAGATTTGTCTTATAACATACTTTTGGGTCGTCCGTGGATTCATGATATGCAGGCCGTACCATCAACATATCACCAATGTATCAAGTTTCCATATGATGGACAAGAAATAACCATACAAGCTGATTACAATAGTACCCAAACTTGTTCCAATCTTAGGGTGAGTCAAGATGTCTTTGTGCCACACAATAGAGAAGCTCTTGTTGTTTCTTCTTCTAATCTACAAGTCCAATTGCAAGAATTGACAAACAATCTTGATACTAAACTGAAGTTTAAAGACAAAGGGGTAGGTGAATATTCACTATCTCTTTGTACTTTACCTCCTTCTCCAAGATCACATGGATTACCAACTTTATCAAATCAAAAGATTGCAACTGCTTCTACATCTCAAACTTCCGTGCCAATCACAAAGTTTGATGGAAAATTCATTAGAGCTAATACCACTGAAGAAGAAGTTGAAGATAGGGACATCCTAAATTGGCTATAAAAAGATGAAGATGAATCTCTCTTGCACATTAAGTTACCTAAAGAACAATATGGTAAAGGGTACGCTATCATGCAAAAGATGGGTTATGAAGGAAATGGTCCTATAGGGAAACGAAGAGAAGGAATTGTGGAACCAATTCAGCCTATTTCAAAGCATTCAAGTGATAAAACAGGACTTGGATATGGTAAAGATAAAGAAGAACTTACTTCACAGCAGACATCATTAGTTCATAAAGGAGAATCTGTGTAAGATAAATCTCATGAATCAGTTTTCCAATTGCAAAATAGTTCAGATACTGATTCTAATGAATATGAATGGGACACCATTTATAATGATGAATTCGGGAAGGATAAACAAGTTGATACTATACATAAATATGCACCTGTTCTTATACAAGGAGAAGGTTCAAGGCCTCCACTCGATTATATTTTACAAAGCGATCATGACTCAAGTGAGGAAGAATTAGATTCTAACGAGATGGATAATCAACAGGAGAATACCATCACAAACCTTGTTTACCATGAGGATGACAACCACATCATGACTCTGACAATTCAAGACCTTACCCAACCTAATGATCCTATGCCTTTAGTTTATCCAGAACTTATAGATTGGGATATTGACGCACCTATCCATATTCCTACATTCAGTAATGATGAAGATGTTATAACTTTCCTTTGTTCCTCAAATGAAGAAAAAAATTGTTTCATTCAAGAATCTTATACTCATGATTTTGACAAGGAGAGTGTCAAGTCTCTTAGCTGCAAAATAAATGAAATAAAAGATGGATCTATTGATGAAAACCGAAAAAAGGCAGTGATAGATCAAAACAAAAGAAAAATAAAGAGCGAATCTAACAGTGAAAACCTTTCTGAGGCATTGAAGGATGAGAAACTTGACACTCTTCCCAAGTATTATCATGAAAGATCTTCTATTTTGATTGAACCAACGTAATCAATCAACATAAGTACACCAGAGCAGCCAAAAGTTGTGCAAATTGCAGCATCATTAACAGTTGAAGAAGTCCAGAAATTCATGCAATTCTTGAAGGATAATCAAATTAACTTTGCTTGGTCATATGCTGATATGCCAGGGTTAGATCCTAATCTGATAATGCATCATTTATCTATCAAACTTGGGATAAAACCTGTAAAGCAAAAGCTCAGAAAGATGCATCCACATGTTGCATTATTGGTCAAGGAAGAATTAAAGAAGCTTTTAGATGTTGGATTCATTCGAACTATTGACTATGCAGAATGGATTTCAAACATTGTACCTGTTTCAAAGCCAGATGGAAGGATCAGAGTTTGTACAGATTTCAGGGATTTAAATAAAGCATGCCCCAAAGATGATTTTCCTTTACCTAACATAGATCTGATTGTTGACTTAACTGCTGTACATGCAATGTATTCATTAATGGATGGATTCTCAGGATACAACCAGATAAAAATTGCACCAGAAGATCAAGATAAAACAGCGTTCACATGTCCTTGGGGTACTTATTACAATGTCATGCCATTCTAAGTTAAAGAAATTTGATACTTAATAAAGAGCAATGACAACTATTTTCATGATATGGATGCATACATTCATGGAAGATTATGTTGACGCATTTACTTACAATCTCATACACGATGAACAACACCTAAATCTTGTCAAAAATCTTTGTCGAATGGAAAATGTCTAATGTTCGAATCAATCCAAAGAAGTGTCTTCTGTGGTTACATCCGAAAACTCCTAGTACATTTTTGTTTGGTGAAAAAGGTGGGTATAGGTTGATTCAAAAGGTACAAGTTATAATGGACATAGCTCACTAATTAAGATCCGGTAAGGAAGATTACGATTCATCGTAAGGTTTATAGCTCAACTGGCAGAAAAAAGCTTGCCATTCACACATTTATTGCATAAAAATGTTCCATTTAAATGGGATGACAAATGTGAAGCAGCATTCAATCAGATTAAGCAATATCTTACACATCCACCAGTTCTAATTCCGCCTATTCCGGGAGAGCCGCTTATACTCTATATTTCAGCAACAGAAGTATCTTTGGGTGCATTGCTAGCACAAGAAGACTCTACAGGTAAAGAAAGGGCTATATATTATATCAGCAGAACCTTAACAAGACATGAGTTAAACTACAGTTTCATTGAAAAAGCTTGTCTTGCAGTAGTGTTTGCTTCTCAAAAGTGGTGACATTATATGTTAACTCATACAGTTAGGTTGATAACAAAGATTGATCCATTAAAGTACCTATTAAGCAGAGCTACTTTAACAGGAAGACTTGCAAAATGGGTAATGATATTAAGTGAGTTTGATATTCACTATGTAGACCGAAAAGCGATTAAAGGACAGGTCATTGCAGATCAGTTAGCTGAAGCTCCTCTACAAGAAGACAATCCAATGCATATTGAGTTTCCTGATGCAGATGTCTTTACAACAACAATTCAGAGACCATGGGCATTATACTTTGATGGATCATATACACAATATGGCTCGGGGGCAAGGATTCTTTTTGTTACACCTGAAGGATATACCATCTCACGATCATATCGGTTGATGTTTCCTTGCACAAATAACATAGTAGAATATGAGGCATTACTCATAGGATTAAAGATAGCTTTGGAATGGCAGATTACAGAGCTGGAAGTTTATGGTGATTCACAACTTGTCATTAATCAAATTAATGATGACTATCAAACAAAAGATGATAAGTTGTTACCATACAAAAACATGGTGGATGATTATAAGAAATATTTTATGTCAATCAAATTTTTACAAATATCAAGAATTGACAATAAAGCTGCAGATGCAATGGCTACCATTGCTTCTTTATTACAAATATCAGAAGATCAAACCAAGTATGAATTCTTGGTGGAACAATTGTTTTCTCCTGCATATGATAATCCTGAAACCCAAGTTATATGTCATTTGACTGGTTCAGATTCACCCTTATATGGCAAAACATATACCTATTTGAAAGATAACATCTTGCCTTTAGATTTATCACGAAACCAAAAACGGAATTTTATTCGTCAATCATCCTGTTATACTTTAATTGCCAATATCCTTTATAGACGTGGTCTTGATGGTACACTCCTTAGATGTCTTGAACGTGACGAATCTGAAAAAGCCTTACAAGAGGTTCACGGTGGTATTTGTGGAACTCACTCAAGTGGTTTGACCTTAGCAAAGAAACTTGTCAGAATGGGATACTATTGGCCTACCATGGAGCAAGATTCTTTTACTTTTGTTAAGAAGTGTTCTAAATGCCAGATCCATGGGAATCTTATTCATGCACCTGCACAAGAATTGTAGCCTTTTATTTCAACATGGCCTTTTTCTCAGTGGGGATTAGATCTTGTTGGAAAAATACATCCTTCATCATCAAATGGTCATAAGTTTATCATCACAGCTACTGAGTATTTTACAAAATGGATTGAAGCTGTTCCTCTAACAACAGTGACTAGTAAAAAAATATCTTCATTTATCCTGAATTACATTATTTGTAGATATGGAATTCCTAATTCTATTGTTACTGATAATGGAAGACCTTTTAAGAATCAGGATGTTGATGAACTTTGTGAAAGATTTCATATCCAACACAAGTACTCTACACCTTATTATCCACAGGGTAATGGTCAAGCAGAAGCTTCTAACAAAACCATTTTGAAGATATTGAAGAAGACAGTAAATGATGCTGGACGTGATTGGCATGTTCAACTCAACCCAGCTTTGTGGGCATATAGAACTAGTATTCGCACACCAACAGGAGCTACACCATATGCTTTAGTCTATGGAGCAAAAGCAATCTTACCATTGGAAGTTGAAATACCTTCGCTTAGGGTTTCACTTAAGGGATTGATAAGTGATGAAGACTACCGAGTTTCTCGCCTTCAAGAACTCGAACTGTTAGATGAAAGACGCCAACATGCAGCTGATCACTTGAAAGGTTATCAACAAGTCATGTCTTGTAGTTATAACCACAGAGTTAAACCACGGGCATTTCAAGTGGGTGACTTAGTTTTGAGGGAAAATCCATGTAATCAGCAAGATAGAGAAAAGAAAGGCAAATTTGAACCTAATTGGCTTGGTCCATTTGTTATTATAGCAGCATATGGTTCTGGAGCATATCAGTTATCCACATCAGAGGGGGACCTGTTTGAAGAGCCAACCAATAGTATTCACCTTAAGAAGTTTTATGTCTAAAAAGTCCTGAAAAAATCAAAAAAATCATAAAAAGTCCTGAAAAAATCAAAAAAATCATAAAAAGTCCTGAAAAAATCAAAAAAATCATAAAAAGTCCTGAAAAAAATCAAAAAAATCATAAAAAGTCTTGAAAAAAATCAAAAAAATCAGAAAAATCTTGAAAAAGTGCAATAAAAACAAGTGGTGAAAACTTGGCAAACAAGCGCTACTTGTGATCGAAATGGGCTCCTCCATTTATTAGTTTATGTCTTATTTTCACTTTAGGCATCATTCATCCACATCTATCATCTGTAAATATCTTTCATTATCCATACCATGTAGTGGGAATCTTTAGGTTTTATCATGGTTTGATAAAATTTGTACATATCTTTTATCTTTAGGTTGTGTTTACATTAAGGGAAAAACATGGAAACATACAAGAGAGGGGCAACGAGCTTTCCAAATATCTCAAGCAGGCAAATAACAATTTGACAAAACACAACCTCGTCATATCAAATCAATCACAAACATATTCATGTCAATCGAAATCTAAACAAAATGATCCAAACAAACTATCGACATACAGAATATCAATGATGGTAACCAAATTGGATGATCTTAATCTGAATAAATGTTTGAAATGCCTTAAACAGGATTTGAATGGTTGTTTAATTTTCTATCATATCTCTGGAGTAATTCGATGATGTTCTGAACTAGAAAAGCAAGGAAGGAGTATGATTTTTATTTGTCTTCTGTTTGTGAGGAAACTCATTAGTACTATGCAAATTGGTCGCGAGACATGCTCTACTATGGATCATGGATGAAATTTTGGAATTTGCATGGGAAAAGGGTTAACTCTTGTCTGTTTATGCAAGCAATACTCAGGTCATCTTGGTTCAATTATACCTAGATGCTTGTATTAACTTGCTATATCAAAAATCATGAAAGCAATACTCAGGTCATCACTGGTGCTAACATACCCTTTGATGTTTGTATTAAATTTCAACATTTCAAAGCTCTATGATGATACAAAAAGCATGTATAAGCTTTCCAAATGGCAATATTGTATGAATGTCCTGCATGGTTAGTATAGGTTGCATTCATGTTAGAATTTGCATCTTGCATTTATAGATTCTTAAAAGCTGGCAAAAAAATCAAAGATTTATATCTCCTCAAATATGACTGAGTATATTTTGACGTTCACAAAACATCATACATTCATTCATTTATCATAAACATCATACATTCATTCATCTATCATAAACATCATATATTCATTTATCTCATACCATCATGAAACCCTCATATGCATACACATCATATATCATGTAAAATCATCACTGCATTCCATATATCTCAAAATGAATGTCAAAATGTACAAGGATGTCAAACTACAAATGATATAATATCATCAAAAATGTGATCATCTCACGGTGTATACAAAATGTCTCAACAAAATATCATAAAAGAGATCATATATAATGCACTAGGCGTAGTATCTGCCATAGCCGCTCTAATCTGTACTCACCGGCCTCGAAGGAACTCAGGACACCGCTCATGGACTCTACTCCCACTCCCTGCAAGTGGGTTCTAGAGGTGGGGGATACGTCACCCCCGCCGTAGTAATGAGCCGCACCATGAGTAGATCAGACTGGTAGCTCTCTCGCCACCGGGACCTGCATCATGATATCTCGGGTGCCATAAAATCAGCCGAAAATTCTCGTGAACCTCTCTCTTCATAATAATATCACCGCAAAGTGCTACACTACACTCTCTCAGAGGGCTATTCATTCTCCGCTAGTAATGGCTCTGCTTGCCACCCTTCACCGCTCAGTCAGACTTCTGTAGGCATCAAGTCACCTAACCCCGCAGAATCGTGGAAATCAAGGCATGTAAAGCCTGCGGATAGCCGAGTTCTAAGCTCGCATCGCTCTCAGGATATCTCGACTCACCGCCGGATCCACTGACGGGGATGGGTCAGTATGCCTCATCCGTGGTCCACCTCTGCCTTCCCTACCACCTCTCCTGCCGCCTCTCCTGCCACCCCTACCATCACCGCCATCATCTCCATCTGAGTCATCATCTCCACTACCCTCCTCGTCATCACTGTCCTCTGAATCATCATCCCCTAACTCTGAGTCTCTCTGTCGACGTCTCTGTCCAATGACAGGAGCAATGGCCTCATCAGGATCAAACATGCGTGGAGGTGGATGCTGTAGAACATACTGAACATACTCTGGTGTCGCTCCTGCATCAAGAACATCCACCTGGTAATCCCACATCTGTGCTCCTAAACTGATGAACTCTGCCACAGCTGCATCATAAGAGATCCGTGGGCCCCACACTGCAAGCTCTGACTGTCGCCGCGCATAAATAGCTGAACCAACAGGCATACCCTGAATCTGACCAAACTGTCACAATACACGTCCAGCAAGAAATCTCTCCAAGATCCATGTAGTCCGTCCAATCAAAAATCTGGAAGTGCATACAAAAGGCATCTCCCTCGCATCCTCTGGCCATGGCTCACAATCCAAATATGGCCTCCAACATACTGTGTCCAAACTATCTAACAGCCGCTGCCAATACACTAGTTTGCCCAGTCTAGGCTGAGCAATAATATGTGAATATCTCCATCTGTATGCTCGACCAGCTGGTCGCTCTCCTCGAGTCAATGGACGTAATACTGCAAAATGCTCCCATGCCCATATCTGTAATAATGAACATCCGACAGCAAAACTCCGGCCTCTACCATATACAATGTGATGTAGCTCGTCATATAAGTGGGCTAGAATACAGGTACCCCATGCATATCGTGTGCCCTGCATCACCATGCTCTCTAAGACACGACCCCATCCAATCGCGAACCCCTTCGACCTATGGTCGGGGCACAACACACCTCCAATGAATCCTGCAAGTACAGCCGGTAGTGGTGGATAGGCATCTGTAATCTCACCCCATGGGATGAAGTACCCAGCAATCTGATCATCTCTGAATATCGTCTCAAAGCAAGAGTACCTCCAGCCTCTCGTCTGTCAAAAACAACAATCTCTCCCATCACTGGGATCCGTAGGATGCGATATACATCCTCGGGAGTCACTGTAATCTCGCCGGTCGGTAAATGAAAGGTGTTGGTGTCGCTATGCCACCGCTCTGCAAGTGCTGTCAATAGAGCCCTATTGAGGCGAACCTCAGGCATATCAAGTAATGCAGTCAAACCACAAGCGTCAATCACATCTCTATCAGACTGTAATAAATGTGGAATCAATGACCATGTGCTCGGGAAAGCCTCTCGTATCTGCAGGACACCTAGTCTCTCCTGTTCACATACATCATCAAAACAACATCAATATCAAATCATCTTAACATATCAATCCAAAATGAATCAATCAAATTATTTGTTATACAAATAATATCAAAATCATGTTTGTTTTTAACAATCTTAGAAGCAAACAAATCAATCAAACTATTTGTTTTTCATCATCATGGAACACAAATAATCAACATCAAGTTTCTTTCTAACAATTTTAGGAGAAAACTTATCTATCCTATTTGTTTTTAACAACTTTAAAAGCAAATTTATCAGCTACTATTTGTTCTCCAACAACTTGGGAAACAAATTTATCATGTGGAACAAAATGCGCTACAGAACTAGTTGTATGCGCTACAAAATTCTTTATCAGCGCTAAGTAACTTTTTGCGCTACAGAATCAATTAATGGTGCTATGATTTTTATCAACAGCGCTATGGAATATTTTGCGCTACAATATTTGTTAAGAGCGCTGCAATACATCTTAGTTGCGCTACGATATCATATGCGCTATGAAAATCATCAAATGCGCTATGAAATCTATCACAGGCGCTACGACATTGTATGCGCTATGGAAAATTTCAAATGCGCTACGATACGCCTTAAGGGCGCTACAATATTAAACGCGCTACGAAAATTATTGCATGCGCTACGATACACTTTAAGAGCGCTAAAACTCAATGTTTTTAAATTAAAACATTAAAAACGTGCGCAAAATGAAATTTTCAACAGACAGGGATTTACGAGACACATACCGGAGGTCCGTAGTGCGCTGGCTGCTGATGACGTCGGATACGCTCGAAACGGTGCAGGTGAATTGGAAGTGCCATGATTATCCACTCAGAGCTCAATATTTGCAAATTTTACTAGGTTAAAATTGAAAATGACATGGAAAATGACATTTTTAACCTATATAATGGAAAAATTGGAGCATTTTATCATATTTTCACATACCAGGGGCAATTTCTTTATCAAATTTTCATTTCATATCTTATCAGGGCAATTTCTTCATATCATAAGTTTCGAACGACAAATCGATATCTTAAAAATCATCAAAATTCAAAAATTCAAATATCGATTCATCGTTCGCGGGGGCATACACATACATCTATTAAATGTTTCAAATCAATATTTGGGGCAAAATTTCAAAATTCTTTGAAGTAATGCGTAAAACACATCACTTCAAAGAGGGGCAAAATGTATACACTTAAAAATGGTCATATCACATTGTCTGGTAATTAATTAAATATTTTTAATATATTTAATTAAAATCTTTTGATTCTATCTACGTATAAATAAATTTAAATAATTTATTTATATTGTTCATGATTTCATTTCGATTAAATATTTAATCACCTTTTCATATTCATTTCTTAATTAATTAAATAAATGTTACAATTTATTTATATTAATTATCATATAATCTTAGTTTGAATATTTTATTCAAATAAAGATTAAAATATTATAATTCTTCTAAATATCATTTATAATTAAATATTCCAAAATATTTGATTATTTCCTCTAATCCAATATTCATTTTTAAATCATTTCAAGATTCCTCCAATTCAATTAAAAAAATCTATTCATAATTAAATATTTCCAAAAATATTTAATTAAATTCTTCTAAATATTTCAAAAATCTTCTAAAGCCACATCATGATTAAATATTACCAAAATATTTAATTAATTCTTCTATAGTTTTCAAAAATCAAAAATCAAATATCAAAAAGCAATAAATTAAATTAAATAAATTTTATTTATTTAATTTGGGATTTATCTTCAACTCCCGGGAAACAAACTGCCAAAACAGAAAATTAAATTTCTCTGTTCCTGTGCAGGCTTGTTCCCGTGGGTTGAAGACAAGCTTCCATTCTTCTCTCCAACCTCTCAACCTCCCCCATTTTCTTCTCCAACCTCTCAATCTCTCACCATTCAAACCTACCAGACAATTCATAGCCATAGATTCTTGCCAGCAAGGATGAAGCCTGCAAAAAAATCTATAAATACAGCTGCCGGGAGCTCCAAAATCATATAGGATTTTTAGGCAAGTAAACTATAGGCAAATAATATTAGCATTCATAGCAATAGCATTATCACAGCAATAGCATAGCAATCATAGCAACAGAATCATGATTCATCTCATCTACACCCCCTGTACATAATCTACAGCCCCTGTGCATAATTACAGCCCCTGTCCATCTTCACCAGCATATAGAATAGTTTTTCTTTGCATACTCGTTCTGCAGTAGTCATTTGGAGAAGCTCACACAATCTGAGAGCCAAAAAGCTTCAAACCAATCTCTGGAGATAGAGAAAGACGGAACGTTCTTGAAGAATTTTATTTTATAGCCAAGTTTATTTCAAATTTCTTCAATTTAAAGTTCTGTTAATAGTGTTTTGTTTTAATTAGATTAACAATAGAATACACAAACACCAGATTCAACTATGCAATATTTGTTTTGTATCAACATTTCAGATCACACTCCATGATCCATCATCAAGATAATAAAGAGTTATAAGAGAAAATGATGATGGATCACAAAGTGTGATCCGAAACATTGTTACAAAATAAATACTACACAGTAATCCCCACCATCACCATTTCTTCTTTCCACATCACATTCTCCAAATTGTCCTCAAGATTGCCATCATTTTTTTCATATATTAACTTGTTAATATTTTTTATAAACATGTTTACACCATGATATTTCACCCCTTCCTACTATTATAATTACACCTCAACATAATAATATAGTTCACTCCATTCACTACTTTCTAAATTAAAAATTATCACTACATGCACTAACACATCCTTCCTTAAAAAAAACTTTCAAATATTTTCTTTAATATTCTAACAAATTTTTATTCAACAATATTTTTAAAATTAAAAAAAAATCTAATAAAAAATAGTATTAAGAAAGTATAAAAAATGACCAACACTCTCACTCACATTTGACCAAATTTATTAATTAATTAAAATTATATATATATATATATATATATATAATTATAAATTTTAATTAAGGTCAAATATGCATCCACTTTGCACAGAAACGACTTGCAAAGGAGGCTACATAATATCTTTGAGGACTTGAACTTTGTTTTTTATAGCGTAATCAAACAACATACCATCACTCTCACCAATTGTACTCGACTAATTAAACTACAACCTTTTGATATTGAGTTTAATAGTACTTAACTATAATTAAATATTATTGTCGTAATAAATATCTTTAACTAATGATTAATAATTATATTGACAACAAATTAAAATATAATTTAAAAAAAAAAAATCCAGCAAAAATTATAATTATAAATATTTTAAAAATACGTATAATTTGATTGGTTAACATTTTAGATGTTAAAATGAATATCTGGGATAATTCGCGGTGCATTGTGGTGTTTTCAGCGATGTAATTCGGTGACATCTATCGACCCAAGGTGCATCAGACATGGATGTGCCGCTCCATGCTGCATGGCATAGCATACCATTTAAACGTACTGACAACCTCCGTTTTTGTGATTCTCGAGCAGAGCAGATTCATACAGCCAGCGAATAACTATATTTGTATAAATATTTGGCAAGGGTTTTTAACTTAGGAATAGTATTATGGTTTGGAGACTGATATTACTATTTAGGAGTTATTTAAATTTAATTTTTATAATATATATATTTTTATTGTTTTATTTATATATAAATTAAAAGAATAGTTTTATGTTTAATAATTTTAAAAAGGATTTAAATTATTTGAATTGTATTTAGATTTAAATTTGATTTTTTTAGTGTCCACTTAAGGTTACGATAATGGTCAGGTTTTGGGTTACTATTCTATGATTAAGCTTGAGGTTAGAGTTACAATAATAGGTATCTCGATGAATCTACTTGAAAATTTAAAAAATGGAAGGCTGTCGATGCGTTTTAAATGATAATGCTATACCCGGAGGGCAACATGGAGCGGCACATCCATGCCACAGTTGCATTCGGGGCTAGATAGGCAATTACTTGGCTGACATCCATGCCGATTACAAGGGCGGATAGTATTGCAGCGTCTATCCGACCAATTCTTTATATCATTTAAGCGTCTTGTTGACTTCCATTTTTTTAATTCCTCAAGCCGCGTCTGATGTGAATAACTATATTTATTATAATAACTATATTTGTATAAATATTTGCTAACGGTTTTTGAACTTAGGAATAGTATTATGTTTTGGAAACCCATATTATTATTTAGAAGTTATTTAAATTTGATTTTTTTTATTATATATATATATTATTTTTTTATTTATATATATATAATAATATTTTTATGTTTGTGGGTGGATGGGTGGGCTCCCCCCTCGCTCCTCACACTGGCACGGGAAGTCTAGGTGGTTGTGAGGTGGAGGATGGGACGGATGGGTATAATGCGGACTCGGTTTGCAGCAGTCTCACCATTCAGCTAAATTTAGCGATTTGCGGATGATCATTGTAGGGTAATCGCTAGCCATATAATTCGATTTCATAGAGTGGGTTTGAGGCATGATGGTTTGTTATCACGAGGCTTGCTGTGGGACATGTAGCGTACGTTTCTCCTTGGTCTGGGCGCGGAAGTGACGTATGGATACCACCTTAATTCGCATTGATCACAACTCTTAGGTGAAGAGACTGGGGATGCATTCAATCTCATGCGAAGGACGGATTGCATTGTGTTTAAATCTGCTCCGTATACAATGACTGACGGATCATTATTCAGGTTTCATATTAATCCCTCGAAGTCAGTTCCTAAACATAGGCTCGGCTTCTTGGCATTTGTCTTTGTGTTTCTTTTGCAGGGTGCACCGTTCATTTTTCAGGCAATGGCGAGACAATCCAAGTCGAAGTTCACGATTATCATCGCGGCAGAAGGGCTTGAATCTTTTGGCGTCGACACTCCTGTCTCCTTAATGGCAATGGAAATGCAGATTGCCTTCCAGGAGGTTTCGGACCAGCGCCTTAAGCATATCCTGCTTGAGGACGATCCAGTTTCGATTGCAGCAGTGAAGATGGTACTCGGAAAGGGTCATTTGGAGCGTAATGAATTTGCCCGAGACAACACTCAAGTATCATCAAGGTTTCTTGCATCACTCTTGGATGTTGCCACTCCGAAGGCAACGGCTAAAGAACTGATGGTGCGTATGTTCCGGAATGACTTGCTTGGGGGCATCGACATGATTTTGAAAGCTGCTCTGCCGAGGAAGGGTATACCGCGTCCAACGGACATTGCTTCCATGTGGGAATCGGACGATGCGGTCAAGATCTACCCTTTCCTTCTGGACCTTAAAGGCCCTGAATTATCCAGGCATCGCAAGCTGACAGAAGTGGCAGTGGAGTTTTTGAAACAGAAAGTGAAGTTAGTGCAGGTGGAAGGCACGGACTGGGTGGAGGGTTTCATATGTTTTGCAGAGGTAAATGGCTTTTGGTGATTAGCGGGGTCCGGGTTGGTGTCCATTTGGGTTCTTGCTTGTTTTGTTTCTGATAATTTGCAGTTTAGTCGATCTGGGTATAAGGTTTTTTGTAAATTTTGTGGCAAAAAGACTATACTCATATACTGTATTAGGTGCTTCCAATATGGAAATGGTTAAACTCTCTGTGTTAGCCTTCTGGCTGTTTGAAGATCTTCAATGTTATACCTGCATAGCAGACGACTGTATTTTTCTCTTTTTCAATATATAAAATCATCACCTTACGTATCAAAAAAAAAAAAATTTATGTTTAATAATCTTGAAAATGATTTAAATTATTTGAATTATATTTAGATTTAATTTTTTAATTATTTTTTATATTTAATATTATTTTTATAATTTTGATTTGAATGTTTATTTGTATTTACAATTTATAATAATATTTTAAAAATATTAATATTATCTTTAAATTATTTGTATGTTTATTATGTGCTTGTATTTAATTTTTAAATTTTTTTAATTATTTTTATATTTAATATTATTTTTATAATTTTGACTTGAATTGAGTTTGTATTTATAAAATGCGCCGAGAGTTATCATTATCGAGACACCTATTGTAACTCTAACCTCCAGCTTAATCATAGAATAGTAACCCAAAACCTAACCCTAATCATAACCTTAAGTGAACACTAACCCTAATTGAATTGTAACTTTAACCCTAATTCAATCATAAACTTAATTCAACCCTAACCCTATCCCTAACCCAAATTGTACCCTAACCCTATCCCTAACCCAAATTGTACCCTAACCCTAATCATAATAGTAAACCTAATTGAACTATATACCTAACCCTAATCAAACCCTAATTATAATTATAATTGAACCCTAATCCTAATTGTATCGTCAACCTAATTGAATTGAAACTCTAGTTGGACCATAACCCTAATTGTAAATTTTAATTAAATTGTAATTGTAATTGAACCCTAACCCTAACCATAGTCCAAACCCTTATCATAATTCAATCCTAAACATAATTAGACCCAACCCATAACCTTAATTTAAACCTACTTATTCAAATGTTTGTGAGATCATATATTTATTTAATATTTCTTATTCATTTATATTTTAAACATTTGATTTTGCTTTTTCATTGAGTTATCTCTCTCATCAAATCTTTCATTTATCTTTGATTTGTCTTTGTGATTAAATCTTATTATTTATTTGATCTTTTAATTAGGGTTAGGATTAGATTTATCTTTTACCTTTAATTTATTTATCTCAACTAACTTTATGATATATCTATCATTTATCTTTGAAAACTAGATATTTTTATTTAATTATTTGATCTTTTAATTTTTATTTATTTTTATTTATGTATTTGATCTTTTAGTTTGTTCATATATTTGATTTATCTTTTATCTTTGATTTATTTATTTAATGTTTTAATTTATTTACAATACACATTTTCATTTGATTTACTTACTGCAACTTATGAGTTATTTGGTTTTGTTCCTCAAAATTATAAGCATTGAAAATTAGGTGAGTTATAGAGGTAACTATTATGACACTTTCAACCACTTCTTAATATAATATCCTCTTTTCTATTTATAATGAGTCAATAATATCTAAATATTTGGATAAGGAAGGGTTCTCCATTGGAAATATATCTTCATTAAGCGAACTTAAATCCTTGGCTAGATATTTGAGTGATCTTGGTTAAAATTATTTAAATTCATGTGAATGGAATTGTGGTTATCCTTGAATTGATATTTATTTTGATCTTCTCAAGTACTTAGTGGTATTAGAAAGATAACTTGGTGTTTGTGATTTATCTTTGATTTTTTCAATCAAATCTCTTTAATTTATTTGTTATGATCTTTATATAATTTATTTATTTGTCTTTAATTTGTTTATTTCAACTTTTAATTTATTTTTTATCTTTGATTTATTTATTTATTTGTCTTTGATTTGTTTATTTCATCTTTTTAATTTATCTTTTATCTTTTATTTATTTATTTGATCTTTTAGTTTATTCTTTTTTATCATTTCTTTATTTATTTAATTTTTTAATTTATTTTTTATCTTTGATTTTTTGATTTGATCTTTTTTGATATTTTGATTTATTTCTAATAAATATTTTCAAATCTTTGTAATTTATCTCTAATAAATATTGGTTTTTTCTCTTAAGATAAATTACAAATTTAGAATTTTATCATATGTGAACTCATTATTACAAAATTTAAAATATATATCAAATTAATAATTATTACAAAATTCCAAAATCAAAATTAACTATAAAAAATAATTATTATTACAAAATATCAAAATATATATTAAAATAATTATTATTATGATAAAGATACAATCAGATTTTTTTTTATGGTATTCTTGCCATACAATCAGATTTCATGATTTTTAGTTATTTGTTTGTAAATTATCTTGTCTATATTATAAATTTGTAATAAACATACACATTCAAATAAAAATTATAAAAATTATTAAAAATTAAATCTAAATACAATTCAAATAATTTAAATCCTTTTTAAAATTATTAAACATAAAACTATTCTTTTAATTTATATATAAATAAAACAATAAAAAAATATATATTATAAAAATTAAATTTAAATAACTCCTAAATAGTAATATCAGTCTCCAAACCATAATACTATTCCTAAGTTAAAAACCCTTGCCAAATATTTATACAAATATAGTTATTCGCTGGCTGTATGAATCTGCTCTGCTCGAGAATCACAAAAACGGAGGTTGTCAGTACGTTTAAATGGTATGCTATGCCATGCAGCATGGAGCGGCACATCCATGCCCCGGTGCATTCCTGGGGCTGGATAGACGCCCAATTCCGATGCTCTGGAGAGTGTTTTGTATGGCTATGCTTACAATATAATTTTAATAATTCTTTGTATTAATTTTATTGATTTATTTATGTATTTTTTTATTTTTTATTTTTAATTGGGGGTGGGGATGGGTTATATTTTTCGGCATATTAATAGAATAGTAGGTAATATATTTATTGGAAAAATTAATTATTTAGTTAAGTATTATATAATTTTATTTTAAAAAGTTGTGTTGATTTTTTTGTTATATCTTGTATTAATAATGTAATTTCATTTATTTATTTAATTATTTTTTATATAAAATTATTTAAATTTGAGTAACAATCTTATAGTTTATAATTAATTTAATAATCTTAAAAGTATTATTTATTTATTAAATTATTAATTTATGTTGAGAATAATCAATCTTAAATAAAATTATTATTTAAATTTCATTACATGTTCAATGTTGTTACACCTCAAATTGTTAAGTTACTATTTACCATTATTAAATAGGGTAATGTGAATGTAATGTGAATTCTGGGGATGAATTAATGATGCTTGTACCTTGTTTTCAATATGAATGTTATCTCATTTGATGTTATCTCAGTTGATGTTATTCATGGTAATATACTACAAAAATTAGAATAGATGGTTATTGAATTGTGAATATTCTAACTTTTGAAATGTTTATGTATAATGCTTATGTTATGAACATATGACTTCTGAAAGCATGTGTCAGTGGATGCAGGTATGTGAACCATTCCTCCAAGTAGAGGGGAAGTATCACTCGAGAGAGGAGCTTGGTTGGTTAACCGGTAAAGTGAACTATCTGAGCATACACACACAACACTTTAGATTGAGTGAACTGAGTCAGTTATGTTGGTTCTTGATAAGTCATTTGTAGCTCGTACATTAGCATTAGGAGTCTTGTCTACTTCTTTACGCTTTTATGAGTGATGTTTATCTGTATGATTGTCTTGTTGTATTACAATCATTATGATGATAACGTGAATGGATGTAAGTGAATAGGTTGAGTGGGTATATATACATATATATAGTATATACACATATCCATATGTATATACATATCGATACAAGTGTATGATTGGCAAATGGATATGCTTATACAGATGTATCGATATGGTATACCTACACATACATGTACACTGAGGTATATACATGTATATATATACACACAACCTATTATATGTGGATATTAATAATATTATATTATTATTGACTAACAATTTACACACACACATATATATATACATATCGGATATAGGACGTGTTTACGGAGTGATATATATATATATATATATATATATTTTAATTACTCCCTGTAATTTATATATATATTATTTTACCATAATATATATATATATGTACATAACATATAACATATAATATATATATATATATATATAATTTACTACTCTAATATATATATAGAAGTAATATATAATATGTATATAATTTAATATTATAAATCTCATTATTGGAAATTAAATTATTTTCCACTTTGAGTTAATATTAAACTCTAACTTTGGGAATCGAGTGAAATATCACTCAACCAATTATTGATTATTAACTATGGAAATCGAGCTAATTTACCAACCGACTGATATCACCAAACATGGGAATTAAATGAATCGAAACTTTGTCTTTATTGCTTTGGAAATAATACACGCCAACATATGAATGAGGAAATATTTCATTAAAACTATAGTTGAACTTTGGGAAATCAAAATGAAATTTAAGCGCTGGAATGAGACACGCGCATACGCACAAGACTGAGACTGAGTCGTTGGCAATGCAAACACAACTTGAATGATGTCGATTAAGCCTTAAATGTAGGCTATGTGGATTACAAACAACAATGGAATTTTTCTTTGTGATCATTTACTGCCAGATTTCAGGATTGGTGTCATATTTGAGAGACGCCTGTAGGTGTCGATCCTTCACATTTCACCATGCGCAAGTTTGAATTGTTCATCAATCTGTTGTCAGTAATAGAGGTCGACTCACCTCTAGAAAGTTGAGCATGGAGTTAGAAATCTGCGACTTATCAAATTGAAACATTCAAAACACAGTTCTGGCAATTTACATTTCTAAAAGAAGAGGAATTTGATGGGTTGAGACTCTATAAATAGCTGCCCAAGTTCATCATTCCATACTTACTGATTATTTGCTTAGTTTCTGGAGAATTCACCTTTGAGAGTTCATTTTCTATAGAGAATCATTTTATTTTCTGAGAATTATATATTCCTGTAAGCTGAGAGTTACCAGTCTTCAATATGGAATTTACCAGAGTATTACACCTTTGTTCAGCTGTATTCCATAACAGTCTGAATATATATTTCTGAGTATTAATTTATGAGTGAGAGGGATAGCCAACTGTGAGTTAATTTTGAAAGAGAAAAGCAGAAACTTGTGAGGAATTTGTCAATTGATTGATAGAGTTGGAAGTGTTGTCAGGATAGGCTGATACATCATCATCATTTGAAGGAAAAGTTGAATACCAGGCATGGGATATTCTTTTACTATCATTCCAATTATGAACCTTGAATGTTTATGGAATTATGTTTATTGTTTGTGCATAGATAGGGAATTGCATCATAATCTCTATTTATGTTGTGTATAGAAAGTAAGATGGTTGTGAATTGCAAATATGTTTACATCTAGAGAGTAGACTGTATAAAGGTTAAAACATGTATACTTGTGTGATTGCATTAATTATATGATCTTCGTGTAAGGAGAGTATGGTTGTATTATTTATTATATACTAGGATTGAAATGAGGACAGGAATCAAGTAATTCCTATTGGCTTAAGTTATTAGGTTAACTAAGGTAAGCATGAGAGACTCCTAGGATAAAGATTTCTAGTATAGGAGGGATTATGTGAATTACTTGTTATGTCGATTCATTTCTGGCAGTTAGTATGTTGTAGGTTAGTCTGGGATGACATATTATCCAGTGAAGGACCACACCTATGCGTGGTGTAAGATAGCCTTAAGTCAAATCGGCCCTAAGTAGTGTTTATGATAGATGACCTTCATTCGAAGTACTGAATGAGAACACTTTGGCCAAAGTAGTGCAAGGTACATCATCCACTTAGACTGTGTGATGCATGAGACTACACTGTCAGTTCATCGTAATCCTTTATACTAGTTCGAGATTGTGAAATAGTAAGGTTCTAGTTGTGTAGGACACAACACTATGCTTAGTTGCTTAACAGTATCGGTTACCCAACCAATCTCTTCGTCGAAGGGAGGGCCACCTATTGAATAATAAATGTGCGGGGGACCACATTACAAGTCTGTGGTTGCCAGAAAATCGCCCAAGTGATGCTTCTCTTCCACAGTAGACGACTGGAGAATCAAGATTTGAAAGGGAAGATCCTAGACCGTCTTACTACTATTCGTTTTAAAGCTCATTGGAGCTATGTTAGTTAAGGTATGTATTCTTGTTTCATGTATTTGTGAAGTTAATATAATGAACTGGAATCTTTATTGTAAATGGATATGGCAACTTGTTCATGTATTATCAATAAAGAAAAAAAAAATTATTGCAATGTCATGTTAACACATTTATTTACTCGTATGATGTAAATTTTTGAAATTATTACTTTACCGAAGGGTTGGCACATTACATATGCATTAAATTCTTGTGATAAAATTTCAACTATATCAGTAGTATAAGTCTTATTCAAACATTTATTCCAAGCTAAAATTTCAACATGTTCAATGCATTAAAATTTCCTCATACTGTTAAAAAAAAAAATAGAATTTAGTTATTTCTACAACAATCTTAACAGAAATATGAATGAGATTTAACCTATTCATCTAATTTGGCATTACAACCATTATTGTTATAGAATATAAATAAACTTTTACAATATTTATTTTATCTATTTTTTCACTTATTCTTATTGTATCCACCATTATATATATATATATATATAATGGTGGAATATGTATAATATATATTGATATAAATAATTAATTTCAAATTTTCACAATGTCATTTATATCAATTTATAAAATATGATTTTCTTTTAAAAAAAATTATCAGTTCAAAGCAGTCATAGCGGGCTATACCCATATATTAATATTCTAGAAATATGAACATTACAAGGAGTAGCAGTTAGAGGCTTATTAACAGTCTTCCAAAAACACAAGACAAGCTCCACTAAGACAAAATAGGAGCATAAGTAGTATTCAGACCATATCAAAGACCCTAATAACAACCTATGTTTAGCTCCCTTGATCCAAAATTGAAGCATAATCCTATACTAATATGCTATGCAGCCTATATTACCAAAAATTGGGCTACAATATGTGGCTTGTGGTGATGCCACCTAACCCCCTTACCCGTTAATCCCACACCTATCTGGTTTTAGTGTCATTCTTCCATTTCGCTACTAGTTCATGTAGCTAGTCCTCTCACTTCAGTCACCAAGTTCGCGACATCATAGACGTTGCTCCATTTTTCTGTCACATCCACTTTCACCAGCCTTTCCTCTTGGATATACTCTTGCAACCACCCCAACCCTCCATTTACTGCCAGTCCCAGAACACGTTTAAGGAACAAGATACTCTTCTACATTGCATTTCTGAATTTAGAAACCATCGAAGGATCCTCGACAAAAATGAGTGGGTATCGCTCAGACACCTTTCCTCACTTGTGAATGAGGTAGTAGTCCTTAGGTAATGGAGCCCCCCTCTCATTTTCTACATTGTCCAAAACATCATCCAAACCACCCAAGAATTTGTTCCATATTAACTTTCTGCAAAGTTCCTTTGCCATTTCCTCTGACTCCCCCACATTTAGCACTAATGCCAAGAACATGGTTGAAATATCTGAATTCACCCTATATCTCTGATCAGCCCCAAAAAATTATTTCCCTAGCACCATCTTTATCGCATGCAGAATTAAGCCATGCCTTGATTTAAACATGACCCCCAATCTTTTCTTTGAGATCTTTTCTTTGATTTAAGGTATATGTCTTCTTTGGCCCAACAATCTTATTGGTGTGTCCATTTTCCTTCCACTACACCATTTGCAAAGTACAGTTTGTCCTGCTACCAATGGGGATTTAATGGCTTGCAGCTAACTCACATTTTACCCTCAAAGCTTCTGCGAGGATTTCCAAAACATAATTACTCAATCACCTCACACAATTCTTAATCTCCTCACAACATTACTCCCCACCGAATCCCATAATGGCCTTGGATCACGTTCTACTCGGATCATTCCATTTACAATTATGTATTGTCACCCCCACCATCATGGCCTTTTCGGCCAACTCATCGGCCACTTCATTCCCCTCCCTATAGATGTGTGACACTTTAAACTCTTCAAAACCATTTAATATCTACATTATGAGATCTTACCATTCTCTAAGTTTCCAATTCTGTATCCAATCTTGACAAAATCAGATAAGGCTTTGAGATAGCACTATTGTTAGTGAGCAAAATCAGCCAATGAGGCTTTGTACAAAGAATTTTTTTTTTAGATAAGGCTAGTGAGGCCAAGTTCAAGTGGTTTTATTCCCCAAGAGGGTTTCCACTCAAGACAAACTCTGTGTCAATCTTTTAAATGTGGTTGTTTATTATCTATTCATTTCATTTTACAGCATAAGCTCTTTCATGATCAGATTATTGTTAATAGATTTAAAAAGAATTGATGAGTTTGTTAACACTGATTCATCCCCCCCTCTCAATGTTAATTGCACTCCAACACATAGGGATTTCAAACCCCTTTGGGAATGGTACCATTGCAAGGCTCCTGTTGAATGGATAGGGACACAAGTTGCTTGGTGTCTTTGTCATTTTCCTTGATTGAAGATCGAGCACCTGTTGCGAGAGCAATTTGATTTGCATTGTCACGTCATCTTGTGGATCAGGGGGTGGAGTGAATGTGTTTTGAATTGGTCGAGGTGTTTGAGTGATGGGTGGAGTGTTGGGTGTGTTAGTGGGAGTTTGTTGCGAGCTCTGTTGCACGATCGAGGCTTGTTGATATTCCTGCATTTGTTGTTGTGCCAACAACACTTGTTGGTCTTGTTGTTGTTGCCCCAACAACGCTTTTTGTTGGTCATGTTGTTGCTATGCCAACAAGGCTTGTTGTTGGGCTAGTAATGTTGCTTCCTACTGCACTTGGTATTGTTGTGGGGCTTGTTCATATGCTTATTTTTGGGTTACTCATAGTTGTGCCTGGTATTGAGCCTACGCTTGCACTTTTTGAGCTTGGTATTAGGCTTGCGCCTAAGCTTGAGCTTGTGCTTGTGCTTGTGCTTGCACCTATTCGGGAGCTTGTGCAGCCTGAGCAGCTTAAGCAGCCTGAACGGCTTGAGATTTTTGTGTAGCTTAGGCATATTGTTGTTGTTGTAATAAGGTCTGGGCTTGAGCAGCCTATTGTGCTTGTTGTGCTTGTTATGCAGCTTGGGCGGCTTACTTAGCATCTAGCAGTGCAGCTTGTTGACTTTGAATTTGTTGAAGTGTTTTTTGATAGGCAACTTGTTGAGTTTCTTGCAACATGATGCTATATTGGTTTAGTGTCTTCGACTTTGGTGGTGGTGGCGGTGGCAAATTCAGAATGGTGTTTGTTTGCATGATGAGAGGTATTGTTGTGTTGATGGTGGGGACTTGGGTGGTAGATGGTGTAATTGATATGCTTGGTCCTTGAGAGACCACGTTTATGGATGGTGTAGTATTGCTTGGGTTGCTTAGACGGTTTCCACCTATTGTTGTGATATCGATGGAAAGATCAAAGGATTTGTTATGATGTTTTGATTGATGGTCGGGGGGTTGTTTTGATTTTGATTGAGTGATGGTAAAGGAGGTAATCCCAAACCGATAGTTGGTGTGGATGTTAATGGCAAAGGTGGAATTGGTGGGAAGATGAGTGGTGCACTCCCTTGGGGAAATGATGAAGATGAAGGGTCGAAGATGACCCCTAGTCCGAATAGCCCACCTCCTCCTTGTGAAGTCACAGGGAGAGAGGTTTGTGTGTTGAGAGGGTATGTTGGTGTCACGCAAAAAGACGATGATTGGTCATTAGGGTCTTGAAAGGTGAGAAGAACATGTGGGTGTAATTGATTCAATGGGACGGATTGACCCAAGATAGTGTTCACGTCCAAATATTGGTTGTTCACAAGGGGGTTTGTTTGTAATGCATTAAGAAATTAGCTCCCCTTGTTAACAATTGGTTGAGTTGGAGCAATGGATGATGTGATTTGTGGGATGCTTTGGGTGAGGCTTTGGAATGGAGGTGTGGGTAAGATTAGAGGTGTGGATGAGACTGGGGTCATGATCTCAGGAGGCTTCTCCACAATAGTGCTTACATCAAAATCATAAGGGAGTTTAGCCCCTTCTTTAGCTAATTCAAGCATGTATTGGGAGGGATTCAGTCTCATCATGGTATTGACAATTTTGTGGGTTTCGGGATTTTGAACCGTTTGAATGATCTCGTCTTGTGTCATCCCTAAGACATTATTGGTGACGACTTCTACTTGACCTTCCTCTTGAGGATTTTGTGATGATAGAGGAAGGTTGGTTAGGGGACTACTTGATCCAACAGGATAGATTTCGGAATTGGTTTGACTTAGTTCACTCAAAGTTGATGTTTCTTTGTTCTTCTCCATGTTCTTCTTGTGTTGTGATCTAGTTTGAACCATAAATTGTGGATCAATTTTCAAGAATGTAAGAGATGAACCTCTAATTCTTTGGATTGATCTAATCTTTAGGTGTTAAAAAAGAAAGTCTAAGACAATGAGGATCAAAAGGATGATGATGGTGATGATGAAAGGTGGAGGATTGGTGGATGATTGAACTCTTAGGAAACCTTGAGGGGGATACTAAACTTTAGGACTTTGGATTTGATGTCTTGATTTTTTTATTTTGGATTTTGGATTGATTTGATTTGATTTTGATTTTGATTTGATAATGAACTCATAAACTCTAAGAGGTTAGATGTTGTCTTAGAGTGAACTTGTCCACAAGATGATAATTTGACTAAGTGTGCAAAGAAGGATTCATCTATACACACATAGTCAAACAAGATGATTTGGATTTGTTTTGATTTTTTATTTCAAGAGGATTTTCCCAAAGTTTAGCATAAAGGATTGTTTCAAGACTTTCAAGAGTTGTTTGTGAGGTGAATTTTGATTTAATGTTTAAAGGATGGATGAAAGTTTGATTTTGACCCTAAGAGACTTAGAAAGACTTTTGTTTACTAGACCACAATGTTGAAGAAAATGCTAGTACTTCCTATGTGAGATACTCAAACCTTTGAAAAAGTACAGGATTTTGACAATAGTAAAATGAGTACAAATTTGGATTGTTCCTTGATGCACATTTGTAAAAGTTGAAGGTTAATCTTTCTATAAACTCATAAAGCATAGACAATCTTTTCTTGCGAGCTTTTTGACTAAGACGTTTGGTCTTCGATTTTTCGGATCTTGATCTTTCGGGAAATCATTTGAAAGAGAACATGTGTGAGGTTCAATTGTTTCTTAGTTTTGCTTAACAACTTCTTTTTACCACAAATAATTCTTGGTTCGGTTTTCAAATTGAATGTCCAATGTCCCAATTTCTTCTCATCCCACAAGGTCCATTATGTGGAAATTAATGAAATTAAGGCAAAGGTTCCCTATTGTTGACTTTAGTGAGAAAATTGAGATGTAAATCCAAATGCTTAGAAACCTCTAAGGATATGATCCCTAGGGCAAGCAATAACACTTGAATTTTGTCAATGGTATTTGCTTCCTAAAGGGTTTGAAATTTTAATGATCATGTTGAATGTTTAAGATCCAAGCAAAGTGTTTTGATTTCAAGAACATGCACAACCCTATGGATATTGAGACAATATTTGTTGAATCCCCACTTGGATAAATTCAACTAGACCTACCTTTAGCGGATGATTAGATGCTTGACCACACAGGCTCCCCCTTATAGTGCACTTGCTTCTCAAATAGCCAAGCATCAGTACCCATGAATCTCCCATGGCATACTTCTCATCTCTTCTAAAATTCATAAAAATATGGGGCGGCTTCAGAACGACCGTTCTTGCACCAACAAATAGTTTAAGGATTTTGGTCTTTTAGACAAAGGGTTTTAATACAGGCATTTCGTTTGTGAGGGATCATCCATGTGGCAAGATACCATTGTTTCCCTTCTTGTCGGAGCAATCCTCGCGATACTTGAACTTTCCTAAAATACCCACACTTATATACCAGTTGGAAGTCGCTTGGCTTTAGCATGTTCCTGGTTGGGTCGTTTCCTTGGGTGATTACTTTTTCCAACAAGGAAGGCCCTCTAGAGATAAAAAAAAGTGAGCAAGTATATTCGTAGTTCGATCAATCTTCATTGAGAAACAAAGAGAGAACACACGCGATATACCTCACACTCGCAAGATTTGTTCAATTTTAGAATCCAAATTGAAGTGTGGAGGTAATCACTTATACAACTTAATATCACAAAAATCCGTTTGATTCTCAAGAATTTCGTGAGGCACGAGAGAAGCGCGTACATCTTTTATATCATATTATTTTGGATAAGTGATTACAAAACATAGATGCACATGTTCATTTTAAACCTTCAAAGCAAAAGTTGTATTCTTTTTAAAGCACCAAAAGGAAGAGTTAAAGTTGCTTGTTCAATTGTTAACCTTAAACAAAATCTAGTAAGCTTGCATAAGGTTCTTTTTAAACCCAAATTGAAATCTATTGAGTCCTATAAGCATGAGAGGTGGAAAATCCTTAGAAGAGATTGTGATTTCTCCCCCAAAGTGTTTAAAAACACTTGATTCAATGAGATGATGTCATAGAAGTCTTTGTCCCCGTTTCCTTCCTTCACCTTCCTCAATCCAACCTACAAAAACTGGTTAAACTACAAAAATAGAGGTCAAAAAACTAGTTAGTAGTCAAAAGCAACCAGAATAAAAAAGCACATGTTAAAATTAAACTGATTAATACCTTTTACCCAACTCTAGTGGCACAGTCTACATATGCGGCACAATTTGAAGGGGTCAACAGTGCAATTTAAAGGGGTCAGCGGTGCTATATGGCACCGCTAGGACTAACAGTGGTGCTCTACAGCAAGACCAGAGAGTGTAATTGCAATGTTATTTTAGCAAGCGGTGCTGTTTGAAATTTGGGAATCCAGCAACAAAGAAATAGCCCAGCGTCAGAGTTTAAAAATTTGAATTTCTGGGTGAGAAGATTACAGCGGTGGAGTTTGGAGTTTGCACCGTCACTGTATGGCACCGTTGGACTAGTAGCGTCAATGTATGGTGTCGCTGGACTGATAGCGGCGCAGTTTCCTGTAGGCACAAAAGTAAACAAAAAACCATGAAATTTTTGAAAAAAAACATGTTAAAAACTTCAAATTCGCCCTCCTTCTAGCGCCAAAATGTGAACTCCAATCCTAGACCTACACAAACACAAAGAACACTCACAATGTTAGTCATATATACAAGTTAGAACTAAGAATCCCCATGCAATTCATCTACAATGCTCAAAATAGGAAATAGATGAAGAACAAACTAAGAAAAGCTATTAAATCCTATCAAAGCATGCAAACTCTCAATCCCATGGGGGAATTGGTGTCATTTTGATGTGGAAAATGGCCCTTTCCCAATCCCTTGTAAGCTTGATGAAGATTGATCCACTTGATGATGATGAATAATGTGCTTCCTTGATGAAATCTGCAATAACCTAGCTATGATGATGGAAAAATGCTATGGAAATGGATGAAATTGCTCTAAATATGAAGATAGTAACTTTGCTCTAAGTTGTGGATCCAAAATACAAAGGAAAGCCTCTTATTTATAGATGAGAATGGAGGAGAATGAGGAAAAATGGATGAATGTGGGATAAAAGACCAACCAATAGCATTAAGCCACTTGTCAACATGTGAGTGGACAAAGATTGAGCACATTTTGATGAATGTGCCAATAAATGATATTAGGTGGAATTTCAAATTTATGAAATGACATGTTGGAGGGAGAAAGAAATGACTTAAATTCCACTTGGCTCAATGCACAAGGACATGTAAGAGATATTGAATGCCTTGTTGGAAGGACAAATCCACTTGGAGGGATTTTCAAACTTGGAGGAATATTCCCTTTTGATGCCATGTTGAGAGAAATTAGAAGATTTATTAAATCAAAAGAAATGATTTATTGAGAAAGTGGAAAAATCTAGAGAATTTAGGAGATTAAGATTAATTTAATCAAGATTTGATTAAATTAAAAGGAGATTAGTTGATGTGACAATTTGATTTAAAACATCAAATATTCCTTGTAATGGGTACTAGCCCTTCCAGTTTTAACATAATCAAAACATCTCAACTAAGAAGATAAAACAATTGCAAAGAACACAAAATGGAAGGGATCAAGGAAGAGTTAATAATAATAGATATTTTGAGATTGATTTGAAGACTTTACAAATGATATTTTGACATGGACTAGATAAACTTGTTACACTAAGTATGTGCTATATTTTCAACATATAAAATACATATTGATTGATGAAATGAGTTTTATTGGATAAAATTTGCTACAAAATATCGATTCAAGACTATGCCAAGCTTTTCCTGAAAAATCAAAATTGATTTTTGGAGGAAGATCAATCATTTTGGTAGGATATTTAGGACATTAGGACAACTACCTCCTGCTACTAACAAACCACCTTATGATAGTAATGTACATGCAAAATTACTATGGGAAGAATTTAAGATAGTTGTTACTTTGCATAAAATATTTAAAACAAGACTTGGTGAAGGTGACGATCAACAAAGGTTTCATCAACTACTCACAAATATTAGAGATGCACATCCAACAATCAATGACTAGAAATTATTGATGACAATAATAGATTTTCATTACATCAAATAGTTTGGGAAGATTTTGATAATAATATGAACATCTATTTGCAAAAAAATGATAATGTATGTATAAACATAACAAGAAAAACATATTCATTAAGAATATCGATAACTTGTAGCATTTCAACTAAAGAAGGTAGTACTAATTCAACAAGAGATCAAAATGATGAATTGGATGTTGAATTATTAATTTTTAAGGATACAAGAGACATGTTAACCTCTAATATGTGGATAGAAATGGGTCTTGTAAATGGAGCTTTAGGATATATTTGAAATATCATATACAAACCTAGAAGTACCCCACCAAATCCACCAACATATGTTATGGTTGAATTTGACAATTACTCGTGAATTCCATTTGAAGATGCATCTCCAAATTTAATTCCAATTTCACTAATACAAAAAGGCCTTACACGACAATTGCCATTATGATTAGGTTGGGAACTAACAATCCATAAATCACAAGGATTGACTCTTTCCAAAACAACAATTGATATATGACCAAGAGAAAGAGCAAGTTCAACATTTGTTGTTATATCACGTGTTAAATCCTTGGATGGACTCAAATCTCGCCACCATTTTTATTCGATCATTATGAAAATATTAAAACAAGGAAGCAACTCACCAAAAGGAGAGCTAAAGAAGAAAGACTCAAATATTTAGAAACACAATAATTTTATGTAATGTATATATTATTAGATATAATTCTTCTTTTAAACTTTAGCATTGAGATTATATTTTTGGCTTAATATGAAATGTCTCATTTATTATCTTTTAATATGTTGATTGTGCATTTGAAAAGATATAAAATGCTTCAAAAAAATTAATAGACAAGATTAAAATAAAATGTCTCATTCATTATTTACAAAGGATAATAATAATTTAATCAAACACAAGAAAAGAATGTTAAATTAATATTTTGCATATCGCATATAGATGCTACTACCATAGACATCTTAAATACATCTATTTAACATAATATCTCACATCTTTTAAATAGATATTTTTCATATATTTATACTGATAAATATAACAAATTTTATACATTTTGTAAATAAATATATTTAAAATTGATTTAAAAAGCAAAATTCTATTTTTTAACATTAATATTTAAAAAAAAAAAATTGAAAGGTATTAATCTCCAAATAAATATATTCAAAATATATATACCTACTGATTTAAATCTACAAAGCTAACGGCGAAATTTTCGCAAGCTCACGTGGGAAATTGGAATATATGAAAAACTACAAAATTTGATGTGAGAGTAACATGTGGGCCCTACTTCAGTCCGTAACATCACTAAACGTGTTCAACCGCGCTACAGATTTCACACATGGGCAAATGATATTTGTTCGTACAATTTTAATAAAAATATTTTAAATATATTTATTTTAAGAAAGTTTGGAAATATAATTGTTTTATTTATTATATATCAACACATAAAATTAAATAACTATTAAATAAAGTAAAAATAAAATAATTCATAAATAAATAAAATAAAGTAATTCTAAATAAAATAAGATAACTCTTCGTAAATATAATAAATCTTAAGTAAACAAAAAATATATAAATATACTTAATATACTTATATTAATTTGGAATTATTTATTTATTTGAGAATTTTTATTTATTTATTTTTTATCTTAAATAACTTATAAAATTAAAACTTATAAATAAATTATTTATTACATATTTAATTATATAATTGATTTAAAATTATTATATATTATTATATTTATTAAAGTGAATATGTATTGACTGTTTTATTTACTAAATAATATAATTATTTTATTCATTATTACTTAAAATAAAAATAATCATGAAGTAATTTTATAGAGTTATTTAACTTTTTTATGTGGGTTATATATTTTATTTATTTTGTATTTTGATTATTTTTTGTATGTTTTTTTATTGGATTAAAGAATTTGATTAGAACAAAAAAGTGTACAAAAGACACAAAAAATAAGATAAAATATAATAGTCTATAATAGTTACAATAGTTGTTTAGAGAGACTATAGACTAGGAGGCTCAACTTGAAAAACAAGTATGAAAGTTATCTACCTATATATAAAGATAAACAACATCATACATTGAATTAAGATCACAATCTAGGTTCGTGCATATAGTAGATCAATCCACTATCGACTATGAACATGAAGATGAAGAGAAAAATCTTATAATTGAATTCACTAACAATACATTGGCATGATTGATAGTGGTTTGAACAATGTTCATATAAAGACATCAAGTTTCCACATCCTATAATGATTATTGTAAATTATTTATGGATTCAACTATGCAGTATTTGTTTTGTATCAACATTTCATATCACATTTCATGATCCATCATCAAGATAACAAAGAGTTATAAGAGAAAATGATGAATTTCATATCACACTCCATGATCCATCATCAAGATAATAAAGAGTTATAAGAGAAAATGATGATGGATCACAAAGTGTGATCTGACATTGTTACAAAATAAATACTACACAGTAATCCCCACCATCACTATTTCTTCTTTCCCCATCACATTCTCCAAATTGTCCTCAAGATTGCCATCATATTTTTCATATATTAACTTTTTAATATTTTTTATAAACATGTTTACACCACAATATTTCACCCCTCCCTACTATTATAATTACACCTCAACATAATAATATAATTCACTACATTCACTACTTTCTAAATTAAAAATTATCAGTACATGCACTAACACATCCTTCCTCAAAAAAACTTTTAAATATTTTCTTTAATATTCTAACAAATTTTTATTCAACAATATTTTTAAAATAAAATAAAAATTATAATAAAAAATAATATTAAGAAAGTATAAAAAATGACCAACACTCTCACTCACATTTGACTATATATATATATATATATGGTCAAATATGCATCCACTTTGCATAGAAACGACTTGCAAAGCAGGCTACATAATATCTCTAAGGACTTGAACTTTGTTTTTTATAACATAATCAAACAACATACCATCACTCTCACCAATTGTACTCGACTAATTAAACTACAACCTTTTAATATTGAGTTCAATAGTACTTTCCTATAATTAAACATTATTGTCATAATAAATATCTTTAACTAATGATTAATAATTATATTGACAACAAATTAAAATATAATTTTTTTTGGTAAAAAAATCCAGCAAAAATTATAATTATAAATATTTTTAAAATACATATAATTTGATTGGTTAACATTTTAGATGTTAAGGGCGAATAATACGGATGGTCGCGATTTTGTCGCTGCTGGTGTTTTCAACGTGCAATTCCGATGCTCTCGGGAATGTTTTGTATGGCTATGCTTACAACATAATTTTAATAATTCTTTTTTTTTATTTTATTTTATTTTATTTTAATTGGGGTGGGGATGGGGTTATATTTTTCGGCATATTAATAGAATATTAGGTAATATATTTATTGGAAAAATTAATTATTTAGTTAAGTATTATATAATTTTATTTTAAAAAGTTGTGTTGATTTTTTTGTTATATCTTGTATTAATAATGTAATTTCATTTATTTATTTAATTATTTTTTATATAAAATTATTTAAATTTGAGTAACAATCTTATAGTTTATAATTAATTTAATAATCTTAAAAGTATTATTTATTTATTAAATTATTAATTTATGTTGAGACTAATCAATCTTAAATAAAATTATTATTTAAATTTCATTACATGTTCAATGTTGTTACACCTCAAATTGTTAAGTTACTATTTACCGTTATTAAATAGGGTAAATGTGAATGTAATGTGAATTCTGGAGATGAATTAATGATGCTTGTACCTTGTTTTCAATATGAATGTTATCTCATTTGATGTTATTCATGGTAATATACTACAAAAATTAGAATAGATGGTTATTGAATTGTGAATATTCTAACTTTTGAAATGTTTATGTATAATGCTTATGTTATGAACATATGACTTCTGAAAGCATGTGTCAATGGATGCAGGTATGTGAACCATTCCTCCAAGCAGAGGGGAAGTATCACTCGGGAGAGGAGCTTGGTTGGTTAACCGGTAAAGTGAACTATCTGAGCATACACACACAACACTTTAGATTGAGTGAACTGAGTCAGTTATGTTGGTTCTTGATAAGTCATTTGTAGCTCGTACATTAGCATTAGGAGTCTTGTCTACTTCTTTACGCTTTTATGAGTGATGTTTATCTGTATGACTGTATTGTTGTATTACAATCATTATGATGATAATGTGAATGGATGTAAGTGAATAGGTTGAGTGGGTATATATACATATATATAGTATATACACATATCCATATGTATATACATATCGATACAGGCGTATGATCGGCAAATGGATATGCTTATACAGATGTATCGATATGGTATACCTACACATACATGTACACTGAGGTATATACATGTCTATATACACACAACCTATTATATGTGGATATTAATAATATTATATTATTATTGACTGACAATTTACACACACACATATATATATACATATCGGATATACGACGTGTTTACGGAGTGATATATATATATATATATAATTACTCCCTGTAATTTATATATATATTATTTTACCATAATATATATATGTACATAACATATAACATATAACATATAATATATATATATATATATATTATTTACTACTCTAATATATATATAGAAGTAATATATAATATGTATATAATTTAATATTATAAATCTCATTATTGGAAATTAAATTATTTTCCACTTTGAGTTAATATTAAACTCTAACTTTGGGAATCGAGTGAAATATCACTCAACCGATTATTGATTATTAACTATGGAAATCGAGCTAATTTACCAGCCGACTGATATCACCAAACATGGGAATTAAATGAATCGAAACTTTGTCTTTATTGCTTTGGAATTAATACACGCCAACATATGAATGAGGAAATATTTTATTAAAACTATAGTTGAACTTTGGGAAATCAAAATGAAATTTAAGTGCTGGAATGAGACACGCACGTACACACAAGACTGAGACTGAGTCGTTGGGAATGCAAACACAACTTGAATGATGTCGATTAAGCCTTAAATGTAGGCTACGTGGATTACAAACAACAATGGACTTTTTTTTTGTGATCATTTACCGCCAAATTTCAGGATTTGTTGCCATATTTGGGAGACGCCTGTAGGTGTCGATCCTTCACGTTTCACCATGTGCAAGTTTGAATTGTTCATCAATCTGTTGTCAGTAATAGAGGTCGACTCACCTCTAGAAAGTTGAGCATGGAGTTAGAAATCCGCCACTTGTCAAATTGAAACATTCAAAACACAGCTCTGGTAGTTTACATTTCTGAAAGAAGAGGAATTTGATGGGTTGAGACTCTATAAATAGCTGCCCAAGTTCATCATTCCATACTTACTGATTATTTGCTTAGTTTCTGGAGAATTCGCCTTTGAGAGTTCATTTTCTGTAGAGAATCATTTTATTTTCTGAGAATTATATATTCATGTAAGCTGAGAGTTACCAGTCTTCAATATCGAATTTACCAGAGTATTACACCTTTGTTCAACTGTAATCCATAACAGTCTGAATATATATTTCTAAGTATTAATTTATGAGTGAGAGGGGTAGCCAACTGTGAGTTAATTTTGAAAGAGAAAAGCATAAACTTGTGAGGAAATTGTCAATAGATTGATAGAGTTGGAAGTGTTGTCAGGATAGGCTGATACATCATCATCATTTGAAGGAAAAGTTGAATACCAGGCATGGGATATTCTTTTACTATCATTCCAATTATGAACCTTCAATGTTTATGGAATTATGTTTATTGTTTGTGCATAGATAGGGAATTGCATCATAATCTTTATTTATGTTGTGTATAGAAAGTAAGATGGTTGTGAATTGCAAATCTGTTTACATCTAGAGAGTAGACTGTATAAAGGTTAAAACATGTATACTTGTGTGATTGCATTAATTGTATGATCTTCGTATAAGGAGAGTATGGTTGTATTATTTATTATATACTAGGATTGAAATGAGGACAGGAGTCAAGTAATTCCTATTGGCTTAAGTTATTAGGTTAACTAAGGTAAGCCTGAGAGACTCCTAGGATAAATAATTCTAGTATAGGAGGGATTATGTGAATTACTTGTTATGTCAATTCATTTCTAGTAGTTAGTATGTTGTAGGTTAGTCTGGGATGACATATTATCCAGTGAAGGACCACACCTATGTGTGGTGTAAGATAGCCTTAAGTCAAATCGGCCCTAAGTAGTGTTTATGATAGATGACCTTCATTCGAAGTACTGAATGAGAACACTTTGGCCAAAGTAGTGCAAGGTACATCATCCACTTAGACTGTGTGATGCATGAGACTACACTGTCAGTTCATCGTAATCCTTTATACTAGTTCGAGATTGTGAAATAGCAAGGTTCTAGTTGTGTAGGACACAACACTATGCTTAGTTGGTTAACAGTAACCGTTACCCAACCAATCTCTTCGTCGAAGGGAGGGCCACCTATTGAATAATAGATGTGCGGGGGACCACATTATAAGTCTGTGGTTGCCGGAAAAGCGCCCGAGTGATGCTTCTCCTCCACAGTAGATGACTGGAGAACCAAGATTTGAAAGGGAAGATCCTAGACCGTCTTACTACTATTTGTTTTAAAGCTCATTGGAGCTATATTAGTTAAGGTATGTATTCTTGTTTCATGTATTTGTGAAGTTAATATAATGAACTGGAATCTTTATTGTAAATGGATATGGCAACTTGTTCATGTATTATCAATAAAGAAAAAAAAAAATTATTGCAATGTCATGAACACATTTATTTACTCATATGATGTAAATTTTTGAAATTATTACTTTACTGAAGGGTTGGCAGGTTACATATGCATTAAATTCTTGTGATAAAATTTCATCTATATCAATAATATAAGTCTTATTCAAACATTTATTCCAAGCTAAAATTTCAACATTTTCAATGCATTAAAATTTCCTCATACTGTTAAAAAAAAAATAGAATTTAGTTATTTCTACAACAATCTTAATAGAAATATGAATGAGATTTAACCTATTCATCTAATTAGACATTACAACCATTATTGTTATAGAATACAAATAAACTTTTACAATATTTATTTTATCTATTTTTTCACTTATTCTTATTGTATCCACCATTTTATATATAATGGTGGAATATGTATAATATATATTGATATAAATAATTAATTTCGAATATTCACAATGTCAGTTATATCAATTTATAAAATATGATTTTCTTTTTTAAAAAATTATCAGTTCAAAGCAGTCATAGGGGGCTATACCCATATATTAATATTCTAGAAATATGAACATTACAAGGAGTAGTAGTTAGAGGCTTATTAACAGTATTCCAAAAACACAAGACAAGCTCCACTAAGACAAAATAGGAGCATAAGTAGTATTCAGACCATTATCAGAGACCCTAATAACAACCTATGTTTAGCTCCCTTGATCCAAAATTGAAGCATAATCCTATACTAATATGCTATGCATCCTATATTACCCAAAATTGGGCTACAATATGTGGCTTGTGGTGATGCCACCTAACCCCCTTACTCGTTAATCCCACACCTATCTAGTTTTAGTGTCATTCTTCCATTTCGCTACTAGTTCATGTAGCTAGTCCTCTCACTTCAGTCACCAAGTTCGCGACATCGTAGACGTTGCTCCAATTTTCCGTCACGTCCACTTTCACCAACCTTTCCTCTTGGATATACTCTTGCAACCACCCCAACCCGCCATTTAGTGCCAATCCCAGAACACGTTTAAGGAACAAGATACTCTTCTACACTGCATTTCTGAATTTAGAAACCATCGAAGGATCCTCGACAAAAATGAGTAGGTATCGCTCAGACACCTTTCCTCACTTGCGAATGAGGTAGTAGTCCTTCGGTAATGGAACCCCCCTCTCATTTTTTACATTGTCGAAAACATCATCCAAACCACCCAAGAATTTGTTCCATATTAACTTTCTACAAAGTTCCTCTGCCATTTCCTCTGACTCCCCCACATTTAGCACTAATGCCAAGAACATGGTTGAAATATCTGAATTCACCCTATATCTGTGATCAGCCCCAAAAAATTATTTCCCTAGCACCATCTTTATCGCATGCAGGATTAAGCCATGCCTTGATTTAAACACGACCCCCAATCTTTTCTTTGAGATCTTTTCTTTGATTTAAGGTATATGTCTTCTTTGGCCCTCCAATCTTATTGGTGTTTCCATTTTCCTTCCACTACACAACATTACTCAATCGCCTCCCACAATTCTTAATCTCCTCGCAACATTACTCCCCATCCAATCCCATAATGACCTTGGATCACGTTCTACTCAGATCATTCCATTTACAGTTATGTATTGTCACCCCCACCATCGTGGCCTTTTCGGCCAACTCATCGGCCACTTCATTCCCCTCCCTATAGATGTGTGACACTTTAAACTCTTCAAAACCATTTAATATCTACATTATGAGATCTTACCATTCTCTAAGTTTCTAATTCCGTATCCAACCTCAACAAATTGCATTTATTGTTATTAGTGAGTCACCTTCTATGTGGATTTTCTTGACTTCTTCCTTCCTTACACATCAAGAAGTCCTATTAATGCAGCTCTAAATTCAGCCCCATTATTGGTTCCTCTCCCCAGGTAAATTGATTTCTCTAGAAAAATTAATCCCTTGCAATCTCTAACCACGCATCCTGCTCCGCTCTCCCCCAAGTTACCTCTTGCCGCACCATTGAAGTTAACTTTTATCCACCCTTCCTCAAGACTTTCCAAACCAATCCTAGCCTTGGATTGATAGCGAGATCATCCTATTGAACCCCATTAACAGGGGAATTACCAAACCTGGCCATGCCTTCCGAGTCTCCTCATCCCAACTCATGAAACCGTTCTTTATAATCTTTTAATTGTGAGCCACATTATTAACCAACTCTGTAATTGCTACTTCCATTTTTTATTTCTAGCTATTATTTGGGCATTTCCTTCTCATATTGTGCTCCTTCCATAGCTCCAAGGCTATGATGGATGGTGTTGCTATCCAGATACTATGCAATAGTGTATTTTTTCGGATGTTAGGCCACATCAAAAATATGGTTTTGATGTCTTGCAGTTGTGGACTTTGTCATCCAAGCCTACACATCATCTGTTTCAAACAGTACTCCACATATTCACAACCAAGAAACAAATTTTCTACGTCTTCACCCCCCTCCTCACACAGAATGCAGCAGCTAGAACCTTGTATCCTCATTTTGGTTAGCCTATCCTTTGTTAAAATTCTCTTTTGGACAACCATCTATGCAAATACACCCATCTTTGTGTTGCGATATTCTGATTTTTCCTGATTCTTTCCTAAACTGTCTTATGTTTTTCCCTTAACTGTTGTCGAATACTTTCCTATCCTGTAGATAGTGCAGCTGTATAGATAACGCACACAGCATGATTGTAGGATATGAGTATTGATTGTAGGATCTGAGTATGTATATGAACCTGTACAGATTCATTGTAAAATGGGAATGAAAAAATATTCTTCAGAGTTTCTGATTTTCAAGTTGGTATCAGAGCTACGAATTTTGAATCATTTTTTTTTTTTTTAAATTATTTTATTTTTTTCCCCTTTATTGAACCATGGGCGATTCAGGTTCGGAAGCACTTCAGCCCAAATCTGCTCCCATTATTATTCAATCTGAAGGTTCATCCTTCAATGCAGGGATTGTACTCAATGAAACAAACTATGATCTGTGGTCTCAAATCATGGAGATGCATATTGCTGAGAAGGAGAAACTCTCTTTCATTCGTGGTAATTCACTGCCACCTACCGAGAAGGATGATGGATATGAGAAGTGGTATGCAGACAATCAAAAGGTTAAGAGATGGTTGTTGATGTCTATGTCCCCAGAAATTATGAAGCGATACATTCGCTTACCCACTGCTCGAGATATTTGGAAAGCCCTTTCTAAGACTTTTTATGATGGAGCAGATGAACTGCAGGTATTTTTCTTGAATCAGAGGGCTTTCTCTGCCAAACAGAATGGCAGAACACTCTCTGTGTATTATGGAGAATTAACCGAGATTTTTGGTGAGTTGGATCATCGTGATAAGGTGATCATGGAAAGTGAGAACGATGTTGAATCTTACCGAAAATCAGTTCAGCGACAAAGGGTGCATATTTTTCTTGCTGGATTAGATGGTGACTTCGAACAAGTCCGTGGTGAAATTTTGAGAAAGGATCCTATTCCTGAATTAGAAGCATGTTATGCATTGGTCCGCCGTGAAGCTGTTCGACGCACAACGATGATTGGAGAACCAGAAAAGGCTGAAGCTTCAGCCATGGTGACCCAAAACCAATCTAATCAAAACCGGCCTTCTCAAAGCACGCCTAAGATCACTAATGGTGCCGATAAATCCACCTACAAATGCACCCATTGCAATCAAACTGGTCATACCAAAAGTCACTGCTTTGAACTTGTGGGGTATCCAGAATGGTGGGATCGTAGCCGCGATTCACGGAAGAAGAATTCAAAAAAGACCTCCAGTGCTGCGTTTGTTGAAACAAAGACAGAGGATGATGTTGCTGGACAGATCTCAGCATTAGCAACAGCGGCAGGTAATGGTGGTAAGGCTTTAAATATGTCTGCACTTGTTTCTAATAGTGCATGGATAATTGATTCCGGTGCTACGGATCATATGATGTTTGATTCTAGTCAGGTCTCATCTCTTAAACCGTCCTCACAAAAATTTGTTTCCACTACCAATGGCTCTTCGGCCCCAATTATCGGAGAAGGACCCTTACCTCTCACTGATACTTTGAATCTAGATTCTGTTTTAGTTGTTCCATCTTTGGATTACAATTTGTTGTCAGTTTCCCAAATCACCGCTGCTTTACTTTGTGTTGTAATTTTTTGGCCTGATTTCTGTGTGTTTAAGGACATCCGAACGAGGCAAACGATTGGTTGTGGTGTTAGGCGAGGGAAGTTGTATTACTTGGACTTGGTGTCAAAGAGTTCGGACAAGCTGCGTCAAGCTCTAATGATGGATAGCTCTGAGGGGGAGAAGCATAAATCTGAAATCTGGTTATGGCATCGACGTCTGGGGCATGCTTCCTTTGGTTACCTGAAGAAATTATTTCCTAGTTTATTTGCAAAATTTGTTGTTTCTAGCTTCCGGTGTGAAGTTTGTGAACTTGCAAAAAGCCATCGTGCTTCTTTTCCATTAACTTTGAATAAAAGTCTAGTTCCTTTTATGGTCATACATTCTGATGTTTGGGGTCCATCCAAAGTCACTACATTGGGTGGATCACGTTGGTTTGTTACTTTTATTGACGATTGTACTAGAATGACTTGGGTGTGCTTAATGAAGTCTAAAAGTGAAGTGAACTTGTTATTTCAAAAATTTTATAACATGGTTCGTACTCAGTACAATGCACAAGTTCAGGTTCTCCGTAGTGACAATGGAGGTGAATATTTGAGTTCTGAACTTCAGCAGTATCTGGAAGCACACGGAATTATACATCAAACTACTTGTTCCAATACACCTCAGCAGAACGGGGTGGCTGAGAGAAAAAATCGTCACTTGTTGGAGGTTGTCCGTGCTTCGTTGATAGAAGCCCATATGCCGTTGTCTTATTGGGGTGAAGCACTTACCTCTGCAGCATATTTGATTAACCGGGTACCCTCCAGCACTATTGATTTCCAGACACCATCCCAGGCTCTCGCTGAGGCGGTTGTTGCTCCAGCTGTACCAAATTTACCTCCTCACGTCTTTGGTTGTGTAGCATTTGTACACCTCCATAAGCATCAGCGCAACAAGTTATCTCCTCGAGCACTGCGATGTGTCTTTCTAGGATATGCTACTTATCAAAAGGGGTACCGATGCTATCATCCTCCAACCCAACGAATGTTTATTACATTGGATGTAGTTTTTCATGAAGACTCGATGTATTTTTCCTCTGAGCCTGAACTTCAGGGGGAGTACCAGAAGGAAATTCAGACTCTACACTATGATGATCACATCTCTGAAGATGTTGATGTTCACATCTCTGAAGATGTGGGTAACTTAGACATCTCTAAAGAAGTGGAACTCTCTGAACCTATTAATCAAGAAGTGGGTGAACTGGAGGTGTATGATAGAACCTTGGATCAAAATAGTGATGAACAGCCAGAAACAGAAGTTGTGGAAACAGAAGTTGTGGCTCCACCTTCGTCTGAGTCCCTCACCCCACAGGCAGCCAATACACCACACCAATCGCTTACTGAGGATGTTCCTGAACCATCTAGAAAATAGCTACCACAGCGTCTCACCAGAGGTATCCCTAAACCCACATATGAACCCGAACTTTCTAGTAAAGTTAGATATCCCATGAGTCATTATGTGTCTAACCATCGTTTGTCAGAATCAAATCAGTCATTTGTAAATCAGTTATCTACTGTATCTATTCCTAACAATGTGCAGGAAGCCTTAGCTGACCCAAGATGGAAAGCCGCTATGAATGAGGAGATGAAATCATTGCAGGAAAATAAAACCTGGGAACTTGTTGACCGTCCACCAGGAAAGAAACCAGTTGGATGTCGTTGGGTTTATACTGTGAAGTACAAAGCAGATGGTACAATTGAACGCTTTAAGGCGAGACTGGTGGCAAAAGGGTACACCCAAACCTATGGGATCGATTATACAGAGACATTTGCACCTGTAGCTAAAATCAATACAGTACGTGTCTTGTTGTCTCTAGCTGCGAACTTGGGTTGGCCATTACAACAGTTTGATGTGAAGAACGCCTTTCTACATGGAGAGTTGTCCGAAGAAGTCTACATGGAACTCCCACCCGGATGCATGATACCAGAAATACATAGTCAGAAGGTGTGTAGATTACAAAAATCACTATATGGATTGAAACAATCTCCGAGGGCGTGGTTCGGAAGATTCACAAAGTCTATGAAAGCCTTTGGTTACCGTCAAAGCAATTCAAACCACACTTTATTCCTAAAGAAACAACAGGGTAAGATCACTGCACTTATTGTGTATGTGGATGACATGGTGGTTACAGGAAATGATCCTGAAGAAAGGAAGGCTCTACAGGTTTACTTGTCCAGAGAATTTGAAATGAAAGACCTCGGTCCCTTAAAATATTTCCTTGGGATCGAAGTGTCTCGATTTGATAAAGGGATTTTTTTGTCTCAAAGAAAGTATGCCTTAGACTTGTTACGGGAAACTGGTATGTCAGCATGTCAACCAGCTGATACACCAGTGGAAGAAAGATTGAAGTTATGTATTGAGTCTAATCAGGTACCAGTTGATAAAGGAAGATACCAGAGACTTGTAGGAAGATTGATGTACTTAGCACACACAAGGCCGGACCTTGCCTATGCATTGAGTATTGTTAGCCAGTTTATGCATAATCCTGGAGAGCAACATATGAATGCAGTTATGCGCATTTTGAGGTATTTGAAGTCTGCTCCTGGAAAAGGAATTTTATTCACTAAAAGGGAGGATTATCAAAATGTGGATGCATATACTGATGCTGATTGGGCTGGAGCAGTAGATGACAGGCGTTCTACCTCAGGTTATTTCACCTTTGTAGGAGGTAATCTCGTTACATGGAGAAGCAAAAAATAGAATGTTGTTGCACGATCAAGTGCAGAGGCAGAATTTAGAGGTATGGCACTTGGAGTATGTGAAGCGTTGTGGCTAAGACTTCTCCTAATAGATTTGGGCTATCCGCCTAGGTGGCCAATTCAACTATATTGTGACAATAAAGCAGCCTGTGATATTGCTCATAATCCGGTTCAACATGATCGTACAAAGCATGTGGAGGTAGACAGATTCTTCATTAAAGAGAAGTTAGATGAGAAGATTGTGGAGCTGCCTACGATTCGATCAGAGGATCAGTTGGCCGATATTCTCACCAAAGCAGTTTCAAGTCGAGTGTTCTCGACATTTTTGGGCAAGTTGGGCATGTGTGATATCTATGCACCAACTTGAGGGGGAGTGTTGCGATATTCTGATTTTTCCTGATTCTTTCCTAAACTGTCTTCTGTTTTTCCCTTAACTGTTGTCGAATACTTTCCTATCCTGTAGATAGTGCAGTTGTATAGATAACGCACACAGCATGATTGTAGGATCTGAGTATTGATTGTAGGATCTGAGTATGTATATGAACCTGTACAGATTCATTGTAAAATGGGAATGAAAAAAATATTCTTCAGAGTTTTTGATTTTCAAGTCTTTGGGAGACATGATCGATGCCAAAATAAGTGCTCTAGCCAGTCTTCTTTCCTTGTTGTATTTTCCTCGATCCTATAACCCAATCTTACACTATATTCTCCTGACTTTGCCCTATGCCACCTCACCTTGTCCTCTTCCTCCATGATGACAATCTATCTTTCTTTCAAAATTTATTGTAGCGCTAAATTTTGTGCCTCTGGGGCCTCTATATCATGTAATGATTTTCACTTCCACTGTTCAACCCCATTTAACCAGTGTCGCTCCACATAGTCACTAAATTTTATTCCCCATTCTAAGCTCAATATTAATCTCAGCTCATCCAATGATCTATCTCGATCCAATATTTCTTTCCATGCCATGATGCGTACCAAAATGAGGCCTTGCACCCATATTTGACATCCCACATCATGTGCTTGGTGATTATATCCTTGCAATCCAATATGAAATTCCATATTTTTTATCCTTTTGGTGGGTCTATCATCGTAAAGATATGGGTTGGGTCCTCTAAGTCCAAGAACTTATTTTGTAAAATCCTCAACCACTTCTTATTACTTTTATTTTACATATTCCAGACCAACTTAGCTCCCATCACTAGGATCATTACAGACATCTACTTGAGACCAACCCCTCTTGCTTCCTTCAGATTACAAATCTTGCTCCAACTATTAGCAGGAATTTTTGATCTTCCACCACCCCACTCCAAAAGAACCTACACATGATTTGATCTATTCATTCACCTACTTTCTTTGGTAGTTTTAAGCATGTTATGGAGTACATTGGAATTACCGATACAAATGCCTACCTGCTGACAACAACCATTTCCCTTTCCATGTCTCCATCTTTTGTTTGCAACTATTCACCAATGATTCTCACAACCCTTTCTTGTTATAACCTGCAAATAACATAATACCTAAGAATTTCCCCGAAAGTTTGGCACTTCTCAGTTCTAATATTCTTGCCACATTCCTTTGGATACTCATGTGGATATTGAAGAAAAAGAATTTTTATCTTTTCTAGTTTACACTCTATCCTGACACTTTGTAGTAGTCAGATTAAAAACACCTTTTATCACTCAAGCATCTCTTCTACATGCTCTCCCAAATAACATTGTATCATCAACAAACTATTGGTGGGTAAATTCCTCTACACCAAGTGCAACCTTGATTCCAATCCAATGTCCCATCCTTTTTTTAGCCTTGATTTTTCTCTCTAAGGCTTCAACCATGATGATGAAAAGAAAAGGGGAGATGGGGCCCCCCTGCCTCAAGCCTCACTTAGTTAGAAACCCTAAGGTGATTTGTTGATAAGAACTGACAACTTTGGGGAATCAATACATGCTTTGATTCATTGTAACCATCTTGCATCAAAACCAAATTTCTCCATCACCTCAATAAGGAATCGCCTATATACCTAATCATAGTATTTTTTAATATTTAGTTTGATTGTCATACTCTCTGATCCCTGTTAAATCTAATTGAGTGAATGGTTTCATGAGAAATCATCATTCCGTCTACAATGGACCTCCCCGATGAGAAACCACTCTGCTCTTCTAAAATTAAGCTACCTAGGATAGGCTTTAATTTATTGGTCATCAATTTGGTAACAATCTTGTACACCATATTACATAATGAGCTTGGGTAAAAATTGCTCATGGTTTTGGCCATGTGTTATTTTGGTATCAAAGCTAGAAAGGTGTGGTTCATTTATCCCAGCATTGTTGCTTTATTCCTTGATTCTTACATTGCCTATGTCAGGTCCTTGCCAATGATGTCCCAACAATTTTGAAAAAAGCTGACAGAGAATCCATTTGGACCCAGAGCTTTATCTGGGAAAAGTTGAAAAGTAACCTTTCGCACTTCCTCCTCTATAACTACTTCCAGGAGTCTCTTGTTATTCTCTAGATTGAACAGCTTCAATATGTTCCTTAGAAATCTATCTTGTTCCCCCTGATTCATCGAGTTCTCCTTGTTAAGAAGATTCTCAAAGAAACTGACGACCTCCTTATTGACTTCCTCCTCTGTTTGTAGCAATACCCCTTCCCCATTTGTGATTTCTGATATCCTATTTCTACTTCTTTCTTTGGACGAATTGTGGAAGAATTTTGTATTCCTATCACCATCCTTTAACCATGTCCTCCTTGACTTCTACCTCCAAAATAATTCCTCGCCAAAAATTCCACATAGTCTAGTTTTAGTATTCTTTCTAGCTCAAACTCCTCTAACTGCATCCCATCCTTGATGACTTTACTATTACGATCGGCCAATCACCCTTCCAGCCTTACCTTCTCCTCAAATATATTCATAAAGTGCTCCTTGTTCCATTCTTTCAGATTCTTCTTCACAAAGGCCAACTTCTTCGTGAATATATAGAGCTTATGATCTCCCTAAACCTCGATAGTGTCCCACCAATGTGCAATATGTTTCTTAAGTCCTTAATCTTTGAACCACATGTTCTCGAATTTAAAAGGACATTTTCTTGGAGCCTTGTTTGGAGAAATCAAAATTTGTATTGGGAAGTGATCAGACTCAGTCCATAGCAATATACTTGTCTCAAATATCATTACAAGTGAATCTCAATCCCCAACTAAAAGGAATCTATCCAGTATCTCTATAATATTTGAAAAGCCTTTTTTCCTATTCGTCCATGTGAAGATACCATTCTTCAATATCACATCTCTAAACATACTATCTTCTATGAAGTCCTGAAATTCCATTTGTACTTGCATGAGTTGTTTCAATCCCCCCTTCTTTTCTTCCCTATTGATTGAGGCATTAAAGTCCCCTACTACCATAGTTCTCCTTCCATACTCCTCTTGTAGTAAACCCCTAATCTAGTTCCAAACCTCCTTCTTCTTGTTGGCCTCCACTAACCCATATGCATTCACCACATAGAATTCCTCATTCATATTCATGACCTTCAGTTTGAGGCATTGCCAATGTTGGTTTGATGCAACCTGCTCCCCTTTCAACCTATACGAGTTTCACAAGGTACCCATTCCACTTGAATCCCCCCTAGATGGTTTAAATACTCCTTCCTAGTGTTTTTAGAGCTTGAAAAAGGTCACACCTTCTATCTCTGCCAATTTTGTTTCTCGCAGTAATACTAAATATACCCTAGATTGATCAATTTAGTGCTTGATCAAGCGCCTTTTGTTAGGGGCATTAATACCCCTAATATTCCATGTTATGGCCCTCATGGTGAACCAAGAAGGGATACTCCCTTCCCTGACCTTAATTTCATTTGTCCTTTTTCATTTCCTACAATTTCCAATCTTTTCCTATTGGTTTTCCTCCCTCTTTTTCCTTTTTGTCCTATTTTTGGTTTCTTCATCCACAATTGGGTTTGATCCAACATTCTCTATTGATGAATCTCTCCCTCCTCCACTTCTTCATATTCACTCACATAATCTAAGTCCAAAGATAACACTTATGATATTGTATTTTCCTCTACTAGCAAAACATCCTTCTCAGTTTCCATCAGCTTGAAACCCTTCTTGAGGAGCCTTGTTACCTCCTTATCCATTTTCTTTTTTTCTTTACTCTTCTCCAACCCTTGATCTGTTGGGTTTTCCTCAACTACTTTCTCTACATCCCCTTGAACATATCCTACATCCACCTCCTTTGAGCCTTTGCTCCCACATCTGATTGCAATGGTACCCTCTACTCTACCCTACATAGTTTTCCTTTTCGTGGTGATACTTGTTGCTCACTCGATTGATTGTCATGTGCACTTTAAAGTCCTTCTAGTTGACAATTTTCACACCAACCTTGATTTTTGTTCTCTATTTTTATCTCCTTAAGACCCTCTTTCTCTCTATGCCCTTTCGATCGACACTTTAGGCAGAGTACCAACTCATCTTCCATTTCAACCTACTACCTCAAAATTCCATGTTCCCTCCTAATTTCTATCTCCTTTAGTAGCAAAGGAATTAGTTTGATGCTTATGCACAACCTAGCATGAATCTCGTAATTCCTATCTACCAAGTCCTTATCCGCCTCCATGAAAGTTCCCAGCTTATTCCCTATATTCCTTGGGGTTTCCAAATCCCAGTACTCCATTGGGAGATCATAAAACCTTACCCAAGTCCTGGTTTCCTCTATTGTTTTCTTTAGGGTGTCAAATTTTGGGATCCAGTATTTAATGAAAAAGCTAGTCCCATCCATCATGTAGGAGCCATTATTCTTTATCTGCCTCTTTGACTTACCATCAGGACACTAAATCAAGAAGAAGCCATTGGTTGGTGATTTTACTCCAACACTCCCCCAATTCTGCTCACACTATCGTTTGAGTTTATAAACTTCATGGAAATACAAAATCTAATAAAAAAATTCCTTTGTGATTATTTATCTTGGTTCTTTATAAGTGTTACTTTCATACTTTTTAATGGTTCATTATTAATTGCAGTGTAAGAAATTGTATACCTTTACAATTTCACACTTTGTTTGCATCCCCTTAATTAATTGGATTTAATTAAGTGCATCTAATTTACCAAATTATGCATTCCAAAGCCTTATTATTCTCATTTTCCAAAAGGGAAACATATAATAAACAATTACCAACATTAATTAAATTACCTTGGAAACTAAGTGTCTTGGACTTAGGTCCTAGGACCCATTTTCCCAAGGGCGAATGGGTCCCCTTTAAGTCCTAGGACCCAAATTTTAATATGTTTTTGGCGGCATTTTAATTATTTGAATTCAAGTTTCAAGTGTCAGCTTTTGGAATCTAATTTTCGAGAAATTAGATAAACACCTATAAATACATAGTCTTTTGATCATTTGAAATATAACTAGCAAGAAAAATTAAGAAGCGACTTATCAAGACTTCACATGAGAAAATATTATTGTCAAGAGCATTGAAGAGCAGATTTATCAGTCATCTATAGCAACAATCAAAATCATATCATCATGTCAAAGTTCATGTATGTTCATGTCATGTTTTGGAGCTAACATTGTGATGTAGGTTTCAAGCCTCCTCCTCCTCCGCCTCCCCCTTATCCCCTCCTCCTCCTCCTCCTCCTTTTCTAGTTTGGAACTTTATATCCATGGTCTCAAGTATAAATAGGTCTTTTCACAAGCTCTTTAACATAAGCCATGTCCTAGTGTGTGGTTCCTTTATTATTTAAGTGATGATTACACTAAGGCTCATGGTCCTCTTCTTCTCCAAGGAGTCCAAATAGTAATGATAGGAATTCATATATTTCATGCTCATCCCTCTCTCCACATATGATGTAATATTTTTTTATTTTTTTCTTGGAGTTGTTCTTAGGTCCACCCTAAGTGTGGCAACTCTTTTATCTCCTTTTATGGTTGGATATTCATTTCTAATGTGTCCTTCCCTAGAGTAGTAGGTACACCATATATTAGAACTTTGTAATTGTTGTGTATTTTCCTGTTTCGCGAAAATTTCTTGTTTAGTTTTTAATTATTCCAATTCTCATTTTATCCTTTCTATTTACTTATTCTCAATGGATTTTTCTTTTCTTCTCCATATTTGAGCCTCTACCTAGTAGGCTAATGTGACTGCTTCAAAGTAAGTGTTAAATATTCTTTCATCTAGTGAAGTTTTGATTTATGGTGTTAGCCTATAGATGAAACATTCAATGTGTTACTTCTTTGTTAGAGCTTCTTCTAATTTTCTAGATACTTTAAATATTTGGTCATATATTTAATAGATTCACCTTTTCCCTATACTATGTCCCTCATTTTTTTACACTCTTTGTAGGTATCTCTTTTGATTCAAATTTTAAGAGAAACTCAAATTTAATCTTTTTCCATTATTTTTATGTTGAGGGCAAGTCTTTCTATACCAAATTGATAAGTCTCTCCGCAAAGTACCCACAAAATCAAATAGTTTGGCTAAGTCACTAGTTGTTCCTTTTATTTTCCAAAGCGATTCCAAAAAAAGTGTTTCTTTTCCTTTGTTGTATCCTTTCCAAATATTGGAAATTTTACTGGTGAGTTCATGTTTGCATTTTAATATATTTGTCCTTTTTATTGTGTATGTGTGGTCTTGGTTGGTTATTTGGAATTTTCCTTTTTCGATTGTGGTGTTTTTCTTTTTCTTCCCTTGTCTCTTGCTAATTGTATGTCAAAATACTCTCTTCCTAGTATTGCATTATAGTCTTGTACAAATTGTTGTTGTTTAGATTCTATTGTTTCACTTAGTTTTTCAATAATAATTGATAGTGAAATCCTTCTTGATTTATATGCATAAGTCTTGGGGTTGCAATTCCTCAAAGTGGCATGTTATTTTAGGAGATGCTCTTTCATTAGTTAGAAACATGTTGTTAGACAATGATGTTGTGCAATCTTCTTTGTTTATTCCAATTGCATTATTAGCTGAGTTGAACATATTTGTTTCTTCTTGAATTTCATTATTTATTAGTTTCCTTACACTTTTATTAACTAATTGATCTAGATATTCCATATCAAACTTCAAAGGCTGTAAATTTTTTTGGGGGTCCAAGAATTTATCAAATCTTCCATCAGTGATAATTTGAGTATTAGATAAGTATGGTTCAAAATGAAATGTTCAAGTCAACACCAAAAGTGTTGGAGCCTCCACGCTACTACAACTTTCTTTCCAAATTTTCCTAGATATCCCATATTTCTATATACTTCTCACTAAATCATATTTGCATGCATGGGTGTCTAAAACTTAGAAGCTCTACCTCTCTAATAGTCATTGACTATCCATGTGCCTGGGGTTTTTTTCATAATAGTTTTAGTTGATAGCAAATAGTTTTCTACAAGAACACTTCTCTATTTATAAAGCCATGGTAACCAAATTTTAATCTCTAGTCAAAAATCCTTCTTTTTGTTACTAGTCTTGGCCTAGTTTTCCATATTTGCATGCATGGATGTCTAAAACTTAGAAGCCCTTCCTCTCTAATAGTCATTTTCTATCCATGTGCCTAGGGTTTTTTCATAATAGTTTGAGTTGACAGCAAATAGTTTTCTAGGGGAACACTTCTCTCTTTATGAAGCCATGGTAACCAAATTATAATCCCTTGTCAAAATCCTTGTATTACTAGTCTTGGTTAGGTTGTTTAACCTCCCATTGCATTTTTTACTTCCATGTTTGGAGTATAGGTAACTATCTTGGAAAATTTATTCCAATCTCTTCAAAAATGGTTGCATGATCTCATCCAAATTTGCTTACATTATAGTTGAGATGGATATTTCCAAAGGTCTCTCAACTGATATTTAGCTTAAAGCATAAAATTGAATTTGAAATTAATGGTTTGACTCTTATGAGGTTGACCTTTCGATATTATAATTTTATGGTCTTTGGCATATGTCAGTGTCTTCAACAAGTATGAAGCATAAGGCTCCTAATTTAGAATCTTGGTGGAAGAATGTAAAACCTTTTCATCAATGTTGATAGTGTCTTAAATAAGGCTTCTCTTGTTACCTCTTTGATTGCCTTAGGGCAACTTCATGAGGGTGTCATCTTATCACTAGGTAGTGTGCTCTCTTTGGCTACTAAGCCTACATCTTGTTAATCCTTGCTTCTTGAGTTGTGGGGTGGCATTTGACCTCTTTGATTGATCAGGAAATGGTTTTGAAGCCCATTTTTAGGGTGGTGAACGAAGATATGTCTATGCCCCTTTTTTCTAATTGTGTGGTCTACAAATGTAATTCCATCCCAATGCTTGCCTCTCAAGTTGTGTTTTGGCCTTCAAATTGTTTGGGGAAATAACTCACCTCTTGTACTAAGGATGTGGTTTTGGATCATGTAGCAATTGCTTGAGGGGAGTGTATTTAGACTAATTTATTATAGAAATTATCTTTCTACAAATAAGGCTTCATCTCAAATGGTACTAAGATCTCAAAAGAAAACTAGATTGGTTAGCATGTTAAGTGATGGTTAGTTTTCAATTGTATGTTTTGCTCTTTTGGTTTTGAACCCAACTAATCTACAGATATTTGTTTTGTTATAGTTACTATTCTCTACCTTATTGGACTTATATAGGCATAAAGGCCTATTTGTAATCATTCTATCTTTGGGTGTGGGGCCCTATAAAACCCACATTTAATTTGTCTAAGAACAATTTAAATAGGTGTCAATTATAAGAGACCAAAACTACAACCATTTGGGGGTCTATGTGCACACTTTTGGGATTGGCTAAATTGATAAAGTAATTAAAGTCTTCGTAAAAAAGATTTAAAAATATTATACAAACATAATTAAATCAATCTCATAGAGAATATTTGTGTTGACAACTTTTGTACCTTAGACCCCTAGGGTTAGCTCACTCAATCTCGGCTGCCACTTTAGGTAGCCCAAGTCATTGGCTCAAGTCCTTATTTGCCCATAGAGTGGATGAGGGTCTGGTGCACATTGCTCGAGAAGTTATAAGGGGGGCTCACCTTGTAAAGAGCTAAGCTCCAAGGAGTTTGGGCTAAACTCTCAATTCCTCTTGGTAAAACAACAAGGTTTATACCTTACCAAAAAAAAAATGATTGGCAAGTGAGAGCAAGAGTGAAAGCATGAGCAAGAACTAAAGCAAGGGGGAAAATTTCAAATCCCCTGTGGGCAGGAGGACCTCATAAGGTGGAGATGAGGAGGATGCAAATGATGAGGATGACAATGGTTTTTAGGACAACCATGTCAATGAGTTTTGGCTAGACATTTTGCTCAAGTTGAGGATGATGGACTTTCGACCTACCTCCCTTGTGGTTGTTCATCGCGTCCCTAAGGAAGGCTTTATTGGGGTGTCAAATGGTCAAGTTTTTGACCTACATAAGGGTTTCCTCTCCTAGGCAATTGTTCTTGCCTCTCTCCCAACCAAGGTTTCGGATGGTAGCGAGTTGTATGCTCAAATAGTTGTTGGACATGTTTCTGGTGATAGGAGCCATATTAAGGTTGTGGCTAAGGAGTGGACTCCTCCATTGTGCAAGGACATCATGCGAGTAGCTATTGGGAAAGAATTCACCTCAGTTAAGGTGCCTTTTGCTCATCTTTTAAGGGATTTCATATCTCCCTTTTGTTTCTTCCTTGTAGGGTTCAAATTTGAATTTGCATTGGTTATTGGAGGAGTGTGACGCTTGTCCTATAGCACAAGTAGTGGCCCCTTCATTTTTAGGCAAGTGGTGATTCTACAACACCAATGACTAATCCTT
>VDFB02373365.1:216360992-216546817 GCA_007258455.2 Sequoia sempervirens
AGAGTTTATGAGTTCATTATCCCAAATCAAAATCAAAATCAAATCAAATCAATCCAAAATCCAAAATCAAGACATCAAATCCAAAGTCCTAAAGTTTAGTATCCCCCTCAAGGTTTCCTAAGAGTTCAATCATCCACCAATCCTCCACCTTTCATCATCACCATCATCATCCTTTTGATCCTCATTGTCTTAGACTTTCTTTTTTAACACCTAAAGATTAGATCAATCCAAAGAATTAGAGGTTCATCTCTTACATTCTTGAAAATTGATCCACAATTTATGGTTCAAACTAGATCACAACACAAGAAGAACATGGAGAAGAACAAAGAAACATCAACTTTGAGTGAACTAAGTCAAACCAATTCCGAAATCTATCCTGTTGGATCAAGTAGTCCCCTAACCAACCTTCCTCTATCATCACAAAATCCTCAAGAGGAAGGTCAAGTAGAAGTCGTCACCAATAATGTCTTAGGGATGACACAAGACGAGATCATTCAAACGGTTCAAAATCCCGAAACCCACAAAATTGTCAATACCATGATGAGACTGAATCCCTCCCAATACATGCTTGAATTAGCTAAAGAAGGGGCTAAACTCCCTTATGATTTTGATGTAAGCACTATTGTGGAGAAGCCTCCTGAGATCATGACCCCAGTCTCATCCACACCTCTAATCTTACCCACACCTCCATTCCAAAGCCTCACCCAAAGCATCCCACAAATCACATCATCCATTGCTCCAACTCAACCAATTGTTAACAAGGGGAGCTAATTTCTTAATGCATTACAAACAAACCCCCTTGTGAACAACCAATATTTGGACGTGAACACTATCTTGGGTCAATCCGTCCCATTGAATCAATTACACCCACATGTTCTTCTCACCTTTCAAGACCCTAATGACCAATCATCGTCTTTTTGCGTGACACCAACATACCCTCTCAACACACAAACCTCTCTCCCTGTGACTTCACAAGGAGGAGGTGGGCTATTCGGACTAGGGGTCATCTTCGACCCTTCATCTTCATCATTTCCCCAAGGGAGTGCACCACTCATCTTCCCACCAATTCCACCTTTGCCATTAACATCCACACCAACTATCGGTTTGGGATTACCTCCTTTACCATCACTCAATCAAAATCAAAACAACCCCCCGACCATCAATCAAAACATCATAACAAATCCTTTGATCTTTCCATCGATATCACAACAATAGGTGGAAACCGTCTAAGCAACCCAAGCAATACTACACCATCCATAAACGTGGTCTCTCAAGGACCAAGCATATCAATTACACCATCTACCACCCAAGTCCCCACCATCAACACAACAATACCTCTCATCATGCAAACAAACACCATTCTGAATTTGCCACCGCCACCACCACCAAAGTCGAAGACACTAAACCAATATAGCATCATGTTGCAAGAAACTCAACAAGTTGCCTATCAAAAAACACTTCAACAAATTCAAAGTCAACAAGCTGCACTGCTAGATGCTAAGTAAGCCGCCCAAGCTGCATAACAAGCACAACAAGCACAATAGGCTGCTCAAGCCCAGACCTTATTACAACAACAACAATATGCCTAAGCTACACAAAAATCTCAAGCCGTTCAGGCTGCTTAAGCTGCTCAGGCTGCACAAGCTCCCGAATAGGTGCAAGCACAAGCACAAGCACAAGCTCAAGCTTAGGCGCAAGCCTAATACCAAGCTCAAAAAGTGCAAGCGTAGGCTCAATACCAGGCACAACTATGAGTAACCCAAAAATAAGCATATGAACAAGCCCCACAACAATACCAAGTGCAGTAGGAAGCAACATTACTAGCCCAACAACAAGCCTTGTTGGCATAGCAACAACATGACCAACAAAAAGCGTTGTTGGGGCAACAACAACAAGACCAACAAGTGTTGTTGGCACAACAACAAATGCAGGAATATCAACAAGCCTCGATCGTGCAACAGAGCTCGCAACAAACTCCCACTAACACACCCAACACTCCACCCATCACTCAAACACCTCGACCAATTCAAAACACATTCACTCCACCCCCTGATCCACAAGATGACGTGACAATGCAAATCAAATTGCTCTCGCAACAGGTGCTCGATCTTCAATCAAGGAAAATGACAAAGACACCAAGCAACTTGTGTCCCTATCCATTCAACAGGAGCCTTGCAATGGTACCATTCCCAAAGGGGTTTGAAATCCCTATGTGTTGGAGTGCAATTAACATTGAGAGGGGGGGATGAATCAGTGTTAACAAACTCATCAATTCTTTTTAAATCTATTAACAATAATCTGATCATGAAAGAGCTTATGCTGTAAAATGAAATGAATAGATAATAAACAACCACATTTAAAAGATTGACACAGAGTTTGTCTTGAGTGGAAACCCTCTTGGGGAATAAAACCACTTGAACTTGGCCTCACTAGCCTTATCTAAAAAAAAAATTCTTTGTACAAAGCCTCATTGGCTGATTTTGCTCACTAACAATAGTGCTATCTCAAAGCCTTATCTGATTTTGTCAAGATTGGATACAGAATTGGAAACTTAGAGAATGGTAAGATCTCATAATGTAGATATTAAATGGTTTTGAAGAGTTTAAAGTGTCACACATCTATAGGGAGGGGAATGAAGTGGCCGATGAGTTGGCCGAAAAGGCCATGATGGTGGGGGTGACAATACATAATTGTAAATGGAATGATCCGAGTAGAACGTGATCCAAGGCCATTATGGGATTCGGTGGGGAGTAATGTTGTGAGGAGATTAAGAATTGTGTGAGGTGATTGAGTAATTATGTTTTGGAAATCCTCGCAGAAGCTTTGAGGGTAAAATGTGAGTTAGCTGCAAGCCATTAAATCCCCATTGGTAGCAGGACAAACTGTACTTTGCAAATGGTGTAGTGGAAGGAAAATGGACACACCAATAAGATTGTTGGGCCAAAGAAGACATATACCTTAAATCAAAGAAAAGATCTCAAAGAAAAGATTGGGGGTCATGTTTAAATCAAGGCATGGCTTAATTCTGCATGCGATAAAGATGGTGCTAGGGAAATAATTTTTTGGGGCTGATCAGAGATATAGGGTGAATTCAGATATTTCAACCATGTTCTTGGCATTAGTGCTAAATGTGGGGGAGTCAGAGGAAATGGCAAAGGAACTTTGCAGAAAGTTAATATGGAACAAATTCTTGGGTGGTTTGGATGATGTTTTGGACAATGTAGAAAATGAGAGGGGGGCTCCATTACCTAAGGACTACTACCTCATTCACAAGTGAGGAAAGGTGTCTGAGCGATACCCACTCATTTTTGTCGAGGATCCTTCGATGGTTTCTAAATTCAGAAATGCAATGTAGAAGAGTATCTTGTTCCTTAAACGTGTTCTGGGACTGGCAGTAAATGGAGGGTTGGGGTGGTTGCAAGAGTATATCCAAGAGGAAAGGCTGGTGAAAGTGGATGTGACAGAAAAATGGAGCAACGTCTATGATGTCGCGAACTTGGTGACTGAAGTGAGAGGACTAGCTACATGAACTAGTAGCGAAATGGAAGAATGACACTAAAACCAGATAGGTGTGGGATTAACGGGTAAGGGGGTTAGGTGGCATCACCACAAGCCACATATTGTAGCCCAATTTTTGGTAATATAGGCTGCATAGCATATTAGTATAGGATTATGCTTCAATTTTGGATCAAGGGAGCTAAACATAGGTTGTTATTAGGGTCTTTGATATGGTCTGAATACTACTTATGCTCCTATTTTGTCTTAGTGGAGCTTGTCTTGTGTTTTTGGAAGACTGTTAATAAGCCTCTAACTGCTACTCCTTGTAATGTTCATATTTCTAGAATATTAATATATGGGTATAGCCCGCTATGACTGCTTTGAACTGATAATTTTTTTTAAAAGAAAATCATATTTTATAAATTGATATAAATGACATTGTGAAAATTTGAAATTAATTATTTATATCAATATATATTATACATATTCCACCATTATATATATATATATATATAATGGTGGATACAATAAGAATAAGTGAAAAAATAGATAAAATAAATATTGTAAAAGTTTATTTATATTCTATAACAATAATGGTTGTAATGCCAAATTAGATGAATAGGTTAAATCTCATTCATATTTCTGTTAAGATTGTTGTAGAAATAACTAAATTCTATTTTTTTTTTTAACAGTATGAGGAAATTTTAATGCATTGAACATGTTGAAATTTTAGCTTGGAATAAATGTTTGAATAAGACTTATACTACTGATATAGTTGAAATTTTATCACAAGAATTTAATGCATATGTAATGTGCCAACCCTTCGGTAAAGTAATAATTTCAAAAATTTACATCATACGAGTAAATAAATGTGTTAACATGACATTGCAATAATTTTTTTTTTCTTTATTGATAATACATGAACAAGTTGCCATATCCATTTACAATAAAGATTCCAGTTCATTATATTAACTTCACAAATACATGAAACAAGAATACATACCTTAACTAACATAGCTCCAATGAGCTTTAAAACGAATAGTAGTAAGACGGTCTAGGATCTTCCCTTTCAAATCTTGATTCTCCAGTCGTCTACTGTGGAAGAGAAGCATCACTTGGGCGATTTTCTGGCAACCACAGACTTGTAATGTGGTCCCCCGCACATTTATTATTCAATAGGTGGCCCTCCCTTCGACGAAGAGATTGGTTGGGTAACCGATACTGTTAAGCAACTAAGCATAGTGTTGTGTCCTACACAACTAGAACCTTACTATTTCACAATCTCGAACTAGTATAAAGGATTACGATGAACTGACAGTGTAGTCTCATGCATCACACAGTCTAAGTGGATGATGTACCTTGCACTACTTTGGCCAAAGTGTTCTCATTCAGTACTTCGAATGAAGGTCATCTATCATAAACACTACTTAGGGCCAATTTGACTTAAGGCTATCTTACACCACGCATAGGTGTGGTCCTTCACTGGATAATATGTCATCCCAGACTAACCTACAACATACTAACTGCCAGAAATGAATCGACATAACAAGTAATTCACATAATCCCTCCTATACTAGAAATTATTTTCCTAGGAGTCTCTCAGGCTTACCTTAGTTAACTTAATAACTTAAGCCAATAGGAATTACTTGACTCCTGTCCTCATTTCAATCCTAGTATATAATAAATAATACAACCATACTCTCCTTATACGAAGATTGAATACAATTAATGCAATCACACAAGTATACATGTTTTAACCTTTATACAGTCTACTCTCTAGATGTAAATAGATTTGCAATTCACAACCATCTTACTTTCTATACACAACATAAATAGAGATTATGATGCAATTCCCTATCTATGCACAAACAATAAACATAATTCCATAAACATTCAAGGTTCATAATTGGAATGATAGTAAAAGAATATCCCATGCATGGTATTCAAATTTTCCTTCAAATGATGATGATGTATCAGCCTATCCTGACAACACTTCCAACTCTATCAATCAATTGACAACTTCCTCACAAGTTTCTGCTTTTCTCTTTCAAAATTAACTCACAGTTGGCTATCCCTCTCACTCATAAATTAATACTCAGAAATATATATTCAGACTGCTATGGATTACAGCTGAACAAAGGTGTAATACTCTGGTAAATTCGATATTGAAGATTGGTAACTCTCAGCTTACAGGAATATATAATTCTCAGAAAATAAAATGATTCTCTACAGAAAATGAACTCTCAAAGGCGAATTCTCCAGAAACTAAGCAAATAATTAGTAAGTATGGAATGATGAACTTGGGCAACTATTTATAGAGTCTCAACCCATCAAATTCCTCTTCTTTCAGAAATGTAAACTGCCAGAACTGTGTTTTGAATGTTTCAATTTTTTAGGTGGCGGATTTCTAACTCCATGCTCAACTTTCTAGAGGTGAGTCGACCTCTATTACTGACAACAAATTGATGAACAATTCAAACTTGCACATGGTGAAATGTGAAGGATCGACACCTAGAGGCGTCTCCCAAATATGGCACCAATCCTGAAATCTGGCGGTAAATGATCACAAAGAAAAAGTCCATTGTTGTTTGTAATCCACATAGCCTACATTTAAGGCTTAATCAACATCATTCAAGTTGTCTTTGCATTCCCAACGACTCAGTCTCAGTCTTGTGCGTACGTGCGTGTCTCATTCCAGTGCTTAAATTTCATTTTGATTTCCTAAAGTTCAACTATAGTTTTAATGAAATATTTCCTCATTCATATGTTGGCGTGTATTATTTCCAAAGCAATAAAGACAAAGTTTCGATTCATTTAATTCCCATGTTTGGTGATATCAGTTGGCTGGTAAATTAGCTCGATTTATAGTTAATAATCAATAATCGATTGAGTGATATTTCACTCGATTCCCAAAGTTAGAGTTTAATATTAACTCAAAGTGGAAAATAATTTACTTTCCAATAATGAGATTTATAATATTAAATTATATACATATTATATATTACTTCTATATATATATTAGAGTAGTAAATATATATATATATATATATATATATATATATATATATATATATATATGTTATGTACATATATATTATGGTAAAATAATATATATATAAATTACAGGGAGTAATTAAATATATATATATATATATATATATCACTCCGTAAACACGTCCTATATCCGATATGTATATATATATGTGTGTGTGTAAATTGTTAGTCAATAATAATATAATATTATTAATATCCACATATAATAGGTTGTGTGTATATATATACATGTATATACCTCAGTGTACATGTATGTGTAGGTATACCATATCGATACATCAGTATAAGCATATCCATTTGCCAATCATACACTTGTATCGATATGTATATACATATGGATATGTGTATATACTATATATATGTATATATACCCACTCAACCTATTCACTTACATCCATTCACGTTATCATCATAATGATTGTAATACAACAAGATAGTCATACAGATAAACATCACTCATAAAAGCGTAAAGAAGTAGACAAGACTCCTAATGCTAATTTACGAGCTACAAATGACTTATCAAGAACCAACATAACTGACTCAGTTCACTCAATCTAAAGTGTTGTGTGTGTATGCTCAGATAGTTCACTTTACTGGTTAACCAACCAAGCTCCTCTCCCGAGTGATACTTCCCCTCTACTTGGAGGAATGGTTCACATACCTGCATCCATTGACACATGCTTTCAGAAGTCATATGTTCATAACATAAGCATTATACATAAACATTTCAAAAGTTAGAATATTCACAATTCAATAACCATCTATTCTAATTTTTGTAGTATATTACCATGAATAACATCAACTGAGATAACATCAAATGAGATAACATTCATATTGAAAACAAGGTACAAGCATCATTAATTCATCTCCATAATTCACATTACATTCACATTTACCCTATTTAATAACGGTAAATAGTAACTTAACAATTTGAGGTGTAACAACATTGAACATGTAATGAAATTTAAATAATAATTTTATTTAAGATTGATTATTCTCAACATAAATTAATAGTTTAATAAATAAATAATACTTTTAAGATTATTAAATTAATTATAAACTATAAAATTGTTACTCAAATTTAAATAATTTTATATAAAAAATAATTAAATAAATAAATGAAATTACATTATTAATACAAGATATAACAAAAAAAATCAACACAACTTTTTAAAATAAAATTATATAATACTTAACTAAATAATTAATTTTTACAATAAATATATTACCTACTCTTCTATTAATATGCCGAAAAAAATAACCCATCCCCACCCCCAATTAAAAATAAAAAATAAAAAAATACATAAATAAATAAATAAAATTAATACAAAGAATTATTAAAATTATATTGTAAGCATAGCCATACAAAACACTCCCGAGAGCATCGGAATTGCACGTTGAAAACACCAGCAGCGACAAAATCGCAACCATCCGTATTATTCGCTCGCCCTTAACATCTAAAATGTTAACCAATCAAATTATATGTATTTTTAAAATATTTATAATTATAATTTTTGCTGGATTTTTTTTTTTTAAATTATATTTTAATTTGTTGTCAATATAATTATTAATCATTAGTTAAAGATATTTATTACGACAATAATATTTAATTATAGTTAAGTACTATTAAACTCAATATCAAAAGGTTGTAGTTTAATTAGTCGAGTACAATTGGTGAGAGTGATGGTATGGTTATAATTTTTGCTGGATTTTTTTTTTTTAAATTATATTTTAATTTGTTGTCAATATAATTATTAATCATTAGTTAAAGATATTTATTACGACAATAATATTTAATTATAGTTAAGTACTATTAAACTCAATATCAAAAGGTTGTAGTTTAATTAGTCGAGTACAATTGGTGAGAGTGATGGTATGTTGTTTGATTACGCTATAAAAAACAAAGTTCAAGTCCTCAAAGATATTATGTAGCCTCCTTTGCAAGTCGTTTCTGTGCAAAGTGGATGCATATTTGACCTTAATTAAAATTTATAATTATATATATATATATATATATATATAATTTTAATTAATTAATAAATTTGGTCAAATGTGAGTGAGAGTGTTGGTCATTTTTTATACTTTCTTAATACTATTTTTTATTAGATTTTTTTTTAATTTTAAAAATATTGTTGAATAAAAATTTGTTAGAATATTAAAGAAAATATTTGAAAGTTTTTTTTAAGGAAGGATGTGTTAGTGCATGTAGTGATAATTTTTAATTTAGAAAGTAGTGAATGGAGTGAACTATATTATTATGTTGAGGTGTAATTATAATAGTAGGAAGGGGTGAAATATCATGGTGTAAACATGTTTATAAAAAATATTAACAAGTTAATATATGAAAAAAATGATGGCAATCTTGAGGACAATTTGGAGAATGTGATGTGGAAAGAAGAAATGGTGATGGTGGGGATTACTGTGTAGTATTTATTTTGTAACAATGTTTCGGATCACACTTTGTGATCCATCATCATTTTCTCTTATAACTCTTTATTATCTTGATGATGGATCATGGAGTGTGATCTGAAATGTTGATACAAAACAAATATTGCATAGTTGAATCCATAAATAATTTACAATAATCATTATAGGATGTGGAAACTTGATGTCTTTATATGAACATTGTTCAAACCACTATCAATCATGCCAATGTATTGTTAGTGAATTCAATTATAATATTTTGCTCTTCATCTTCATGTTCATAGTCGATAGTGAATTGATCTACTATATGTACAAACCCAGATTGTGATCTTAATTCAATGTATGATGTTGTTTATCTTTGTATATAGGTAGACAACTTTCATACTTGTTTTTCAAGTTGGTCTCTCTAAACAATTATTGTAACTATTATAGGCTATTATATTTTATCTTATTTTTTGTGTCTTTTGTGCATTTTTTTGTTCTAATCAAATTCTTTAATCCAATAAAAAACATACAAAAAATAATCAAAATACAAAATAAAAAATATATATGACCCACATAAAAAAGTTAAATAACTCTATAAAATTACTTCACGATTATTTTTATTTTAAGTAATAATGAATGAAATAATTATATTATTTAGTAAATAAAACAGTCAATACATATTCACTTTAATAAATAAAATAATAAATAATAATTTTAAATCAATTATATAATTAAATATGTAATAAATAATTTTTTTATAAGTTTTAATTTTGTAAGTTATTTAAAGATAAAAATAAATAAATAAACATTCTCAAATAAATAAATAATTCCAAATTAATATAGCTATATTAAGTATATTTATATATTTTTGTTTACTTAAGATTTATTATATTTATGAAGAGTTATCTTATTTTATTTAGAATTACTTTATTTTATTTTTATTTTATTTAATAGTTATTTAATTTTATGTGTTGATATATAATAAATAAAACAATTATATTTCCAAACTTTCTTAAAATAAATATATTTAAAATATTTTTATTAAAATTGTACGAACAAATATCATTTGCCCATGTGTGAAATCTGTAGCACGGTTGAACACGTTTAGTGATGTTACGGACTGAAGTAGGGCCCACATGTTACTCTCACATCAAATTTTGTAGTTTTTCATATATTCCAATTTCCCACGTGAGCTTGCGAAAATTTCGCCGTTAGCTTTGTAGATTTAAATCAGTAAGTATATATATTTTGAAGATATTTATTTGGAGATTAATACCTTTCAAATTTTTTTTTTAAATATTAATGTTAAAAAATAGAATTTTGCTTTTTAAATTAATTTTAAATACATTTATTTACAAAATGTATAAAATTTGTTATATTTATTAGTATAAATATATTAAAAATATCTATTTAAAAGATGTGAGATATTCTGTTAAATCGATGTATTTAAGATGTCTATGGTAGTAGCATCCATAGTGTGATATGTAAAATACTAATTTAACATTTTTTTCTTTTGTTTGATTAAATTATTATTATCCTTTGTAAATAATAAATGAGACATTTTATTTTAATGTTGTCTATTAATTTTTTTGAAGCATTTTATATCCTTTTAAATGCACAATCAACATATTAAAAGATAATAAATAAGACATTTCATATTAAGCCAAAAATATAATCTCAATGCTAAAGTTTAAAAGAAAAATTATATCTAATAATATATTCATTGCATAAAATTATTGTGTTTCTAAATATTTGAGTCTTTCTTCTTTAGCTCTCCTTTTGGTGAGTTGCTTCCTTGTTTTAATATTTTCATAATGATCAAATAAAAATGGTGGCGAGATTCTGAGTCCATCCAAGGATTTAACACGTGATATAACAACAAATGTTGAGCTTGCTCTTTCTCTTGGTCATATATCAATTGTTGCCTTGGAAAGAGTCAATCCTTGTGATTTATGGATTGATAGTTCCCAACCTAATCATAATGGCAATTGACGTGTAAGGCCTTTTTGTATTAGTGAAATTGGAATTAAATTTGGAGATGCATCTTCAAATGGAATTCCAGAGTAATTGTCAACTTCAACCATAACATATGTTGGTGGATCTGGTGGGGTGCTTCTAGGTTTGTATAAGATATTTCAAATATATCCTAAAACTCCATTTACAAGACCCGTTTCTATCCACATATTAGAGGTTAACATGTCTCTTGTATCCTTAAAAATTAATAATTCAACATTCAATTCATCATTTTGATCTTTTGTTGAATTAGTACTACCTTCTTTAGTTGAAATGCTACAAGTTATCGATATTCTTAATGAATATGTTTTTCTTGTTATGTTTATGTACATTATCAATTTTTTGCAAATAGATGTTCATATTATTATCAAAATCTTCCCAAACTATTTGATGTAATGGAAATCTATTCTTGTCCTCAATAATTTCTAGTCATTGATTGTTGGATGTGCATCTCTAATATTTGTGAGTAGTTGATGAAACCTTTGTTGATCGTCACCTTCACCTTCTTGTTTTAAATATTTTATGCAAAGTAACAACTATCTTAAATTCTTCCCATAGCAATTTTGCATGTACATTACTATCATAAGGTGGTTTGTTAGTAACATGAGGTAGTTGTCCTAATGTCCTAAATATCCTACCAAAATGATTGATCTTCCTCCAAAAATCAATTTTTGATTTTTCAGGAAAAGCTTGGCATAGTCTTGAATCAATATTTTGTAGCAAATTTTATCCAATACAACTCATTTCATCAATCAATATGTATTTTATATGTTGAAAATATAGCACATACTTAGTGTAACAAGTTTATCTAGTCCATGCCAAAATATCATTTGTAAAGTCTTCAAATCAATCTCAAAATTTCTATTATTATTAACTCTTCCTTGATCCCTTCCATTTTGTGTTCTTTGCAATTCTTTTATCTTCTTAGTTGAGATGTTTTGATTATGTTAAAACTGGAAGGGCCAGTACCCATTACAAGGCAACCATCGAGGCAAAAGAGAGGAGTCTCCCAAAGAGAGAGACCTCTAAAAGTAAGACTAATGAGAAGTGAGACATGATAGGACCATTAACCACCACAACTTTTGATCAGAGCAAGGAATCGGTTACAGAACAAATACAAAGAACATGAACTTACAGCAACAAAAGACTAGCCTAGAACACAACTAGGAAGGAAAACCCAAATTAAACCCAAGGGACCAAACTAGGGAACACTACCTTGCACCTTCAACCTCCAAGCGATAATTCCACAACCTTTGAGCAACAATTCCAAAAACTTTCATAGCAAAAAACCCCCTTCACCAACAAACCTAGGTGCCACCATCAAAGGGGCACACTCCACCTCAAAAGGAGCTGAAACAGAGAGAGCTGACAAAAGGAAAAAGAGTCTCCTAGAAAGACCCCAGAGTAAGCCTCCACTTTGATAGGAGAACCACCCAAAGGAGTCTACAAAGGAGAGAGAAGAACACTAGAAGGGGCAAGAATAACACCCTTGAGAAACATGAGAACTGCTTTAGCTTTTCTAGAACCAACCCAAGCTACACCATCATCAACCTCCACCAAAAGAAGACCCCACCTCAAAAGAGGAAGGGGATGAATACATTATGGAGAATCGAAGCATGAAGGACCAAAGCCAAAAAACCACCAGACAAACACACAAAAGAGGGCAGAGTCATCAACACAGGCACTAGAGCTAAAGCCATGCCAAACCACCTAAAGCAGTCCTAGCCACAATGGAGCCAGGCCAAAGGCCCACACAAGCAGAAAAACCAGAGGGGGAAAACAACAACACAATCGTCCCACCAACCAAAACTTCATAAACAACTCTCCACATGCATAGGCAACGAATCTAGGTAGGGGAAGACAAGACAACACCCAACACAACCATGGTAGTAACGTCATTAGTAGAGCACTGAAGAAGGCCACTACCCCAAACCAATGACACAACAGAGTAGTGATAAATCCAAATAGGGGAAGAGGGATGCCAAAAGAACTCTCCCCAAGCCACCAGCCAGAGGAGAGCTTTCCAGAGGAGACTCGAGAACAAGATCCTGCCCCAACATGACAACCCCAAGGAAACCAGATCGAAGCCAAGGAAGAGGGAAACAGTAGGAACAAATGAGAAACCCACCACCATCAAACCAAAGCAGATCCAAACTACCAAAGAGCAAAGGCTAAGAGACCCACCAAGGCCACAAAATGAAAAACAAGAGATGAGAACACGAACTGGCAGAGGGAAACCAGAGTCATGTCACCAACCTCAAATAGATGCAAGAAGCCAAGGGAAATCCAAGGGTGAGAAATAGAAACCACCACCAAAACAAAACTGTTCCTCAACCAAGCCAAACAAATGGGGAGGACCAAAACAAACACACCCTGCTCCACAACAGAAAAACCAAAGCAGGCAGAGCAAGGAGGGAACAAATAGAACACCTCCCAACACTCTAGAAGGTAGAAATCAAAACCCAGGCCAACCAGGAACCACAAAAACCCATCACCATCCTATGGTTTAGTCTCGTCATTGCCCTCATCTTCCGAATTTTCAATAAACCCCTCACGCTCCCTTTCCTGCTCGCTCCCATCAAAGTTTCTTACTTGAGATGTTAACACCTCTTGTGAATTGTTATTCTCTACATGATTTTGAGTATCAATATTCATTGTATCTTGAAATCTATTATTTGGTGTTTGTAGCACATGGTCTATTGTAATAGAATTTATCCCTTCAAAATTAACCTCAACATTCTCATGAGATTGATGATGTCTTTGAAGTAATCGAGGATCGCACGCTTGTATTTGTTGTCTTTCTATCTCATTGAATTGATCTAAATGCATATTTTTTTGTATTCTTCTTCTCAATATATATTTCTCCTCTTGAGATGTTCATGCATGGTGTGTTATCATCTCATTAGCATGTTGTCTCATTTTTGCTTCAATTTCTTCCATTGTCATATTTTCCCTACATTTAACACACCTTTCTCTATCATTTTGGTTACGTTGATTTCTTACTTCCTATTTGTGTGCATCACTCATTTGTTCACATCATTGTCTCATATAAGTTTGAGCATATTCTCTTTGTTTCTCTTCATTTTAAATACTCCTTACTTCCTCTCTTTGTGCATCAACCATTTGTTCACATCCTTGTCTCATATAATTTTGAGCATATTCTCTTCAATATTCTCTTCGTTGCTCTTTATTTTCAAAATTTAGCGTTGGGTGAGGCATCCTATAAATTATAACAAAATATATTCATGAAGTTATAATACTTTTGACACGGAAAATGTACCAATCACACTTGATCCTAATTACTAACACCACTTCATCCCAAATCATCCCCTTTGCTAATCATTTAATTAGATAGTCTGTATTTGATTAAATTCATCATATTTCATCCCTTAATTAAATAAATCAAATTTATCTAATTAAGTCATCTCCTGTTAATTGAATAAATCAATGCCATTTAATTAACCCTATAGTCTTTATTTAATTAAATGTCTAAAGTCATTTCTATTAAGTTAGATAAATTAAACCTTATTTAATTTAATCTAACATCATCCCTCTTTAATTAAATAAATCAAAATCTTTATTTGATTAAATCAAGTTCCTCTCAACTTTGATTTAAATCAATCCAAAAATATAAATCAAATTGTCACATCAACTAATCTCCTTTTAATTTAATCAAATCTTGATTAAATTAATCTTAATCTCCTAAATTCTCTAGATTTTGCCACTTTCTCAATAAATCATTTATTTTGATTTAATAAATCTTCTAATTTCTCTCAACATGGCATCAAAAGGGAATATTCCTCCAAGTTTGAAAATCCCTCAAAGTGGATTTGTCCTTCCAACAAGGCATTCAATATATCTTACATGTCCTTGTGCATTGAGCCAAGTGGCATTTAAGTCATTTATTTCTCCCTCCAACATGTCATTTCATAAATTATTTGAAATTCCACCTAATATCATTTATTGGCAAATTCATCAAAATGTGCTCGACCTTTGTCCACTCACATGTTGACAAGTGGCTTAATGCTATTGGTTGGTCTTTTATCCCACAGTCATCCATTTTGCCTCATTCTCCACCATTCTCATCTATAAATAAGAGGTATTCCTTTTTATTTTGGATCCACAACTTAGAGCAAAGTTACTATCTTCATATTTAGAGCAATTTCATCCATTTCCATAACATTTTTCCATCATCATAGCTAGGTTATTGCAGATTTCATCAAGGAAGCACATTATTCATCATCATCAAGTGGATCAATCTTCATCAAGCTTACAAGGGATTGGGAAAGGGCCATTTTCCACATCAAATTGGCACCAATTCCCCCATGGGATTGAGAGTTTGCATGCTTTGATAGGATTTAATAGCTTTTCTTTGTTTGTTCTTCATCTATTTCCTATTTTGAGCATTGTAGATGAATTGCATGGGGAGTTTTAGTTCTAACTTGTATATATGACTAGCATTGTGAGTGTTCTTTGTGTCTGTGCAGGTCTAGGATTGGGGTTCACATTTTGGCGCTAGAAGGAGGGCGAATATGAAGTTTTTAACACATTTTTTTTCAAAAATTATGTGGTTTTTTGTTAACTTTTGTGCCTATAGGAAACTATGTCACTATCAATCTAGCGGCGCCATATAGCGATGCTACCAGTCTAGCAACGCCATACAACGACGCTGCAAACTCCAAACTCTGCCGCTATATCTTCCCGCCCAAAAATTCAAAATTTTAAACTCTAATGCTGAGCCATTTCTTTGTCACTGGATTCCCAAATTTCAAATAGCACAACTTGGCAAAATAGCACCATAATTGCACTCTTTGGTCCTGCTATAGAGCGCCTTTGTCAGTACTAGTGGCACCATATAACGCCGTTGACCCCTTCAAATTGTGCCGCATATGCAGATTGCACCACTGGAGTTGGGTAAAAGGTATTAATCAGTTTAATTTTAACATGTGCTTTTTTATCCTAGTTGCTTTTGACTACTAACTGGATTTTTGACCTCTATTTTGTAGTTTAACCAATTTTTGTAGGTTGGCTTGATCGACGGTGAAGGAAGGAACCAAGGACAAACACTTTTATGACATCATCATCTCATTGAATCAAGTGTTTTTAAACACTTTGGGGGAGAAATCATAATCTCTTCTAGGGATTTTCCACCGAGCTCATGCTTATAGGACTCAATAGATTTCAATTTGGGTTTAAAAAGAACAAGACAAAAGGATTAAAAAGAACCTTAGGCAAACTTACTAGATTTTGTTTAAGGTTAACAATTGAACAAACAACTTTCACTCTTCCTTTTGGTGCTTTAAAAAGAATCCAACTTTTGACTTGAAGGTTTAAAATGAACATGTGCATCTATATTTTGTAATCACTTATCCAAAATAATATGATATAAAAGATGTATGCGCTTCTCTCACACCTCGTGACATTTTTGAGAATCAAAAGGCTTTTTGTGATATTAAGTTGTATAAGTGATTACCTCCACACTTCAATTTGGATTCTAAAATTGAACAAATCTTGCGAGTGTGAGTTAGGTATATCGTGTGTGTTTTCTCTTTGTTTCTCAATGAAGATTGATCAAACTACGAATATACTTGCTTGCTTTTTTCTATCTCTAGAGGGCCTACCTTGTGGGAAAAAGTAATTACCCAAGGGAACGACCCAACCGGGAACATGCTAAAGCCAAGCGACTTCCAACCGGTATATAAGTGTGGGAACTTGAGGAAAGTTCAAGTATCACGAGGATTGTTATAATAAGAAGGGAAACAATGTTCTCTTGCCACATGGATGATCCCCCATGAACAAAATGCTTGTATTAAAACCCCTTGTCTAAAAGACCAAAATCCTTAAACTATTTGTTGGTGCAAGAATGATCGTTCTGAAGCCACCCCATATTTTTACGGCTTTTAGAAGAGATGAGAAGTATGCCATGGGAGATTCATGGGTATTGATGCTTGGCTGACCCGAGAAGCAAGTGAACTATAAGGGGGAGCCTATGTGTTCAAGCATCTAATCATCCTCTAAAGGTAGGCATAGTTGAATTTATCCAAGTGGGGATTCAACAAATACTGTCTCAATATCCATAGGGTTGTGCATGTTCTTGAAATCAAAACACTTTGCTTGGATCTTAAACATTGGAAAACAAAAATTCAACATGATCATTAAAATTTCAAACCCTTTAGGAAGAAAATACTGTTGACAAAATTCAAGTGTTATTGCTTGCCCTAGGGATCATATCCTTAGAGGTTTCTAAGCATTTGGATTTACATCTCAATTTGCTCACTAAAGTCAACAATAGGGAACCTTTGCCTTAATTTCATTAATTTCCACGTAATGGACCTTGTGGGATGATAAGAAATTGGGACATTGGACATTCAGTTTGAAAACCTAACCAAGAATTATTTGTGGTAAAAAGAAGTCATTAAGAAAAGCTAAGAAACAATTGAACCTCACACATGTTCTCTTTCAAATGATTTCTTGAAACATCAAGATCCAAAACCGAAGACCAAAGGTCTTAGTCAAAAATCTCGCAAGAAAAGGTTATCTATGCTTTACGAGTTTAGAGAAAGATTAACCTTCAAATTTTATAAACGTGCATCAAGGAACAATCCAAATTTGTACTCATTTTACTATTGTCAAAATCATGAATTTTTTTAAAGGTTTGAGTATCTCACATAGGAAGTACTAGCATGTTCTTCAACACCTTGGTCTAGTAAACAAAAGTCTTTCTAAGTCTCTTAGGGTCAAAATCAAACTTTCATCCATCCTTAAAACATCAAATCAAAATTCACCTCACAAACAACTCTTGGAAATATTGAAACAATCCTTTATGCTAAACTTTGGGCAAATCCTCTTGAAATAAAAAATCAAAATGAATCCAAATCATCTTGTTTGACTGTGTGTATAGATGAATCCTTCTTTGCACACTTAGTCAAATTATCATCTTGTGCACAAGTTCACTCTAGGAAAACATCCAACCTCCTAGAGTGTATGAGTTCATTATCCAAAATCAAAATCAAAATCAAATCAAATCAATCCAAAATCAAAATCCAAAATTAAAAAATCAAGACATCAATTCCAAAGTCCTAAAGTTTAGTATCCCCCTCAAGGTTTCCTAAGATTTCAATCATCCACCAATCCTCTACCTTTTATCATCACCATCATCATACTTTTGATCCTCATTGTCTTAGACTTTCTTTTTTTGCACCCAAAGATTAGATCAATCCAAAGAATTAGAGGTTCATCTCTTACATTCTTGAAAATTGATCCGCATTTTATGGTTCAAACTAGATCATAACACAAGAAGAACATGGAGAGGAACAAAGAAACATCAACTTCGAGTGACCTAAGTCAAACCAATTCTGAAATCTATCTCGTTGGATCAAGCAATCCCCTAACCAACCTTCCTCTATCATCACAAAATCCTCAAGAGGAAGGTCAGGCATAAGTCGTCACCAATAATGTCTCAGGGATGACACAAGATGAGATAATTGAAATGGTTCAAAATCCTGAAACCCACAGAATTGTCAATACCATGATGAGACTCAATCCCTCCCAATACATGCTTGAATTAGCTAAAGAAGGGGCTAAACTCCCTTCTGATTTTGATGTAAGCACTATTGTGGAGAAGCCTCCTGAGATCATGACCCCAATCTCATCCACACCTCTAATCTTACCCACACCTCCATTCCAAAGCCTCACCCAAAGCATCCCACAAATCACATCATCCATTGCTCCAACTCAACCAATTGTTAACAAGGGGAGCTCATTTCTTAATGCATTACAAACAAACCCCCTTGTGAACAACCAAGATTTGGACGCGAACACTCTCTTGGGTCAATTTGTCCCATTGAATCAATTACACGCACATGTTCTGCTCACCTTTCAAGACCCTAATGACCCATCATTGTCTTTTTACGCGACACCAACATACCTTCTCAACACACAAACCTCTCTCCCTATGACTTCACAAGGAGGAGGTGGGCTATTCAGACCAGGGGGAATCTTTGACCCTTCATCTTCATCATTTCCCCAAGGGAGTGCACCACTCATCTTTCCACCAATTCCACCATTTCCATTAACATCCACACCACCTATCGATTTGCGGTTACCTCCTTTACCATCACTCAACCAAAATCAAAACAACCCCTCGAACATCAATCTTTATCATAACAAATACACTGATCTTGCCATCAAAATTGCAACAACAGGTGGCAACCATCCAAGCAACCCAAGCAATTGCTACACCATCCATAAACGTGGTCTCTCAAGGACCAAGCATATCAATTGCACCATCTACCACCCAAGTCCCCACCATCAACACAACGATACCTCTCATTATGGGAACAAACACCATTTTGAATCTACCACCACCAACACCACCACCACCAAAATTGAACACACTAAACCAATATAGCATCATGTTGCAAGCAACTCAACAAGTTGCCTATCACAAAGTGCTTCAAAAAATTCAAAGTAAACAAGCTGCACTGCTAGTTGCTCAGCAAGCCGCCCAAGCCACTCAAGTAGCTCAAGCCGCACAACAAGCACAACAAGCACAACAAGCACAATAGGCTACTCAAGCCCAGACCTTATTACAACAAGAATTTTCCCAAGTTGTGCAAGTAGCTCAAGCCGCTCAGGCTGCACAAGCTTCCCAATAGGTGAAAGCACAAGCTCAATACCAGGCACAACTATGAGTAGCCCAACAACAAGCATATCAACAAGCCCTACAACAATACCAAGCATAGTTGGAAGCAACATTACTAGCCCAACAAAAAGCCTTGCTGGCACAAAAACAACACGACCAACAACAAGCGTTGTTGGAATAGCAACAACAAGAACAACAACAAGCATTGTTGGCACAACAACAACAAGACCAACAACAAGCGTTGTTGGTACAACAGTAAATGTAGGCATATCAGCAAGCCTTGATCGCACAGTGAGCTTGCAAAAAAATTCCCACTAATGAGGTAAAAATAACCTCATCATGATAATACCATAAAAGACTTGGTTCATACATGCAAATCTCTATCCTCTGCCAATTAATTAAATTTTAGGAGAAATAATTGCTTAATTTTTAGTGAGAAATTGTATAAAATTTATTTCTTTTGATTTCTTGAAGTATTTTTCCAATACAGATTTAATGGGTTATTTTAAGTGTTTTGTACATAATAATCAGTCAATCAAAGTTGCAGATTGAAGCATCCAGCCAACACATGCTCCAGAACAGGTTGAAGATATATGATGGAAAGATGCTCCAAAACTTTAGGGTGATGGACCGAAGATATAGTTTCTCTTAAAGTTGTTATTTCTGTTATCCTTTGAATTAAAGACTTTATGGCTATACTTAAGCCTCTTAAATATTGTGTAATAGGTTTTTAAAGACATACGAGTTATCCGTAGATCTGTTTTAGATATTTTCAATGGTTATCCATACCATCTAAAATATAGGATGTAGTTACAGTTTCTCTATAAAAGATATGATCTCTAGAAGTAAGATATATAGTGAAAAGTAATGTTATATTGTCAGAGTGTTCTGAGGTTTATGAATAAAGAGATTGTTATCTAAAAATTCTGAGTTATGAGTTATGGATGATAACTACGATTGATAGAAGCGTTTCTGAAATAACTGTGAATGTGAGCTGAGAATGAATGTGATAACCCATGAGCTAGCCACTCGACAGGAGTAGATAAGAGTTTTCTTTTATTATGAAGTTGTTATGTAGAGAATCATTAAATTTACCGTTATGAAATTTTAGTTATGAAGTATTTGTTGCTTTTCACTTCCGTAGTTTTTGTTATTAACTGTTAGAATCTTTATTGTTAAGAAAATGTTTTATGGATTGCTATAAGTTTTTCTACTTTTATAAATTTTCAGCTTCTTAGTTTAGTCATTTTTGTGCTTTTCAATTTAGTTATTATGCTTTCTAAATTAGTTTTCTTACGCTTTCAGTTCAAACATTTCTTGTTTTCTTAGGAATAAATTGCTTTATAGTTTTATAGTTAGACAGTTTGAAGTTAGAATTAATATTAAGTTCTTAAAAGTTAGAAAACTTGAGGGAGATACTCCAAACTTCTTCTATTGCAAATTGCCTTGAACACTACCCGGTTGACAAATTGAATTTTATATTCAAAATTAATGGGACCTAACAACAACCTATCACTTTTTGGCGTTGTTGTCGGGGACCCCTTAGCTTCTTTTGCTTGAGTGTTAATAGAAGACACCTAGAATACCTCTTTTAGGCCAAAAATACTATCTTTGGCTTCCTTTTCTACATGGTTAGGATAAGAGGTCCTCACAAATGATTTATACCAAAGACCCCCCAAAAATACATGCCAGTTATACATAGGGAGGCCCAAGGCTTAGAAGACCACTCTATTGACAAATTACTTGAGCCTAACCCACCAGAGGCTTTCCACTATTTCCCAAAAGATCATCCTGTAGTGCAACCTGTTGTTGAAGAAATTATTTTTGAGGAGCATATTCCTTTGAACATCATGGGAGATCGGAGGGCAGAAGCTAATCGTAATGATGCCAACTGTAATAGCAATGATCCTCAACTACCTAGAATGTTCACTTATCCTATTGCTCTGGATGCATATGATGATCCAACGATGAAAAACATCTGTCCAGCTTTCCTTCCAACCTTCTGTGGTTTATCTTTAGAAGACCCAGACCAATTTCTCTTTGAATTTAAGTTCCTTTGTCAAACCTATGACTATAAAAATGATAACCATAAACTGAAGTTATTTCCTTCTACTTTGAAGGATTCAACCATGCGTTGGTTTATGGGACTACCATCTGGAAGTATTACATCTTGGGAAGAAATGGAGACTGTGTTCTTGAATAAATATCAGAGTTATTGTTGGGTGAGTGATCGTAAGGAAGAGCTGTTTAAACTTAGGCAGAATGAGGATGAGAGTCTAGAGGACTATTTGGATAGGTTTCTTTTCTTATCTAAACGATGTGGAGTAACAACCATTAGTTTTGAGATTCTCAAGACTATATTTCTTAAAGGAATCGATGATGATGCAAGAAGAATTCTTGATTTAATGGGAAAAGGTGACATGTCTCAGTTAAACCTTGAAGACATATGTGATTTGTGCCACAATTTTTCATGTACTCGTGGAGGAATCCAAAAAAAAAATCTTTTCAGAGGGAATAACGAGATAAGTAAGCTTCAAGAAGAAATAGCAAATCTTAAGACATACATACTTGTCCAATTGAACACTACGTTGGATGGTATACAAGCAAAGACACGTAACCTTGAGACTTTGTCAATCTATTGTCCTAGGTGTCGAAATAAACATATTTTATGTGAGTGTCCTTTAGAAAAGGTTAATGTTTGTCAACTTTGTGAGCAAAGCCACCCTACCAATCAATGCGAGCTTCTTACTAATCTTAAGAATACTAAGAAAAAAACTGCTCAAGTTGAAGAAGAAATAAATGTGCTAAATCAACGCCAGGGAGGTAATTTTTCTTATGAGCATAATTCCAACTCTGCATGGAGATCCCAGAACAACTGGGTTGGTAATCAATGGCCTCCATCTTAAAATCAGCCCTATCCTCCACAACCTATGTGGGGAAATCCTTATTGGGGATCTCTTGAATGGGCAAGTCAATCATGGGGAACTCAACAATGGCCAAACCAGTCACAACCACAATGGTACCCACAACATATTGCTCCCCAATGGAATCAAGGACAAAATCAATTTTATACTGGTCCTAGGAGGAATCAACAACAAAATTTGTCACCACCACCTTAGAATCTTCCTTAGACTGAGCAGGTAAATCAACCTCAACTTCCAACACAACCACTTCCCAATCCTAAGAACAATCGACAAAATACTCCGGTATATACTATTGAACAAGATAATGTCACAGGACTTAATGTCATTCATTGTGGAAATGTTTAGTTACGTTATGGTAGGACAATTCAATCGCCCACTATTGAGGAAGTAGTGGACGAACCTATTCCTCAAAATTTTGAGAAAAATACTACCCTACCCGTGAATATTACTGAGTCTTCTTCAGCGGCAGGAGCTACTGACTTACCTTAGGAGGAGGGAGGTCAGTCTTTGACTGAGTTTAGTAAGGATATCCCTTCAAAGGAGAAAATTCAAGCACCATTTCCAGAGCATTTGAAATCAACAATTTCGAAAGATACTCTAGAAATGACATTAGCATCTGAAACTGCATTAATTCAGGAAATTAAACAATTGCAAATAGAGGTTCCTTTGCTGTAGGCAATAAAGGAAATTCCTGAGTTAAATCAGTTGATCAAACAACTGTGTATTAAAACTCCAGGAAGGAAACCAAAGAAAATAAACACTGTGCACATCGATGGTTATCTAGCTGAATTTTTGTCTGGAAAGAATTGCTCCAAAATATGATGATCCTGGGAGTCCACTGATTACTATTACAGTTAATGAGGTAGCAATACTTAATGCATTGGTGGATTTGGGAGCAACTATTAATGTAATGACGGTGGATGTAATGGAAAAATTAAGTCTTACTGATTTAAGTCCTACAAGTACGGTCTTACAGATGGAAAATCAGTCTATAGCCATTCCAAAAGGTGTTGTTAAAAATGTTCTTGTTAAAGTTGATGGATGGGAATATCCAGTTGACTTTCAAATAATCCAATCACTTACACCTAAAGATAGTTATCCAATAATTTTGGGAAGACCATGGTTGGCTACTGTCGCGGCTAAAATTGATTGTCGAGAAGGAGGAATGACCATTTCACATGGTCTAGATAGTAAACGTTTATTTTTATATCCTCCCGCTAAACCTACCAAATATAATAAAGTTTGGGTTGATGAACCAAAAGAATTTAGTGGGCAAGACAATTTGGCCTCCTTGGCCATGGTAGTGATTAAACAACATGGAGAGGAATTAGAGGATGAGTTAGTAAATGAGGTTGCACAACTGTCTATAGGCTCGAGTGAAGAGGTAATAGAGGATGTACCAAAATTTTTGGGACAACCGATTGATATAAGTGGGATGGAACAAAATTATGTTACAATGGGGATTCCTAGAACAAATTATTTATTTGATGATATTACAAGATTTCACCAAATTATACCTCATAGTTGTCCTCTCAACACTTTGTTACGATCAATACATATTGTCACTTCGGCCTATCCAGGAACAAAAACAATTATGTTGCTACCAGGAAAAACTATGAATGTCAATAGTTGGTTGATAGAAATACAAGAGGATAAATTATTTAATGTGTTGGTAAAAAGGTCTAAAGCTTTTGCTTGGGACTATATAGACATGAGGGGGATTCACCCGAGTGTTTGTACTCATCACATTTATACTAATCCTAATATGAGACCTGTTCATCAACCACATAGGAGACTCAATCCGACATTAAAGGATCTTGTCAAAATTGAGATTAAGAAACTCCTTCGTGTAGGACTCATTTATCCTATCTCAGATAGTAAGTGGGTGTCACCTATGGTAGTTGTACCAAAGAAAAATGGGAAGTGGAGAATTTGTGTGGATTATAGAGAACTCAATAAATCCACCTTTAGAGATTATTTTCCCTTACCATTCGTTGACCAGGTTTTGGACAATTTGGCTAGGAGGAAATATTTTTCCTTTTTGGATGGATTTAGTGGTTACAACCAAATTCAGGTAGCACCAGAAGACCAAGATAAGAAAACATTTACTTGTCCTTGGGGCACATATGCATACCGAGTTCTTCCTTTTGGACTGTGTAATGCTCCGACAACTTTTCAGAGGGCCATTTTGGCTATATTTGTAGCTCTTGTCAATGATTGTGTAGAGGTTTATATGTATGATTTCACAGTATATGGGTCAACCTATGATGAAGCTCTTCAAAACCTGGATAGGGTTTTAGAGGTTTGTGAGGAAAACTGATTGTCCCTTAGCCATGAAAAGTGTTTAATAATGGTGGAACAAGGAATAGTATTAGGCCATCACATTTCCACAGAAGGAATAAAAGTTGATCCTAAAAAAATTGAAGCCATTCAACAATTGACTGTTCCTCAAACACAAATAGATGTTCAAATTTTTCTTGGACATGCTCGATATTATAGAAGGTTCATAGAAAGCTTCAGTAAGATAGCAACCCCTATGTTTTCTCTCCTCCAAAAAGATGTGGAGTTTAATTGGACGTCTGAGTGTCAACAATCATTTGAAATGATAAAAGAAAAGCTTGTCTCTGCTCTTGTACTACGTGGACCAAATTGGAGTCTTCCCTTTCACATTTATGCTGATGCTTCAAATGACGCAATTGGTGCAGTATTAGGGAAAGAGGATGAGGATGGGGGAAAATATGCCATATATTTTATTAGCAAAAACCTAACATCTGCTGAGAGAAACTACACGACAATAGAAAAATAATTCTTGGCTGTGGTTCATGCCATCAAAAAGTTCCATCATTATATTACAAGATATAAAGTTACAGTTTATGCAGATCACTCAGCTATACAATATTTAATGAATAAACTTGTAGTTAATGGTCGAATAATGAGATGGTTACTACTCCTTCAGGAGTTCAATGTGACAATACTTGAAAAGCCAGGGAAATTTAACGAGGTGACAAAATTTTTATCTCGAATCAAACAAGAAGAGGGTGATTGAGCACCTGTACAAGATGAGTTCCTAGATGAAAATTTGTTTGCCATCTCTATAAAGGTTCCTTGGTTTGCTGATATTGCCAACTATTTAGCTACTTCTAAAGTACCTCCTGAATTTACATCAAAACAAAGGAAGTGACTTATTCAAGAGTGTGCACCATTTAAATGGATTAATGGGATTTTATTTCATTGTGGACCTGATATGATTATGAAAAGATGTGTCAGGGCTGATGAAACTTATAGTATTATGAGGGATTGTCATGATGATCCTTCTGGGGGTCATTACTTTGCAAAAAGAACTTCTCATAAAATTTTAGGTGTTGGATATTATTGGCCTTCAATGCATAAAGATGTTAAAAATTATGTTCGTCGTTGTGATGAATGTCAAAGAGTAGGAAGACCAAATGCTTCTACAGAAATGCCTTTGCAACCTCAGGTAACTTTGGAACCATTCAAAAAATTGGGGTTAGATTTTATCGGCCCCATAGATCCTTCCTCTCAAGGGAAAGAATACATATTAGTTTGTACCGATTATCTCACGAAATGGGTAGAAGTTCAAGCTTTACGAGTTGCTAGAGAAGAGCAAGTTGCTGATTTTCTCTATAATAAAAATTTTCTTTGATTTGGAGCCCCCTGAACTATCATTATAGATCAGGGACCCCAATTTATGCCCAAAGTTCTCCTAGCATTTACAAACCATTTTCAGGTGAGTCATAAGAAGTCATCCCCTTATCACCCTCAAGAAAATGGTCAAGTAGAGGCGACTAATAAGGAGTTAGAAAACATACTGACAAAAACCGTCTCTTCAGGAAGAAGAGATTGGGCTAGGAAATAGCCTGAAGCCATTTGGGCGTACAATACATGGAAATCTACAACTAGATTCAGTCCTTATGAGATTGTTTTTGGGAAGAAACCTCTTCTTCCCATTGAATTTGAACTTTAGACCCTACGTACAACTATGGAGTTGGGTCTAGATTTAAAACGAGCTCAAATAGAATGAGTTTTATAGTTAAATGAGTTGGATGAGCTTCGTTTGGATGCTGTCCATCAAATTGAACTAGTTCAACATCAACAGAAAGTTTGGCATGACAAATATATTAAAGAGAGAGAATTTCATAATGGTGACTGGGCCTTACTATTCGATTCAAGATATAAAGACCATAAAGGAAAACTCAGAACTCATTGGCTTGGGCCATATGAAATTTCTGAAGTTTTCTTGAATGACACAGTTCAGCTAAAAACCATTGATGGTGATTTATGAAATCTCTTAGTTAATGGTCATCGCCTACGTATCTACCATAAACCTATTAATAAAGAAGAATTTACAAAGTTGGTAGAAATGCAAGGAGAGATCCAATGCATTGACTCTGCTAAGGCAGAGTCTACTTGATTTAATATTTATATGTTATCTAAGAAAATTAAAAAAAAAAATTGAAGAAAAGTTGTAATAAAAAGACGTGTACCAAATTTTTTTTCAAAGCATTTTTCATAAATTTTTGGATTTAACACATGTTTTCATTTTGTAGGACCTCTCATAAAGGAATAACAACTTCTGGAGCAACGTTCCAAGATGCTCCAGAACTTGATGATTCAGCTGGCCAGTGCTCCGGAACTTGACGGTCCGAACGCCCGATGCTCCGAAACCCGCTCTTTAGCCTACCATGTTGGAAGGATGTTCTCGTAGAATGATATAACTCCTAAAGTTTGAGTTAATTGGTGTTCATCATTTTCTTCTTTCTGGCTGCATCTTATGATGATGCTCCAAAACTTTCATTTGGTTGCTGCTCCAGTTGCATCTTTTGATGATGCTCCTGAACTTTCATTTGGTTGCTACTTTGGCTGCATCTTTCAACGATGCTCTAAAACTTACATTTGGTTGCTGCTTCGGCTACATCTTTCGATGATGCTCCAGAACTTTCATTTGGTTGTTGCTCCGGCTGCATCTTTCGATGATGCTCTGAAACTTACATTTGGTTACCATTTCAGCTGCATCTTTCGGCGATGCTCTGAAACTTATCCACTTTCTAAGTTTCCAATGCATGCCTTACGCGTGCTCTGGAAATTTAACCACTTTCTTTGTTCTGAATGCATGCTTTACGCGTGCTCCAGAACTTATTCATTTTTCATTCCGCCACCTCCCTTCTAATTTTTTTTTTTCAAATCTTCCTCGATGCTTTGATTATCATACATTGGTACACACACCTTCTTTTGCCATTATAAAGAAAAGCCACCATAATTGCTTGTTTTCATTAATGAATTCGTCATCCATGAGCTTCCTCATTCATGTCATAATAATTGTACCATCACCTCAACCAATACCCTTGCATCATCCTGTCAAATTGGTAGAGGTATAAGATCTTCAAGCGATCATGGAATGGAAGTATGTACAAGTTTTTGCTTTAAATAAGTAGTTATTTTTGAATAAAATATGATTGATTGGCAAGAGTTTCCTTTCCCAATTTAGTAAATTGAGCCATTTGGTGATTAATTGTTAAGTGCACTACTCTTTTCGCAGCCCTTCATGCAAATTGAAATTATCACACAACAAGCTCCGAGCAAGAGTAGAGTAAATAATTACAGTATGATCATATTTTCAAAAATATCAGTGCACAAGTCTCTAGCATTATTTAATTTTCATCAGGGTGGTGGAGACAAGGTAAAAATGGGTGGTACAAAGAAGAAATCTGAGCCGACTTCTATAGAAAAATTGCTGGGGTTAAGTAACATCTCTGGACTGTTTGAAAAAGTGGGTTGGTTGGATTTTGTCAAGAGGTTCAAAGGGTTTAATGAAAAACTGGTGAATGCATTTTCGAAAAATTATTCTAATGGTCAGGTGATTCTGCATGGGAAACGTTTCAAGGTGAGTTCAAAAATTATCTCTTCCATTTCAGGGTTAGAAAATTCTAGTATTAAAATATTTGAAACAACACAAACCACATATCATAAATTATCAGAATTGTTTCTTAGACAGGGAAACCCTCAACCCATGATAGTTGTTAGTACTAGGGGACAAAATAAGGGGTTTCAATGAGCTTCTATATTAGAACCCTGGGGTACTGCTATTGCATGGATTATTAGGTATTTTACTTTTGAAGGTCAACTCACTACTGTGGTAGGACCTGCATTCTGCATGTTGATACATTTGTGACATGGGAAGGAAAAACCTACTCTAAGGGTTAATTTGCCTCATTTCTTGAATGGTTCTATTAATTCTTCAATAGAAAGATATAAAATTGGTTTAGGGCCATTAAAACATCATGGGTTAATTCAATTGATTTGTAAATATCACTTTCGTAAGAAACCTAGAAGTAAATGGGAATTTTTTTTGGGGAAGTTTGATAAGCCTACATCAGGAAGGAAGTTAGAATTAGGAGAATCTTAAAAAAAAGTTGCTTCACCTTTCAGAGCAACTTCCCCTGAAGACCCCAAGGCTCCTGAAGCCCAAATTCCTACCATTTTTGGTGAGGAAGTGCCAGAATTTAGAAATGATGAGTTTGAAACTTCGACCTAGATAGAAGATGTAGAGATAATGAATCCAAACGTGGATACTCATCTTGTTAAGAAGAGGAAAAGAAGAACTATTCTTCTAAATGATCCAACCATTTTAAATTATCAGGATACTCCTCCTTTAAGGTAGAGTAAAAGATTATCTTCTGGATCTACATAAACCCTAGTACAAAGTGAAGGGAATAGGTCAAAATCTAAAAGGAAAAAGAAAACCTTGGAAACTGAGGAGTCAATTCACCAATCCTCAGAGAAAGAAATGTCTGTTGAAGAAGTACATTTTCATTTGGTGTCTGAAGAAGAAGCTGTAGAACAAGAAAAATAGGAAACAAAAAGGGGACAATCTCCACTTCCTATGGAGGTTGATGACAATATGTTAGGAAATTTGTCTCCAGTTATCAATAAAACTGTTGAAATAGTTGAAATTAAAAATATTAATATAGAATTGGAAAAATTGAAATTAGAGATAGAAGGGTTAAGAAGTCAGTTGCATGAAAATAAGGAAAAGATGGAATTGCAACAAGAGGAAATAATGGTGTATAAGACTGTAATAAATAAAAGGGATCAAGAAATTCAGGATTTAAAGTTGGAAATGTAGGGAAAAGATACATCTATTAGTGAGCTACAAATACAAATTCAGAATTATAATGAGGAAAATAGGATACATAGAGATGGATTAAATAAAGAAATTTATAATTTAAAAGGAAATTTTATGCTCATGTTTTCAGCCTTTGAAGAAGAAAAGAAAAGACAAAAGGGAGAATTAAATGCTTCTCTTAGTAAGATTATGGAATTAGAGCAGGACTTGCAGGAACACACAAGTAAACCAATGATGGAATTCAGAGAAGTTCAAACCGAACCAATGGTAATTGAATGGTTCCAAATTTAGATTCCTCCATTATTAATGAAATGGATGGAATGGTGCTATTTCCTAAGGAATGCACAAATTGAGAATAACATATTGAAAATGGAAATGGTGTTATTAAGAGAAGCATTTCATAAAGCTTATAAGGGGAAACAAGATGCATGTCAAATAGTTGAATTTCTTTTATCCTGTAGAAGACCATCAAGATTTTATTGAATGTTTTTGAATGAGCAATGTTTTAGATAGAAATTGCTTAGAATTTACAATGACCAGCCTCATGAACCTAATGATAAAGAATTTGTTAAAAAATTTGCAGACTCAAAGCTTGAAGAGCAAGATATGCTCTGTGAATTCTTTACCCATGATCTTTTGTTAGATAAGCATACTGATTTCTTTGTTAATCTTTTTGTGGGGGAAGTGAAATTAAGATCTCTATTGTCTACTATGCGGAATCAATCCATTGGCAAGAACGTAATAAGGAATATGTTCAAGCAGAGAAAAGTATAGGACTTCAAATGAGATCTCCAAATAGTAGACCAGCAACTTTCAAGAAGACATTTGTAGCTCTTTTGTTGGATGAGAAAATGAAGGGGAGGTATGATGATAGCCTTCGAGTTTTTTATAATCATTTCATAGAACAGGGGCATAAATTGGTTGGCAGGGCATGGAATGCATGTGAAGAGAGATACACTCCATTACTTATATATCTAAAGAAAAGAGAGGTGATCTCTCCTCTTAGCATTAGATGGTCCTTCAGAAGAGCAGATGCCTTGGCCAAAATTTTACGAGATCTCAGAACAAAATGGATAGGAATGAGGTATATACCTCCTTTATTGCTATATCCAGCCCCTACTTTTCATATTAATACAGATCAAGATGATGGAGTTTTCAATGAATGGAAAGGGGGAGTTGCTTTTCCTAGAGGTTTCCACAATTCCCCTATAAACTTTGATGTTATGACAAAAGATTTGTATGATATTAGTGCAAAATATGAAGAAGGGAATAGAGGGAAGAGTTATAATCAAGGGATAGGAGGACCTACCAAGAATTAGGAAGGGGAGGAAATGATGAGGTAAAAATAACCTCATCATGATAATACCATAAATACCTGGTTCATACATGAAAATCTCTATCCTCTGCCAATTAATTAAATTTTAGGAGAAATAATTGCTTAATTTTTAGTGAGAAATTGTATAAACTTTATTTCTTGAAGTATTTTTCCAATACAAATTTAATGGGTTATTTTAAGTGTTCTATAGATAATAATTGGCAATCAAAGTTGCAGATTGAAGCATCCAACCAACACATGCTCTAGAACAGGCTGAAGATATACACTGGAAAGATGCTTTGAAACTTTAGGGTGATGGACCAAAGATATAATTTCTCTTAAAGTTGTTATTTCTGTTATCCTTTGAATTAAATACTTTATGGCTCGACTTGAGCCTCTTAAATACTGTGTAATAGGTTTTTAAAGACATACGAGTTATTCGTAGATTTGTTTTAGATATTTTCAATGGTTATCCATACCATCTGAAATATAGGATGTAGTTACAGTTTCTCTATAAAAGATATGATCTCTAGAAGTAAGATATACAATGAAAAGTAATGTTATACTGTCATAATGTTCTGAGGTTTATGAATAAAGAGATTGTTATCTAAAAATTCTGAGTTATGAGTTATGGATGATAACTACGATTGATAGAAGTGTTTCTGAAATAGCTGTAAATGTGAGATGAGAATGAATGTGATAACCCATGAGTTGGCCACTCGACGGGAGTAGATAAGTGTTTTCTTTTATTATGATGTTGTTTTGTAGAGAATCATTAAATTTATTGTTATGAAATTTTAGTTCTAAAGTATTTGTTGCTTTTCACTTCCGTAGTTTTTGTTATTAACTGTTAGAATCTTTATTGTTAAGAAAATGTTTTATGGATTGCTATAAGTTTTTCTGCTTTTATAAATTTTTAGCTTCTTATTTTAGTCATTTTTGTGCTTTTCAATTTAGTTATTATGCTTTCTAAATTAGTTTTCTTACACTTTTAGTTCAAACATTTCTTGTTTTCTTAGGAATAAATTGCTTTATAGTTTTATAGTTAGACAGTTTGAAGTTAGAATTAATATTAAGTTGTTCTTAAAAGTTAGAAAACTTGAGGGAGATACTCCAGACTTCTATTGAACATTTCCTTGAACACTACCCGGTTGACAAATTGAATTTTATATTCTAAAGTAATGGGACCTAATGACAACATATCACCCACCAACACACCCAAAACTCCACCCATCACTCAAACACCTCGACCACTTCAAAACACATTCACTCCACCCCTTGACTTGCAAGATGACGTGACAATGCAAATCAAATTTCTCTCGGAGTAGGTGCTTGATCTTCAATAAGGGAAAACAACAAAGACACCAAGCAACTTGTGTCCCTATCCATTCAACAAGAGGCTTGCAATGGTACCATTCCCAAAGGGGTTTGAAATCCCTAAGTTCAAAAAATACCGTGGGCTTGGTAATCCTGAAGATCATATTAGGGAATTCCAGGTACATTGCATGGAGGTTGCATATGACGATACATATTTGATGCGGCTATTTCCTTGAAGTTTGGTTGGTCCTACCATGGAGTGGTTCTCTCACCTTCCTCCTGGCATTAAAAAGTTCCAAGATATTGTAGACGCATTCATAAAAAACTACTCCTTCAATATTGGTATAGATGTTAGTCTAGAGGAAATATCTACGCTTAAACAAGCTAAAGGGGAATCATTCACTTCCTTCTTACAAAGATGGCAATACAAGGCCAATAGAAGCAAATGGGCCATGCCTAAAGAACAACAAGTTTGCACCATCATCACCAACCTTGAGAAAACCTTGGCATTTCATCTTAAGGTGCAATGTATCACCACTTATGACTAGCTAATCCCCAAGGCACTCAACATCAAACGAGTCCTTATTGCACAAGGGGGAACACCTTCATATCAAGAAAACCAAGACAATCACCCATCCAATACCTATAATAAGAAACATCACATGTGGGAAAGAAACAAGAATGTCACCAATGATAGTGTGGTGGACACCAAGGTCATAATCAATGCTCCAAAGCAAAACACCCAAACCTACCAACAACCACAAAACAATAATCAAAACAACACGCAAACCAATGCGGTATCACAACAACCAACCAAAATCATGTCAAAAACCTAAATAATCAAGGAGGACCACCTCTGCAAAACAAAAATCCTCCCAAGTGAAAATACACTACCCTTGGGGAACCAATTGAAGTTGTCATGAAGAAATTAATAAACGAAAATCTGATCAAGATTCCCACTTACGAGAACTATCAGGAACCCCAAGTTAAACCACCGTGGTACAATGAGAATCACCTATGCAATTTCCACAAGATCAAGGGGCACACCACTAAGAGTTGCATGAGGTTGAAAAATATAATCCAAGACCTCATTAATGACAAGATCATAAATGTTGAGCAACTAGCTGGGAATCAAAGCTTAAAAATATACACGAATCCAATGCAAGATCATAACCAAGGAAACAACCATGGAAAAAAAAAGTATGCCAATGTGAACCATGTGTATGATCTTGTTTTTGCATCCATTAATGAAATGGTCACCATTGTCACCATCAAAGGAGCCAAAGCTGATTGTGGAGTCACCGCACATGGTGGCAAGGTCACCATTGCTGGACCATCACAACCACCTAGAGCATCAACTTTAAATTCAAGAACCATTCCTAATGGCTATAAAATCCTAGACCAATTGAAAAGAACCCCAACTCAGATCTCCATCATGGAGTTACTGAAGATTTTTCCTGCCCACAAAAAAATCCTAGAGGAAGCATTAGCTTCATCTACCATCTCTGTAGGTCTAGATGTTGACCAGTTCCAAGCTATGGTTGGAAATATCACCATCTCAATCCTCCTAATATTATTCGATCAGGACTTCCTCGCACAACCATATCACAATCGTGCACTCCATGTTGAAGTTCTGGTTCATAAAAAAAAAGTCAAGAGGGTCTTGGTGGATGGGGGTGCGGGTCTCAACATTTGTTCCCTCAAATTAATAAATAATCTAGGATTCTCAGAAGATGCCATTGAAAAGGGCAAGGGCATCACCATCAGAGCTTATGATGATCAAGAAAGAGTGTCTCAAGGCAATATTTAGCTCCCTATTCAAGTAGGGCCCGCCATTATGGAAACCACCTTCCAGGTCCTTGACCTTGATTTACCCTATAATATCCTTCTGGGGTGTCCATGGATCCATGGGTTACAAGCAGTCACTTCCACCTTCCATCAGTGCGTTAAGTTCTCATACCAAAATTAGGAGGTCATAATTCATCGTGATCCCAAGCCCTTTGCTTACTGCAAAATCCTAGAAGCAAAATATTGTAAAATCCCCCAAGTTCTAAAAAAATGATGAAGGCCCTACCACTCCATATGTAGACCCAGCCACATTAGCCTCCACTTTTGAGAAAAAGACACCCGCCATCCCTGACATATCCGAAATCAAGGTCATTATCCAGGACAATGGGTGTGGGGATTATAGAATGAAGAAAAGTGCTTTCTTCATAGGGGAGTTAGCTCAATCTCCTAGGACTCACAGGAAACCCCAACCAACTGAAACATCATCCCATACTTTCAAAGCAGACCCCTCTAGATTCAAGTCTTGGGGGGATCTAAGTCAGGAAATAGTAGATGAGAGAGACATATCCAGTCACCTATATCAAGATGAAAGGTCTCTTCCTAATCCTAATGGATGAAAGCAAAAAAGGAATACAAATGATGTTTAGTATGGGCTATGACTGAAACAAGAAAATCAGGCAGAATGACAACAACCTATTTGAACCCCTCATTCTAGAGAAGTGACTAAGAAATCTTGGTCTTGGATGTACCCCTCCAAGGGTGACCATACTTGGAAAAGGTGCCTTGGTTAGGAAGGTCAAAACCCCCCCTCAACTATCAGTAGGAACCCTTCGATTACCAGTATCCATAGGTCAAGTCATAGACAAATTTACATTTGACATAACCAGCGTCTGTAGTAGTGATGACGAGGATCCCATAACTGACTTGCCTATGATTTTTGAAGATTCCTCCTTGCTCATGATTAGGACCTTGTCTTTCAAGTCAGACCATCAAACCCATGAAATAAATATAGTCTATCCCTAGCTCAACGATTACGGCTGACAAAGACCTCCAATTCTAGAAACTTTTGAAAATGATGAGGCACTCTCAAAATTCATGGGATTACATGATATGGTACTGTGAACCCCAATCCTAGACCTGCACAAGCATATCAAACAAACATAATATTAGATCCATATGCAAGTTAGAACTAAGATTCCCCATGCAATTCATCTACAATGCTCAAAATAGGAAAAAAATGAAGAAAAAAACAAGAAAAGTTATTAAATCCAATTTAAGCATGTAAACTCTCAATCCCATGGGGGAATTGGTGCCAATTTGATGTGGAAATTGGCCCTTTCCCAACTCCTTTGCAAGCTTGATGAAGATTGATCCACTTGATGATGATGAACAATGTGCTTCCTTGATGAAATCTGCAATAACCTAGCTATGATGATGGAAAAATGCTATGGAAATGGATGGATTTGCTCTAAATATGAAGATAGTAACTTTGCTCTAAGTTGTGGATCCAAAATACAAAGGAAAGCCTCTTATTTATAGATGAGAATGGTGGAGAATGAGGCAAAACGGATGAATGTGGGATAAAAGACCAACCAATAGCATTAAGCCACTTTTCAACATGTGAGTGGACAAAGGTTGAGCACATTTTGATGAGTGTGCCAATAAATGATATTAGGTGGAATTTCAAATTTATGAAATGACATGTTGGAGGGAGAAAGAAACGACTTAAATGCCACCTGGTTCAATGCCCAAGGACATGTAAGAAATATTGAATGCCTTGTTGGAAGAACAAATCCACTTGGAGGGATTTTCAAACTTGGATGAATATTCCCTTTTTGATGCCATGTTGAGGGAAACTAGCAAATTTAATAAATCAATTAAATGATTTTCTTGTGCAAGTTGCAAAAGATAGAGGATGTGATGGGTTGAGATTAAGATTAATCATGATTTGATTAATTTAAAGAGAGTTTAGTTGATGTGACAACTTGATTTATATTTTTGGGTTGATTTAAAATCAAAGTTGAGAGGAATATGATTTTGACTTAATTAAATAAATATTTTGATTTATTTAATTAAAGGGGGATGATGTTAGATTAAATTAAATAAAGGTTAATTTATTTAATTTAATAGAAAGACTTTAGATATTTAATTAAATAGAATTGATTTATTTAACTGAAGGGGAATTATGATGATTTAATCAAATAAGGTTAATTATTCAATTAAAAGAAGACATTAAGATTAATTAAACAAAAATGATTTATTTAATTAATAAGAAAGAATGCATTAATCAGATAAATTTGATTTATTTAATTAAGAGATGAAATGTGATGAATTCAATCAAATAAAGATTATTTAATTAAATGACTTAGAAAAGGGGATGATTTAGGATGAAGCGATGTTAGTAAAATCAGGATTAGGTGTATAAGACCAATCGGTACATTTTCCATGTCTACATTTTGCCCCTGTTTGAAGCAATGCACCTGTTGCGTTGGTTCAAAGAATAAACCACCACGATCAAAATTCAATTTTATTTTATTTTTCAAATTGCCCCATTGCTGCCCCGACGAGAAGAAACATGTTGCTATATTGCCCCCTCGAGAGATCGGATGAAAAATTTGGATTTTTGGGTGATCTCGCGAAAAAATAGGACAAGGTGCCCGATGGGTCCAGAAAGGCTCTGAGATGCCAAAAACATGCAAAAACATGAAAAAATGATGCAAAACTGCCTTTAGTTGGGTGAAAACGGGCTTGGGGGTCCAAAACCCTAGCTGGACAGCTAAACAGGGTTAAAAAACCCTAAATTTTAGGCTTAAATAGGCCTCGAGGGGCCACTTCCACTTCATTTGCACACTTAGCCTTTAGAGAATCCTGTGATTTAAGCTCTAAGGACTGATCAAGATGGTGCAACGCGTGCTTTCACGACACATTTCCGAGTGTGTGTGAGTGTACTAGAGGCTTCACGACTCAGGACCAGTGGTATGTCATCTTGTCCTGACTTTGTTTTTCAATTTTTGAGTGCATTTATTAGGGTCTAGGAGTCAACAAAGTCAAGCGATGCTAAATAGCATCGCTAAAAAGCTTAAATCGGTGCCGCATAGGCTTAAATTGTGCCACAGATGAGAGTTGCACCGCAGTGGCAGAGTTTAAAAATTAGGGTTTTGATGCAAAGTGCGATGCATATGCACATAGCGCCGTGGTGGTCCTATTTAAAATTTAGGGTTAGGGGTCAAACTAGGTTGCTGACAAACTGCTCCGCGATGGCAGCGTTTGGAACTTTTTGGCTTCCAGTGGCGTAGTTTAAAAGTTTCAAACAACAACGCATATGCGGATAGCAATGCAATTGCAATTTTGGTCGTGCAAACTTCAAGCAAGATTCTGATTTTTCACGAAACTTGACGCAATGACTTTACTAATGTAGGAGGACATGGAGCCAGTTCATTCATGAGAGCATAGGTCATCCATCTTGGCTAGATTGAATTAGGATCCTCCTTTGGATGAGGTGCTCTAGGAGCACCTAGGAGCGATCCAATTATGGTACATCGCTGATGCACCTCCTGTTCAGACACACTTAGGGATGATGACAACATTGTCGGAGTGTTGGCATAGCGAGACATCTTTGTTCCACCTCATAGGCAAGGCTATAATGACCTTGGAGGATGTGTGGCACATTCTGCATTTGTTGATCCATGGAGAGAGAGTGATCTATGATGTGGAGGTCGACAGGGACACTTGTTATGATATCATGGGCATGGACGATATTTTCTTTTCAGAGGGCTAGATCAAGCTCGAGTGGTATAGGCATGTGGTATTGCCATTTAGATTGATAGTAGTTGTGATCATTTCGAGACTCGTGGCACAAGACCAACGCGAGCGATACTTCAACCCTGGATGGGGGCTTGCTTGGGAGTGGATGCTCCAACGGAGGGAGTGCTTCGCCTGGGGTTCAGTGATGCTGACTTCCCTGTACCATGATCTTCACGAGTTCGCTTACTACGATAGCAGGTCCATCAGCTCAGGAGTCACCCTACTGCATATTTGGGCTTGGGAGCACATTATTGTGCTTTTCCCTGTGAGAGTCATTCCCATTGACATGGAGCTAGATGACCCAGTCATTTGGAGATATAGGGGTGGACTTTCATTTTCACATACATGAGAAATAGGTATTCGGCACTGGCGGCGGGTCATCAACGAGATGACGGTTTTCACATGGAGGCCCTATCTCGGATTGCCAGCTTGGTACGATGATGCCCATCAACTATTTTTCTCTAGGCAGGACCGATTGATGCATGGCTGTGAGCATACGACAATCGAGAGATATCTTCTAGATCACGTAGCGCGATAGTTTGGGGACACACAGGACTGATCCTATGACTAGTACATGGCCATTTTTGCATGTACTACGAGGGAGATGACATGGGCTCAGATGATCCCAACAACGGATGCAGTATATAGTTTCATGCAACTAGTGGCCAGGCCATGGCCTTATGATCAGGGACAGGAAGACCCAGGAACCACACAGGCGTACAGAGATTGGTTTCATCCTCCAGTTTGATTGACAGTGCCAAGTGCACATATTCTAAGGAGGAGACCTAAAGGTTGAGGTGCAGGGCATAGGCAGGGCCAAGCAGGCAAGGGAGATGGGTTCGACGATGAGGATGGGGATGGTGGTAGAGGCAGAGGTAGAGGAGGAGGTGGCACACCTCCACAACATCCAGAGTAGCAACCTGAGCAACACATAGATGGTCATCAGGACTAGGACATGCGACAAACACCACCCAAGGATGGTCATTAGGATCAACCACCCGTCCAACTACCATCACAGCTGACCCCTAGGGATGGGTAGATTTTGCAGCTTTAGGCTCAGATACAGGGTTTACAGGGATAGGTTGCTTCATTGACATATGAGAGAGATCAACTGAGGACTAAGCGGGACTAGGCTGTTCAACAAAGACAGGCTACGGAGCTCAGGGCTGCATAGGAGACGAGCTAGAGACAACATCTTGAGAGCATGGCTGCATCCTCCTCTCGAAACACAGTTTCATTACAAGCATACAGTGAGGCAGTCTGAGAGGTCGATTATTACAAAGTTCATTATCATTCGGCCATGCCTCGAGCATCTCGAGTTGACCCAGACTATTCTTAGCAGATAGGATACCGGCCTCCAGAGGATCAGGGAGAGAGGCCGCTTGGCGAGGGGAGCAGAAAATAGGACTAGCTCATTTTTAATCAGAGACAATATTCTTTTTGCGATCCATAAGCCTATTTTTTGATAGCCCCATGGGCAATTTGTACTATATTGATTGATATACACACTTGATTCTAATTTTGTACCATGACAATGTATTATTATTTTGATGATATATGAGATGATATGAGATGATTCGATCCGATATATGATGTGTGATGTGTTCTATTTGATTTATGCATTATGTGTGGATGCTTTCACTTTCTATATATGATGGTTTATATGTGATGCAATGATTCTATCTTATGTGACGCAATGCGATGCATGTTTCTATATGATGATGTGATGGATGCATTTCTTTTTTAGTATCTTTTCTTATGCACTTTTAATGATGATGTATGGATAATGCAAATGTTATGATATGCAAATTATTAGACTAAAAAATCTATATTATGCACCTAATGAATGATGATGAAATGTATGAGATGCAATCTTTTTCTTTTTCAATGTATGCATTTATGGATGACGCAAATGAATGATATGATGCATTTAATGATAATGTTTATGTATATGACATGATATGGTATGATAATGCTTATATGATGGTGCAGACAAATGATATGTATGTGATGTTTATATGATTACGTAACAGATGCAAATGAATGATATTATGATGTATGCAATGGATGCTTTGATGATGTGTATGATATGAGTTAATAATGCCTATGTGATGATTCTTTTATGCTTATGTAATGAATGCAAATGTATGGTTTATGAGATGCTTAGAATAACCAATCTATATTATGCAATGATGAAAAAATGCAATGCATGCAAGATGATTTAATGTTTCCTATATGATATGATATAATATGATATTATGCTAATAGTTTGTGGATGCAGGATGGATGCATTAGCGATGATTTGTGATTAACTGTCATTGTACCATGTTAGCGCGAAAACAAGATAGAAGAAAGTAGAGGATCCAACAAGTCACAAGATGATGACAATGATGATGATGACGATGATGATGATGATGATGATGATGATGATTTTCTTACTCGGGATTGGAACTTTAAAAGGTCCATTTACCTTATGTTTAATAATACACATAGGAATGATGCATCAAGGTATACAAAACCAGGATGGCGTTGTACCTAGTGTGATGGAATTTGACTTGACAATCAAATGGGAGTACTCATGTTCACACCTGGCATACAAAATCTTATTTAAAATGCAGTTCCGATATTCCAAGCTTCTCAAACCAAAACATAGGAAGGAAATCCTTCTTATGTGGTGAACAAGACACCTAAAACATCCTCCCTACACCCAAACAAAGCACACATGACCAAGTTATATTACAAGAATATCTAGCAAGCACAACAAATGAAAAGATAATGATCGTTGCCCCATTCCTGTCTCTCTAAATCCTTTTGTTTGGACATCATCAAGAGGTCATCAAAATAAACGCAAATAAGATAAGTGAAAAGAAAAAGATAAAGTAAACAAACAAGCTAATGTTCTTCATACCACTAGCCAAGACTAAACTATGTTGATGCCTGATGTTGATGTCCATTGTAGGAAGGATGCATCCTAGGACATGATGATATCAGATGATTGATTTGAGATTGATTGGATGATTAGCTATTGGCACAAAGAGTTGACCAACTTGTTTACTTACTGACTTAGACTTGAGACTTTGATGCTTTGAGTTTTCACTTTTGACCTACTAGACTTGTTTCTGACTGTTTCACCAAAGGTTGAGGATGCCGATTGATTTATTATGAATGATGTTTATTGCAGGTGAAAGCAAGGTGGGGATGGATGGATTTTTTCAAATATTTGGATGTTTTTGAAGTTTTGAAATATTTTGAGGTTGTTTTTTGTTTTTTTTTTGAGATTTTGAAAATATTTTGATTTTTTGAATTTTCAAATGTTTTGGGGTTTTCTGAGATTTTGACCAAGAGACTAACCTAAAGACCTATCCTAGGGGCCTCGGGGGCTGATCAACAAATTAGCCTTGCCTACGTTATACACGTAGAGACCACGTAGTTCAACTAACACATAATCAATTATTGATGAGATATGAACAAATGAATTACCAGTTTATTATGATGAAACCCTAAAGGATTGACCTAAGTGTATTGGGGGAAGATAAAAGATCAACCTTGCCTACGTTTAGAGCTTAGAGACCTGTAGTTTGACAAGACGATTCTATTTTTGACTTTTTGACTGACCTTTTGACTTGTTTTTGGATTTTGATATGTTTTGGATGTTTTTGGAGTTTTTGATTTTGGGAAGACCTCAAGAATATACACGAACCCAATCCAATGAGAACATGCCCCCAACACGATGCAATAGACTACCCCGATAAAGGCAGGAAAAACTAACCTTGAGAATGGGCCGAGTAGTACCATGGAGGGATCATGACACGAACACAAGACCAAGCTATGATGCAAATGCAGATGATGGATGGAGATATAGGATGCAATGGATGATGAAAGCATAATGGATGAATGATGCAAAATGAGCCACTGAGATCTTGGTGGATGGAAAGTTCTTATTTACTAGGCACCTGTTTGCTAGGTTTTCACCAAGGTACTTGCTCACAACACCACTGAAGTGGTTTTTACTAGAGGACGATTTTTCTCTTTACTATTTTTGATCCTTTTTTTGATTTTTTTTAGAATTTTATGCTTTTTTTAATTTATTTTTGTTGTCACCAAGATGCCTGATTGCTAGGTTTTCATCAGGGTGACCATTTTTTCAGGACATTTTCTAATTTTTTTGTATTTTTGGTTTTACACCTTGAAAGATTAGGCATAATTTTTTTGAGATGAGAGCTATTCATGCACTCCTGCAGAGGCTAACCTTCTAGAGTTGATAATTGATATGCCCCTGACTTGTAGCTTGTTGTGATGATGAAAGGTTCCAACCAGTTGGATTCAAATTTACCCTTGCTCTCTGGATTTGGTACGTTCTTCTAGTTTTCCTTCAACACAAGCTCTCTGGCTTGAAATGTTCGAATCCTAATCTTCTTGTTGTAACTTTGCTTGAGTCGGTTTTGATAGACTTGTAAATGGTTTAAGGAATCCATACGCCGCTCATGTAGTAATTCCAACTCATTCAGTCTTGATACCCAATATTCTTCATTTGTGATGAGGTTCTGCAGTGATATTCTCAATGACAAGAGCTCGATCTCGATGGGGAGTATGGCTTCTGATCCATAGACTAGGGAGAATGGGGTGGCACCTGTTGGTGTGCAGATGTTGGTTCGATAGGGCTATAAAGTGGGATTTAGCTATAGGTGCAAGTCACAACTTGCGCATTGACGGTTTTCTTGAGGATTTTTAGAATGGTCTTGTTGGTGGCTTCTACTTGGCCATTGCCTTGGGGATAATACGGAGTGGAAAAGCGATGTTGGATTTTGAATTTTTGGCAAAGGTCATAGACATCCTGATTCTTGAAAGCTGACCCATTATCTGAGATAATGGCTTTGGGGACACCATCGCAGCATATTAAATAGTTCAGGATGAACCTGGATATCTGATTTCTAGTGATGTAGGTCATGGGGATGGCTTCCACCCACTTCGTGAAATACTCAGTGGCGGTGATGATGAACTTGTGTCCGTTGGATGAGGTGGGGGTGATTTTTCCAACAAGATTGAGCCCCCACTGCGAAAAAGGCCATGGTGTGACAATCAGATGGAACTCCAGAGCTGGTGCATGGATGAGGTCCCCATGTTGCTGACATTGTAAACACCTTTTAACATAGTCATGTGCTTCTCTTTCCATTGTTGGCCAATAGTACCTTGTCCTCATCAATTTCTTAGCCAAGGTTATTCCACTCGAGTGTGAACCACAAATTCCATTATGTACCTTAGTTAAAGTAGTCAAGGCTTCCTCAACATTTAGGCAATGTAACAAGGTTCCTTCGATGCTTCTACGATAAAGGGTATCTCCTAGGATGACAAAACAAGATGATCTTTTGACAAAGGCTCTTTTGAGGTTCGAGGTTATGTCTGCGGGGAGGAATCCTATTCTCAGATAAGTGTATATATCATGGTACCAGGGATCATCAGGACCAATGATTTCACACAAAAATCTAGAATCTAATACCTTGAATGTGGGCACGAGAAGCTACTCTACGAGGAATTCTTGTGTTGGGACATTGCGTGGGATTTCTAGGAGTGATCCAATTGTAGCCATGGCGTCTGCTACTCGATTATTTGCTCTTGGTAGCTGCTCAAATGAGATATCAATGGAATCCTTAAGACTTTCCACCAAATTTTTGTAGGGAGTCAACTTGTCATATTTTGTTTGGTACTCATTGTTTACCTGGTTGATTATGAGCTTTGAGTCCCTGTATACCTTGAGTGCCATTATCTACCATTGCACTGCAATTCTTTGCCCTATGACAGGAGCTTCATATTCGACGATGTTATTTGTGCAGGGGAATGACAGTTTGTTGATTTAGGTATACAATCTCCCTGTGGAGTGATGAAGAAAATCCCTGCTTCTGATCCATGTTGTGTATAGGAGCGATCAAAATATATTTTCCAATGGTCTTCCACACTCAAGTTGAATATTGATTCGTCAGGGAATTCTGATAGAAGTGGATTTTCTGCATATATGGGTGCTTTTTCCTTTTGATCTGCGATGACTTTCCCTTTGATAGCTTTTCCTTCCACATACTCAATATCATGCTCTATGAGAATCATAATCCATTTTGTTGTCCGCCCTGTGAGAGTTGCTTTGGATAATAGGTACTTAATAGGGTCTATCTTTGCAATGAGTTTGATTTGGTGGGCTAGCATGTAATGTCTGAACTTTTGAGTTGCAAAGACAACTACCAGGAAAGCTTTTTCAATGGGTGTGTATTTCAGCTCATGTCCCACCATTTTTCTGCTGATGTAATATATGGCTCTCTCTTTTCTAGTTTCATTGTGTTGGGCTAAGAGAGTGCCGAGAGCTCCTGCTGTTGCTGATATGTATAAGATCAAGGGTTTGCCTAGGATGGGTGGCATGAGTACTGGTGGTGTGAGTAAATAATCCTTGATCTTATTGAAGGCCTAATCACATTTTTCATCCCATTTGGATGCTACCCCCTTGTGGAGTTGATGAGAGTACGAGATTTGCTTGTCTGCCAATTGTGCTATGAATCTGCAGATTGACTGGAGTCTTCCTTGTAGGCCTCTTAGTTGTTTCAGTATTTTAGGTGCCTCCATTTCCAATATTTCCTTAACCTTGGTTGGATCTACCTTAATTCCTCTCATGGGTACGATGTAGCCTAGGAGTTTTTCTGATTGGACCCCAAAGACACACTTTTTTGGGTTTAAGCAGACCTTGTACTTTTCAAGTCTATCAAAGATGGCACTTAATTCTGCTATATGATCTCATCTTTTCTTTGACTTGGCCAATATATCATCCATGTAATCCTCCAAAATTTTATAGATCATATCATGGAAGATTAGTGTCATGGCTCTTTGATAGGTCACGTCTGCATTCTTCAGCCCAAATGACATCATGTTCCAGCAATATGTCCCCCATGGACAAATGAAGGAAATTTTATGTTGGTCCTCTTTTGCTATCATGATTTGGTTATATCTCGAGAATCCATCCATCAAGGATAACATCTCATGCCCTACTATCATATCCATAATCATATTGATGTTTATAAGTGGAAATTCATCCTTGGGACATGCCTTGTTTAAGCCTCTAAAATTCGTGCAGATACAGATGCCCCTAGTGGGCTCTGAGACAGGTACAAGATTAGAGACCCACTATGGATAATCTATCGGCCATATGAATCTTGCATCTAGGATATTTTGTAATTCCATTTTGACCAACAAAGCTATCTAGGGATGCATTTTCCTTAGCTTTTGTTTCACAGGTTTTGCTTCAGGATACACAACTAGGTGATGAATCACAACCTCTGGATCAAGTCCAAGCGGGTCGGCATAGGTCCATGAAAATTTTACCTTTCTTTCTCTTAGGAACACAACTAGGAGTTCCTTTTCTTCCATTAAGAGAGACTCTACATAGAATGTTATGTGTGGTACCTCTTCTGTTCCCAAGTTGACCGGATTGCATGTTTCTACCAGAACAACTGACTTCTCCTAATGGATGGAACTGAGAGGAATATTGAATCCTTCATCCTCCAATGCCTCAAAGAGGTTTTAACCATTGGATATGTCCTTTATTTTTACTGTTTTTGAGTCAAAGAGTGCCATAGTGTGGTTTTCACTCAGAGGTCTAGAGATTATTCTTAAGTTTTTGCTTTTGCGACTAAAGGATTCAATCGTTTCCCCGTAATAGGCATGTGTGTCTAGTATGATGTCAAATCTAGCCTTATGATCTCTACATGGTATAGTATCCTATAGTCCTATGAATTCCAAGAGTGCCTCATCATTTTTGAATGTGTCTAGAACCAGTGGCCCTCGTTGGTCGTAATTGATGAGCTAGGGGTAGACTAGGTTTATTTCATGGGTTTGAATAGTTGACTCAAATGACAAGGTACTAATCACGAGGAGAGAGGCATCTTCGAAAAGCATAGGTAAATCAGTTATGGCATCTTCCTCATCACTACTACTAAAAATGTTGGTTATGTAAAATGTGAAGTTGTCTATGACTCAGCTTGTGGATATGGGTAAGCGAAGTTCAACTGCTGTTAGCTGAGGGGGAGTCTTGATTGCTTTAACTGGGGGGCCAGGGTACATTCGAGGCCAAGATTTCTCATGCGCGTCTCAGGAATGATGGGCATTAGGAGACCATTATCATTATGTCCAAGTCTCTTATTTCTGTCATAGCCCATACTAAGCATCATTTACAGTCCCTTACTACTTTCATCCATAGGAAGATCTGACACGGGTCTTTCATCTTGGTATAGCAAGCTTGATATGTCTCTTTCATCCACTACTTCTCGACTTAGGTCTCCCCAACTTCTGAATCTAGAAGGGTTAGCTCTAAAAGTTTGGGATGATGTTTCAGTTGGTTGGGGTTGCCCATGAGACTTAGGAGATTGAGGTAACTCTCCTACCATGAAAGTACCTTTCTTCATTTTATAATCCCAACACCTGTTGTCTTGGACAATGACTTTGATTTCAGAAATATTAGGGATGGTGGGTGTCTTTGTCTCAGGAGGCCAAAGTAGCTGGGTCTATATATGGGGTTGAAGGGCCTTCATCATTTTTCGACACTTGGGGGATTTTATAATATTTTGCTTCTAGGCTCTTGTAGTAAGAAAAGGGTTTGGGATCCCCATGAATCACGACCTCTTAGTTTTAGTATGTGAATTTGACACACTGATGGAGGGTTGATGCCACTGCTTGCATCCCGTGGATCCACGGTCGTCCCAGGAGAATGTTGTAAGGAAAATCAAGGTCAAGGACTTGGCAAATGGTTTCCATGATGGCTGGACCTACTTGAATAGGGAGTTGGATAGTGCCTTGGGACACTCTTTCTTGATCATCATAAACCCTAATTATGATGCCTTTTCCTTTTTCAATGGATTCCTCTGAGATTCCTAGATTATTTATAAGCTTGAGGGAACAGATGTTTAGACCTACACCCCCATCCACCAAGACTCTTTTAACTTTGTTCTTATCAACTAGGACCTCAAGGTGGAGTGCACAATTGTGAGACGGTTGGGTGGGAAAGTCTTGATCGAAGAATGTGAGGAGATTTTGGGTGATAATGTTTTTGACCATAGCTTGGAATTGTTTAGCATCGAGATCCACGAAGATGGTGGATGAAGCCAATGCTTCCTTGAGGATCTTTCTATGTGCGGGTGATATCTTCAGTAACTCCATGATGGAGACCTGAGCAAGGGTTCTCTTCAACTGATCTAAGACATTGTAACCACTAGGAACATATTTTGGATTTGAGGTAGATGTCCTAGGTGGTTGTGATGACCCAAAAATGGTGATTTTTCTGCTGCGTGTGGTGACTCCACAATCAACTTTGGCTCCTTTGATGTTAATGACAGTGACCCATTCATCTAGAGATGTGACATGGTCGTACACATGGTTCACATTGGTGCAATTTTTCTTTCTTTTATCATTGTTATGATTTCCCTTGTTATGATCGGGCATCAGATTCGTGTAGATCTTTAAGTCTTGGTTTCCTACCGATTGTTCCACATTTATGATTTTGTCATCTATGAGGTCTTGGATCAAGTTTTTCAACTTCATGCAATTAGTAGTTGTATGCCCCTTGATTTTGTGGAAATCACAAAGGTGATTTTCATTGTACCATGGCAATTTTACCAAGGGCTCTTGATAGTTGTCATAGGTGGGAACTGTGATGAGTTTCTCCTGCACCAATATTTTCATGATAGATTCAGCCGATTCCTGAAGGGGTGTGTACTTTTGCTTGGGAGAATTTTTGTTTCCCTGAGGTGGTCTGCCTTGATTGTCCACATTGTTGACTGTCTGGTTGTTTGACTACTGTGTGATAGTGTTGGCTTGTCGATTGTTTTTATTGTTGGATTGTGGTTGTTGAGGTGCTTGTGTGTTTTGTCGAGGAGCATTGATGACAACTTTGGCATCGACAACACCATCGTTGGTAACATTCCTATTTTTCACCCATGTGTGAGGTTTGTCGTTATGGCTGGTGGATGGGCAACTTTCTTGATAAGAAGGTATTCCCCCTTGTGAGATAAGGGCTTGTTCAATATTGAGTGCCTTGGTTGTAGGTTGTGATGCATTGCATCTTGAGATGGAATGACAAGAGTCCTTCAAGATTTGTGATAATGGTGCTCACTTGTTGTTCCTCCAACATGGCCCATTTGCTTCTATTGGATTTTGATTGCCATCGTTGCTAGAATGAAGTAAATGTCTCTCCCTTGGATTGTTTCATAGCTGACAATTCTTCCAGGCTCACATCCATAGCTATGTTGAAGACATAGTTTTGTATGAATGTGTCCATGATTTCCTAGAATTTCTTGATTCCTGAGAGACGATAAAACCAGTCGATGGACGGTCTTGCCAAACTCTAAGGGAATAGTCGCATTAGGTAAGTTTCATCGTATGTGACTTCCATGCAATGTACTTGGAATTCCCTAATGTGATCTTCAAGGTTTCCTGTCCCATGATATTTGTCAAATTTTGCGATCTCAAATCCTTTTGGGAATGGTTTCATGATAATGCTCCCGTTGAATGGATAGGGGCACAAGTTCTTTGGTGGCTTTGTGGTTTTCCTTGATTGAAGATCGAGCACTTGTTGTGAAAGAAATTTGATTTGTGCCGATACATCATCTTGAGGATTAGGGGGTGGGATGAAGGTGTTCTACGATGGCTCAATTATTGGAGGGATGGGTGGATTGGTTGGTGTGTTGGTGGATGGTGTTTGAAAATTTTGTTGTGCTAAGTATGCTTGTAATTGCTATTGTACCAACAACGATTGTTGTTGGTCCTGTTGTTGTTGCACTAATAATGCCTGTTGTTGAGCTTATTGTTGTTGTTGTGTTAACAACGCTCTTTTTTGGGCTGCTTCTTGCTGCTCTTGGTATTGTTGCAATGCTAGCTGGTATGCTTGATGTTGCACGAGGTATTTTGCTTGCACCTATTCCTATGCTTGTGCTTGTGTTGGTTGGGCAGCCTGAGCAACTTGCATGGCTTGAGCAACTTGAGCAGTTTGCATTGCTTGTTGAGTGGTTTGCATTTGTTGCGTAGCTTGGTATTGTTGGAGTGTCTTTTGGTAGGCTTGGTGAGCTTGTAGTGACATGTTGTACTGGTTTGGTGTATTTGGATTTGGCGGTGGTGGTGGTGGATTTAGGATGTTAGATGTGGTGGTGAGTGGTTGGGATGTGTTTTGAGTGATCGTGGTTGTTGGTGTGATTGAGGTGCTAGGTCCTTGAGAGACCGTGTTTTGGGGTGTTGGGATTGATGTCATTTCCTGGATGGATACCATTTGTTGTTGTGATATTAGTGGTATATTTGGAGGATTAGATGCAACGATTTGATTGGTGTTTGATAGATTGACTTGGATTGATTGATTTGTGTTAGGTAAAGGGGGGAGACCTAAACCAAGAAATGATGTTGATGTTGGTAGTGGAGGCAATGGTGGCGGAGGTGGTGGTGGAAGTGATGGAATTGGTGGAAGGTTCCCTAGAGTAGATGAAGATGAGGCCCAAAAAAGTCCACTTGGTTCGAATAGGCCTGCTTGTACCAATGGGAGGGAGACTTGGGTGTCAAGGGCATATGTCAGTGTTGCATGGAAAGATGTGTTGTTGGAATCATGGAATGTGAGTGGGACATATTGGTGGAGGGGATTTTGAGGAATGGTGATTGATGTACCTGTGATGGTATTGGAATCCAAATTCTGATTATTGATAAGGGGATGTTTTTGAAGGGAATGGAGTAACAAACTCCCCTTTTTAACAATAGGTTGCATGGTGGCAATGGATGATATGGATTACGGAATGGGTTGAACGACGCTTTGAGTGGGTGAGGTGAATGGTACAAGCGACATGAAAGGATTCTCCACAATAGTGATCACATCAAAATCAAAAGGAAGTTTAGCTCCTTTTATCAATTCAAGCATGTATTGGGAAGGGTTTAGTTTTATCATGGTCTTGACAAGTCTGTGGTTGTTAGGGTTTTGAAGCATTTCATTGATCTCATCTTTGGTCATCCCCAAGTTGGTGATGTCTTCCACTTGCCCTTCCTCTTGAGGATCTTGTGTTATAAGAGAAAGATCGGGTAGTGGGTTGCTAGGTCCAACAAGATTGATCTCAGGTGTAGTTTGACTTAGGTCGCTTGAAGTTGATGTTTCTTTGTTGTTCTCCATGTTCTTCTTATGTTTTGATCTCGTTTGAACTATAAAATAGGGATCAATTTTCAAGAATTTTGGAGATGAATCTCTATTTCTTTAGATTGATCTAACTTTTAGGAACAAAAAGAGAATCTCTAGGATGATTAAGGATCAATGGTGTGACGGTGAAATGGGTGAAAGATAGATGATATGGATGACTAAACTCTTATAAGATCTTGAGGGGGATGCTAGACTTTTGGGACTTTTTGGATTCTTAGATTCTCTGATTTTGTTTTGATTTTGATTTTGACCTTGATTTGGTTTCAAATTGTTTTTATTTTTGGAATTGGATAATGAACAAATAGATCCCAAGATGTTGGATGTTATCTATGGGATAGACTTGCTCACAAGATGATAATTTGACTAAGTGTAGGGAGAAGGATGCATCTACCCACACCTAACCAAACAAGATGATTTGATGATAATTCAACTAAGCATATGGAGAAGGATACATGTACACAAACCTAGCCAAACAAAATGTTTTGATGTTTGATTCAAGGATTTGCCAAAAAGTCTAGCAAAAAGGATGGTTTGAATATTTTCAAGAGTTGTTGGTGAGATGATTTTGATTTATGTTTGAAAGATGGATGGAGATTTGATTTGATCCTATGTGTACCTAAAAGGACTCTTGTTTACAAGACCTCGGTGTTGAAGAACATGCAATACTTCCGATACAAGATGCTCAAATTGCTGAAAAAGACCTGGATTTTGACAAGAGTAAAATGAATACAAATTTGGATTGTTCCTTGATGCATGTTTGTAAAAATTGAAGGTCAATATTTCCTTGAATTCATAAAGCATAGACAATCTTTTCTTGCGAGCTTTTTGACCGAGACCTTTGGATTTTGGTTTTCGAACTTTGATCTTTTGGGAAATCATTTGGAAGAGTACATGTGTGAGTTTCAATTGTTCTTTAGCTTTGCTTAATGACTTCATTTTACCACAAAAAATTCTTGATTAGATTCTCAAACTAGATGTCTAATGTCCTAACTTCTTATCATCCCACAAAAGTGGAAATCAAGGAAATGAAGGCAAAAGTTTCCTATTGTTGAATTTAGTGAGAAATTTGAGATGTAAATTCAAATGCTTAGAAACCTCTAAGGATAGAATCCCTAGGGCAAGTAATAGCACTTAAATTTTTTCAAAGGCATTTGCTTCCTAAAGGGTTTGTAATTTGATGTTCATGTTGAATTTTTGTTTTCCAAATGTTTTCACTTCAAGCAAAGTGTTTTGTTTCCAAGAACATGCACAACCCTATGGATGAAAAGACAATATTTGTTGAATCCCCACTTGGATAAATGTAGCTATGCCTACTCTTAGCGGGTGATTAGATGCTTGAACACACTAGCTCCCCTACATGATACACACTTCTCGGGTCAGCCAAGCATCAATTCCCATGAAACTCCCATGGCATACTTTTCATTTCTACTAAGAGCCGTAAAAATGTGGGGCGGCTTCAAAACAACCATTCTTGCACCAACAAATAGATCAAGGATTTTGGCCTTTATAAACAAAGGTTCTAGTAGGGGTATTTTGTTCATGGGGGATCATCCATGCGGCAAGAGACCATTGCTGCCCTTCTCATCAAAACAATCCTCGTGATACTTGCCTTTCCTCAAGTACCCACACTTATATACCGGTTGGAAGTCGCTTGGCTTTAGCGTGTTCCTAGTTGGGTCGTTCTCTTGGGTGATTACTTTTTCCCACAAGGTAGGCCCTCTAAGATAACACAAAAGCGAGAAAAAACATATGTAGTTCAATCGATCTTTGTTGAGAAACAAAGAGAGAACACACACGATATATTCCACTCACACTCGCAAGTTTTGTCCAATTTTAAGAACCCAAATGAAGTGTGGAGGCAATCACTTACACAACTTAATATCACAAAAATCCTTTTGATTCTGAAGATCATCATGAGGCGCGAGAGAAGTGCATACGTCTTTTAGATGATATTACTTTGGTTAGGTGATTACAAAACATAGATGCACATGTTCATTTTAATCATTCAAAGCAAGAGTGAATTCTTTTTAAGCACCAAAAGGAAAAGTGAAAGTTGCTTGTTCAATTGTTAACCTTTAAACAAAATCTAGTAAATTTTCCTAAAGTTCTTTTTAATCCTTTTGTCTTGTTCTTTTTAAACCCAAATTGAAATCTATTGAGTCCTAACAACATGAAAGATAGCAAATCATTAGGAGAGGGATTACAATTTCTCCCAAAAGCGTTTAAAAACACTTGATACAATAAAGAAATGATGCTATAATTCAAACTTTTCCTTGCTCCTCTCTTGACTCCACCTACAAAAAATGATTAGTCCAAGAAACATAGAGGCAAAAAATAGGTTAATAGCTCAAAATAATCAAAGGAAAAAAGGCACATGTCAAAAATAACTTGAAATTCAACTTTTTACCCCACCCCAGCGATACAACCCACATATGAGTTGTAGTTTGAAGAGGTCAGCGGTGCTATATGGTGCCACTAGGACTAACAATGATGCTCTATAGCAGGGACAAAGAGTGCAATTGCGGTGCTATTTTGGCAAGCGACGCTATTTGAAATTTGGGAACCAATGACAGAGAAATGGCCCAGCGTCAAAGTTTGAAAATTTGAATTTTTGGGTGGGAAGACCTCAACGACGAAGTTTAGAGTTTTCAGTGTCACTGTATGGCACTGCTGGACTGGTTAGTGTCGTTGTATGGCATTGTTGGACTGATAGCGGTGCAGTTTCCTTGTGACACAAAAGTTAACAAAAAACCACATAATTTTTGAGAAAAACGTGTTGAAATCTTCAAATTCGCCCTCCTAGCGCAAAAATGTGAACCCCAATCCTAGACCTCACAAACATAGCAAATAAACACAATATTAGATCCATATGCAAGTTAGAACTAAGATTCCCCATGTAATTCATCTACAATGCTCAAAATGGGAAGAAATGAAGAACAAAACAAGAAAAACTATTAAATCCTATTGGAGCATGCAAACTCTCAATCCCATGGGGGAATTGGTGCCATTTTGATGTGGAAAATGGCCCTTTCTCAACTCCTTTGCAAGCTTGATGAAGATTGATCCACTTGATGATGATGAACAATGTGCTTCCTTGGAAAAATTTACAATAACCTAGCTATGATGATGGAAAAATGTTATGGAAATGGATGAATTTTCTCTAAATATGAAGATAGTAACTTTTCTCTAAGTTGTGGATCCAAAATACAAAGGAAAGCCTCTTATTTATAGATGAGAATGGTGGAGAATGAGGCAAAAAGGATGAATGTGCGATAAAAAACTAACCAATAACATTAAGCCACTTGTCAACATGTGAGTGGACAATCGTTGAGCACATTTTGATGAATGTGCCAATAAATGATATTAGGTGGAATTTCAAATTTATGAAATGACATGTTGGAGGGAGAAAGAAATGACTTAAATGCCACTTGGCTCAATGCACAAGGACATGTAAGAGATATTGAATGCCTTGTTGGAAGAACAAATCCACTTGGAGGGAGATTTTCAAACTTGGATGAATATTCCCTTTTTGATGCCATGTTGAGGGAAATTAGCAAATTTAATAAATCAATTAAATTATTTTCTTGTGCAAGTTGCAAAAGCTAGAGGATGTGATGGGTTGAGATTAAGATTAATTTAAAGAGAGTTTAGTTGATGTGACAAATTGATTTATATTTTTGGGTTGATTTAAAATCAAAGTTGAGAGGAATATGATTTTGACTTAATTAAATAAAGATTTTGATTTATTTGATTAAAGGGAGATGATGTTAGATTGAATTAAATAAAGGTTAACTTATTTAATTTAATAGAAAGACTTTAGAGATTTAATTAAATAGAATTGATTTATTTAACTAAAGGGAAATTATGATGATTTAATCAAATAAGGTTAATTATTCAATTAAAAGATGTTAGGATTAATTAAACAAAAATGATTTATTTAATTAATAAGAAAGAATGACTTAATTAGATAAATTTGATTTATTTAATTAAGAGATGAAATGTGATGAATTTAATCAAATAAAGATTATTTAATTAAATGACTTAAAAAAAGGGATGATTCAGGACGAAGCAGTGTTAGTAAAATCAGGATCAGGTGTATAGGACCAATCAGTACATTTTCCATGTCTACAGGTACTATATTGAGATCACAAGGTTGAGTTCGGCATCATACTGGACACACATGCCTATTACGGGGAAATGATTGAATCCTTTAGTCACAAAAGTGGAAATCTGAGAATAATCTCTAAGTCTTTGAGTGAAAACCACACTGTGGCATTCTTTGACTCGAAAATAGTAAAAATAAAGGACATATCCAACGGTGAAAACCTCTCTGAGGCGCCGGAGGATGAAGGATTCAATCTTCCTCTCATTGCAATTCATCAAGAGAAGTCAGCGGTCCTAGCAGAAAAATGCAATCTAGTTAACTTGGGAACAAATGAACTACCACACAACATTCTATGCAGAGTTACTTCTCACAGAAGAACAAGAAATTTTGGTTGCATTCCTGAAAGAAAGAAATAAAAACTTTGCATGGCACTATGCTGACATGCGTGGGATCGACCCAAAGGTTGTGGTTCATCACCTAGCTATGTATCCTAAAGCGAATCCCGTCAGACAAAAGCTCAGAAAGATGCATCCTCAAATTGCATTATTGGTCAAAATGGAATTGCAAAAACTCCTAGATGCAGGGTTCATATGACCAATAGATTATCTAGAATGGGTCTCAAACCTTGTACCTATTTCAAAGCCCGCTAGGGGCATTTGCATCTGCATAGACTTCATAGATCTAAACAAGGCATGCCCCAAGGATGAATTTCTGCTACCAAACATTGATATGATCATGGATATGATGACAAGACATGAAATGTTATCTTTGATGGATGGATTCTCAGGCTGCAACCAGATCATGATAGTTAAAGAGGACCAACATAAAATGACCTTCACTTGCCCATGGGGGACCTATTGTTGGAATATGATGTCGTTCAGGTTGAAGAATGCAAGAGTAACCTACCAGAGGGCCATGAAACTAATCTTTCATGACATGATCCACAAAATTGTGGAAGATTACATGGATGATATATTGGCCAAATCTAAGAAAAGACAAGATCACATAACAATGAACTGGGCTCCATCTTTGATAGGTTAGAGGAATACAAAGTCAGACTAAACCCAAAGAAGTGTGTCTTTGGAGTACAATTAGGGAAACTCCTTGGGTACATCATGTCCATGAGAGGAATGGAGATAGATCCTGCTAAGGTCAAAGCCATTCATAGAGCAACTAGCAGATAAGGCTGTCCCCTATTCTCATCTACTCCACAAGGGGGTAGCATACAAGTGGGATGAAAAGTGTGATCATGCCTTCAATAAGATCAAAGAATACTTACTCACATCACCAGTCCTTATGCCTCCAATTGTAGGAAAACTTTTGATCTTATACATATCAGCAACAACGACAACCCTCAACACTCTCCTAGCACAACATGATGAAAATGGAAAAGAGAGAGCTATCTACTATATCAACAGAACCATGGTGGTCCATGAGCTGAACTACACATCTATCGAGCAAGCCTATCTAGCAGTTGTATTTGCAGCTCAAAAGTTCAGGAATTACATGCTAGCCCATTAGATAAAGCTTATCGCAAAGATAGATCCCCTTAAGTACTTACTTTCCAAAGCAACACTTATAGGGCAGACAACCAAGTGGGTTATGATCCTCATAAAACATGACATTGAATATGTGGAATGTAAGGCCATCAAAGGACAAGCAATTGTAGACCAACTGGTGGAGGCACCAATCTACTTGGAAAATCCCCTTGTCTCAGAATTCCCTGATGAATCAATCTTCAACTTAAGTGTAGTGGATCACTGGAAAATGTACATTGATGGATCCTATACTCAGCATGGATCGGGGGCAGGGATCTTCTTCATCACCCCACAAGGAGACTGCATCCCAAAATCATACAAATTGTCATTCCCGTGCACAAATAACATAGTGGAATACAGAGCTTTTGTCATAGGGCTAGAATAGTAGTACAATGGCAGATAATGGCACTCAAGGTATATGGGGATTCATAGCTCATAATCAATCAAGTCAACTATGAGTATCAAACAAAGGATGACAAGTTGACTCCCTACAAGAAATTGGTGGAAAGTCTTAAGGAGTTCTTCATTGATATTACATTCGAGCAACTACCAAGAGTAAACAATAGAGTGGCAGATGCAATGGCTACAATCAGATCACTCCTAGAAATCCCATGCGACATCCCAAAGCAAGAATTCCTTGTAGAGAAGCTTCTCATGCCTACATTTGAGGTACCAAAGTCAAAATTTGTGTGCGAAATCGTTGGTCCCGGTGATCCCTGGTACCATGATATACACTTATATGAGAATAGGAGTCCTCCTAGCTAACATAACCCCGAATCTCAAGAGAGCCTTTGTCAAAAAAGCATCCTATTTTGTCATCCTAGGAGATACTCTTTATCGTAGAAGCATTGGGGGACCCTGTTATGTTTCTTAAACGATGAGGAGGCATTGACTGCCTTAATCAAGGTACATAATGACATTTGTGGTTCACACTTCAATGGTATGATCTTGGCCAAGAAATTGATGAGGATAGGGTATTATTGGCCCACCATGGAAAAATAAGCACATGATTATGTCAGGAGGTGTCTACAATGTAATTAGTAGCATGGGGACCTCATCCATGCACCAAATCAATAGCTCCATCCGATTGTCACACCATGGCCCTTTCACAGTGGGGGCTCGATCTTGTTGGAAAAATCACCCCCACCTCATCCAGTGGACACAAGTTTATCATCATTGCCACTGAGTATTTCACCAAGTGGGTGGAAGCCATCCCCGTGACTGTAATGCTTGTGAGATGATGCTTTAAAGCATATAAAAAGTTCATTTCATTTCACATAAAGTAAAAGTAAATGATGCAAATAACGAGAGCTTCCCGAATGAGCTCAAGAGTAAAAGAAGTAATAAATCTCATTTCATGTATCCCCATAAGTACATTGCATCTACATCAAGGATCTTTACATCAATTCATATGCATATGGTAAAAGTGCATCAATGAGTTTCATAAAATTCATTCATATTCAAATGAAATCAATAACTTCAATCATTACATCTATTTCAATGTTACATCAAAATCTTTCATTTAGTACATCTATTTCAATGTTGCAATAATGAATGTCAAATAAAGTTACTTTTACAAGTGGGATATACAAGCCTTCAAGAATAATACATAAGTACATCAATAGTATAAGAAACTTTGAACCTCAACTACTGTGACACCAGTGGTCTTCTTGCGAGCTGGGGCCACGAGTGTGATTAAGGCACCTTTTCCAGCCCAACCATGAAGTGCATGACTTCCCCGGGTTCCTTCCTAACTCAAAGAAATCCACGGCCTTGCATGAGCAGCCTAGCAACCTGACACAATAAAACAGGAGGGAACTCTTGATGCAAGCATGGTGCCTATATGCATTCCTAACATGAGAATAACATATTTCTTGCAACAGGAGGTGGCAGAGACCTACATACATTTATTTCTAGGCTTTTATTTCCATCTATTTCAATGGTACATGTGCTTGGCCAAGCATAAATAAAAACAAATGATAGTTTTAGAAAAGGTAAAACTATCGTCTCTGTGGGTCCACCTTCGACATCTTGTCCGAGAAGTTTCTCAAAATACAGTAAATAATGCAATTTCCATCTAAGTTTCCTTTCAATTATACACATTTCTAGTTCCCAAGAAATTCCATCATCTTTCAATGTTCACACAAAGATTACCAAAATAGCTTTTTATATATATACAATCAGTATGAGAGATTTTTCTATACAATTTCTATTGAAAGTTACAATTGCCAATTCTATAGAGAAGCTATGTTCAATAAAGATGTGGCTGAGTTATATAGAGATACCAAGGACTAAGAAGTGTAGATGGAAGACTTTAAATCTGAAAAGATAGTCTTTACATTCATACACACAGAAGCTAAAAACAAAAAAACTATGAGAGTGCATAATAAAGAGTCCATTAACAAATGGTGATAGAAATTTAAAGGGCAGCAAGGTTGGTAAGCATAAGCACAGTCAACCAACAAATGAGATGTGACAGTCATATTAAGTTGTGACAATTATGGGAGTATAATCTCAAAGAGAGGACTGTTGTGCGGTTGAATAAAGGAGCAGTCACTCTGATTTAATGAAGAGGCAACGATACTAAAGAAAGTGAAAATATCAAAGTGATGACAATGCACATGCATGAGATTACATGCCTGCCATAAAGAAAAGGTACACATGTCAGTGCTCAAAGACCATACTAGGACATTCCTATGCAAGAAGTATGGCAGTCACTTTCAATGCAAGAAGAGGACAGTCATTAGTTAACAATATAAGGATAGTCCAAGACAAGCCAAGTGACCTTTTTGTAGAGGAGATCAAATTCACTAGATCAATACAGGTTCAAACAAGAGAGCATGAGTTTTGACCATCCAAAATAGTCCTTCAGTCAAATGGAGGACAACTACCTTGAAGTTAAGAATAGAGACAATATTTTTGAAGCCTTAAATGCAATTTCATATTAATTGAGGACAATTTAGCAAGTTCAAGTAGAGGATAGTTTAGCAAGTTCAAGTAGAGGACAATACATCAACAACGACAGTTTCATCAGCCTATAATGCATTAATGGTAGTTTCCACAAGAACACAAACCAAATAGATAAAGGAAAAGGCAGTTTTCAGACATAAAGAGCAGACACTTAATTGCAATCAAAGAGCAGCAAATAGAGTCATGAAATGAGCAGAAAATGAAGTGTTATGAGTAGCAAGTAATGCAATCAAAGAGCAACAAACTTATGACAGCCAAAGAGTCTAGCAAGGTGCGGAAATAATGATGAGAAAAGTGAAAAAATAATGATAGAAAAAGAACAACAAATTGATTGTGTTAAAGAGCAACGAATTGAGTATTTAAAGAGCAGCAAAAAGGCAGACCTTAAAAGTGATCATGCCTTAGAGGACAGCCACCAAAGGAGCAACATTCATTAATGAATGCATAGTCAAAGTCAAGAGTTTGAAGGAGCAGCCAAGTATAGAAGGAACATGCCTAAAAAAGACAGTCACTTCAAATTCAGATGAGGTTATGCATTTGGACTCCATGCAGTTTTCGCTATCAATAAAGATGTATATATATAAATATATAAACATGGAATTTTTTTAATGTAACATCTCTGAGAATATATATATATATATATATATATATATAAATATAAATATATATAAATATATATATATATATACACATAGATTCATATATTTATATACACAGATGTAAATACAAAGATGTAGATAAATCTCTGGTTATTGTAGAAAACATTTACCATTATCAATGGCATGATGCTGAAAACGTAGCATTGTGGTACATGTGTCTTTTAAATATGTTTGAATTCTTTTGGATATATATATATATACAGACATAAATGTGTGTATATATATACATATTTATTTTCATAATTTTAGTATAAAGATTTGTCATTCAAAAAAAAAAATATAAACCATAGTTTGATAAGAAGAGTTTGCAAACTATTTCCAAACACTTGGTATTTAGATTCTTCCACAGTATTATCATATTTCAAACAAGATTCATGGAAAGAGAAATGAGAACCTGGGTATTTCACTTCCAGCTGAAGTTACTCTTCAGTCAAATCCTCCCTTTGCCTCTTCTGAGATTATTTTCTGAAACTTTTTATTTTGATAAATTTAGCATTTCTTGGTAGCCATTAGAGCTAATTTGCAGAGCCTCTTTTTTTTTTTCCCCCCGAATATTTTCCAGAACTCCCCCTTTTAATAATGTTTTCTTTTTCCATTTCTAACCCTAATCTTGAAAATGGATTTTAAAATAAAATTAAAATATATAACTTTGTGTTTTACATTTCACATTCACAAATAAGGAAAATTTAAAAATAATCTCCAATTACCATGCACAAAGGATAATCCTTTCGAAAATACCTACTCAATTACTCAATTCAAATTAAATATTTATCTAATATTAAATATCAACTTAATTATTGGGCGGGGGCCCTAGCTCGGTTGGCTAAGTATTTCCGTTGCGGCTCGGCTGGTCACGAGTTCTAGTCTCCCCCGTCCCGTGGTACCGAAGGGCATGTCGCGCCAGCGCCGCCGGTCACGTTAAAAAGTTTACCAGGCGCACTGCAGTTTATAGGGGGTCGTGCTACCCGATTCCTGTAGTCTAAAATAAAATAAAATAAAATAAAAATAAAATATCAACTTAATTATTATTTAATTTCATTATCAAAAGAATTTAACACAAGTTAAAAGAAAATAGGATACTCACTTAGATTCGCAACACGGTAATCTTTTAAAACCAAAATCAATAGTTAATTTTATAATTAAAATTAATTCCTTTACTTTATCATGCTTTCATTCCATTATTTATTTAATTTAACTAATTATTATTTAATTTTCAAATAATCAAAACAAACACACTAAAATTATCATCCCTAAATGCAATCTACATGAATCTAAGTGCTTGTGTGTGTGATCGAGAGGACATCCTGTTTTACCCTGTCAAGAAGCTAACCTCCTCTCCTTAATCACACCCTTGGTCTTCGACCACCTGCATCTCAAGTGCACTCAGACACACAACAATAAATTAAATTAGTATCCCATAAAGATATAAATCAAAACAATATAATACTTTAATTCCAGTATTTCTATTCTATCCTATTTTTCTTCATCCTTAAGTAAAACACATTCATTACTAAAGAAATGTTCAAAGTAAACACTTTCATATTTCTTCACACCAAAGCACCATAATATCTATTATTATTCCACCAAACACATTAGTTCATAAAACAAATCCACACAAAGAAAAAGCAAGGAGCATCACTGTTCGAGACGTGACAATGACATATATCACTAGAAAGAAGATATCAAAGTTGATCCTGATCTACTTAATTTGTTGTTATGGTGTCCCTCAAGCCATTATCTCAGATAATGGGACACCTTTCAAGAATCAAGATGTTCGTGACCTATGCCATAAGTTCAAAATCCAACACACTTTTCAACCCCATGCTACCCCCAAGAAAACAACCATGTTGAGGCTACAAATAAGACCATCCTAAAAATCCTCAAGAAAACGGTCAATGAAGCTAGTCGTGATTGGCACCTCCAACTGAATCCCGCCCTATGGGCCTATCAAACTAGTATCTTTACACCAACAGGTGCCACCCCTTTCTCCCTGGTGTACGGATCAAAAGCCATAATCCCCATTGAGATCAAGCTCCCATCCCTGAGAATATCACTGTAGAACCTCATCATAGATGAAGAATACCGGGTATCACGACTGAATGAGCTGGAATTACTGGATGAGCAACACATGGATGCCTTAAACCACTTGCAAGTGTACCAAAACTGACTTAAGCGAAGCTACAACAAGAAGATCAGGAGTCAGACATTCCAAGTCGAAGAGCTTGTGCTGAAGGAGAAATAGAAGAATGTTCCAAATATAGATAGCAAGGGAAATTTTGAATCCAATTGGTTGGGACCCTTCGTCATCATAACAAACTATAAGTTAGGGGCATATGAGTTATCAACACCGGAAGGGGAACCTCTGCAGGAGCCCATGAACAACTCCCATCTTAAAAAGTTTTATGCCTAGTCTTATAGGGTGTAAAACTAGAAAATACAAAAAAATTAGAAAATGTCCTGAAAAAATGGTCGCCCTGATGAAAACATGGAAAACAGGCATCTTGGTGACAACAAAAAAATAAAAAAAGAAAAAAATCCAAAAAAATTAGAAAAAAGATTGAAAATAGTAAAGAGAAAAATCGTCCTCTAGTGAAAACCACTTCAGTGGCACTTTGGGCAAGTACCTTGGTGAAAACCTGGAAAACAGGCACCTTGTGTAAATACACATGTTCCATCCACCAAGATCTTCATGACTCGTTCTGCATCATCCATCCATTATGCTTCCATCATCCATCACATTCCATATCTTCATCCATCACCCATCCATGTCCGCATCTTAGCTTGGTCCTGTGTTCGTGTCATGATCCCTCCTAGTACTACTTGGCTCATTCTCAAGGTCGATTTGTCCTGCCTGTATCAGAGTAGTCTATTGCATCATGCTAGGGGCATGTTCTCATCGGATCAGATTCGTGTATATTCTTGAAGTCTTCCTAAAATAAAAAAATCCAAAAACATTTATAAAATTAAAAAACATACAAAAAATCAAAAAATTCAAAAAAAATTCAAAACATATAAAAATCCAAAACAGGTCAAAGGGTTAGTCAAAAATTCAAAAATAGAGTCATCTTGTCGAACTACGGGTCTCTGAGCTCTGAACGTAGGCAAGGTTGATCTTTGATCTTCTACCGAGACACTTAGGTCAGTCCTTTAGGAGTCTGTCATAATAAACTGGCAATCCATTTGTTCATATCTCATCAATAATTGAGTCTATGTTAGTCGAACTACGTGGTCTTTGCTTGTATAATGTAGGTAAGGCTAATCTTTGATCAACCCCCGAGGCCCCTAGGATAAGTCTTTAGGTTAGTCTCTTGGTCAAAATCTTAGAAAACCCCAAAACATTGGAAAATTCAATGAAAACATTTGCAAAATATTGAAAATACCAAAAAAAAAAAACCTCAAAACATTTCAAAAAACTCTAAAAACATCCAAATATTTGAAAAAAATCCATTCGTTCCATCTTGCTTTCACCCGCAATAAACATCACTCATAATAAATCATCATCACCCTCAACTTTTGGTAAAACAATCATAAACAAGTCTAGCAGGTTCAAAAGTGAAAACTCTAAACGTCAAAGTCTCAAGTCTAGGTCAATACGTAAACAAGTTAGTCAACTCTTTGCATCAATAGCCTCTCATCCAATCAGTCCCAAATCAATCATCTAATAAGATCATGTCCTAGGATGAATCCTTCCTACAATGGACATCAACATCAGGCATCACTGTAGTTTAGTCTTGGCTAGTGGTATTGAAGAACATTAGCTTGTTTGTGTGCTTTATCTTTGTCTTTTGGATTATCTTATTGCTCTCATTTCAATGACCTCTCGATGATGTCTTAGATAAAGGGATTTAGAGAGAAAGAAATGGGGAAACAATCAATATCTTTTTATCTGTTGTGCTTGTTGGATATTCTTGTAATATAACCTTGGTTATACATGCTTTGTTTAGGTGTAGGGAGGATGTTTTAGGTGTCTTTTTGACCACATAGGAAGTCTTGATTTTCTATGTTTTGGTTCAAGATGTTTGGAATATCCAAACTACATTTTGAACAAGGTTTCGTATGTCAGGTGTGAACAGGAGTACTCCTATCTGATTGTCGAGTCAAAGTCCATCACACTAGGTGCAACGCCATCCTGGTTCTTTATACCTTGATGCATCGTGCCTATGTGTATTATCAAACATAAGGTAAATGGTCCTTTTAAAATCCCAATCCTTGGTAAGCAAATCATCTTCTTCATCATCATCATTTTCATCTTTCGACTTGTTGGAGTCTCTTACTTTCTTCTAACTTCTTTCCGCGCTAACATGGTACCATGATAGTTAATCACAAATCATCACCATTGCATCTGTCCTGCATCCACAAACCATCATCATAATACATATCATATCATAACATATAGGAAACACTGAAAATATCACATGCATTGCATTTCATCATTGCATAATATAGATTGGTTATTCTAAGCATCTTATAAACCATACATTTGCATTCATTGCATAAGCATAAAGTGAACCATCACATAAGCATTATTAACTCACATCATAGTTGGGGTGGGTGAATAGGTAGGGCCGGCGGAGCAAAGCGAACACAAGCCTCTCGATATAATATCATTCATTTACATCCATTATCACACATACATCATAATATCATTCATTTGTATCCGTTACATAATCATATAACCTCACATAAATACCACCTGTTTGTGTCATCATATAAGCATTATTATACCATATACACGATATCATGTTATATACATAAAATACATCATCATATAGAATTAATTACAAAATGCATCATCACATCACATCATGCACATCAATGCATCATCATATAAGTATCATCATCCATTTTTCATCCATACATACATCATTATATTATAACAAAAAAAACACTGAAAAAGAAAAGATCTCATCACATAATCATGGTACATCATAAATCATCACCATGCATTTTGCATCATAATATAGGACATAATATAGATATGTTAGTCTAAGTATTCGCATATCATAACATTTGCATACATCATCAAAAGTGCATGAAAAAGATTCTAAAAAAGAAATGCATCCATAAAGCACTGCATCATATCATAACATCATCACATAGAATCATCACATTACATCATATAGAATAAATTCATAAATACATCACATAAAATAAAATCCACCCATAAATGCATAAATAGAATAGAACACATCACATCAGAAGGAATCATCTCATATCATCTCATATATCATCAAAATAATATACACTGTCATGGTACAAAATCAGGTTCAAGTGTGTATATTAGTCAATAGAGTACAAATCACCCATGGGGCTATCAAAAATGAGCCCATGGATCGTAAAAAGAATACTGTCTATGATCAAAATGTGAGCTAGCCTTGTTGGCTACTCCCCTCACTGCCTGACCTCTCCCCGTGACCCTCTAGAGGCCTGCATTTTGTCTATTGTGAATAGTCAGGGACCCATGCTGCCCAAGGCATAGCTTGATGGTAATGCACACAATAATAATCTACCTCTTGGATGACATCTCGGTATGCCCGTAGGGACACTATGCTCCTGGAAGAAGACACAACCATACTCTCTAGTTTTCGTCTCTGGCCCATCTCCTGTGCTACCTGTAGTTCAGTAGCCTATCGCTACTAGATAGCCTGATCTCTCTCGGCTATCAAGGTCAAGACCTACATCTTGCTTGGTCCCTCTCTGCCATGAGCATCTGAATCTGAGCCTAAAGCTGCAAAATTTGACCATCCCTAGGGTCTGGTTGTGGTGGTGGCTGGACAGGACGCTGATTCTGGTGGCCATCTTTGGGTGGTGTCCTCTACCTATCCTAGTCTTGATGACCATCCTTGGGCTAATCCTGGACATCCCTTTGGTCCCTATGCTACTTAGGCTGCTGCTCTAGCTATCATGGAGGTGTGCCACCTCCTCTACCTCTGCCTCTTCCACTGTTGCCATCCCCATCTTCGTCTTCGTCTCCCCTGCCTGCTCAACCCTGCCCTCACCCAACACCTCAGCCTCTGGGTCTCCTCCTCGATATCTGTGCACCTGACACTCAATCTGACTGGAGGACAAAACCAATCTCTGTAGGCTTGCATCGTCTCTGGGTTTTCCTGTCCCTAATCATAAAGCCATGGTTTGGCGACCAGCTGCATAAAAATCTATACTACATCCGCTACCGAGATCGAATGACTCCATGTCGTCTCCCTTGTAGTATGGACGAAGATGGCCACATATTGGTCATCGGGTCGGTCCTGTGTATCCCCAAATTGGTGGGCTACTCAGTCGGGAAAATATATCTCAATCATTGTATGCTCACAACCCTGGATCAATCGGTCCTTCCTGGCAAAAAATAGCTATTGTACATCGTCGTACCACACCGGCTGCCCGAGGTAGGGTCTCCAAGTGAAAATTTTCGTCTCATTGATGACCTACCTCCAATGCCGAATGCCCGCTACTCCTGTATGAGAAAAGGTAAGGGCACCCTTGTATCTCCAAATAATGGGATCATCCGACTCCATATCAACCGGTGTAACTCTAACAGGGCGGAGCACTGCAATGTGCTCCCAAGCCCAAATGTGTAGCAGTGTGACTCCTAATCCGATAGCTTGGCTATCACAATACACAAACTCGTGTAGATCGTGGTACAGGGAGGCCAACATCATTGGCCCCCAAGAAAAGCACTCCCTTTGTCAAAGCATCTGCTCCCAAGCAAGTCCCCATCTCAGACTGAAGTATCACCCACACCGATCTAGTGCCACGAGTCTTGAGATGATTGCAGCTACTATCAATCTGAAAGGAGGTACCACATGCCTGTACTGCACTAGCTTGATCTAGCCCTCTGAAAAGATAATCTTGTCTAGGTCCATGATATCGTAGCAAGTATCCCTCCTGGCCTCCACATCATAAATCACCCACTCTCTATGGATCAGAAAATGTAGAATGCGCCACACGCCATCCAGGGTCACTGTGGCCTCACCTGTGGGAAGGTGGAAGGAAGAAGTATCGCTGTGCCAACGCTTTGCTAGTGTTGTCATTAGGCCTAGATGTTTTCGGATAACTAGGGCATATGCCACGTACTATAAGCCAATCGCCCCTAGGTGCTCCTGGAGTACCTCATTCAAAGGGGGATCTTGAGTCAATCTGGCCAAAATGGAAGATATGTGCTCACGAGAATGGACCGGCTCCATGTCCTCCTGCATTAGGAAATTCACTGCGTCAAGTTTGGTAAAAAATCGTGATCCTATTTGAAGATTGCACAACCAAAATAGTAAATGTGTCACTATCTACAATTGCATCGTTGTTTGAAACTTCTAAACTACGCAATTGGAAGCCAAACTCTGCCACCATGGCACAATTTGACAACGATCTAGTTTGAGCCCTAGACCTAAATTCCAAATAGGACCGCCGCAACACTATTTTCATATGTGACACACTTTGCACCAAAACCCTAATTTTTAAACTCTGCCGCTACGACACAATTTAGGCTTGCACGATGCTGATTTGAGGTTTTCAATGGCTCTATATAGCACTACTTGACTTTGTTGACTTCTAAACCCTAATAAATGCACTCAAAAATTGAAAAACGAAGTCGGGGCAAGATGACCTATTGTTGGTCCTATGCTGGGAAGCCTTTGGAACACTCTCACATGCTTGGAAATGTGGAAGGGAAGCACACATTACACCATCTCAATCAATGCTCAAAGCTCAAATCGTAGGAATTCTGAAGGCTATGTGTGCAAATGAATTGGAACTAGCCCCCCAAGGCTTATTTTAAGCCTAAAAGTTAGGGTTTTTTGACCCTGTTTAGCCATCTAGCTAGGGTTTTGGACTCCTGAGCCTATTTTCACCCAACCAAGGGCCGTTTTGCATAGTTTTTTCATGTTTTTGGTATCCTAGAGCCTTTCTGGAGCCTTTCTGGACCTGTGGGCACCTTGTCCTCTTTTTTGCAAGATCACCCAAAAATCAAAATTTTCGTCCGATCTCTCGAGGGGGTAGTATATCAGCATGTTTCTTCTTGTCGGGGCAGTAGTGGGGCATTTTAAAAAAAATCAATTTTTTTTGAATTTTGATCGAGACAGGTTATTCTTTTAATCAATGCAGCCAGCGAGTACTTTGCTTCAAAGAGGGGCAAAATGTAGACACAAAAAATTTACCAATCACACTTGATCCTGGTTACTAACACGGCTTCGTCCCAAATCATCCCCTTTGCTAATCATTTAATCAGATAGTCTGTATTTGATTAAATTCATCATATTTCATCCCTTAATTAAATAAATCAAATTTATCTAATTAAGTCGTCATCTCCTATTAATTGAATAAATCAATGTCATTTAATTAACCCTATAGTCTCTATTTAATTAAATAATCCATTTTTATTTAATTAAATTTCTAAAGTCATTTCTGTTCAGTTAAATAAATTAAACCTTATTTAATTTAATCTAACATCATCCCTCTTTAATTAAATAAATCAAAATCTTTATTTGATTAAATCATATTCCTCTCAACTTTGATTTAAATCAATCCAAAAATATAAATCAAATTGTCACATCAACTAATCTCCTTTTAATTTAATCAATTCTTGATTAAATTAATCTTAATCCCCTAAATTCTCTAGATTTTTCCACTTTCTCAATAAATAATTTCTTTTGATTTAATAAGTCTTCTAATTTCTCTCAACATGGCATCAAAAGGGAATACTCCAAGTTTGAAAATCCCTCCAAGTGGATTTGTCCTTCCAACAAGGCATTCAATATATCTTACATGTCCTTGTGCATTGAGCCAAGTGGCATTTAAGTCATTTCTTTCTCCCTCCAACATGTCATTTCGTAAATTTGAAATTCCACCTAATATCATTTATTGGCACATTCATCAAAACGTGCTCAACCTTTGTCCACTCACATGTTGACAAGTGACTTAATGCTATTGGTTGGTCTTTTATCCCACATTCATCCATTTTGCCTCATTCTCCATCATTCACATCTATAAATAAGAGGCTTTCCTTTGTATTTTGGATCCACAACTTAGAGCAAAGTTACTATTTTCATATTTAGAGCAATTTCATCCATTTCCATAGCATTTTTCCATCATCATAGCTAGGTTATTGCAGATTTCATCCAGGAAGCACATTATTCATCATCATCAAGTGGATCAATCTTCATCAAGCTTATGAGGGATTGGGAAAGGGCCATTTTCCACATCAAAATGGCACCAATTCCCCATGGGATTGAGAGTTTGCATGCTTTGATAGGATTTAAAAGCTTTTCTTTGTTTGTTCTTCATCTATTTCCTATTTTGAGCATTGTAGATGAATTGCATGGGGAATCTTAGTTCTAACTTGCATATATGACTAACATTGTGAGTGTTCTTTGTGTTTGTGCAGGTCTAGGATTGAGGTTGACAAATACATTATGAACAACTTAATGTATAAATTATTCAAATTTAGTTTTTACTTTGTCACAAAAACTCAAAGATAAAGAATGAATATTATTTTTAATTTTGAATAAATAATAACAAATATTTTTCTTATCTAGATTACTAATTTTTATAATAATTTTATTTTAGCTCTCTTAAAAATAGAAAAACAAAATTCTAAAAAAAAAATAATATTAAGTTAGATTATGATTAACATTTATAATATTTTGATTATTTTATAAATATTATGTTCATATTATTTATTTATTTTAAGAGTTAGTTTGTTATTAAATTGCATCCCTATGTTTATTATTAAATTATTAATACTTTAGAATTAATATAAAATTAAATAAAACCTTTTTATTCACTTAAGAGTTACTTTAGATTTATTGTATTTACTACATATTTAAAATGTTTGGTGTCTTTATTTTATTTTGTCTTGTATTTATTCATCTTTATTCATCTCTTTTTCACCACAATCTTTATTCATCTCTTTTTCATCACATTCATTTAATTCTAATATCTTGGAAGTATTAAAAGTTTATTCATACATTACATTTTTACTTTTTTTACCTTAAGTAATTTTAAAAAATATTATGGGAAAGTATTAAAATGCAACAAAATTAATTAATAAGACATAGAGAATGACTTGTGATTTTTGATCTTCATTATTTTTTATATCCTCCTTTTATAATTATTTTTTGCTACATTTTCTTTCTTCTGTTCTCAAACTATAATTATTATTTACTGCATCTTTTTTCTTTCACTCTCAATTTATTTAATTATTTTTTATTTTAAAAGTTATGAACTGATTCATGTTATATATGTGTGTCTTTTAACAATTAATATTTACTTTGTTTGCTTATAAATATTTTTATTATTATTTCATATATATTAGCTATTTAATTATTTTATTTAACACTTTTTTGTTAATAGACTCATGCCATTTGTAATGTCCATAGTAGTATGATCTACTTCTTTAACTACACACAGACCCTTAAGGACAAAGTGACTATTGTCCAAGGCTACCAGAGTGTGTCCCTTCCTTCTATGTACGTTGGGCTCCCTCTCACTGTTAAGGAATTTTCTCTTCGCTTTTGGAACTCTATCATTGAAAGAAAGCAAAAAAAATTGGCTAGTTGGAAAGGCTCTACCCTTAGCCATGCTGGTAAATGACAACTCCTAGTTGCTTCTCTCCAAGGGATCCCAATTTATTTTCTTTCCATTTTCAAAATACCTAGATATATTGTTGAGAAATTTGAAAGAATTCAAAGGAACTTTCTTTGGTCTAGTATGGAGGAAAAGAAGAAATTGACTTTGCTAAGTTGGGATACTATTTGTCTTCCTAAATTTGGTGTCGGTCTTGGCATAAGAAAAATCCAACCGACCAACAAAGCCCTACTTGGGAAGGTTGGTTGGGACCTGTTGAGGAATAGGAAGGAATGGTGCATGTTTCTGAATGTGAAATATCTCAACAACCTGCCTCTGATCAATTGTCTCTAAAATAATCATCCTAGTGGCTCTTTGGTTTGGAACAATATTTGTAGAATCAAAAAGCTGCTACACTTTGGGTTGAGATGGAAACTTGGTAATGACAATAAAATTATATTCTAGGAGGACCCCTAACTACTTGAAATACCCCTCATTCAATCTGACTCTGAGAATCTGATGTCCCCTACAGCAGTTTTTTTTGACAAAAATGTGAGAGACTTCTTGTGCAGGTTGTTTGGTTGAATCTTACACCCAAAATAAATTTTTTTTGGTGGACAATGAGTCATAATAGGATCCTCACACAAGAAAACCTAGGGAAAATGGGATTTCAAATCCCTAACAGATGTATGCTATGTGAAAATGATGAGGAGTTTGTCCCTCATCTGTTACTCCATTGTCCATTTGCTATTGAAGTTTAGGAATTTTCTTTTCAAAGGTTAGGTATCCATTGGACCATGAATGGTGATTTTAAGAGTTTTTTTGAGAACTAGATTAGTCCCTTTCACCACTCTCTTCTTAAAGAAATTTGGCGCCAAGTCCCTCACATCCTATGTTGGTGTCTTTAGAAGGAAAGGAATAACCAAATTTTTAGGAATGTGGAAAAAAGTCCAAAGGAGATCTTTAGTATTGTCTTAAGACTCATCATTGAAAATATCTCTTTGTATGTTTGGTAACCCCCATACAAACCTCTCTTGGTATTAGATATCACTATGGCCAACTCCTGGAACATGACCTTGGACCCCAACTCCTTTGACAATTCAAAAGCTTTGGCTAGGCTTAACACTGTTTGGAAACCCCCTGCTAATGGTTGGTACAAACTTAATTTTGATGACGCGATGAAAGGAAAACCTAGCTTGGTTAGCATCAGGAGCATTATTAAAGATCAAAATGGCATGTTGGTGGTGGGGTTTTCTGGTGGCATTGGGATATGAACCTTTATGACAACAGAGTCAAGGGCGCTACTGAGTGGTGTTAGGTTTTTTCTTACTCTTGGCGTAAAGAACCTACATATAAAAGGGGACTCCAAAGCTATGGTTGAATCTATCAATAAGAATTACTGTCAAGGGTGGAATATCAGGGAAATTTTGTTGGATATTCATTTCTTACTCAACAAGTTTGAAAGAAGGAAATTATCCCACATATTTTGTCAAGGAAATAGAGTGGCCGACTCTTTGGAAAATTTGGGTTCTTCTTGGGAGTCAACTAAATGCTGGAGAAATTTGGTGTGCCTCCCCGTGAATGTCCAAGGTCTTATCCTCGAGGAGTAGAGGAACATTAATGGTTTATGATGATTTCCAACATCTCTTTTGTGGAAAGGTACACTTGTCTTCTCACCTTGCTCTAAATATGATGTGAAATATGTTTGATGATATAAATGGGTTTGTGGGGATGACTGGATTGTGGTGGAGGTTATTTATTTTTCCTAGTGGGTTTCCCCACATGCTTAATGTGTGGTCTTGTCATCTGTACAAGGCTTCCCCTTATATTTCAAGCCTTGTCATTTGGAACATGTAGGCAGATAAAATCTTACTCAAACATATGTTTAATTATAGGTCGATAAAGATAATGATGGCCTTTCTCTATGCCTCAATGTACTTAATTAATACTTGCAATGTCTCCGCAACCCTAAGCATCTTGGAAATGCTTGCTTGTATGTGGGAAAATCTTATTGCCTTAATTAGGAAATATTTACAAATATTTTATGGTGGTTACTCTTTAATAAGTTGTCTGAGTTCATTTCCCTTCTGCATTTTGAAAAAATTCTCATTGTGCTAACTCTTGTGACCCTTTGCTATCTGAGTGTGAAAATGGGAGGAGACTGTGTACGAATTGAACCAGATTCATGTGAAGAATTTCGTCAAGACACTTTGGTATGGAAAATTTGTGTTCAAGGAGGTATCACTCCTTTGATAGAGTGCCTAAATGGGCTCAACAAAAACTTTCTACTCAATTTGTGAGATATTGGTGTGACATAAGGGTCACGGTGCCTAAGGGATTTCTTTTGAGATCAATGAAGAGGTTATCACAAAAGCTATGGGGCTTCCCTGCTCGGGACAAAAGCTTAAAAAACATATGAAAGTGAGGGATATGGAGAACTTTGTTACACCTCGTCTCTTAGTTAGCAAGTTACTTTTACCTTCATGAGTAAATATGATGATAAATATTAATCGCGATCTTAATGTGTTTAAAAGGGCGAATGAAATATTGAATATATATTATAATGTTATTGGCTTTGAAGGAATTATTATGTTTTTTATATTGATGGAAATTACGATGAATGTATATGAATTACAATGTGAATATGTTAATGCTTTGATTATGAAAATATATATGTGAATGAATAACTACCTATGTGGTGAACTAAGTGGAATGCAGGAACATGTTCAAGCCTCCAAAAGAGAGGGGCAATATCACTCAGGAGAAGAAATTGGTCTAGTAACCCTTAATGAAGCCTAACTAATCTTTCAAACACTCACTATTAGTTGGTCGAGTCGAGTCAATAGCCATAGGAATTGGTAAGTTACCTTATAGTCTTGTTTGTGCATAAATTAGAAGTGCTTATGGTTTTACTTGTGAATGTTCTTGATTTGAGCTAAGTGTTTGAGTTTCTTTGTCATATGTGAGTTATTTATTAAGAGTTTATATTTAATCGATGAGATATATACATAAAATGTATATATGCGTACATGTCAACGATAGAATTATACACATGAGTAAATACATACATGGGTATACGTAGACAAACATATCTATGCACGCTCATGGATGGATTACCCATATGCATGAGAATATTGAATGGACAAAGATGACATATATATATGTGTGTGTATATATACATATACATATATATATATATGTATATATACTCGTGTATATATGTCAATCAATAAGGTTGCAAATATGTGTTTGTTTATCATGGAAATGGTATATATATGATATACATGTATATAGATATATATATTAATGTGTGTGCATGTAGTGACATGAATGGAAACGTCCATACAAGCAATATTGAAATATATAAATATATATGTGTGTATATGTATATATACACATGCATCATTAATATTGTGTGGAATTATGTTAGCATGATTATATGCATTCAAATATCAAATGATGCATTCTATAAGCTTGTAAGTAGATATATATATACATTTATATTAATGTATGATGTTATATATATGTATATATATTTTAATGTCTATATAGCGTTGGTTTATAAACCAATGCACATGTTTTATAAAGTGCATTATACACTATATAGTGGTGCACATGAATATAAGGAATAGCACATGATTATAGACTATGCATAAGCTATTAAAATTTCTTGGAACATTTAAAAGATGAATAATATACATCTTTGGCAGCGAATAAAGTAAATGAGATAGGGCAATATAATTTCAATAGCACTGTAAATGGGTCATGCACATAGTAAAAGGAAGTCTTTGATTATTAAAAACTTGGTCAAACCAAAAACAATATGGATTGGGTGGTGAATGATATTTTCTAGGGTTTCATATGTATGCGGTCATCCTTGGCCCCTCTTGCATCATACCATGTCATAGGAGCAATATTTTCTCATTTACTAAGTGTACGTCAGTATTTGGTGTAGACTTATTGGTTTTATTATGCCTTCAACCAGATCTAACCCAACAATTCTTGCTAGTGTTGGTGGTTTGATGGCTCTAATCAATGGCCCCCCCTCTGAACAAGTGACCTCAAAAATTTGTTCTGAAAGTGTCTCACGAGGTAAGTCTTTTGACTCCTTGGCTGATGTGGTTTTACCCTTACCAAAATTTGATTTTGTATGTCAATGGCTTGAGCAACATACTCTTGTTGGTTATTTTGTTGGGAGGACTCCCTGTGAAAGTGTGCTTAAAGAATGGGTCCACAAGGCTTGGGTCCCTCATGGGGTCCGCCTTGATATGGTCCAAAATTTAAACAAGGGTTTTTTTCTTTTTCATTTTGTGGAGGTCAATCATGTTTAGGGAATTCTGAATCATGGTCCCTAGTATGTACAATCATCTTCATTGGTCTTCTAGTCGTGGACCCAGGACTTTGCTGTCTTAGATGACACCAAGTTGTGGGTCCCTGTTTGGATTGAATTTTTGGGTTTGCCTTTGCCTTGTGTGCCTTTTTTGCAACATATTGTGTCCTCTCTAGGCAAGGTCATTTGTATTGAACCAGATAGGTTCTTTAAGGCTTGACCCTAGAAACAGGTATGTGTCAAAGTGGACATTTCATAGGATTTGAAGGAGTCCATTGACATCCAAATTGGAGCTCTCTGACATACCTAGAAAGTCACTTATTTTAATTTACTTAACATGTGTTATAGGTATTAGTTCACAGACCAAAAGATTAAGGATTTCCCTCTGGCAGTTCCTTATACTCCTTCGCCGTCGTGGGATATTGAAAAGCCCCATCAGGCAGATAGTTTTGCTGCCAAATCAAAGGAAAAATGGACAATGGTTATGAATCATAAAATAAGTCTAATGGCTCTGAGATGGTTTCCAAATTTCTTGAGCCAACCAAAGAAGTTTCAAACCCTTTGGTGAAGGGGAAAGAAGCCCAGGTTGGGTCTGCCACTACTTCGGCATGGCCAAGGCCTAAGGCTATGCCTTAGTCTGCTGTCGTCATGATATCACATCCGATTGAATCTCCTCCTGTATTGGGAGCTCAAATGCGGACTTGAAGCCCTTCTTGACCTCTGGAAGAAGGAGAATATGTTTAGGAGAAGCAAAGATTTTCTTTTCCAAACATTCAAATTGGCTCAGTTCCACCAGAATTCTTGTAGAATCGCTTCTCTACTTTGGATGAGGAGCTAGACTCCGACGATATGGAGGAGTTTCACCCATGAATTTCCTCTCATGGAATGTTCAAGGTTTGACAAACCTCTCTCAGAAGTATTTCGTTAGGGATACTATGTGAATGTTCAATATCACTTTGATTGAGAAATGGTTTTAAATAGAAAGATTGAGTTGAAAAATATTGACACTTAGGTGAATGTTGTAGATTATATTACCAAACCTATGAGCACAACTTATACTATCAAACCTATGAGCATAAAAAAGTTCACTTGGTGTAGGGAGACCGCACAATTTGTTTCTTGTGCTTAGTTTATTTATGTTTTCATATGGTTGTATTTACATTGCATGATGCCAAGTGGGATAATGTTAGGATTAAGGTGCCGTCAACTTTATAAATCCAATGAATTTAATTATTATTCCTAATATTGTAATTGTAAATATAAACACAAGGGATGATGATCCATCAACTTTAGTAATTTATTTATATGGGTATGCTAGTTAATTATTTACTATGAGACATTTATTTATTAGAGAATATTTAGGAATGTAAATGAGGTGATAAGATCAAACTAGGTACCCATCTTGGAGTGGCTATTCTTGGGGTGATTATGAAATGTGTAAGAGAATATTTATATAAGCTATTGATAGTATATGATGCACATAAGAGCATCTCCTATTTTCTAGGGATTTTATGACAACCTAAGCACCCAAATTGGGGAGATAATTATATTCAGTTATGACAACCAATAAGAGGGTGTAAGGATTTTTAAGAGGTTATCTTTAGAAAAAAGGTCATATGGATTCTTGTCATTGTATTTTGGAACCTTGTTTTCATCCATGGTAATTTCTTAAGGTGGTTTTTTGGTCCTCCATGACTATATATATCAATGAATTGAGATGGAGATATTATGAAAAATATATAGGTACATAGATGCTATCGAATTAGATGTAGGATTGAAGGAAGTTGAATGTACTATAATATTTTTAATAAATAATACAATTTTTTTAATTTTTGGTGGAGTTTTTTCGTGAATGGGTTTTATATACGTAAATATATGTGTTATGTGTATCGCTCTTGAGTATTAATAATTTTCTTTGTTGATAGTTTATATTAGTTTAAATCTCTATTGATACTCTATAGTTTAATTTTAAATTTACAACAATATTTTAGATTTTTAAATTTAGTGGTTTCCTTCATTTTTAACACAACCCTTTCCAAAACTAAATTCAATAGAAGCATCTCTAATCAAAATTCATGTTGTAGAATGGAAGATTCACCACATAGCATCAAAATAACAAGAGCACATCACAAATTGTAGAGAGATATTTTGTAAGGTATTTCAACATTGGGGCTCCTCTTAAATTTTAATTTGAGGTACATGAAAGACAAGACATCAAGTTTATTCCTTTATATTTAAATCTTGTTTTCTCCCTTGTCCTTTCATGTATACAAAGAGTATCCAAGAAAAAAATAGAGGGAAATAATATGTTGAGTAATTAGAGAAATAGAATAATAGATAACATGATTAACTAAATGGTTGAGTACAAAGGAGCTGGAAAAATATGGGCCCAATCAAGTAATCAATTGCAACTCAACATGTGAATAGGAGCCTAAATTCTTTTGTTACCCTAGTTTTTTAATGTAGGAGCACCTAGAGCCTTTGATGATTGGCATCTCCATTTTAGTCCCTTTAATTTTTATTTTGTTGGTTATAACATGATTATTTTATGGTATTTAACATGTTATCTCCATCTCATTTAATTTATTTCTCATTGTGGAAATCTTACTATGGGTGTTTAATGTCACTAGCCCCTTCAAAAGTTAAAGAGTCTATTAGATTCATGATGGCATTGTAATGGTGGGGATTCTTCATTATTGAACATGCTCATGATACTTTACCACCTTGAACATCCCTTGATTCCAATGGAGTCATACTTACTTGGTGGAGTTTCCTTGCTAATTTGCACTAATTGTGGAAGTTACATTATGAAAATGTCATAAATTAGGGAGTTTTTAGTTCCTCCTTGATTCCTTTTTAACTCATTGAAAAGTAACCATTAAATTTGGGTTTGACATGGAAGATTTACTTCATACATTAAAAATGGATGCCACTCTCTTAGAAGTGGGGGCCACTTGACATTTTTTAGGTGTGTCTTAGTTTTCTCTCTTAGGTGCTTAGAGAAGGAATTGGCTAAAGGGAAGGAAAGGGGACATATTGGGGTTGGTTTCTTCAAATTTTATACAATTTTATGTGAATTATGGTTAAAAGTGTTATGCCCCTAACCCTATAGTGTGTATTGGGTTATGAGTAGTTAGCTTGTGGGTACTTTAACTCTTAAATAATTTTCATAATCATTATTATCATAATATATAGGTATTTAGGTTATCCAAGGCATAATTATGGTATATATAAGATGGATAGGCTAGTTATTATCATCATGTTTAAAAGCATTATGTTATTATTGAATACTATTGGAGGTATCCACCTTAGAGTGGATTAGGAAGTCTCTTCCTTGGAGTGGCATATTATTAGCAAGTATTTGTAGCATATTTACTATTATATTCTTCTATTTTGCAAGTTATTTCATTACAAGTGGTGTTAGAGCATGATCTTGGCACCATGAAGGAAAGACCTTTTTAAAAAATTTGGAGGTCAATGGAAAGATAATATCTCTTAGATTTTGACAAAGAAATATTGATTTTTAAAGGGTTTTTCAAGGTCCCATTAAAGATACCACAATACAAGTTTGAAAAAAATTGGAGTAGAATTAAAGGATTTATTCTAGCATTAGGGTTTCCATAAATTTCACTTTCAAGGCTTGAATTCAATAAATATTTTCTTAATTTTTGGATGGTTGACAAAGGGAAAATTTATACACCTATAGTCTTGATTTTAAGGAATTTAGAGTAGATATAAATATGTTATTGAAGAATTTCCAATAAATTATCCCTCAATGCTACAAATTAGCAAAAAAATTGAAGATTTTTTTTTGGAAAGTGCTATCTAAGTTATATTAAGCTCTAATTTTGTTTTAGATTTATTGAATTTATTTGTGTGATTTATTTTGAAATTAGGGTTTTCACCAAATTCGTCCCCAAGGCTACAAATCATTGAAATTCTTGGATATTTTTGGAAAGTGAGATCTTTACAAATAATGGTAGAAAAAGAAGAAGAAGAAGAAGAAGAACAATAACAAGAACAAGAAGCAACATAAGAAGAAGAAGAAGAAGTAAAATTAGGAAAATGAGATAAAGAAGAAACAAAAGAAAAAGAAGAAAATGAAGAATAGAAAGAAGAAGAAAATGAAGATGAAGAGTTATATGCAAAAACATCCACAATTAATTAGCTGTTGAGGGAAATGCTTTTATAAAAGAGGGGGGAAATGTTATGATCGTAACTCTATAGTGTGTATGGGCCATGGGTAGTTGGTTTGTGGCTATCTTAACTCTTAAATAAGTTACATAATCATTATTATAATCATATATAGGTATTTAGGTTGTCCTAGAGGTTATAGTTAAGTATCTAAGTCAACCTGGGTGATATCCAAAGAATAAGTATGATATATATGTAAGGTATAGGTTAGTTATTATCATCACGTTGAGTGATGTGTTCTTATTGAAGACTATTGGAGGTTACCCCACAAAATGACATATAATATTATCAAGTATTTGCAACATATTTACTATTGTATTCTTCTACTGTGAAAGTTATTTGATTACGAAGAGGGATATGTTTGCAAGTTGGAGAGTTGTAATATAACAAGAGTACTTTGAGCTACCTATATGTTAAGGTGTATTTTGGAGTGATTTTCCATGTCTAGATTAGATGGTGGGGTCTAGTTAAGAGTTTTGTTATTTGTAGGTCTTGGGTGTGTTTTTATAGGGGAATATGCTATTCAATTTTTCACAAGAGTGTTTCTATCATTTTTGTTGATTGTTCCCAAATTTTTTTTTGGAATCCTTACACTTTCATGTGTGTAATACAATTAGTTTTGAGTGTCTTGTAATGGGATATTCTTGTTGTCATGGGATAATGCTTGTAATAGTATGGGATTGTCATAATATTGGTTTTTATTAGATTTACATGTATGAGAAAGATTCTTTTAGATGGTAATTGAATTTAACTCAAATTGTTAATGAATGCATAGCTAAGATAATTGTTTTTTAAGATTGTTGATGCTCCCCATGGATAGGATCTTACCTTCATGTTTGTAGGTGTTAAAAATGTTTCAATTTGTTGTTTTAATGTGTGAGAGTTAAGGATTGCAAGGTATTGGTCACCATTCATTCAAGACTCCTTGGCCTTATTTATATCATAAGTAACATAAAACAACTTGAATTTATACAAAATTACATCATTAATCAATATATCAAAATACTCTCCTCAAGAAAAATAGAAAACCAAATAAAAAATAACATGAATATTGTAAAACCCCGACACGTAACCTAGAGGACAATGCAACACTGCGGAAGCACAACTAATTTTTTTTCTTAAAAAGAGTTACAATGACAAGTAAAGTAATCTACTCTAAACACATAGATCCTCTAGGCCACACGGCGCGTCTACATGTCAATCCCAAACTTACAAAATTAATCTAACCATAGCACATAAAAATAACTCATGATAAACAACATACACCAAAGCATTAACCCATTGCATAATACACAAAGTACAATAATGAATTCTTCCAAAGATTACATTAAGTCAATATACCATTACAAAACTCATCTCCAAGATAAGGTAGATCATACAAAATGATACAATAACAAAATACATTGATCCTCCTCGATTACAAATGAGAAGTAGAAATACATAATGTCCCACTAATATAATGAACATAAGAGAAGTAACATATCCACAGATGCACATGAGCTCTCCGAACTAGAAGATCCCGCCATCACGAACAAGCAAAGAAAGCCCAACAATGTAAGGTGCAAGATCCACCCAACCATGTTGTACCTGTAGGACCAACCCCCATGCTAGGAGATAGTAAAAGGAAACCTAGAAAAACCTACTACCTCTAGACATAGGCAACACACAAAAAAACACTGTACCAGTAAACACATAACATAAGGTTACATTGCTTCTAGAACCACTGAATCAAGTACCACCACTATACAATACAAACTGACTATTGTCATAGGAGGAGTGTCATCACAAATGTTGCATTGGTTATCCTTAGGAGATCTTCCTAGGTCCTGGCCCCCATCTTGGGTTATCTTGGTAACCTATCACAAACTCTGGCCCCACATGCAAACCAGTGTGGAATTGATTATCTTTTGAGAAGACAAGATAACGATCTTGCCATTCTAGGCCTTCCTGAATCATCTCAAGTCTAACACAAGCCCTTGAGCCAATGAGTGAGGTTAAATTATCAAGTTAAATGTATTAAGCTACCCTTTCCCCTAATATAGGTTATTTAATTTCCACTGATTAAACTGACTCTCACACAAGTTGTCTTGGAACCACTTTGTGTGCTGGCCCCCTGAAAGCCACTCCCCTATTGAAAACACAATAACTTATTCCACAACCTAAGGGTAGACAATGCACTAAAACTGATATCAAATAACCACCATAACTCAAGAGGTAACATATCCCTACAGATGCCAAATATTGAAACTGAACTGTGTGCACTACCCAAGGAATTCTCAAAGGGTGAACAAAAGATACAACAACCCTTTCACAATTTACAATCTTTGGAAGACTTACATTTTCACAATATCCAATATCCCCCAAATACACAATTACAGAAGAATACACAATTAAAATAAGCAACTCAAGTAATTAAATGAACTACCATTAGAATTTCCTAAATCCAAATTAATCAATAATTCATATGTTTAAAATACATCATTTAAACATAATTCCAATTAATAAATCAACAACGAATTAAACTAAATGTTTAACTTTCAGTTTCACAACTACTCATAATATTTAACTCAAATTACCCACAAATGTGAACAGAAAAGAACACAGCTTAAAATAATTCAGGCAATTAAATAATCTAATATTCGGATTTCCTAAATCCAATTGAATCAATATCTCATCACATGCAATAATACAAAAAGGAAATAAAACTATTTATTTAACTCCAATTCCACAATTTCGTATAATAATAAAATCAATTTCTCTATTACAATCATTGCATTATAAAATCCTCTACTTGTACATTAAACATTTTAAAAACACAATATCTATTTAAATATAAATCAACTTTCTCTCTTAAGTCATTTAATTTTAAGATTTACTAGTCCATGCGTTTGCATGCTTATATAAAAAATATACTTCCATTTACAAACCATAAAAAAATTAAAACTAGTTGTTTAACTCCAATTTCACAAACACACAAATAGAAATCTCATTCTTTATAATAAAATCATTTTATTATAAAACACCTACTTGTGCATTCCATGCACTAATTAACAACATAATATTCATTTAGATAAATATCCTTTTTAAATAAATATATATTTAAATATATATATTTTCTAATTACATAATCCAATTATTCTTTTCCAATATTCATTTTAAAATATTTCATATTAAAATATCTAATTGTGCATTTACATGCTCCTCTTATAACATAATAATCATTTAAATAAATATATTAAAAAATATATATAGTTATATATGTACGAATACATATAATTATATATACATAAAAATATGTTATTTAAAAATAATTTATAATTTCCAATTATCAAAATACATATATAAATATATATATTTATAATATATGTATTATAAATAATATATATATTATATAAGGTATATATAATATAATTATATATTTTAAATATATAAAAAAAATATTTAAAAAATACCGAAATCGCAAAGGTTAAGGCACTGCCATAATAGGTAGGTTGAGCCTGGGTTGCTTCGTAGCCAACCCCATATGGGGTGCGCTGCTTGTGGAAGGCAGCGCTGGGTGCTGCCTCCACAACCACCGCCTCCCATGTTGGGGGTGGCTGTGGGGGTAGTCCCTAGCCTCCTCCAAAACAATTTTCTCCCAACCTTAATAAAATTTGTTATACGACGATTTTCCAAGGCAATTTTATTTAAAAATATATTTTTTTATAAAATGATTTCTACAGAATCTCTGACATTCAACTAATATTCATATATATATATATATGTATATGTATATATTTTAGAATATATACATAAATATATATATATATATATATATATATATATATATATGTATATAAATGTATAAATAAATTTAAAACAACAATTCCAATTGATAACTCGAGAAGAGAAAATTTTAACAAAAGTATTCTATAGAAGAATATTTCCAATTTTCACAGAAAGAAGTTTTCTATAACTTTGATTTAATTTCAATAGAGATTCTACAATTTAACTATAATTTCCTTCAGGGTAAATCCATTTCTAAAATTCAATTTTAACAAAGGATCTAAAATATATTTTCTACAGAGGCTGTAAATATTCACGACAATCTTTTAAAAATAAAAGCTTCTACAATTAATGAGATCCTCTTCTACATGAAACCTTTCCAATTTTCAAAACAATAATAATTTAAATAACCTTTTCAAATTAAATTTACAAAAGCAATAAAGAACCTGTCCTAGAAGATTTGTTGATTCAAAATTTGATGCAGAGCTTCATTTAATTTCCAACTTTGCCAAAGCCTCTTCCTAGAAGAATTACCACTATCCAGAGAACAAAATATAATCTAGAACCAAAATAATGCAACCAAAACTAAATCCCCAATTTTTTTGAGAGCTTCTGATATTCAAATCCCCAAAACCTCAAAACAATTCAACCCTTTCCTAACATCCTCTCCTTCTTCCGTGAAAATAACTTCCTTTCTTTCAATTTCAATAATTCTCTCTAGGAATCAATTTTCAACTACAGTAATAAAAGTCTTCTAACTTCTAGTTACAAAACAAATATCTTTTTCTACAACAACCACAAATATTTCCAAAGATATTTTCCAAATATTATGCATTTGAAATTAAATAACTTATTTATCTCAATTCAAATTTAATCTAATAATAAAATCACTTTATAAAATAAATTAAATTAATTAATTTATCTATTATAAAGTCTCTACATTAATAATCCTGATTAATTAAATAACCAATCATAACATTCATAAATTAATTCTCACAATAAACCTTGCACAATAAATAAAATATCAAAGCAAACGTGGATCAAGAATACAACCAATACATGGACTGACGACACACTGTACTAGGGTAAAGGTTTGACTAGGTTAACCCGTTACTATCTCCCAATCAACATTACTGTTGGGTAGTGGACACGCTCAGACCTATGAATCTAGGTGAAGCCGTTGTCATGTACCTGCAAACCTACAACAAAGCATATGACGTACATGTATCCAGATAATAAATCATACACACCGTGAAAAGAGAATCACAAAAATCACAGGGCACTCGCAAGTGAGTGATGCAATACCGTTATCTTCACCAATACAATGTTACATCAACTGACTAGATAAAATATCAATTAAACTACAATGAGCATATAGAGCAATATCATCTCAACTAAACATCTATGCAAACATAAAGCATGTCACACATAATCACCATGCATATAGTGTATCATCACATCAATATAGATCTATCATAGCTTCACGGTCAGTGATCAAATAACAATAACATAAATTATGGTCTAACAAATTATCTGAACTGTTAGAGAAAACATAGCAAATCGGAGGGGTGTTACAAATATACAAATTTTACTATTACAATTATACACACCAAAAAAAATTAAAATTATAAAATACAATCTAATGAAAAAACATATAATTGTAGGCCTATTCACTTTTGACCATAGATACTATTTGCAAATATTACACTCTTGTCTTCCATCATCAATTAGATTTCTCCTCTTTGAAATTTATAAAGAAACATTTAAATTTTAAACCATTTTAAATTTTTATTTTTTTTCAATCGTAAGGAAATAATCATGCTCAAACTAAGTTGTAAAAAGTGCCACATAGTGGCTAGTACTTGCCTTTATAGTATTGTAATTATTGTTTTTAGATTTGATAAAAATTAAATGTAAGTTTTATTAATGTGAGTAAAAATAAATATAAGATTTGTTAATTATAGCGTTTTAGTATTGTTAATTAGTTATTTGCATTACCTAACCCTAACCCTAACTCTAATTCTATCCCTAACCCAAACCCTAACCCTAACTCTAATTCTATCCCTAACTTGAACCCTAACCCTAACAATAAATTCTAAACCATTATCCTAATCCTAAACATATTTCTAACCTCAACTATGATCATAACACTATCCAGAACTATAAACCTAATTTTAATCACTAACTTTTAAATAAATAATATATTTAATACATATTATATTACAAATTATTATATATTAAATAAATTTATTAAATAAAATAAATATAATAAATACTAGAAAAATAATTAAAAGTTAGATATTACATGTTGACAATATTTCTTCTCTTATTATTAATATAAAATTGTTATATAAGTTGTTTATATATATATATATTTGAGTTCATATAAATATTAAAAATATATATATATTATATTAAATTATTAGGTTTCATTCATAGTAGACACAAGTGTAACTAAATATCTTCATTCAAATCAATAATTGTTAAATATTAATGAACCAATGATTATAGATCATATGATTTTTCAAAGTCCATGAATGATAGAGTAAAGACTTCTGGATTAAACTGTGTATGCTATATTGAATCAACGTTTTGAACCACACTCAATGATTCATCATAAGAAGAGGATAATGAAGAATATGATTGTAGAAATTACTTTAAGATGAGTTAAGTGTGGGAGAGGGTAGGGAGGGAGGAGATTAGAAAACAAAGTAGAAGTGAAAATATACAAAGAATGATAAAAACATAACAAAAGAATGAATAATATAGTAATATGATATAACACAAATAAATGGATTAAAAAAGATAAAGGTTAAATATTTCAAACAATGAATAAATAACTCTAAGAGAATTATAAAAATGAATTGTATAACAAAATGATTGAGGAACAATTACCAAAATTATTAAAAGAAATGAAGATATAAAAGAAAATATACTACAACTTAAACCAAAAATAATTTAACCAAAGAAAAATAAAATATGAGATTATTTATAAAATATAAATTGGAAAAATAAATAAATTATTCAATTAAAATACAAAAGGCTATAATATATAACCTATAGTATATATTAATATAAATATATAAGTATAAAATATAAACTAATATATTACCTACAATAATATAAGATATAAATAAAAATAATATATATAAATTCTACATTAATATAGGTTATATATTATATATAATAAAGATCTAAAATAATAGAGTTTATCTTATATACCTATATATTATAGACTATAATTTTTTTTGGAGAACCTATATATATTAATATAAATTAATATAGAAAAAAATACATGATGAAAAATAATTATTAATGAAAAGAAGAAAGAGAGCATATAATAATCAAATTATACCATAAAATATTAAAAACATAGATAAAAAATATATTAGTCTAATGAAAAGAATAATATAATTTTTTTATTATTATTATTATTTTAATAATGTGAATCCAAATCTCTATAAAATAGTTAATTGATTTTTGTAAGATTTTTTTTAATAAAAAAAAAAAATTACATATATAAAAATAAAAAACAATCATTCTTAAAAAAAATGTCAAAATAACTAACATTTATTTATTTTAGAAAGATTTAATGAAATGACTTTATAAAGAAAAAATGAAAAATCATTCTTTAAAAAAATGTTTACCTTGCTTTCCCTACAAATCCGTCAATAACACACAACTTTTTAACAAGAAATAATTTTTATAATTTGTAAAGTTAAATATTTTATAAGTTGACTTTACAAAATTTATTTTATTTTAAATATTGTTATTGATTGGTTGAAAATTAAATTATTAATAACTGTTGAAAAATGAGGTGTTTTCTTAGCTTAATACTCTGTAAAACTTTAATATTGTTGATCTAAGTAAGCTCTTTCTTTGTTACATATATTCTTTGTGGGTGATTATCTTGATTAATCCATTTTACTATTGTAGAATGAAGAGAGAAGTTGATAGAAGAATTAGATAGGATATTAGAAAGATCACACAAGATGTACTGTGGAGAAACCCTTTTGGGAAAAAACTCCACCAAGAATTATTCTATTATTCAATCTCTAAATTACAATAGCTCCAATTCTTGCTTGAGAATGCTTCTTCTATCTTTACCAATCTTCTTCACACCTGCAATAACAATTATGAAAACTCTCTTCAACTTGAATGAGATATAGAGACAATATGCAACCTTGTAATATCCAAATGGTGATAATTACAATGCACAAGCTCAAGCCCTTGAAAAGGTACGCCATATTCCTTCAAGTTGAGTTATTCAGTGAAGACTAAAGCTTACAACATGTGCTTCATGCATTTGGGCATCCCAAACTGAAGCTACAACTTCTCCTTCACTTCGGTGATAATTCCAAAGCTCTTCCTCAAAGTTGGCACCCTTAAGTAATCCTACTTAACTAAGCCTTCAGAAATATCTTATCGTGCATGAGAGGTAAATCCAATAAAGCATCTTGGGTGCCCAAGTTGGCTCCAAGTGATTTATAGTTAATTGAAACATTTACTCAACACCATTCATGCAAGAATGGTTATCCCTTGTTAACCAGAGGTAGTCCCTGTTATCTATCATACAACTCAAGTTATTAGCCATGCATTCCAAGTTAACTGAAGCTAACTACATGCAACTCAAAATAACCAACATGCATGCAACTGAAGATAACTGAACCATAACTGAAGTGAACTGAACTGAACCGAACTGAACTGAACTGAACTAAACTAATTTTGAACTGAACTGAACTGAACTGAACTGATCCGAACTGAACTGAACTGAACTTCAGACCTGCAAACATCAAATCCTAACTCCTAGGATCTTTACATGCATTCAAACGTGTTAATTGTTACTCCGTATAGTTAACTGAACACAAGGTGAGTGTCACCTTACCATGTGTGCACCCACATGCTCCTATTATTTAGGAATAACTACAAATGTCAATTTCATGATTTATTTCATCAAATAATTAATCTCATCCTAATCTTAGTGTTGTTGAACACATTCCAATAACTTAGGAGATACATGTATGAAATAATTAATGTTTAGGATTTGCAATTAAATGCCATCCTATTTCCAACAATAACTAGTTAACCAAAAAAAGCAGAGTACTAATAAATAAATAAAAAATCATTATATTTATATTTTATGCTTCAAATAAATTGACATACACTTTCGGTGAGAGGAAAGTGAAGATTCCTTTTTCGATGGAGGGGAGAATGCACACCACTTCATGCACATTTTGTCATATATTGATGGGATCAAAATTCAGTTGGACTTGTTATTTTATCTTGGTGTATTGGAATGGAGATTTTTTTTTAAGCCATCAAGATGTATTTTATAAAAGTATTATTTTTTTAGATTTATTGATGTGATCAAAGTCATAGAAAAATATAATTTTTAATGATCATGATGTCTACATGTTATTTTTTTTTGTGATCAAAATTCACTAGACTTATTATTTTGTCTTGTTGTATTTGAATTAAGAAACACTCTTTTAACAATAAAGATGTCTTTTATAAGAGTAGTTATTTTTTTAGATATATTGATGTGACCAAAATTCAATTGTACTCATTATTTTGTCTTATTTTATTGGAATGGATAAATGTGCTTTTTAATGATCTTGATGTATTTTATAGGTGTAATTTTTTGGAATTTATTCATGTGATCAAAATTCAATTAGACTTGTCATTTTGTCTTGTTGAATTAGAAAGGAGGAACATACTTTTCATGATCAAGATGCATTTTATGTAAGTATTTTTTCTTTTGACATTTATTGATGTGATAAAAATTCAATCAGACTTGTCATTTTGTCTTGTTGTATTGGAATGGAGAAACACAAATTACAATGATCAAAACACATTCTATAGGTGTGGTGCATATATTGACGTGATCAAATTTAGTCAGACTTGTCATTTTGTCTTGTTGTTTTGAAATAGAGAAACACACTTTTTAGTGATCAAGATGCATTTTAAAGTTATTTTTTTAATTGTTTCTTTAATTTTATTGATCAAGATTGAAATATAATAGTAGCAATTTCACTTTATGTGTAACAATTATTCTAATAGGTAGTTTCATTTTGTGTTGTATAATAAGTGAGTTGTTTGTGGTTAGCAAGAGTTATTGTTACATGATGTATTATTATATTGGATCACTAGTATTAATGTGATGGATTGGGTATGTTGCCTATGTACTTGAATTATCTATGTGGGTTCAAGTATTGACTTAATGAACTATTAGATCATGTATTTATGATTGGTTGCATTAGTGTAAGTAATCATTGTATGTCATATGTATCATGTATTATGTTGAAAGTTAATGAAATAAATGAGCTAATCTTTGCATAAATTTTTTGTTGGCGTGGGTTGTTTTTTCTTGTTAGTGTTTAAGACAATTTAGGATGCAAAGTGGATGTAATTATAATTTGAAGTAATTAAATACAAGAATATAAATAAAATTAATGGTACTTAGCTCTATAATTAAACGAATGATCCAAATAAATGCTATATAATCTATAACATATTAAGATCTTGAACTAAGAATCTTAACTTGATATTCACCTTGAGTTGATAATAGTGTTTTTCTCTATGTGGTGTTGTGTTTAGGGATCAAAATTTATTATGCAATCATAAATTTTCCCTTCTCGTATAGACTTAATGTGGCAATATTTGGAATCCTATTTTTTTGCTAAATTAATTCACTTTCACCTCTTTTATATTTTCCAATATTTAAGGGTGAGTGATATTCATAAATACCTTTGTAGGGTTATTAATGTGTCACAAGAGGACATGTTCTCCTAGGTCAAACCATGGATGTGTAACACTCTTCAATCATGCATATTCTCCTAAAAATGCTCACACTAATCTAGATTATTTTTTAGTGATTCAATGAAACATGTAATGTGAATGATATTCCTTGGAATGCTTTGAGATATCAAATGATTAAATGCATGCATTAAATTCCTTTTATATACTTGAATAACAAAAAATCACACAAACTTGTGTTTAACCGACCCTTGGTAGTAAGGGTATAAGTAGATGTCAACAAAATTTAATTTTAAAAGGGTTAAGTTCACAATTTCATAGTTGAGTTCTATGACTATAGAAATGACTACAAAATTAAAAGGTTCAAATCAACATATGTAATAGTCACATGGAAATATGCGCATGCATGGGAAAAATAAATATATCAATGATGTGCATGTATTGAAATGTGTTAATGTACGAATAATAAAAGGGATACAATGCATAAGAATTTGTGTAATCGAAAGGTAGGTGATATAAGACAAGGAACTAAATTTGCAAATATTTACAATATTTGTCAATATGTAAAAGTATCAAGACACTCTCCTCAAAAGAAGCACCAAACTAAATGGGAAATGACATTGACATGTGAATTTGATCGTTGCTTTTTATCCCTAATTTGAGGTGCATGTGAATCATAAAATGACCTTACATCTAAAAGTATGTAACATTCAAAAACATACATTTAAACTAAATATTCAAATAATAAAGGATATCATTAGGGGTCCATCTAAAGTAACAAACCTTGCAAGGTGTCATTGTGTATGTTTTCCTTCTTTATATGTTCTCCATGAGAAATAAAGATGAATCTTTGTAAAGATATGCCTTTTTACATTTGAGGTCACAATATAAGTATTCTTTATCTCATCAGGAATCTCCATTTTTTTTATATTTCCATGGTCTTCCCAACAATATATGACATATATCCATTGAAATAATATCACACAACACTTCATCATTGCAATATCTTATATGGAATTTCACTACACATTGTTCACTTACAAGTATCCTATGTTCATCTTGAATCCATGAGATCCTATATGGGTTTGGATTTTTTATCCTTTTCAAATTTATCTTATTCACCATCTCCTTAAAAAACTTTATTTGTACTACCACTATCAATGATAACTTAACAATACTTACCTCTTGATTTGCATTTTGTTCTAAAAATAATTTTCCTTTGCATTAGTTCCTTAGGTGTTTCTGTCTATAAAAAATATCTCCTCATTATCAATGATTCACCCTTCTTAGTTTTTCCTACTAAACTTGGTGATCCAATAGGTTTTTTCTTTGTATATGTTTCCCTTTCACTATTCTCCGCCCTTTTCTAGCACTTCCTTGGTAAAATTAAAATATCCTACATGTCCTTCAACTCTACATTTGAAATAGGTTCATTTGAATGGTCACTTATCAAATCCATTATCAACTCTTTCATATCTTTTTTTTGTGGTGGGTATTATTTCTTCCTTTATCATTGTGATGGAAACTCTTATCATTCATCCCTAAAAAATTATTACCTCTTTCATAATTATGGTATGCAATATCTTCCTTATTACATCTTGTACGTGACCATCACCGTATTGTAATATACCTAGTCTACCCTTCTGCCTTTCTTCAAATCTTTTATTCATTTTTTTTTAAAATTTTAGCATAAATCAATATGCTTCTTCAAATGTTGTCATCTTCACTAGGCTCAATGATTCTCAAGTATGAACTTATCGTTAGTCCATTGATGTACCATTGAACTTTCTCCTCAATACCTTCACTATGTACAATTCTAATAATCATCAAGTATGATTTTTTTTAGTTTACTCCATTGAATTTTTCAAGAACTAATAATCAACACTTCAAGCTCATTATCAATTGTTTTAATGTGTTATTTAATTTTATCACCATATATCCCACTTTATGGTCCTTTATTTTCCTCTCCTATTCCAATCCAATTAAACTTCCTTCCACAAAATGAAACATTATCCTTGATATATATTCATTATGTCCTTTCAACTTGGTTTTTACAAGTTACTTCACTCTTTTCAGATCTTCAATTTCTTCATACTCAAAGTATTCTTCCATATCATTTATCCAATCAATCAATTCCTTAATATTCAATCCACCTGCATAGTTAGAAATATTAATTTTAGGTCTCTTATCTATCTTGTAAATAGCTTTCAATATTTTGATCTAAGTTGATTCTTCCTCTTCTAGTGTTTCTTCATCCCGATCTATAGTTTGGGTTCCAAATTCATCATCATCACTTCCATCCTCATGTGCAAGTTTTAGGCCTCTTTTCTTATCTTCTTTTAAAGCATCTAGATGGATCTTGATTGTCCTAACCATTCCCAATATTTCTTCCATTCTTGTAGAAATATTTCCCATACTAGGCATTCTCCTTGGTGGTTTCTTTCCTTAGATCTTGTGAAACTACCTCAAGTCAACAATCCCACTACAAGGTTGGAACTGCCTCATAGTCGATGCTCTATTGAAAAAAACTTGTAGGTTCCCTCAAGTCAACAACCTATTCACCCTTGGATCTCTTAGAATACCCTCCCAATTGATCAAAACCCACTTTGATACCACTTGATGCAATTATAGATGGAGAGCCCAAATAAATGATTGTCCAAGTATGAAACTTAGAGTTGACACGATAGAATTAACAAAATATATTTAAAAAAGCTTCTTATTGATGCAATATTACATAATGATTCAACAAACCACTAGCCTATTCCATGTAGACTATAGATAAATCTTGGCTCACAAACCACCATAGGATTATTAGAAGATTACATGCAAAGATATGATAATAATAGCTACTATCACTCTATCACTGGTCGACTCACTAACTACTATCCTCTTGAGATAAATTATTGATTAGATTTACTCCAAATGAATTTAAGGGGTTTTTTATGTATTAGCTCCAAGCTTTAGGAATGATCTATGTAAATTGCAAGATGTTACAAATTTTAATATCTAGTGTAACATGTAGGTCGTCTAAAACCTATTGGTGAAGCATTGGGTGTTGAAGAAACTTGATGTGATTCCATTTGAAGGCCCATTTGGTCACATACTACCTTGAGGTATGTTGGGATAAATATGACAAGAAATAGAAAGGTTCTAGATACAAACCTTTCTTGATGATCTAAGTGCTGACTATTCTGGATTGTAATTTTTTAACAAGGATAACTTTCATTATGTAGTCTCACCCAAAACTCTTGAGATCTAGATATGATGTATGTGATCTATTTTATAATTCACATTCTTTGTCACAAGCTACCAAAATGATGTTATATGATGAAATGCAGTAAGATTCACTAAGATGCTCCTACATCACCATAATTATGGAATTAGTGTTCCATGAGATCACATTTCTTTAAGACAAATTATAAAGTACTTTTAACATGGATTTTGTATGCTTCCACATTTTTCATACATGTCTATTAGGGCACATGCAACTACAAAATTTAACATAATTCTAGTTTTTTTTATGTTTTGATGGATATTGATACCTTGGGCTAAAGCTCGCATATTGGAATTTAGGTTAGGAGGATGTTGGAAAAGGTTGTGAAATTAGGCCTTACACTTTCTAATTGTATTTTATTAAAAATTTCCAAGGCCTTCTTATTAAACCCATTTATGCATATCCTCCAATCACGTTAATCCATGAGATCATGCCTCTTTGAGGAATTTTGTCAAATAATTCAAGTGCCTTGTGTACGCTTCCACACTCTACTAGGGCACTTGCACAACATTTGATAAAAATATACTTTTGATTATGATTTTATGGAATTGTATTTCTTGTTCAAAAGCTACAATTTTAGCACAATCTAGTAGGATGCTAGAAAAGGTTATGGAACTAGTTGTGTAGAGCATACAAAAATGTCTCATCTTTGTTGAAAATTATACTTAGAGCAATGCTTGTACTTTGATAAACTATCAGGTTGTGTTTAAAAAGGTAAAATAAAATAGAATATTTTTAATTTTCAAATAAAGATTTATAATTTTATTTATATTAGATAGTGAAGAGAAATTTCCCCCATTCATAGGTTTTTCAATTCTTCACAATTGGCAGTGGATTGTAAATAAATCAAGTGGTCTCCACCTCAACTTGGTTCAAGGTGTAAATTAAATTTATATGACACATCTCAATGAAACACGGGGCCATCCAAGGTTGTTGCGTGATCCATAATCATGAAGGAAAAGTACTAAAAGTTGTTGTGGGAAATCTCTATTTGGCAACTAACAATGAAGTGGAAGTGAAGTCTCTTCAACTAGGTCTCCAATTGTTTAGAGCATACAATCTTGACAAAATAATAATTGAAGATGACTCTTTGGTTATCATATGATGCATAAGAAATATGATTTCTAATAATTAGAAAATCAACAATATTTTGAATAGATATTAGGACATTCTTGATTCTATTCCCAATTTTGTTGTTCAACACTACTTTTCAGAAGGTACTTCCTTGGAAAATTATCTCTCTAATAATTTATTATTGAGCAAAGAGAGAACTTAGTGGTGGTCAAGGATCTTTATGATGGCCAAATTTTCACATCACCCTATGTGGTGACGACTTCATTTACAAGAGATTTCTTTGTTGGTTATGGTGTGGTATGTTCTTTGGTGATGTAGGAGCATGTAATCACCAATAATGGGTTCTATTTTAGGATTGGCAGCTTGTGGAGATGTTAGATGGTCATTACATTCAAGTAGATGAGGTGACATCTATTTTTAATACCTCCTTTATTTAGCACTATTGGATGATACACCATAGAGTCAAAAAAATTACCTTTGGAAGCATTTTCAATCGGTAGAGTTTGCATGAGGTAGATAAATAGGTGGTATGATGATATGTTAGGGGATCTAATAGAGATGAAAATTCAAGGAGTGATATTTTGAGTGTGATTAGGGTGTCATGGTAATTATATTTTATTTCTTGTAGTGCCCCTCCATTCTCACCATAGATGTGCAGGAAGTTTGACTTTAGAACTTGAAGATGAAGATGTATTGACTTGTGTTTAAGCTTTGTGGTTGCAATATGGGGCATGCGCTTCTGTTAGTGCTTTGGTGAGTATGTGGTATATTGTCATGTTATTATTATTATTATGCAGAGATTTACTTGGATAGTTAAGTGATGCAGTAGTATGTTTGTTAGGATAAGTGGAAAGGGCAACATCGTACCATTAGATATATGAAGAGCATATGAGAATGAGATATGATTGTTAGAGTTTCTTTCCTAATGCTTCGGCTATTATGCACATGTGCTCTAATTTGTATGTTTGAGTGAATAGGTACTAGGCTACCTCTCCACTTGAATTAGTAGGTTTGAGCGTGCTTCTAATCCCAATGGTGGTTGAGGAGATGACATCTAGACCCAAGTTATACCCTAACCCTAGCCATTGTCCCCAATTAGAGACAATTGATTCAGTGTGTGACCACCTTTTTGGGTTGTTAAGGGACAATGCCCAATCTCCTTTACCCTATGATTGGAGTGTTGCACGTGTGAATTTTTCTGTTGAGTTATGTGATTGTGTGACTCCAATGTCTAGCTTTGAGTGTGGATTCAGTTCTAATGGTACTAAGTCCTTTGGTAAGTTAGGTTAGTCATTGTTGTGACCATTCTCGTTATTTATGTTTTGATGTGAATGTCTCTTTTATGTGAGAAGTTATTTCGTGGTTTATGCCTAGCCTTAGATGTGGATTATTTGAGTGAAGTTAGATATTGAGTCACTCATGTTAGTTGTTATTATTTAATTGTTATTAATATTATTATGATTATATGTATATTATGTTTTATGAAAATAAAGTTATAAATATTAACATATTCTAATGTTATTTATTAAATATTAATATTTTTTAGTAAATATTTAAATATTAATATGTGAGCATATGTTATATTTATGTTTTGATTTACTATTTTGGTAGAGTGATTATTTTTAAGGAGGTTCTTTTATCTCTTATAATATTTTGAATTTATTTAGTGGGAAACCCTAAACAAATGAGTTAATTTGATTATTTAATTTATTTTAATTATTTTATTAATGGGATGAGGATAAGTACTTTAATTTAATATTTTAGTAATTTATTTTATGAGAGGATTTTATTTCCTTGTTTTATTTTGGAAAAGACGAGTATTTTTGGGAAAAAGAAAGAAAGTTACTTTTATTTTATTTTATTTTATTTTTTTTGAATTTAATTAGTTTTATTTATGAGAAAAAATAGGGAAATGAGAGTTTCACTTTTTTGCATGAAAATTTAGAGGATTTTGAAAAAAAAGAAGAAGATTTTTAGGAGTTTTTGGAGAATGGTGAGATTTTACATAGTTTTGGAGTAATTTTTTGAAGGTTTTAAGAAAATTTGGAGTGGTTTTGAATTGAAATTTGGAGGAGAGTGATTTCAAATTCAATTATGATTTGAGGGGAATAGATTTTGTTGGGGAATTGTGGTTTTTGAAAAATTCTAGGTTGGAGAGTTAGAAGTTCAAATTTTTTGGAGCTCGACATTGAATTCTCATCCACGTCAAGCATTGGATCCAAGTTGAATTTTGAAATCTTTTGTTTAAATTTTATTTTTGAATGTAAAAATAATTTGATTGATTTTTCTCTCTGATTCTTGAAAATAAATGATAGATATTTTTATTCTATGTGTGACTGAAACATTTATTTATTCCAGAATAAAAATCAATACATGTTTATTGTTTCAGTTATCTACCAATAAAATGGTCTGATTGCATCACCCATAATTCTGTTTTTACGAACTGGGTTGGTGAGAATTTTTAAGGGTTTTTGTGTTTTGTTGTATTTTAAATTATGTTAAAAAATATCAAAAACCTAGATCGTATTTTGTGAGATATTGTTGAAACACGGTATGTTCAAAAATCTCAAAAACCTAGATCGTATTTTGTGAGATATTGTTGAAACACGGGGTTGCTATCAAGCTGATTCTCTATGGCTGCAAATACTTTTATTTTTCCTTGTAACCAGCCAATGGAAGATTAATATTTTAGATTTATAAGAGTTTGAAAGGGGTTAAATTAATTTAAAAATTTTAATATTTTATTTTGGAAAAGATCTGGTTGCTAGGATTGCTCATTTTGTCATTTGAGTATTGCCCAAAAGAGGGTTTTATGGGAGCTGTCTGTTGTTTTGCATTTTATGAATTTTTGAGTCATTTTTGGTCAATTCCATTCACCTTGCTGAGTAGTCGACGGAAAAATCTGAAATGGGTATTTTACGCATTTTGATTTCGAGTTGATATGACTATTTTATGGTTGTTTTATGGCTGAAAAATTTGATTGTTGTCAAGAGGGAATTAGTTCAGTTCTAAAGGTTGTATTAGAGGGCATAGCTCTATTCTTTGATCTGTATTGTGTTGTACCATTTTTATTTGAATGTGTTTACTATTTGCATGTTAGAAATCCCTTTATATTTGTGAGATCTTGTGTTGAAGCTTTTGTATGTGTAAAAATCAATTGTACCAAGGTTGTGCATTGTTGGTCTTAGTTATGAACTGTTAAATTAAAGTTGGTTATCATGTTATAAGATTGTGAAAATGATGTAATGCGCTTCATTGTGGTGTCATGGTATAATAATAAGCTTTTGGGTTTTCTACCTGTTTGTGTTATGTGATTGGGTCTTTAGAAGTACCTGGAAGTCTTTGTGGAAGTCCTTGTAATTTTTGGTTGATTCTTGTTTTAGTAGTCTCATTTGGATGGTTAGTGTCAACCGTTTATTGTTTTTGTTGTTTGCTTGTGTGTGGGGCCTAGTGTTGTCTCCTAGCACAGAGGGAGTGGGCTTCAGGGTTCTACGTGGTAGGGTGGTATTTCCAAACCATCCATTGGGGTTTAGGTGGTGCAATTCATGTGCAACATGGAGAGTATTTCCTTTCACTTCATTCTATAGCTGAATTTATGTGCAGGTGATATTTCTATGAGAATTGTGTTCAATATGCATTTTATATATGTATATTCCTCTTAGATGAATATATCTTGTACGTTATAGCATTTTTGTAATAAAAATGTAAATGGATTGAACTAGTCTTGAAGATATATTTATTGTTGTTTATTATGTAATGAAAAAATTAGCATAAGAATGTTGTATTTATGATACATATAAACTTAATTTAGTAGTAGATGTGATATGTCTTTATGTACCTCTTTCATAGTGTTAATTAGGAATAGGTTCATATAGGCATAGTGTTAGATGAGGTTTAAATATAATTAAGATATGTTACCATATATAATTTGTTGTATGAGATTTAATTTACATTCAAAGTATTGACTGCATGTGTTTTAGTTTATTAAATGTATTCTATAGGCTTAGTTAGTGTAGGTGTATCGCAGTAGCGACATTAAGGGACCATGGTGGATAAGTGTGTAAGTGGGCTATGATTAATGTTACTTGTAGGTCATAATGTGATTATGATATGATGTTAATGTAATAATGTTATCCATGTTAATTTGTTGAGTTGCGTTAGTTAGTGTTACTTTAGTTTCTTTAAAAATAAAATAAAAATTATTGGCATGATGTTGAAGGTCTTTTGTGTTAATCCATCAGGTCCCTTTGTGGGGCATTACATTTCTTTACATTCACATGAATGTTAGTCATGACATTTCTTAGGTTTAAGATGTTTTTAATGTTTTGGTATTGCAAGATTTATTAGTTACATGTAGCACATTGAGATAATGTAGTGCCAATAATTTATCTCTAAATAATGATGCAAATATTTAAGTGACTATTATATTCAATGGTTATCCAAGTGCAGTCTAACATCAGAGGAAGAATCACAACTTACCTGAGTAATTCATTGGTTCTTAGTAGAGTCATAATGCTATAGATATTCAAGGAGAAGTGTGATTTTTAATAAAGCAGTTTGTTGTATGTAGTTCTGATATTCATAAGATTTTTTTTCTAATAGATTTGGTCCATTATGTGAATCTTGTTATGGGGTGGTTTTGAATAGTCCAAGTGTATGTAATGAAAGTTGCATCAAAAATTTTATATTTAAAACTTTTTAATTTGAATTTAATCTTTTTTTACCTTTGTTAGATTTTTTTATTGAATTTATTTTTATCATCTTTTGGTGGTTGCCTAAACCAACAACCCTGAACCAGGGTTTTGGTTCTAGAATGCATAATTTGGTCCTTGGTCAAGGGATCTATCCTTTTATGGCTCTCATTGGTGATCTCTATAATAAAATTTTAAGGTCTTAATTTTTGGAGCTTGAGTTGTCATGGATCTTGTGTTACATCTATAATCAATGATAAGATAAATGACTTTCTTGAGAGAGATATAGGTGGCAAGGTTGAAGTGTATTTTATTTTTCCAATAGGATAATGTTATGAACACTATAACTGAGGTATGGGGAAGAGATTTAATTGAGGGTTGTGTAAGGCATTGGGTAAATTCTTAAAAATTCCAAGGTAGATAGTGTAATTAAATTTCTTATTAAGAGGGAAACACTAGTTAATATTGAAGATGGTTCTTATGAGGTGGAGAATAATGGTTACAAATAATTTTCTTAGTGTCTCTAGTATTTGGTGCTATGTTTCCTTAGCCTAGGTTCTCTTTTTGTAATGCTTATAGTCTTGTTATATTTTCCTATTGTATCAGTTAGTCTTTTGGGGAAAGTTAATTGGAAAATCTCTTGATAGGGTGGATGTTTTGTGTCCCTAAATGGACCATGCAAAAAATGACAATTGATGAACAAGTTCTTTAGGTGTATGAAAAATTAATGCAACTCCATTTAGTTAAAATGATTATCCTCATAAAAATCTCAATGAACTTTCTTTTCTATTCAAATTATATACTTCTTACTAAAAGTATCATTCTCATTAATTTGAAATGCCAAAGAATTAAAATCTTCATTTAAAAAAATATTCTAACATTATTCTTCAAATTGTAGTATGATTAAAACTTACCAATTATCCATATGATCTAGTTATTATTTTTATTTTCTCCCTTTTTACAATTTTTCTTATTTTGCTTGTATATATTTGGTTTATTTATTTATTTCATTCTACCAATCCTTGCAAGTTAACAATGACTTATTTGTGTTGGTGTATAACCATGCTTAGGTGTTAGCTTTCTTAGTTGTCATATGGGCCAAAAAAACTTGTCTATTCCTCAAGAACATGTGCACAAAGATGGAGAATCAAAACATGCCCATATTTTTGTCAATCCAAGATATAATGCCCCCACATTATGCTTGGTAGTCACCAAGATGTTTTATTGGTTTCTTAATCTTTTTCAATTTGTGAATGTGTGGTCATTTTTTGGTCCATCCAAGATATAATGTGCTCACATTATGGCTTGGTAGCGACTAAAATGTTTTATTGGTTTCATGGTGTCTTTCGATTCGTGAACGTGTGACCACTTTTTGGTCCATCTAAAATATAATATGCTCACATTCTGGCTTGGTAGTGACCAATTTATTTTATTAGTTTGGAAATCTCTTTTGATTCATGAAGGTATGACCACTTTCTGGTCCATCCAAGTTATAATGCGCTCACATTATTTTTTGATAGTGACAAAAATATTTTATAGGTTTCATGATCTCTTTTGATTCTCGAAAATATCAAACTTCTGACCTCCTTGAATTTTCAACCTTAAACTTTACTAACACCTATTGTTTAGAAATCTATCTATAATCTACTATAATTCTCAATTAATATTTAAAAAAAAAAAACTTCTTTTAACACAAGAATAATTTAAAAGTGAGTAACACATTTGTGAAATTCCCTGTCATCGCACCGTACACATTTCTGACTGAATGAAATTCCGTGTCATCGCGCCGTCCATACATTTTGTCGTGCGAAATCCTCGCGAGTGTCAATCAAATTTAAGTCGTAGTTGTCATTTGTCTGGTTATAGCAAAGAAAAACATTTTATATTTGACTGGAAAGTACGTTGTGTAGTAAGTATGCTATATTAATAATAGAGCTCACAGCTTTTTAGTGAGGTACCCACGAGAGAAGGAAATGGAAGTGGGGTTGACAATGGAGAGCAGATGGCGGTCCTCAATGATAATGCTGAGAGGAGGTGGAGATTCTCTGCGCTTGCGGAGATTTAGAGTAAGCGTCGCTTCCTTATCAGAAGTACCATCACGTCCTCCCTCAATGAAGGCTCACTTGGCTAGTAAGAGGCCCGATGGGTTAGGGAGATATGGGAAATATGGGGGGAAATACGTCCCCGAGACAGTGATGCATGCGCTCTCTCAACTGGAGTTAGCCTTCCATGCTGTGAAAGTAGATGAGGGCTTTCAGCAAGAGCTGGCCAACATGCTCAAAGACTACGTGGGCCGCCAGTCACCGCTCTACTTTGCAGAGAGGCTAACGCAGCACTACGGAGGACCCCAAATCTATCTGAAAAGAGAAGATCTCAATCACATGGGATCGTACAAGGTGAACGACGCCATTGCGCAAGCACTGCTGGCCAAAAGGATGGGAAAACAACGGGTGGTAGCAGAGACGGGTGCAGGACAGCATGGCCTTGCATCCGCCCTCGCCTCTGCCCGCCTTGGCTTGCAGTGCGTTGTGTACATGGGTGCCCATGACATGGATCGCCAAGCCTCTAATGTCTTTCAAATGAGGCTTTTGGGGGCTGAGGTGAGGCCTGTTTTTTGTGGGTCCGCTGCATTGAAGGACGCCACTTCAGAGGCGTTTCGAGACTGTGTCACCAATGTGGAGAATACGCACTACATAATGGGCTCCGTCATCGGGCCACATCCGTACCCCATGATTGTACGCGAGTTTAATGGAGTTGTTGGGAAAGAAACACGAAGACAGGCCATAGAGAAGTGGGGAGGAAAACCTGATGTATTGCTTGCCTGCGTTGGACGTGGGTCAAATGCAATGGGCTTGTTTCATGGGTTTGTGGATGATGAAGATGTGAGGTTGATAGGTGTGGAAGGTGCAGGGGCAGGGTTGGAAAGTGGCAAGCACGCAGCCACTTTGAGTAAAGGGGAGGTGGGTGTTATGCATGGAGGGATGAGCTTTCTGCTGCAAGATGAAGATGGGCAAATCGTTGAGCCATCTTCAATCGCTGCTGGTCTCAACTATCCGGGCATCGGACCAGAGCACAGTTTCCTTAAAGAGATTGGTTGTTTCGAGTACCATAGCTTTACTGATGAGGAGGCATTAGATGCTTTTTATATGTTATCGAGATTAGAGGGCATCATACCAGCACTTGAGACAGCTCATGCCGTGGCTTATCTCAATAAATTGTGCCCTACATTGGGTGAGGGAAGCAAGGTGGTGCTCAACTGCAGCGGTAGCGGGATCAAGGATGTTCAAATCGCACTCAACCATCCCGGCCATCTCAAAAATATGGGGCAAACTTGAATAGCATTAAACTTTAACTTAATTAAGTTGTTTGTTTGAAATCACAATAATTTTTTTAATAGGATCTATTTACTAGCATTGTAGGAAAAAGAAGTGCAATGGTTATGTCAATAGACATTTATATGCTAAGTTAATGTATGTTAGAGAGTACTATTTTTATATCCATATGTACAAAAGTAAGAAAATAGTGTACAATTTTTTTAAAACCACGTGAAATCAAATCTAATGAGAAAGAAGACAAGTGCTTGATATTTTCTTGAGACCATGCATCACTATCCTCTAGAATACACAATTAAACTAAAAATATATAAACTCATGCAATATAGCTAAACTAATATCCTAAGATGACATCCCCCCACATACTTGACTCTCTTATTATATTTGTCCTAATTAGATATACAATTTCTTACTTCTAAGATAAAAATAAATAAATTAATAGCAAGAGTTTTATTGATATCTTTTGGATAAGTGTTGGAAGACCATTTTTTAGATAGATTGTATAATTCAAGTTAAGAGGAGAATTTTTTAAAGATTTTTAATAGTCTTTGGTTGCTTAATTTATCAGTTACAAAGACACAAAATTATTCATTAGATATTACAAATAGAAGTAAATTTTAAAATAAAAATTTTAATGTTTCCTTAGAAGTAGAGTACTAAAGAGATGGACATTCAATTTTGAACAACAATTGTAATGTTTCCTTAGAAGTAGTCTATTAAAAATACCATTTAACAACAATTTCCATTAGTCTAACTAGCTCCTCTTTTATTTTATCACTTTCTCTTATAATTGTGGGAGGGAGACCATATACTAAGTGCTTTGTTAATTGAGGGGTCAACTATTTAAAATTTGAATTCTTATTTATTCTCTTTTAAAAAAGTTAAAATTTAATATAACCAACTTCTCTTCTTTATTTTATTGTCACTTTATCTTATAATTGTGGGATGATGGAGGCCATACACTTAGTGATTTATTAATGGGAGGTTAACTCTTAATAATTGGAATTCTTATTCATTCTCTTTTAACCAATTTAAGCTTATTGAAGAAAAAATAAATTTGTAGAGATATAAAATGGCTTTTGCATTAAATTTTTGAGGGCACTTGAGGGAATTCATTTTGGAGTGGTGAAGTGATGGTTCAAAAAACCAACATCATTGGGATTCATTAGGAGAAAATGACAAAAATATTATTCTTTCCATTGAAATTCAAAATAATTTCACTCAAAGGAGTTGTTGCAAAGAACCTAGGGTCTTAAGAATCTTCCTCAAATCAAAGTGGCTTATTTTCATGTGATTAAAGATAACCATGATAGATAGGATCCCATGTCACTTGCAATGGGACACTTGTTGCCCAAAATAGATACACTTTGCCCCCTTGCTCTGTGTCTAGGTAGGTCCTCGATTAACAATAGGGCTAGGGATGGGGCAAATAAGGAGAGGTACTCATGTCATTTTTCTAAGTGCATCAAATACCTTTGGTTTCTTCTAAGCTAGGGAATATATTTTAAATCACAAATGAAGAGATTCAAATGATTGAAATTTTTTTAACTTGAATTTGTGCAAGTGCTTTTGTTGCCATAATAAAATCATGGAAGACCTCATTTGGGACAAAATTTGAAGGAAAAAAAAAAAAGGATTTCCAACAATACCATGCCACTTGCTAAACTGCACTTTAGAGAAATAGACCTAGAATTTCATGTGTGTTTGATATAGATTTATTGTACTCTAAGAAAAGATTTGAGTTTCCCATTTTAATTTCTAACATATTACTTCAAAATACAATTTACAATTGATGTAGCCATTACACCTCCATAAAATAAAAGTGCTAATTAATAATTTTATATGATAAATTTCCTCAATTTAACTATGTTTAAAAATTAAAAAATTTCAAACCTCTTTGAGGGGATTGACATCAATGGTAGAAGATACAAAAAGATTAGGTACTTTGTGCAAGACAAAAGATATGGTGTGCAAGACTAGAGATATGGTGTATAAGTTGCTTGATAATCATATTGTAATTGTATTGCTTCTCGTTTTGATTGTGTCGATATTTTTAGCATCAACATTTTGGATCACACTTTGTGATCCATCATTAGGGTGAAAGAGAGAAAGAGGAGATAAATGATGATTTATCTTAGAGTATTTATCTCCTCTTGCTCTCTTTCATCTTGATGATGGATCACAGAGTGTGATCTGAAACATTGATGCTAAAAAAATTGACACAATCAAAACCATAAGCAATACAAATACAATATGGATTGTGGAAGCTTGATATCTTTAATCATATTGTAAATCATTCTTCATAGTGTCAAAGGGTCACTTGAAAGTTTTTGTATTTGCTCCATACTATTGACATTGCATAGGAATAATCTATTATACAAATCCATGGTGTTCCCTGGCATATTCTTTGTCTACACACACACACACACATGTGCCATTATCTAAATTATGATTAGAGATATCCTTGTTGAGATACCTATTGAACTAATCTATCAATTTGTTTTCAAACAAACAAATTCTCACTTACCAATTGTCTAAGTGTCATAAATTTTTGTGTCAATGGGAATGGACTCTAGGTTCATATGTGAAAATATCCTATAGAAAACTACACAATATTGTTAAGGCCAATGGTATGGATATGAAGTCCAAGAGGGTTGTATTATAATAGAAAAATATAATAATAAATATATCAAAATATAATATAATTATATTTGATTATAAAAATTTAAACCTTTACTATTCTTAGAGACATACATAATTTTGTATGCAATTAGAAGTTGCACGAACCTTCCCACAATGTAAGTCAAAAATTGAGTTTCTTTAGCATAATGATCATGTTATGTGCATGTCATCTCCACCATTTTACATGCCTACTAACAAGTAGATTTCAAGACTTTCATCTTCCACAATGGATGAGGTTATGAATTTAGCTCCAAAGAAAAAATATGCCCACAATATTCAAAGAACCACATATTTTAGTTTTCATCACTTTGAGTAGTTTTCTTCAAAATATTTTAATTTCAAAGCTTGTCACGTCCCCTGTCAAGGTTACACATAAACTAAATGATTGATTGCATTTACTTTAGATTCAAATACTAAGAGAAAATTATTGCACTTTTGTGAACAACTTCCCACTTTGCTAAATCAGAATTTATCATAGACAAAGGGAAGATATGTCCAACTAGATTTTCTACTCTTTGGTTTGAACATTATAAATGTGTACTAATCATAATTAATAATGTAGATCTAGACAATCACACGAAAAGGAGGTGCAATGGTTAAGTCAATTATAATTTGTAAGCACTATATTTTTAAAAATAAAAAATTATAAATGTGTGCTTAATCATTATTAATAATTTACATGCAGTAGATGGTGAGTCTTGACATGTGTATATAATTTATAGGTCTTGATAGAGCATTAGGTGATGAGCATTGATTGCTAATTAATGATTATAAAATGAGAAAAAAGATAATTAAATAAGTAATTTTTTATCTAATGTAACAAGACAACATAATAAAAAACCTAAAACATTGGAATGAAGTTTCCCTCAAACTCTAATAATCCCACGCCTATTCAAATCCAAGATACACAGGTATTATAGTTATATTCTATTTTGTTGCCCCCTTCATTATCTTTTTTTATAAAGCAGTTTAATGTAGGATTTTATATATTAATAAAAAATGAAAACTAATTACAACATGTGATTAGAACATCTAAATACACTGCCTTTAATTGGCCCGCTTGCTAATTAGCTAGATCATTATGAAATGAAACAATAGATACTATCATTTCTATAAATGGATAGAATAACTCAAACACATGAAAGACTAAAGATGAATTTTAATCTCCTTAGTAAAATGACTCTAAAACCAATATTATTCCATGTATAACAAACCCATAAGTATTACTGGGAGAAAATAATAGAAAGAAGATAACAAAATGAACTATCTCTCTAATAAATATCAAACAAAAATAAATAACTATACATCACCATAGCAAAAGAGTAAAGCAAGATGTTAATTTAATGAAAGCTAGAATATTTGATTTATTTGAGGACAACATATGCTTTGAAACCTTTAAATTAATATGAGAATCCCATACTGATGGCATAGCCAACACTAAAAAAGGGGTGAATATACAACCCAAACCATGTTACAAAATATGAAAAATATAATATTAGTCAAAATAACTAGAAAATAATAGCTATAAAAATGGTATGGGAATCCAAAAAATATGAGGAAAACCATGCTTTTTAGCTTTATAAAATGTTTCTATTATTATTTCATGCGAAAAATAAAAATAAAAAATGGTTAGAGAGATCTTCACACCTAAACTAACTTGCTAAATTTTTAATATTGATAAATAGTGGGATAATTAGATTTTGTTTTGATACCCAAAATAAAATATTATAGCTATTAAGTGACATATGATGAAAAATAAAATAAAATAATATCAAGAGGGCATTGAAAATTGGACATGTGTATATTTTTCTATCTATAATCATTAATGATGAGAGAGATATCTAATAGTATAGAAAAATCTTTTTAATGTATGTCAAGTAAGAAGTGAAGTGTGCCACATGATGCTAGAGAGAAGAATAGGCATTGGAAAGAATGAAAGTGAACATTGAAAATTAATGTATTGGAGATTAAAGTGATAACATTATGAATTAAATTGATATCAAATTCTACTATCCAATAGAATAATCGCTATGTTAGACAAAATATATATAATAAAAAATAATTGATAAGATAGCAGATAGAACATAAAATTGAAACCATGGAATCAAGTATTGAAGTTGTCCTCCATTTCATAACTTATTTAATCATTAAGTTTTGAATATTTCTAGTATTACTCAAGGGCTATTATATTATAACCTCCTCCTATATGGCATGGAAAATGTGTTAAATGAATATCTTCTCTCCATATTTATGAGTTTAGTCGAAGAATACTTTAATAATAAAATATTACTAGTTACTATGATTTGTTGGTTTGTATCAACAAATTTATTTACAAATAATATCACCAACCACGTCCAATTACCCAAATTTATGTAGGACTACACCACGAGCACCTGTCAATGATAAATTGAAAGGTGAAGAAATCTAAGTTGAATATGAAATTGGCCTTACTGAGGAGGCCAATCCTGTCAAAGAAGCTCACGTTCTTGCATAGCTATAGTGTACCCAGGAATAAAATTGACTAACAAACCTACACATCATTTAATTAAAAAGAGATTTACAAGTTTTAGATGCATGCATCTCTTCCACGTTTGAAGTTTGCATGTCTTCCAGGTTTCCTTCATCTTCAAGAGATTGAAGCAACAAATTTGTTTCGTGCTACTATAAGTGAAGTATCTAGTGGAAAGAAGGCCTCTTGTATTTTTTCATTGAAAACCTTGTGCACATCCAACATTTTCCTAGAAAATTCCATCTACAGTGGAAAGTCATGGCATTTGTTACTGAGATCGAATCCACACCAGACTTAAATCTCTAATCAATATTTTACCGGAGGGTGAGATATAATTGATAACAGATGGGCCTAAGATCATGTTCGTAGGGCCTAGCCCACCCAGGATTGTGGCCATCTTGTATATTATAGTCTACTTATCACTTGCTCACTTCCTCTCTGGGTTATTATGGTATTAGAGCTGCATAAAATATTTCATCCTTGAGTTGGTACATAGAATTCTGCTGTCCCAAAATATATTATTAGAGAAAGCTAGCTTCATAGTGCTTTGTTGTCTACGTAGAAAATGGTGCCAGTGTGAGGGTGTAAATCTGTTGCTGCAAATATTTCTGCTGTAAAACATTCACAAAGGTATTTCTTTCTATTTTTCATTATAGAAGTATTTGAAAAAGGAAACACCTCTAGAAAAATTTAATGGTCATAATTTTCACAAATACAAATACAATTGATGAACAAAATTTTATGGGGTATAGTGAATGACAGGGAAGTAGTAGCTAGAGATGCTAAAAAGAAGATTGATTGGGAAAGTAGAGATGAAAAATCCAAGTCCATTATTGGCCTTGCTCTTTCAGATTTGAAATCACATCATGTTGATTTAGAAAAATCATTGAAAGAAATGTAGGGTGAATTAAATAAGTTGTTTGGAACAAAAGAAATAAATACAAATTTCTCTTTGAAGCTAAAATTATTTAGATTCAAGATGTCTGATGATATTACTATGTCTAATTAAACAATCTTAGATCTCTCATTAAACAACTAGCAGAAGTTGCTGTTGTGGTAGATAAAGACGATTTTAAAGCTATTATGTTAAATAGTTTTCCTTCAAAATATCACAATGTTGTCTTTACTCCCAGTCAGATACCTTCATAGACTTTAGATGACATGATTTCAACACTCTTAGTTGAAGAGAAGAGAGCAACTATAGGAGATTCAAGAGGAGACACTCAACAAGAGCTTACATTATACTCAAAGAAAAGAATGAGAAAGAGAATGCCAAGTAAAAGTGAGATTTAATGTTACTATGGTAGAAAAATAGGTCATACAACAATTAATTCTAAAATTCGTGCTAATGATCTTCTCAAAGGGAAAGTTAAAGAATCAGTAAATATAGTTGTTGTTGAAGAACCACTAGAAGATGGTGATGATTTCATTGAAGATGAGGAGGTTGTTCTATTTTGAATAGGTCAACATTTGAAGACATGGAGGGATGCAGTAGAGGATAGATAGATTCTCAATAGTTTTATGTGGTAGTGGATCAGAGAAACTATACCTCATTGGGGTTATGAGACATGCATGTGAGAATTGGTGTCCGATAGTTTAGGGGAGATCCAAAAATTTGGAACTTCAACATTATACCTTTACGAAGGTAATGAGACACTTCATGTGCAAATAGTGTCCAATGATGTTGGGAATTTAGATGATAGCTAGGTGACTATACTTGGGAGCAACTTGAAGAATTCTTACTAATATGAGAATTTTTTTTCATATAATAGTTTTTGCATAATGTATTTCTTATTGTCTTGTTATTCAATTTAATGTTATAGCATTAAGAGCGGGTGTTGGAATATAGGCTCCAACACAAGTGTAGATGTGTCAATTGCATGTCAATTAGCCTTTCACTTATGTGCCAATAATATTTAGTTAAATGTAGATCATTTATTGTTGACTAGAAACAATTGCAATTTGTTGTCAAACTCTTTACTAGTTTGATAGGGAGACTATTGAGTTTACATGATCTATAAATTTGTAATACATATTATGAATAAGATATTGATGTGAGATGGGGTTAAAAATAAAATAGCATAGATAAAGTGACATCCAACACTACTAAGCTATAAAACCACATCAAACAAGAGAAAACAAACAAATGGAGATATCAAAATGAAAGCAAACAAAATAAAGCACTCTCCATATTGTAGTTGATTCACTTCTCTTGTCTCTCCTTCTTCTTCTTCTGCAAATATGCCCTCAAATTTGTTGTCAAAGTTGTGCAAATAGTAAGCAAGAAAGTTGGATATAATGGTTGTTAAGGTGAAAATGAAGGAGGAAGGTTGCTTTTATAGACAACCTTTCAAATGGATGACTGAGATTAATCTTCTAGAAAGATTCCAAGATCAATGGATGGGAATGCATGAGAGGGAGGTTACAAAATGGATGGTTGAGATTAAGTCTCATCAAAGATGCTAAGATCAACGGTCCAAAATTGATGCACCAAAAATATGCCATGCATGGAAAAACTATGACACTGATGGCTATGACAAACATGCAGGACATGCAAGCTATGACATAAATGAATGTTATGACAGGGGGTTATGACAAACCATCTTTGACCAGGTGGTGCATAAGATCAACGGTCAACCTCCTGGTCAAAGATAATTGACAAAGGTTGACAAATTGATCTGATCAATAGGTTGACAAAGATTGATTTATAAGTTAACAAAGGTTGAAAAGTTGTTTTATTGATGATGATTGTGCCTGACCTCAGGAAGGACACATCCCGACTAAGCCAAGATTGATTGATAGGATTGACAAGATTGGTTGATTTGATAAATTTGACAAGGTTTTATTGATAATGATTGTGCCTGAGCTCAGGAAGGACACATCTTGACTAAGGAAAGATTGATTGACAAGGTTGATAAGATCAATTGATTGTTTGACAAAGATTGATTGATATGACCAAGTGATGTGATGATGCCCAAATAGAGGAAGGATATATCTTGTTTAAGGAAAAGGACACATCTGATAAAGTTGACCAATTGATAAATGTTCACAAGGAACCTGACTACAAGAAAGACACATCTTGCTTAAGGTAAATGATCAAGTTGATAAAGTCTAATCTCATGAAGGAAACATCCTAATAAAAGACAAAAGATAAGACTGAATGAGACAAATGAAAAGATGCCCCATTCTGATTGAATGACAAGATCGATTGATTGATGATAGGATGGTCGATTCATGAGAGATTTTGTTGGTTATGTCTATTTTTTGATTGATGGTTTTGTTTTGAAGGATGATTATTTTCAGACCAAGGACATGACCAAACTCAAGAAACCCTAAGGGACTTGACCTAGGGGGCCTCGGGGGCTCATCGGCAGATGGCCTTGCCTATGTAGCAATGTGCATAGACTCGTAGTTCGACAGGACTTGACTTTGCTTTATTTGACAAAAGACGAAGTCATGATTTTATTTGGGACAACCTAAAAGGACTAACCTAATGCCTCGAGGGCTCATTTAAGATGAGCCTTGCCTACGTAGAAAATGCACAGAGTAAATGTAGTTTGACCCTACTAACACAAACTGACTTAGACTTAGACTCAAACTCAAACTCTATTTTTGGAATTTTTGACATTTTTTGTTGTTTTTGGATTTTGAAGTTTTATGATTTTTTTAGGACATTTTATGATTTTTAGGGATTTTTATTTTATTTATTTTTATGATTTTTGTGGATTTTGAAGCTTTCTATTTTTTTGGATTTTGATGCTTTCTATTATTTTGATTTTTTATGTTTTCTATTTTTTTAGATTTTTGATGTTTTCTCGATTTTTTCAAATTTTGATGTTTTCAATTTTTTTTTCAAATTTTTGATGTTTTCTGATTTTTTTTTGGACTTTAATGTTTTCTGATGTTGATATTATTTTCAATGAAGACGCAGATCAAAGAATTTCCCCTAGTTAGGTGTGAGACCAATTTATTAGGTGCAAAGGGGTAGCGGTGAATGTAAAGGATGATTGAGATACCCAAATGTTGGTGGTTCCCAAGAAATGGAAGGATGACAAAGTTTATTATGACAGAGTACCATGTGTGTCTAGATGAGTAGAAGGCTGGAAGACTAGATGAGTGACAGTAGATGAAGGAGCAAGAACTGACTACGCATGGCGCTTGTTTGCTCGGTTTTCACCATGGTACTTAGCCAAAGTGCCATCGAAGTGGTTTTCACTTTTGGATGAATTATTTCTCTTGACTTTTTTTTTATATTTTTTTAAGGGGATACTCTGAGAATCAAGTGTAATATTAGCAGAGGTGCATGTTGTTGATAGGTTCAGACAATGGCTCTCATTTAGGATTAGAAAGCTAATAAGTACCTGATCCATATGATGTTGTAATGATACCTTGATTCTATTGGGATGACTGTATTGGATGAAATGACCTAATTTGGCCGAGGAGTGCAAGTGGCAAATATGAAGGGTGATAGATGTGGCCGACGAAAGAGGCTATGGTATGATCCCTAATGTGCACACTTCATGGGCCATCAGGCTTCAGATGAGAAGGAGTTTTGGCAACTGATGAACTAGAGTATGTGAAAGGTTCGTCATGAAAGGCACATTGAAAAACATTTCCAATAGAAGTGGAAAGATGTGACAAATGTGTAAGTATGGATGGATGAAATGGGATGAGTGGAAATGATGGTGGAGACATGGGATCAACAAGCTCTTCTTTTGGGATTCTAATTTGATAGATGACTTGTCCAATAGCTTTTGAATTTGGATAAAGGGATTTTCTATTGAGATTATGGATGCATAGGGTCCCTGAAGCTGCAATTTTTGATGGGGGACCTTTTCCAAGAAAGATAATCAACCACACAAAAAGTGTTCAAACTAGGCATGCATAATAGAGATTCTATATTGATGATATGATTAATATGTTACAAATGAACAAGTTGCCTGATTATATAGGTAAGAGAGAAAACCTAAGATGCATGAGATGTTGCCATTTGTCATTATCTAACAACATGTGACAACATGTGAACCCTAACTAACTAGATAAGGATAAGGATAGAGATAAGTTCTACAAGGAAAACTCATCTTCTAGAAGGAATCTTATCCATACAAACATGGAAGGGAGAATTACCCAATTATTAAATGATTTATTAAAATCTAACCTAGGACTACATGATGCATGACCTAAGTTAACTTATGTTAGTGTAATAATTAATTAATTAATTACACTAACACCCCCATAAGTTCAACTTAGGGAGGAAAATGCATTGATTATGTAGAGATGATGATGATGGGTCCTGGCTATGAGGCGATGTTAGGTACCCATGTACAAGAAGATGCAGAAAATATCCCACAACCGGAGAAAAGGGGAAAACCCAGTGGGAACAAAACCCCTCTCCAAAAAGGAGATGAAAATGCAAAAAATGTGAGATAGGATGGGAAGGATGGAGGACTCCCAAATACCCCCCAAGGACACCATCTGTCACATGGATACAATACAATATCCCCCCCATAGGGAGGAAAGAGAGAGACAATATATCTCCCCCAAAAGATTATATCACCTGCAAAAATGGTAAGTGTTTGAAGAAAGAACAAGATCCAGTGTCGACAAACAACTTGTCTCCCTTTCAGAAGAAACAAAACCAAGTGCAAGTGTAGAGATGCTTCCCATTCTAGATAGGAATTGAAGGATGGAAGGATGAAGATGGATGATGATTTCTCTGAATGTTGCTCAAATGTCTCCTTTCTTGAAGATGAAGATGTCAAACTCAATGAAGAGGGTGACAAACTAGGATGATGTAGAAACTGATGTTGAACAATATCCAAAGACAGTGTGATGGATATGATGGAGACTTGATAGCCCCCCCTAAATGAAGTGTCCTCAAAACCATTGAAAGAAGTCTGAAGAAAATCCAATGGTAGATGTTGAAGAAACCTCAAATCCTGGATGGAATGACAAGGAAGAAGTCTCATGCATGAAGTATTTGAATAGAAACCAAGTGCCTCCAAGATAGTCTTTGGATTCCTAATCAAGGTTGAGACAAAGGGATGAGGAGACTCAAGAAAAATATCCTTAGTGGAATCTAAATAGAGGAGTGATATCCCCTCAAGAATGTCCTCCAAACTTGTACAAGGAGCCAAGTCAGTGATACCTGAAATGAAGCCATCCTGTGATGCCAAGTCTGGAAAACTAAATGTGTCCTAATGAAAGATGATGGTGGAAGACTCAATCAATGAATCTGGAGAAGGAATCACTGAATGTGAAGGGATACCAATATTCAAGTTGATGGAGAAGAAGCACTTGAAGCAACCTTGTCAACCTCTTCAGAAGATTCGAGGAAATCAACCTCCTACACAACAATATCATTATAGGGTACTTGATATGAAGAATGACATTCTAAATCATGATCATCAAGGAATAGTCCAGAGTATCTGAATCTCCATAGATCTCCCAAAGCTTAGTCCAAAGGATGTGAGGACAATCACAATGATCAATAGAACTCAAAACATCACAATCAACTTGCATAGAAATGATCTCCAAAATAGTGTATCTGCTACAACTCCAAGAAAGTTTATGAATACCTTCACTCAGATGAGGAACTATACCGAACATATGTGGCAAAAATTCAAGTGATTGGAGATGGTGGCTAATCCCATCTCGCCATTCCTAATAGTTTCCCTTGTGCAACATAACCAAAGAAGGAGTATATGCAAGCCCCATAATGAAAGTTCTCCAATAATACAAAGACACTGACCTTCAACAACAAATAAAGACTTCCAAGGATGATGTGCAATTGAAGTGATGCTACTCGGATCAAAAATTCTTTTCCAAAGCTTCAAGATGTCTAGGTTATTGAAAAAATGCACAAAACTAAAAAAATCAATGCATGAGTACCTAGAGCTGAAATTGATCAAGGGGTCTGGACTGATGAAAAAATCTCTGAATCACCTTCCTAATGCCGATAGAATCATTGAAATTTGATGAACGGTTGCGAAGATACGAGCCTTTAAGTCCAAATTAGGGTTTTGACTTCACTTGACTATAGAATTTTCTACAAGAAAAATTTCACAGAACGGATGTCAGGTCATTGGAAATTACTTGAAATTCCCTTTCTGATAGTATATCGTTTTCCAAGTTTTGATACCCCAGGTGAAAGTTATGATAAAATGAAAAAAATGCCTATATGAGGCACTCTACAGGCTATATAGGGTCAAAAATTTGGCCCCCAGGTGCTAGGACTTGGTTGCTAATATGACCTTGTTGGTTATATAGTGGCAAAAAAAAATGCCCCCTCCTGGAGCAACGACGGGGTTGAGATCTAGGCAGAGCTGCTGGTACTTGGTGGAGGCATTGCAAAAGAGCGGGGCCTCTCGGTCTTTGATGAGACCAGGAGCTGATTGGAAGGGCCGGCGGTAAGACTTCGCTGGTGAAGGAATCCCAACGGAGGATAGAAAATGCAAAGGCTGACAATGAAATGCTGGTGGATGGAATGCTCAGTGGGAAAAGACTCCGGCAGACGAGACGAGCATCGGCGATAAAATGGTAAGCAGATTGCGGCGGCGACGAATACACTTTTCAACGGACGGGATTGTGTGATGTGATGGGCCTGTCCAGAGTACGGCCCTACAAAGTTTGAATTTGGCCAACAAAAGAAAAGGTATATTCTGCAGATTTTGAAATATTCAAAGGGGCTGACACATGATTTTTAATATTTCTTTTTTAGCAATTAAAAATTAAAACCTTTTCAACATGTTTTCTCGAATATATTATCAAACCCTATGGTGGATATGTCGACCAATTTAATCAGACCCCAACCAATTAAAATTATGATAGATTATAGTTCATAGAATAAAAAAGGATGTTGTCGACCATACAATATATTAGCAGGTCGCTCCAAATATTTTTGCTAGAACTATAGAAAATACCAAATAATTTTTGCCAAAAATAATAGATATATTGCCCAATTTTTTTTCTAAAAAAAAGTGCATGCACGTGACTAAATTTTTTTTTCCTCAGAGGACAACTGACCAGGGTGGATTTTTTTTATTGCAAATTTGTATGGATCGTACCAGTTGATTTTGCAAACCCAAATACCTCTAATGGCTCCCAGGTTGATGAGTTCAATTTTGATGAATGGGTAGGTGATCCTAGGGTTTTGAGGCCTTCTGAAGACAATGGTAAGCTCAGATCTGACTCTATCTACTTCAAAAATCAGCTTGGTCCCTGGGTGGAATCAAGTAGCCTTCAATGGAAACCTTCAAGCCTGCAAGAATCTCGCACACCAACTTTCTTGATCGAGGGCTGACATTTCACTGGACAAGCTCTGATACCATGTTGAGATTATGGATGCATAGGGTCCTTGAAGCTGCAGTCTTCGATGGGGGACCTTTTCCAAGAAAGATAATCAACCACATAGAAAGTGTTAGAACTAGGCATGCATAATAGAGATTCTATATTGATGATATGATTGATATGTTACAAATGAACAAGTTGCCTGATTATATAGGCAAGAGAGAAAACCTAAGATGCATAAGATGTTGCCATGTGTCATGATCTAACAACATGTGACAACGTGTGAACCCTAACTACCTAGATAAGGATAAGGATAGAGATAAGTTCTAGAAGGACAACTCATCTTCTAGAAGGAATCTTATCCCTACAAACATGGAAGGGAGAATTACCCCATTATTAAATGATTTATTAAAATCTAACCTAGGACTACATGATGCATGACCTAAGTTAACTTATGCTAGTGTAATAATTAATTAATTAATTACACTAATATTTTCTTGATCATTGGATGACTTGTCCAATAGCTTTTGAATTTGGATAAAGGGCTTTTCTTGATCATTCTTCCTTTGTATTCTTTCTTTTGATATTGGATCTCCATTTGTAAAAGGAACTTTCACCTTTAATTCTTGAGCTTTATCTTTATTCTTTTCTTGGGATATGAATTGTTGATCCATGTCTATAATGTGGATGGATTTGAGTGAGATAGGTGAGATGGATGGAGTGACGAGAATGTTTGGTGTATGACAAGGATTGGAAATGCCATCAATGAAGTCTTTGGGACTATCCTTTTTGGTACTGTTAGCATCAAAGGAGGCTTGCACATCCTTAATGACTTGGCAAGATAGCTTAGTAGCGGAAACAGTAGAAAATGCATATCCTAGCCCAAGGAAGGTGGGATGGAAGGATGATGATTGGGTATCCTTAATGGAGTTATGATGAAAGGATGGGTTATCATAGATATCTTGGTCAATCATGGGCTATCATGAAAAGATTGAGTGGAAGCAGATAGGGAAAAGGTAGATATATCATTAGGATCACAAAAGGTTTCACTCCAAGCAAGGCCATCTTTTTGCATTCCTTCTGTAGCTGTCTTGACATCAGCATTGTCTTTTGCTTGTAAATTATCCATATGATATTCTCCACATCCCATATCACGTACTTGGACCTTAGGGTTTGATGATGCGATGAATGAAGTGGATGATTTGATAAGAGCAAATGGATCAATGTAATGGGATGGAGTGGTGGATGAAGTGGAAGATGAGGCTTCCTGATTGATGGGTAGTTGGCATTCAACAGTTCCTTTGAGGTTGGAACAATATTGGAAAGGATTAGGGTCACCTAGAATAGTAACTTTAGTGCCATTATGTGGGAATTTAAGGCATTGATGATAGGTGGATAGAATAGCTCTCATGGCATGAATCCATGGGCGACCAAGGAGGAGATTGTAATGTAAGTCTAGATCCAAGACGTGAAACACTATTTCCTATATGGCTGGGCCAACTCTTACTGGGAGTGAAATTACACCTTTGGAAGATCGTTCGGCATCATCATAAGCTTTGATCACAATTTTCTTGGTTGGGTCAATGCAATTATCAAAGTATCCCAATGCCTTAACCAATTTTAGTGAGCAAATATTTACCCCCGCTTGACGGTCTACTAGGACCTGTTTGATCTTGTGGGTATTAATGCATACTTCTAGGTGTAGGGGACTATTATGGTCAAATTTTGGTGCCAAAAAGTCTTGTTCGGAGAAGGTGACATGTGGTGTGGCATAGCGAGGTATCCGACCATGAATTGAAATTAATTGACATCTAGGTTTGCGGGAACAAAGGATTCTCATAGGGATTTATCGAGGATTGCTCTATGTTGTGGTGAGATGCGAAGGAGTTCCAAGATAGAGATAAATGTGTAGGAGTTTTCCCTAGCTGCTCTATGAGGTTATATTGGCCTTTTGGTTGAGGATTTGTGGATGGACCTGGAATAGTTATCTTGGTTCTATGGGTAGCGACAAAAGAATTGGATTTTGGCTTGTTTATGGTGATGGTAGCAATGCAATCATCAAGAGGGTATGTGTAGGATCATGATGGGCCAAAAAGTGGCAATATGATGGGTATGTGGCTATGACTATTTTTTTACCTAAAATTGATGAAACAAAAATGGTTTTTAAAGGAGATTCTCAGCTTTCCACAATATAAATTATGCTTTACCTCAAATTTAATAAGTAATTATAATTCATTTTCTATTCAAATTATGAATAAAGTCCTGATTGATAGGCTGATTGAAAAACATCTATAGCTTTCAAATAGTATCACATTTTTTGAATCCAAAACATGCGTCACATTCTATGCTTTGCATACTATAGGATTAAAAAAGAAAAATTGAATTTCATGAAGTTTTGACCAAGTTAAGGTGGTTAGACATACAAGTTTTTATTTTAAAAAAGTTGTAATAAAAATTCATAATTAATTATTTACTTGGAAAAAATTACAAAAAATATGCATCACATCGGGCATGAGTCCTCTACTTATATCTAAAATTTTATAAAAAATATTATCATTTTATTGTGGTTAGGTGGTCGATAGACACCTACTTCTTATTTTTCCCTAAAATTTAAGTACCACTGCATTAAAATTTCATATTTTCACCAAATAGATTATTTTTTTTTTAAAACAAACCTAGTTGTGTAGAAACTATATTCAATTTGCTACAAATTCTATTCTTACATATTTTTGAAATATTATAGATAAGTTATTCAATTTTTTATGTCAAGTTTCCTAACTCTATTTTTTTTGAATTTTTTGCCATTAAGGGCCTATTTTTTCCATGATGATCCTGCACATACCCAAGAGGTGTCACATTCAGAATGATGGTGCTATAATCATGCTTGACAACTACATAGTTGGCATTGTTTTTATTCCCTGAACTGGAGGATTTTCCTTTATCATGGTTTTGCAAAGGGGTCTTGAATATTGTATGATCAACATTCGTTTTTCCTTATGAATTGTTGATTGAAATGGTTTGATCCTCAATAAGGTCCTGAATGATGTTTTTGAGTGTCCAACATCTAGTTGTCTTGTTTCCTTTTGTGCGGTGATATTCACAATATTTGTCATCTTTCCACCAATCCGATGTGATCAAGGAAGGTTCATAATTCTTGGTGTCTAGTAGTGTAATGACATTAGATTGCAAAAGTCATTTAAGGATTGATTCGATGGGTTCAACCAAGGGGGTGTATGTTCTCTTAGTATGAGGGGGACCTCTTCTTTGTTGGGTGCTTTGGATAGCATGCAGTGTTTGGTTTTGTCTTTGTGCTGGGGTATTTGGTGTACTGGATGTGTTTGATGAAGAAGGAACTTTAAGTTGAATGATTAGTCCTTTGGTTATCAATTTGGCATCAACAACTCTGTTGTTTGTGATATTTTTGTTTTGGGACCAGTATTTTCCTTTGTCATTATTGGGTTTTTGATTGTCTTTGTTTATCTTGACTAGTCCTCTAGTGATAAGGCCTTTCTCAATAAGAACACCCTTTTCAAGGATCTCTTCAAAGGTTGTGCAACATTGGATTTGAATTCGAATCATTAGCTCTCTATTAAGGTTTTCTACAAACATGGTGACAAGTTGTTTTTCAGGAATATGTCAAGGGAATTTGCTAACCAAGCTTCGCCACCTTTGGTAGAACGAGGTAAGTGACTCCTCGTCTTCTTGTTTGGTTGTTCTCAATGTTGCAAGGGTGACATAATTTTTAATGTTAAAGGAAAAATGATTGATAAATTTGTTGGCTAGCTCACCCCATGATTTGATGCCTTGTGGAAGATGTGAAAACCAATCTAAGGCTGCCCTTGTAAGACTTCATGGGAATAATCTCATCAAGTAGGTAGGGTCATATGCAACTTCCATGCATGTTGTGTTGAATTCATGGATGTGTTCCATCGGATCCCCTGTCCCCTTATATTTGGGAAATGGTGGTGTTGTGAAATGTGGGGGAAAGGGTGGCATGTATAAGTTTTGATCAAATGGAAAAGGGCACAATTCCTCCACATAATATGTCTTCTTGTTGGTTCCAAAATGCATGTTGGCCATTCGTTGTTCAAGAGTTTGCATGTGTTGGATCAAATAGTCTGCAAGGGATGATGTGTTGTTTTGATGTGAAGCAATAATGTTGACATTGAGGTCATGTGTTGGGTTTGGATTTTTATTGATGTTCTATGATATGAGACCTTGATTGCTATATGGATGTGAGTTATTTTGATTAGGAATGAGATTGGTGTTTAAGTTGGTTCCAAAGATCATGTTCGTATTTGGTATGGCATTTTGGAGTTGGGGTATAGACCCTTGATTCATGTTTTGATTTTGAAAGTTGACTCCTTGGTTTGTAGATTGAGGTGTGGCACCTTGATTGATGTTTTGGTATGAAGTTATAGACCCTTGATGTGAAGGGATGTTTCCTTGATTGAAATTTTGAAGTGAAGGCGTGGGCCTTTGATTGACATTTTGAAATGAAGGTGTAGGTCCTTGAATAAGGTTTTGAAATGACATAATAGACCATTGATTTGTATTTTGAAGTGATGGAATAGACCCTTGGTTGGTAATGGACCCTTGAATGTGGTTTTGAATTGAGGTCTTGCGTGAGATAATGCACACCTTTCTAGGGTTATTTGGTGGAGGTTGATTCAATGAGGGTGCTCTTTGAAATTGGAATGAGGGCCCTTGGTTTGTGTTTTGGGATGTGCGTATGGAACTTTGGTTTGCATTTTGGTTCATGGGTGTGTGACCTTGGCTTAGATTTTGAATCAAAGGTTTAGGACCTTGTAATGTGGACCCTTGATTTGTGTTTTGAAAGAGAAGATTCATGAAAGTTTTACCCATGGTATTTGAGGAACTACCAAATGTGAAAGTTTTACTTTGTGTAGTGGCATGAGTTGGGATGCTTGTTGTAGTGGTAGTAGTCGTGTGCATGGTTGTACTAAGGGGTATGTTCATCATTTGTTGTGAAGTAATTCCAAATGGATTTTCAGTTTCTTGTTCTATGATGGCTGACACGTCATAACCTTGAGGTAATTTGGCACCCTTTTTGGCTAGTGCATAGAAAAATTTGTTTGGGTTGGCACTAACAAGTTGGTCAACTATGCTCAAAAATATTGGATCTTGATAGGCCCTTTCAATCTCTTGGGGGGTCAATTGTTTGTTGGTTACTTCAAATTTTAGGTCTTCCCAAGGGTCACTTTGGTCTTTTTGTGATGTGTTGTGGTGGGGTGTAGATTGATTTGAATTTGTGACATTATCGAGAAAAGGGTCACTTAGGAAATCCATGTCCTTTCATTTGGATTTTGACCTTATTTCAACCATGTGAGACTTTTGAAAGTTGGGGATAGTGCAAAATGGTAATGAGACTATGCTATTTTTTTTTTTTGAATGTTTTGGACTTTAGGATATGAAAATGCAAGGATGGTAATGCCAAAAAGATGAGGGATAAAGAATGCTAAAGGACACTAAAAGATTGGGTGATGGTCAAATTGAGTGATGTGGTGACTAGATGATGCTAGTGCAAGATTAGGATGATAATGTAGCTATGGTTAAATGAGATTGATCTATTTTTTTTATATTTTTTGTATTTTGGGGGTATGAAGATGCAAGGATAGTGAGGGATTGATATGAGCTATTTTTTTTTTTTTTGTATTTTGGAATAGGGGTAGAGTGCAATCTAAGGAAGGGTAGTCTAAATGAAGGTGATATAATGCAAAGGAGTACTAAAATTTTAAACAAAGGATGAAATTAAAGCTAATGTCCAAGGTAGAAAATTCCAAATGTTATTGACCATAAGAGGACAACCAATACCAAGAGACAAGACCAAGACTCAACTTGACAAAGTGACAATGACAAGATAAATGAAAATGGTCAATGACAAGTAGAATAAGTAACCAAGAATTTTCAAGAGCTCAAAGGTCTCCCTATGTTCAAAATTTGAAGGTTTAAATGTAGCCTAAAGGTCAAGGTTCAATTTATACAATGCAAGGAATGAAGAAATGCAACCTATAATGAAATGTATTTCTAATGGGAATGCCTAAAATGAGTTGGTAAATCAAGTGCAAGTCTCTAGTTTGGAAGTCAAGATCACTATTATGATGAATTGGTTTAGTTTTGGACAAGGATTTTATGAAATTGTGGTAATAAGGTAGTTGTGGTTTTGTGTTTTCTAGAATGTTGTTTTGACAAATTTGATGTTTTCAAAATGGTTTTGATCTAAAATTTTGACTGTTTCTAATAAGATATGAATAGAAAACACAACAAACAGTATCAAGTAATTTGTTTAGGACTAGTTTTATATGAAATGGTAGCAAGAAAACAAGCACAATAATAATAGGAAAAGGGTTTGTATACTTGGTATAGGCCCACTAAAATACCCTGGATTGGTGCTGAACACCTCTCCTTCTTGAGAGCATATAGCTTAGAAGTTTGGTGGCACTGGCTCCCCTCCACGACACTCACTTCTATGGGCACACCAACTTTAGATTCCCAGGTAGTCACTTCACGGGAATTGCTATCTCTACTCAAGGGAGTTAGCAGTGAGTAACTTTGGGAATGATACTATACCCTGCACCATACCAAGCAACAATTGAAAATTGCTAGGCTTCTAAAAACAAAAGGTGTCTAGTAAGGGCATCCAATTCATGGGATATGATGATAAACTCCCTTGAGAGGTCTCCCAACCCTTAGAATAAGGGTTTCTCATATCACAAAGATACTGGAGGAGAACTATCATGTACCGTCCTATTGACTGTGAAATTTCCTCGCAGCCACAAATTTATATAGTGGTTCGGAAGGACTTGGCTTTAGCCCATTACGGCTTGGGTCATTCCCTTAGGGTGAGTACTTTTTCCCACTAAGACATGCCCTCTAATGGGTAAACAAAAAATCAGGTGGGTCTGGCTTTCTGATCACCAAGTTTGCGCAAGGTGAGAGCATAATATCTACCACCCTCAAACACTAAGACATGGTGTTTTTTTACCCCCTAGTTAAAGCTATGTGAGAAAGACAATCGTTAATTTTTAAGCACCAAAATGAAATGTTTGAACTAAGCTAAAACAAGCAAAGTTGTTTCAAAATAAATTTATTGGACACTCGAACTTGCAAAACCACTTGTTAGTAGGCTCACAAAATGATCTTGGACCAATGAGAAAGCTGCAAAACCCTATTAGCACAAAAGATTAAAGCTAGCCTAGAAATCCAAAAGCTGAAAACTAGAAAATAAAGAAATGAAACTGAACTAAAAGCTTAAGGAAAACTAAACTAAGAGCTCGACTTTTTTGTTGCTTCAAAAGAAGCAATTTTGGAAGCTCCACTTCAAAGCCACATGCTGAAAACAAGAGATTAGTAACAAAAAAAAAAAACTTTAATGATAACAAAAAAAATTAAAAAATTGATAACTTTCTCAAAACTTAACAAAATTTTAAATGATTTGAATCCATGGAAAGGTGAAAATCATACCTTAAAAACCCAAAAAATATTTTTCCAAGATTCTACAAAACTCAAATAATCATTTTTAAGATTTTATTTGCCCATTTTTTTGTACTCAAAAGAAGATGATGGGATTTTGTGCGAATTCTTGGCTATAAATTGCAAAACAACAAAAACAAACAAGAAAACAAACAAATTTCTTTGCAAAATTGTAAGATTCATGTTGGGTTCACCAATGTGAGATGGTCAAAGATGATCTGTCATAACCCCCTGTCATAACATTCATTTCTGTCATAGCCATCAGAGTCAACTTTTTCATGCATGGCATATTTCTAGTGCATCAATTTTGGACCGTTGATCTTAGCATCTTTTCTAAGACTTAATCTCAACCATCCATTTTGTAACCTCCTGGTCAAAGATGCTCTGTCATAACCCCCTGAAGATTGATTGATAAGTTGACCAAGATTGATTGATAATTGATAAATGTTGAGAAAGTGATCTAATTAATATGTTGACAAAGATTGATTTATAAGTTGACAAAGGTTGACAAGTTGTTTGATTGATGATGATTGTGCTTGACCTTAGGAAGGACACATCCTGATGCAAGATTGATTGAGATTTTGTTGGTTATGTGTTTTTTGTTGGTTAGCGGGTTATGACAGAGCATCTTTGACCAGGTGGTGCATAAATAATTTATTCAAAAAAAATGGAGGAAAAGGACAAGTGGCAAATAAATAATTTATTCAAATTATTTATTTGGAGAAAATGAAAGATGGAGATTTAATTAAATTAATAAATTTAATTAAATGGAGAGATGGAAATTAGACATGGATAATTAATTTGAATTATTTATCCAAAAGAGAGGAATGACATATAATTAAATAATCTCAAAAATTATTTAATTATAGAAGAATAAAAGGGTGAAATAATAGTTATTATTATCTGACTATGGACAGATGATGCAAGATAAATAATTAAATAAATAATGATTTATTTAATTATTGAAGAAAGAGGGTATTAGTGACACAATTACATAATTTTAATTAACCAGGATAGAAAAGAGATTAGGAAGTGAATTAATTAAATAATTAAAAATTATTTAATTAATAGAGGAATATGATCAAGCCTAATTAAATAATTAAAATTATTTAATTATTAGAGGATGATGATCAAGGAAAAAATTTGCTCCAGACTTAGGACATTTTTTAGTGTCTACAATCGACATGAGAAATTGGTTGTTTTGTGCTCAATTCTTCAAATTTATTAAACATATGATTTATGCTTAGGTAAAATAAAAACTATGATGAAAATTTATGTTAGAAGAATATGGGGGGATCTATTGCCAAGCCATATACTTTGAAAAGGAATAAAGCCAACACAAAGTTGTGCAAAGTTTAGCTCGATTAAAAAAAACTCTATCTTTGTTCTTTCTTTTATGATATTGTAGCCTACTGTCAAACCACATTTGCAAAGAATAAGATTAAACCTCTGCATAAAAAATCAATAAAAAAATGCATACACAACTATTACAGAGCTTTCCCTAAGAAACACTAGGTCTAAACCTTATTATCATTGTGGTTAATGAAGACATCATATATGTTGAACAAACATAAAAGTTCCCATGTCATAGACTTTGGCATTTTTCATAGTGTCCATAACAAACTATTTTATTTCTCAATAATGCTCATGCCAAAGTGATTTTACATATGGTTGTTCAATGCACAAGACAATTGAGTTGGGGGGGGCGCTGAATCAGTTGTGTATTAACACATCAAAACTCTTATTAACATTCAAATCCACATCCAATTTAATAACCTTTAAACTGTTAGAATAATTTAGCATGAAAGAAAATAACAGAAATTGAAACACATCAACACCATGGAAAATAAAACACTAGATTTATGTGTAAAGGCTCACCACCAGAGGGCTCACTACCCAAAAGAAAGAAAGGCTCACTACTAGATTACTAAAAAGAAGAAAGAAGAATGTTACAGTGAGAAATCCATCTCAATGCAATAGAAAAGTCCACCACAACATCACCAACACATTCATAGCCTTCCTGAAGATTGTAGACACCTACTCATTGCTTCCAATATTATAACTCATTAAATGTCACAATGCACTTCACAAATTCACACTTCACAACTTTGCAATTCACATCATACACTCTAAACATTGATATTCCATCAACATAACACTTATTTATACTTTCTTCAACCTTGAAAACATTCTCCAAGGTCAACTATTTACCTCAACCATGTAAATTAAAATTAGGTCAAAATCAAAACATTCTTGCAGTGGAAAGAATTGAAAGTGGACCACATCACACCTTAAATGTTGGACCTAAATCTACTCATACACACCACACAATACTTACACAATCACAAAAGTAAATTCACAATTAGTGTGAACACCCAAGGTCGTCCAAACATATGTAAACAACATTACCATTTAAGTACACGCTTCCTCAAATACAAATATGAATCATAGACCACACAAAACACTTAAACATAATCTAGAATATTCCATAAACACAATAAAATCCAACAAATTCCTTCGCAACAACTTTTACTTGAAGAACAAACTCATCTTGTACACCTAGATAAATTTCCATACATTGTAACTCAACAAATCAACTTGTGGAGCACCAAATCATGAACAACTTCAACTGAAGGTAGATATAAACCTTATTAACACACTTCTAGAACTGCAAGACTAAAAACACAAACTATGGAGAAATGCAAAGAAAAACCATTTCTCTCAGACACCATTGCAATACACATATCACACACTATTGAACACAACTTTCTATACACAATGATCCAAACCAAGAAATTTTAGATATAACATCTATGAACACCTCTAATCAACATAGATGAACTACACAAGAAGATCTTCAACATAGAAGAAATGCGAAGCAGAACTAGAACACCACTATGTATACCTGAACACCTATGCAACACATTGTTTCCTTTTTTATTCAAATTTTATCAAAAGCACTTGGAAACCAAGCACCAAAGACACATACTCATCATCTTCAACACTACCTCAACACCATCTAACCATCTGCAACATATCAACTCAACCAAACAACATCCACAAACAAAAGCTTTTAAAGCAACACTAGAGGTTGACAATTACTAATTACAACATAATGAAACTAATCAAAGCATTATCACAACTTCTCAACCATCACCACTTGATATTATTGACAATACAAACATAAGCATGTTGACATCAATGACAACACCAACTACACATACTTGCAATAGTGGTAGTGTTAAAAAAATTATCAACTAACAACTAATACAAAGACTCAGTATGATTCAATAGAAATTGTATATAACAAGCAATAACGTAAATCTAAAAATATTAATTTTTTGAGGTGGAGATAAAAAATTTACAGTGTTTTAGATGAAAATATTGGTTGTGAGTTAAGTTTTATTTCATTGAGTATTATAGATCTGATTTGATTGCCTATTGAAGATATAATTTGATATGGAAATCAGATTTTTTTCTAATTTTAATGTATTTGCTACAAATATATTATAATTCTAGTTGGTTTTGTGACAATTTTTTTAGACATAACATATTTTGTGGCATGAGACAAGTTCTAGGTTGAAATCTCACACTAGATATAGCCTATCAGCTAATTAGTGTGATTTTATATGAGCCACCTAAACAAGTTAAATATTAGAGTATGTAAACAATTAACATTATTATTTGGGCTCAATTCTTCAAGGATAATGAGAGGAAAAAAGTACTTAAGATGGAAATTTGGGGTTATGAATGCAAGTCCCTTAGGAAGATTTGGGTGAATGTTGTGGAGGTGATTATGCGCTATGTGACTTTGGAAGGCAGGTTTACTACTATCCTTGGTCACCATTTCACCCTTTTAAATCATTTTAGGCATGGTTTGTTTATCTCGTTTTTATTTTTTTGTTATCTTCTATGGAGGTTTCTATTTATGCCCATTTAAAAAATAGGAGGTCCCCCATCCTCCATGAAGGTATCATTCTTTTAATCATGGAGCATGTTAAAACTCTTCTCCTTGCCCCTACTATTAAGGGTAAGGAGATGATTCCGAGTGAAGTTTCTGGTTTGTCTCGGTCAGATACTAGCATTGTAGATGAAGAGGAGTGGAATGAAGAGGAAGATGATGTTTCCTCGTCCCTTGTGGCTACCTCCTCGAAAAAGAGGAAGATTGGTAGCCTTAAAAATAATCGGGCTACCAAATTCCTTGTTCTTTCTGACAAAGATGATATGGAGGTGGGCTTGAATGAGTCCTCTCGGACTAGGAATGTGGATTTGGCTATTGACTAGGGAGAAGTTGAAGTTGGAGGTAATAAGGAGGGTTTGAAGGAAAATGTACTGGGTTCAAAGGCCAAGGATAAGTTGAGGAGGGCGTCCAAATGCATTTCCAAATTGAAGAACCAGGCCCTGAAAGCTCCAAGAGAGGATTCCAAGAAGATTCAGGAGGAGAAGGATTTTGGCGAAAAGGTAGTGGAAATTGATGACTCCCTGATTCTTAACTCACCCAATGTGGAGCTAGAAGATGATAATAAGGGTCATGTTGAGGAGGATGCTAGGAAGAAGAGTGATAAATTGGATCCTCTAAAGGTAAATCCCCTTTATGAGGACTTTTCTTATCTCGATGATGATTCTACTTCCATGTTTGAGTTGCTGGAAATGGCTAGGGTTGGGCCCATTGGAACTTTTTGTTAGAATTGGATATGGCTACCAAGATCTTGAGACCAAATGGAAATCACAAAGAGAGAGAATGGAATGTGACAATTGAATTTAAACTATATTCCTATCAATATGATTCAATGATATGATTTTGATTGTGATATAATGTAGTAGAAACCCCTTGTTATATAGCCAAGGTGAGATACAAGATGTCATAGGATTGTGACAAGTGTCTTAATCATATGACATGAGACAACTAATCACACTTACCTAGGTTCAAATGTGTTACATGTCAAAATATAAGATAACAACTAATAACAACTAACACCTTCTAGAAAGATTCCTTCCTAGGACCTAAGTAAACTTAACATGTGTAAATAAGTCCACTAGTAATGAATTAAATAGGTACAAGACTTTATTTACACCAACACCCCCCTTAAGTGCAACTTAGGGAGTAGAAAATTATTATGCAAATGACACAAAGATGCAAGAATAGGTCCTGACTACTAGGCCATGTTAGGTACTTAAGTACAAATGCAAAATAAATCTCTCACAAATGGATAAAAGGAGAAAACCCAGTGGGAAAAAACTCCTCCCTAAAAGAGAGATGAAATACAAAAAAGAAATTCTCTCAATGAAGAATGAGAAGGTCAAAACCCCATGTGAGGAAAAAGAACCCCATAAGAGAGAAGAAGAAGAGAGACAAAACAACCCCCCCTCAATGTTGAGTCTCCTATAATGGTGGTAGAAACTCGACATTGAATGTTGAAGATGATCCAATCTTTCTGAACAAAGTTCCTCCCCTTAGGAAGAAACAAAACAATGGATATATGTAGGATGTTAGGAATATGGATGATGGATGACGTCTCTAAAGCATGCTCAAGTGTCTCCATGTCGATGTTGAAACATGACACACTATAAATAGGCATTCTAGGCCACATTGTTGAAGAGGACAATCCAAAATCTAGTAGAGACGAATGTAGAACATGATCCAAAGACAAAGATATCCCCTCTGAAGACAAAGAAGCATCCTCTAAATGTTGTCCAAAAGTATCCACACTCACGCAAAATTGCAAAGAATGATCATGTAGAGAATGAAAAAGAGGGTCAGGGTGTTCCCTCACAACAACTAAAGAAGGAGAATCTTCATGAAAGAGAAGATGAATGCTATCAATGTTGTCCCCCAAATCTGTAATATGAGACTCCATGAACAAGTCTAAAATACCTGTCAAGAAGTCATCCAAAGTAGCCAAATCTGAAAGACTATGTATGTCTTGTTGCACTGAATCACAAGGAGCCAAAACTATTGAATCACAAGTATCCTCAGGTACAACAGTAGATGATTCTACCAATGTTGGATTGCAAGATTCCTCAGCCTCAAGATGTTGACCCATAGATGAAGAAGATGAACCCTCTAAATATGGATTAGGAGCCATAGAAATTGAAGTCTTAATAGATGTCTTTGTAGGAGGAGAAGGAGAAGGCTCGAGGTCATCAAAGCTACCATTCCTTTCCCAGTCAGTAAGTGTTTCAACTATTTTATCATCAATAAGTTGAAACTTTGCAAGTGAAACAAGACAATCTGCAACAAGATCCTCTGGGAATGGAGATTCATTTAAGTCTCCATACATCACCCAAAGTTTGGTCATAAGGTCACGAGGGATCTCAATACCATCAGTGGAAATTTGTGTATTAATATCACAACTACAACCAATTACTCCTAGGATATGTTCTGTTTTTATGTCCCACACAACTCTCTTCCATTTTGATGAAGGTTTAGGAACTAGTCCATAGAGATATGGAAAAAGATTAAGCCACCTACAATGTGTTAGGGTTCCATCTCGCCAAGACTTAAAGTTCCATCGATTTAACCTTATTACAATAGGATGTGTTTTGATGCCCATATTAAACTCCTCAACTTAGTCACACAATAGACCAATCAAGAGACATAAGCCAACAAAGGCAATAGATTACTCCCACCCCCAAAATTACTCAATCATGAAACCCCCCAAGCAATATCTGAATTGGCACTTTATATTTAGTGCATTTATAGTTGCCACTTGCTAAAAACAACAAAGTGGTCTTGATCTTGGTGCTTATAGATGCCAAAATAGGCCACAAAATTAAGTACAATTTTTAGCACAAAATGAGATCAATCTAATCATACCACTAAAAAGTACACAAAAAAATATGCACTTTCAAAAAAAAATTGCACCCAAAAATGTTACCATAGGAGCAAGATATGAGCTCTTGAAGTTCCCAAAATGAGGATGAAGCAAAAAAACCTATGAGAATATGCAAATTATGGAAAAAATAGGCACCAAAACTAGAAACTGATTGCACCACTATGTAGAGCATAAAAAATTAGCCCAAATAAAAAAAATTTACCATGTTAGGATTGGCTATGGCTACCAAGATCTTGAGAACAAATGGAAAGCACAAAGAGAGAGAATGGAATGTGACAAGAATAAACTATATTCTTATCAATATGGTTCAATAATATGATTGTGATTGTGATACAATGTAGTAGAAACCCCCTGGTTATATAGCCAAGGTGAGATACAAGATGTCATAAGATTATGATAAGTGTCTTAATCATATGATATGAGACAACTAATCACACTTACCTAGGTTCACATGTGTTACAACTCAAAAGATAAGATAACAACTAATGACAACTAACACCATCTAGAAAGATTCCTTCATAGGACCTAAGTAAACTTAACATGTGTAAATACGTCCCCTAGTAATGAAATAAATCTAGAGGTACAAGACTTTATTTACACCAACACTTTTAAGTTAGCAAAATGGACTCTGCAGGAGTTGAATAACGTTAACATTAAAATAAGAGGTTTGAAGGAGAACCTAAAAAAATTTCTAAAGGGTTTGGTGTTGGAAATTCTTGTCAACAGAATTGTGGACCTTGAGGGTTCTTTCCATGACTTCAAATTTCTATGTGAAGAACGCCTGGCTGGTTTAGAAGCCAATATTTTGGACATGAATGCGGACATAAAGAAACTTTTACATGCATGTCACATTTCAGTGAAGAATAGTGCAGACTCTTTAGAAGTCCTATTTAGAAAGATTAGTGAGATTAGGGAAGATCAAGCGTATTTTTTTGAGTTAATGGAGAGAGAGCATTCAACCAAAGGAAAAGGTAAAAAAGGTGTGAAAGATGATAGTAAGGGCCCAATTGTTAGAGGATCTACTAAATGGAAAAATTCCTTTGAAGCTGAGAAGAAAGAGTTGTTGGACATGATTGAATTGCATAGGAGCCAGGAGCTTGAGGTGGCCAACACCTTAAGCAGTATGAAATAGTGTTTGGCTATCCTTTTGTCTATTGTTTGTTTCCTGTTGGGTCTCGGTTTAATTTATGTTGTTTTGATGTTTTGATGTTGTTGGGTGTTGTTGTTAGTTTACTATTTTATCTTTTGTGCAACACCCTTTTTTTTCTATATTTTTGGGTTCTAGTATGATGTCAGTGTCTTACTGTTCTATCTTTTAACAACATTTTGTGTCTTAATTTGTAAAGGGTTTCAGGTCCCTTCAAAACCTATTTTTCCTGTATAATCAAAACATTATTATTTCTCCAACTTTGATCAAATTACCCCTCTTTTAAGAAAATAAGAGACATAGATCAACAATAGTGTATGAGATAATGTGCATTAACATAGTCTAATTTAGTATATTACAACTACTTTAAAGAATTGCAAAAAAAGTAATGATACACCAATTTAGAGGTAGAATAGCCAAAATATGTTTTTGATAAGATAAGTAGCATTTACAGGGCATCGTACCCTTTACACAACGAGCTACAAGGGCCTTTTAGGGAACAAGGTTTTGAAAGAACCAAGAACCTTAAATAGAGCTAAGACACACCTAACAAAAAAAATGAACAGAACTAATGGCGAACCCACAACAACACAACATAACACAAACAACACTTGGTCAGTAGAGACCAGGAGATATAGAGCACTCATAACCAACAACAGTCCTGAGACAAAAAAATACAAACAACTCAATTTTGGTACTACCAGGAGAAATTGGACACTTGGGACAATAACCAATCCTATAGATAATAAGAAACAAACCACACATTGTAGGCCCAAAAGACTGCCTAGAACAACCAAGCCACTCTACACCTGCAACAGCAGGACTGCAATTGAACTTCCTCCAACTGCTCGAGAGGGCTAACCCACCAGTAGACCCTATCTCCACCGCTATAGGAGACAAGAAGAATGAACATAAGTTGAAGCCCCAAAGCCACCGTTCAAGCAACCCAAAATCTCTCCACCTTAATAAAAGAGTTTGAAGGAAGAACATAGCCAAGGGTAGCAACAACTCCTTGCAGCAACAACAACCCCCCCAACAAAATCAAACTCCACCTCTATAGGAGTAGGCTCCACCTTCCCAGGTCCACAACCTCCACCTCGAACATGAGCAAAATCCACCTCTAAAGGAGCCAAAATTTGAGTACTCAAAAGGAGAGAAACAACCACATCCACCAACCAGGAAACCTTCCCACAACACCAACCCCCCCACGGCGAAATAGGGTAGGGATTCCAAAACCACCAAAGGAACAAAGGAAATTTCAAGAAAGTTCACACAAAACACCTTTGCAGCAGAAGGTCATCCACCTACAGCTTCACAAAACTAGGAAAAGAAGCAACAATAATAGCCCCAACAAGATCCACCACGTCCTTCACATTAGGTAAGATAACCCAATAGAACAACTGATCCCAGACCACCAAGGTCAAGATAGAAACACGTTTAGAAACTCCTCCAAAAGCAGAAAGCTCCAAAGGAACTCCAAAGAACAACTCCAAATCCCATAAGCAACAAAGCAACTCACAAAAAGCAAGAAGAAACTAGGACATACTTGGATCAAATAACACAATGAATTCAGAGACCATGAAATATGGAAAAAGGAAACACCAACCAAGAACAAGACTTTTGTAGAGACGAGCAACACAACCAACCCCAACAATGCAAAAACAAAGGCAAGGAACACCAACACTACACACCCACGGGGGCATGTGGAGGAACATAACAACCCCTAGGGGTGATCCCACAATAATGGTTTACAATTTTTGGCCAAACTGGACACTGAAATAATTTTTTTTAACTAAATCTTCACTTTTGAGCACCTATAGCGGCTAAACTGTGAGGAAATTGAAAATGATGCAAACTAGAGTTTCATGAATTTTTTTTTGTAGATTCTAAATATATATTTTTCAAAATTTTTGGAATCATATTGCACTTGTTTTTCCATCTCCCTCGAAAACTAGTTTTTTTTAGAAAACAATTTTTTTAAAAAGTGACGCTCACTGTATAATGCATAACTTTTTTCCATGAAGGATAAAATTCTAATTCTTTCAAATTTAGATTTGTAACTCCGATATATAGTGCTTCCACTTGATTAGATAGTTTTTTATTGAATATTTTTTCTTTAATCAAGTTTCAAAGTCAAACCAATTACAATTCAGACATAGTGCGACCATATAACACGTAACTTTTTTTGTATGTATTGAAATTCAATTTTTTTTTGTTGGATCAAGGACTTCAATATCTGTTGCACTCATATTTTTCAAATTTTTTTTTGATAATTTGTTATTTTTCCACATGTGCAGAACAAAGAGCTTGATGTTTGGTGAAAAACCTACATTCACAAGAAATAAAAAATAAATATAATAATCAAATTAAATTTAATTAAAATTATACTTTTTTGGAAGCTTATAATAAGGAATACATACAATTTTTTTTTTAAAAATTAATTCATTTGATCCCCCAAAAGGTAAATGAAAAGTGGTTTTTTATTAGCATTTTGATAGGTGTAAAGGAGACTCCGTTATAGGTATGGTTTAAAACTAACGAGGCTCTATCCAAGGGGGCTTGGTCTAAGGTGGTTTGATCAAACCCTCTTCAAGTGGAATCCTTTAAATGGAAATTTTCAAGGCATAAATCATTATATTTTCTAAAAATATGTGATTTAAGCAAAAATTGGGATATCCTAGAAAGTGTAAACCACTATTGTGGCAGCACCCCTAGCCACACAACAATGGAAAGAATAGGGGAGTCGAATAAACTAAGCCTAACCCAGCCACCAACAGTATGAGCACCACAAATAATAGTAACCAACACTAGCATATGCCATCAAAATCCATCTAGAGAGTAGCAAACCCCAGACAACAGAACAACCATCAGGAAACACACACACTGACAAACCAACCCCTGAATAGAGCAAGGCAGAGCAAAAACCTTCACTCCATCACCGTCGCCATCCATAGGACCTAGAAGCCACACAACAGTGATTGGCACAACAAAGAATGAACAAGCAGGACCATCCCCGTCAGGAACACCCGCACCAACATCATTTACATCAAAGAAATTCAAAGATCCACTCCCACACACAAATCTACCCAAATATGTTGTAATGTAATTGTATTATAATAATTATAATTTAGTTGGATAGATAGATTACTATTATTTAAATTTTATTTTCTTAAATATTATATATTAGTAAAAAGTATCTAAAGGCTATGTCAAATGGTTGGTGGATATATAATTTGTAGGAGTTTTTCAATGCATTACCTAGTCAACAATCTCCAAATATTGATAATATTTCAACAATTATATTTTAATATAATATTTGAAATAACATTCTACTATACAATCAATTAATAGTACTTTTCAAAATTGACATTCAATGTTTTATGAATGGATTAATCTACTATAATATAATCACTCAAAGAAAAAATCATGAATAATTGATTTGATTAGATACAAAAGAAAATATAAAAGGGGATGACTTATTGGTTGATTTTCATCATTTGAGTAAATGTTCATGTTGAAAATTGATTAATTGAGTAAAGTGTTTCAAACCAATCAAATAATTTTCAATTTAATGATAAAATACACTTCACAAACATCAAACTTATACTACAATTCCAATATATATAATTTAATATTCTTCAAACCAAGCAAGGAATTTTTAATTTAATGATAAACACACTTCACAAAAATTAAAAAATATATCACAATTTTGATGTATAATTTGGTACCATATGTCTAGAAACCATTTAACAATTAGCTAATATTGTTCACAAATATCAAAATCAATTAGAGTAATTTACTCTATTTTTTTTTTAATTTCTTCCACAAGAAAAAAATTGGAAACTATATTTGTAAGGCGAGCCCCATTTTCTCAAAAAAGAGGATTAGGAAAGAAAAATTGTGAATTTTATCAGGGTTTTAGAGAAAGGAGGAAATCAAATACTAGATTATTCCAAAATGTAACATTTGGTAGAAGGTTTCCTTAAGTAATTAAAAATATTTTTTAAATACTTACTACCATCTTACAATGAGTATATTGAAGTTTACACAAACTATTTGAGGTTATGTATCCTTTTCATGTTCCAAAAAAAATAAAATTCAATAATATCTAAAATAAGTGATAAAAAGACATTTCCAACCAATACAATAGGGAATACAACAAGGATATGTGAAAAAGTAAAATAATTGATTTAATTTTGTTAGAGTCACTTGAGGAAACAAGCCTTTAGGATCACCTGTAAAAACCAAAAACAACCTTCTACAAGAGGGAAAAGAAAGAACATAAAATTGCAATGATGGATGCAAGATTATGTCTAATATGCAATACTAAAGATTGCGGTGATATATTGGACTTAACTAAATTGAATTATTGATGTACAAATGATGTCTTGTTGTAGTGTAGGAAAAATTAGCCCTTTTTCAAACTTATTTTGGGAATGATTAACATTAAAATGAACCTAATGTTTCCTTAATCTAGTGTTGTAATGATTTTTACACATTCACATTAGGTTTAGGGCCCTTTTAAGCTAAATTGACCTAATTCTACCTTAATTCAGTGTTGTAAACTATATTTATTTACACCTTCACATTAAGTTTTGGGCCCTCTTGCATTTATGGCCTTCATATCATGATTAATAGGCCCCTAAGACCCTTTATTATGCATCTTGAGGCTTATTTCAACCAAGATCCTGACATAATACCTTGTCCTATGTGCCTTCTTCGAATACTAAGGACAAGCAATCTCTCACCCTTAAGCCTTCTACTTCATCTTCCTCTTCTTCTACAAATTCACAAACCTCAATGGTGTCCTCTTGACCAGTGCACATATCCATCACAATCGACTTGCACATGATCGTAAGCATAATTGACGAGCCATGGCTTGGTAAAGTGAGGCTTTGAAAATGACTGAGGGGGGCCCTCTTATTTATACCTCTATTTTCTCTTCTACTTCTATCTCCACTCTTGTCTCTGTTTTTACTTTTGTTTCTACTTTTGTTCCCATTTCCTTTGTCTTGCTTCAAGATTCCTTGATGGATCCTGATGAGCCTCACCCCAAGAGGTTGCAAGTGTTCATCGTTCCTTCTGTGGAGCCTCCTCTAATCACATCTTTACAAAATATTCCTCTTTTCCCTAAGCCCGTCGACATGCCTTAGACAAAGGTTGTGTCTACAACAACTTCTCCTTATTCTTTCTCTTCTGATGCAAGGATTTCACATCCTTTTCTTAAGCAAAAGTCAGAGAATGACCTCATTCCAAACAATGGTCACAAAAATTCTTCTTCACCTTTTACATCTTATTATACTTTATCTTGTACCATTCTCAGTAGGCAATGCCCTTGCTATCCCCTCTATAGGATCATCTTCCCTCCCCTTATGATGATCTAGATTGGGAGAAATATGGCTTACCAGAGGTATCAAACTAGAGTGGTGCCTCTTCTTTATCTTTAGATTAGATTTTTCCATTTGTTTGTGTTCCCCCATACTTGTTTATTTATGTTTGTGCTCTCGCCTGGAGGACCCTTGATACCCTTCTAGGTACTTTTATACAGAAAATGAAATATGTTGTAAAAAAATTTCTATTTGTCTCATCATTCTTTTATGTGTTGTCCAATTTGGATTTCACGTTGGGTATGATGCAAAGCGTTGGGGAATTTAGGCCTCTTCCATGTTGACCCAATTTTTATTTGTCTTCATGTGCCCTTCTTCTCATTCCAATCTATTTGGGGGTTGATGGGAGTTTATACATATTATATTATATTTATCTATCTATATATATGATCATTTCTAACCTTGAATAATTGGACCCCCCATGATTTGGATTTCTTTGTCACTATTTTCTTGATGTTGTGGATTCAAATTTTTGTCCCTCGCATGAAAAAATCCCACAAATACATCTCAATATGTATGTTGTGCTACTGTATCTCTCTATCTTTTCTTATCCTTATAATTCCATGCACTCCTTTGCATAACACACATGCTCATTCTTAATTTTTTATAAAAATGTCTTAAAAATATATCTTGATGTCTTATAATCACGTCATCTAGCTTGGGGGCAACCTAATTAGACTTGTATCTTTTGTGACTATCCCACAACATGGTTTGCAGTAGCCACAAGTCTATCTGCTTTTCATACGGACTCTAGCTTGTTAGCCATACTTATTAGTGTTATCTTTTATCTGATTAGATTATGTCATGTCTATTTTTAATTTTTTACCTAACATTTTTAGATCTGTAGCTAACATGTTCATGGTGAGATTACAATCAACTTTCTAGTATGGAAGACCCATGTCCTCTTTGTGTCATGGCTCAACTTCTCCATTGCATATACTAGATCAAAGACCTGCATCCTCTTCATCCTAGGTATATTGTCTTGAACCTATTTCTATATACTTTAGCTCGCACATGACTGGAATACATATGCTTGCTAAAGTGAGGGAAAAATGTAATGTCAAAAATTTCACCTAGTGCAATTTCACATCATATGACCCTCCCTTTAGCCTAATTAAAGATGATAATGTAATTCCCCTTTTTCCTTAACTTTAATTCCATCCTTGACCCCTTTTTTTTTTAAATTTAAGTGATTTTTTGTCAAGGATGATAGTGTGATGCACAAACATCTACACTCCACACAAACATCCCAAAAATATTCTTGATTATATGGCCATTGGGATGTTACACTTTCACCTACCCACAAAGTGTAACATCTCTATGGGTTACATACACACCAAAAATGCCTTCTTACATTCCTTTTCTTCATTCAAATATTCATTCTTTCATTCCTTCAACTCATTCTTACATTCTCTCAATCTATCTTTCATTCTAGCTCTCTTCTACACCATTTTTATCTCATTCTTGCAAGTGCTCTCATGTCTTGGATTCTACATCAAATCTTTGTCTCTTTGGCATGTCATGAGTGTTGCATACTCTCCTTCAGCATCACAAGCTTGCTAAAGAGAGGGTAACTTCACTCTCTTCATTACATTTATCTTATTTATATTTTAGTAGCATAGTGACATTCCAATGTGTTTATATTCTTAATCTTGTCTATCTATTTGTGTATTGTCTAATTTATTTTCTATCTATCTATCTATCTGGTTGTCTGTGGAGTTGGGAACACCTACACAAGGGTTTGACTAAGGAAAAACCCTATACAACCCAACACTTGTCCTTGTTTTTGTGTGTGCATGTTGATTTGGAGCATTACAAGAGGCTTCATAGAATTGGACCCCTTGTGAGTTCATTCTCTTCTTTTCCACTTTGTAACTCCATTTTTTTTCATTTAAATCCACACATGTTAGCTCTTTTGTTGTCATTTCTATTATTTTCATTATTCTGTTAGCTTAGCTTATTTTCTAGACTTTAGTTTTCAGATAGCTAGTAGACTCATAGTGTTTCTATGAGTAAGTTCTATTTTCATTCTATATGAGACTATAGTGCACTCTAGGGATGTCCAATCACCACGTTATCATCCTTGGTCGAGAGCTAGTCATCTTGCTCTTGAGACATCTGAAGTCTACTCTTTTGGTTTCTAAAATCCTTTATCCTAAAACATAAAATATAAACAATTTCCCTTTGTCACCTAAGCTTTTCCTTTGAGGTAGTTGAGGACCATTTTCTCCTTGTAGAATCTTCTTATCCTAGAGAATCAAGGATACAAAATATTCTCCTCTATATTACCATGCAACTTTCTCCTTGATAGCTTCACTATGTACAATTCTAATAATCATCTTATGAAATTATTTAGTGTACTCCACTGAATTTTCTTTTTCCTTAGGTTTTGCAATCTCTTAAGTAGTTCAAGTTCATAATCAATATGTTTGAATATATTCTTCAATTTCATCACCATAATATCCCACTTTATGATGCTTTATTTTCCTCTCATATTCCAATCCAATTGAACTTCCTTCCACCAAATAGAAACATGTCCTTTCAACTTGGTTTTTATAAACCCCACTATTTTCAAATCTTTAATTTCTTCATACTCAAAGTATTCTTCCATATCATTTACCCAATCAATCAATTCTTCAAGAGTCAAACCACATGTATAGTTAGAAATCTTAATTATAGGTCTCTTTTATATATTGGAAATAGCTTTCAATATTTTGATCTAATTTGATTCTTCTTGTAGACACTAAAAATATGTCTAGGCCTACGACTTCAATTTCATCATAATTCTTATAATCATTTTCATAATTAATTAATCTTAATTATTTAATTATATTTTATAAAGTCCTTTCTCATCTATTATTTAATTTTTTATTTAATGCATGTTGAATCTTTCAATCTAAATCATCTGTCATTCAAAAACCCTATTTTCTATAAATTGGCTTGACCTTCATCATTATTACTCCTCCTGAAATCTTATGACTTTTGGAAGCAATCTATTATATGAATCTTTGATGTTTTTTTGAATCATACTATCATAGGCTATACTTGCACACTTAGAAATCTAAGGGAAATTATCATACAAACGAAAAAATGGAGGACAATCAAGGTTATGCATGGAATTATGTAGATATTTAGTGAGGTTGTTCTATTTATTTATGCTTGTTCTTTGTTAGTGTAGTTTAGATTTGAGTTTATTGCATTTGTGTTTGTTTTGATCTTTCTTTTTTCCTTGTGTTTGTTTTCTTCACTCTTGGACATACCTAGCAATGTGCCTAAATTTGAGTTTTTGGTAGAACAAATTTTGGTCCCTGCCTTTGATATCCTAGATTTAGAGATGGTGTGTGAGATTCTTGGTCCCAATTCCTGATGGTATAAATATATATATGACTACCTCCATGCTAAAATCCTACCCCCTAACATTTCCAACAACCAACACAAGACATTTATCCGTAAGGCAGCCAAGTATACCATCATCGGAGATACCCTTTGTAAACATGCCCTAGACAACACCGTATTGAGATGTATTGATACTGAAGAAGCATAAGCAACCTTGCATGGGGTACATGAGGGTATATGTGGATCCCATTCTAGTGGTCCTACCTTAGCCAAAAGATTACGAGATCGGGTTATTATTGGCCTACAATGGAAAAGGACTCATATTTTTGTCAAGAAATATCATCAATGTCCGATACACAGAGACTTGATACATGTACTAGCATAGGAGCTCCATCCAATAACGTCACCATGGCCCTTTTCCCAATGGGGACTCGACCTCATAGGTAAAATACACCCTACATTATCCAACGACCATAAATTCATTATTACTACAGTTGAATACTTTACCAAGTGGATTGAAGCCATTGCTATGACTTACATCACCGACACATAGATTTCTAAGTTCACCCTTAACTATGTCATCTGTCGGTATGGTGTTCCTTATTCCATAATCATAGATAATGGTCATCCATTCAAGAACCAAGAAGTTTGACATCTCTACAAAGAATTCCATATCCAACACCACTTTTCCACTCCATATTACCCACAAGGTAATGGCCAAGCAGAGGCATCTAACAAAACAATCATCAAAATCCTTAAAAATATTTTCAGTGATGTTGGACGTGATTGGCACTTAGAGCATAACCCTGCCTTATGGGCTTACCACAAAAGCATTTGTACTCCCACCGGTGCCACTCCATATTCCTTGGTATTCGGTTTTGAGGCCATCTTGCCTATTGAGGTTGAAATTCCTTCCCTAAGGGTATCTTTGAAAGGGCATATTGACGATGAAGAGTACTGTGTGTCAAGACTACATGAGCTAAAGTTCCTAGATGAATGAAGACAAAAGGCATTAGATCATCTCCAAGCATATCAAAATCATCTTCGTCGCAACTATAATAGGAAAGTGTTGAATAGAAATTTTGACATTGGTGACCTGGTCATAATGGAAAATCCAAAGAATCAGGTAGAAAGAGAAAAACTAGGAAATTTAAAACCAAATTGGTTAGGACCCTACATTGTCAAATAAGCCTTTGGATCAGGAGCATACCAGTTGTATACCCCTGAAGGAGAACCATTGTTAGCACCAATCAACAACCTTTATCTGAAGAGGTTCTACCCATAGCTTCTGAGAGCCTTGCCTTAATCATCAAAAATACACAAAATCAAAAATCAAAAAATCAAAAAAATCGTTACCTAGGTGAAAACCTGGCAAATAGGCATCTTTGTAACATTAAAAAAAAAGTTTAAAAAATCAAGAAAATAGTAAAGAGAAATAAGTCATCCAATAGTGAAAACCAGTTCGGCGGTGTTTTGGACAAGTACTATGGTGAAAACCTGGAAAAGAAATGCCATGTGTAATCGACTTTGCTCCTTTGTCTACCATCATTTCAATCTGACTTCCCTGTACATATCACCTATCTTTCATATCTGTCACCTGTACATACCACTCATAATAAATGGTTGTCCTTTCTGTAACTTGGAAGGATTAACATTGAGCGCACTTTGTATCCCCATCCCATCCTATTCATAATAATTTGGTCTTATACCCAATTGGGGGCAGGCACTTGACTTATGTCATTTGGTTCTTTCAACGGTTACATAAAACTAGTGAAAAACTCCAAAAACATCACAAAATGTCCTGAAAAAATCCAAAAACATCATAAAATTTTAAAAACACAAAAAAAAATAAAACATGTAAAAAATCCAAAAAATAGAGTCAAAGTCAGTTGCACTTGTCAGTCTCTGTCATTGTTGAACTACGTTGCCTCTGCGACTGGATGTAGGCAAGGCCATCTACCAATGTGCCCCTGAGGCATTAGGTCTCTACGTGTATAACGTAGGCAAGGCCATCAATCAATGAGTCATTGAGGCTACACTAAGTCAGTCCATTAGGGTTCATCACATTCACTATCACACATGTCTCATATCTAAAATTAATTCAATTTTTTTTCAATCAGTCTTGTCAGTCAAAGTCTAGTCAAACTATGAGGTCTCTAAGTGTATAACATAGGCAAGGCCATCAATCAATAAGCCCCTGAGGCCATACTAGGTTAGTCCTTTAGGGTTTGTCATCAGGCACAAACAATTGTCACATCACATCAAGTCACACATCAACAAGATGAAAAATTCAACAATTTCATTAAATTAATCAAACAAATTTTCAAAACAACAACCAAAAAAATCAATTTATCTCTGCTATAGGATGTGTCCTTCCTAAAAAAAACATCATCAAAATAATCAACCTATGTCTTATACAGGACGAGTCCTTCCTGAATATAGACAATGTCAAACAATCAGATCATAGCCTTACATAGGTTGTCACAACAATGGCATCAAACTCAACGTCTTATATGGTATGTGTCTTTCTGAAACCAAGCTTTGTCATGCCTTATACAGATAGTCACAAAATTGAAACCAAACTCAATGTCTTATATGGTATGCATCCTTCCTGAAACCAAGCCCTATCAATCAATCATATACTCAATCTAAACAATCAAACAAACAAATCAAGTTTTTGCAAATATTTTTATTGGCTATTGACTTTGTGGCTTGTTTATCTTATCTTTTCATTTGATTTGATCTTTGAGTCCTCTTACTAGTTTTCTTGAGATTTCCCATGAAGGATTTAGAGAAGCAAAGATGTATCGGGACTCTCTTTTCTTTGACTATTGTTTGTCGACTGTCTTTTGGCTTTGTTTTTGAGTCATGTTACTAGCTTCCTCGAGGATGTCCCATGAAGGATTTAGAGGAGCGATGATGTATCATGACCCATATTTTATTTGTTTTTTGTCTGTGGTTTGTCTTGACAAAAAGACTAGGGCAAATTTTCCCTTAGTATGAGTTAGGGCATTCCTTGTCTGCGACTGTCTATTTTTAGCAAGTGGATGACCTTGCAGACCTTGGTCTATCTCATATCATGGTGTTTATTGTCCATTTGTATAGTTACCGCCCAATGATGATTTAATGCAAGGCCTATTGTGTTACGAAAAAACATAGAATATTTCTCATACTAACATTCATGTCTGTTATGTTACTATTCATCTTTTTCGCACTAATATTTCTTCTTTCTTGCATTATGACGAAGTCTTGTGACACAAAAAAAAAACATCTTGTATATGCTTTCATGTTAGGAATATCATTTAGAAATTGTCATACATATATACATAGTCAACCATACATTTATGTTACATTTGAAAAACACAAAAATATACATATCCACAGAATTTAGGAATCCATGACATATCATCCATTAATCATCATAATTTGTAGCAATGTATCATATTAAATACATTCACATGGAATTGTAAATACATACATCACATTAAATCTCATTACATAATCATAAATGCATACATGACCTCAATAGATACAATAAAAGTAAATGCATACATCATCATATAGAATTAACATCACATCGTAGGCTACATCAACATCATAAAGTAAATACTGGCATCCATAATACTTGCATATCAAATAAAATACTGCATAATCATAAATATAATTGCATATCATATAAATCGCCACCAAAATCATATATATATATATCGCTAAAAAAAAAGTGTCACAGTACAATGTCAAATGCATATCTCAAAATGAAGCCCCCAGGCTCTATGATCAAATACAATGTCTATAATTAAATATCAGAACATGTCTAGGCTAGCCAGAACTCCCACTACTCCCATGTGGAGAATGTGGAGACTTGACTGACGGTGAGATGCTGATGATCGCTATGTAGAATGGGGCCTATCATATGGTCCTGATCTATGAGGTCCTACGACTCCCTCTGTGCTTTGAGTCCTACTATGTGTCCTGATCCGCGACCTACTGCTATGTGCCTGTGAATAACTGGGAGCCTACCTCTCAAGAGGTACCTCCCACTCATATAAGTCCCTGTAATATCTCTCTTTGTCACCAACTCTAACCAACTCATGAGAAAATGCATTAGTTGGTCCAGTACAGAGAGCCCTCAACTCCACAAATCTCTGCTCGGTCTCCTATCTCCAAGCTATGGCCTGATCCTTGTCCAAATATGCTCTATCGCTCTCCATCTGAATAGCATCTCACTTCATTGTCACTACTCCCAGCCGCTCCTCTAGGGACTCTACCCTGGCCTACAAATCAGCTAGTCATTGATCGATGGGATCTAACTCCTCTTGTCATGGCCACTCCCCCCACCTCATCATCCCAACCCTCCATAATCCTGTCCCATAGCTCCCACTCTTGATCACCCATCTCCCTCTCCTCATCATCATCCTGGTATCTTGCAAGCATACCAAGAGCATCCATCTCCTCCTCCTCTGCATGCTCCTCAACGAAATCCTCTTATGTGGCATGCTCTCTACCAACCCCAATACCAACATCCCCCACTCCTCCACCAATCTCCAGCATAGGAACATCCTCTCACTCCCTCTCCTCCTCACAGATAGGTGATAGATCTAGGCTTTGGCCTCTACCGCCTCACTGACCTCATCGTCCTCCCCTCCCACCACCTCCTCTCCCATCACCACCACCACCTTTCCCACCTCTACCACCATGACCTCCACCTCTCCTACCACCACACCTGCCACAAGGTCTTGTCCCACACTACTCAATAGGTGCATCCTAATTTGGATCTGTAAAAGGATCTGGTCTATGATCCCCCCACCAAGTATCATAAGAAACCATTGTCCCAAGATTTGTTTCTTCACCCCTCCATCCCCACTGCACAAGCTGAAGTGCATCTATATCGGCCTCCACTATAGCAATAGGAATCTGTGGTCCCCATAGAGGGACCTCCCTAGAAGAATGAGCAAAATTAGCTTGGCCCCATGGCTCATCTTGAACCTTACCAAACTGTCTCAGAACCCTATCAGGTAGATATCTCTCAATGATGTGTACTCGAGAAATTGTCCTCTGAATTAGGTACTATTTTTGTTTACAGAAGGGCAGGTGTTGATCCTCATTTTTCCATCGAGCACAATCCATGTACGACCACCAGATGAACTATACCATGGTATCAATAACATGTCTATAATCATCAGTATCTCCTACATGTGACTGGGAAATGGCCCTTGCATATCGGAATGAATAAGGAGCTCCATGATCTAACTCAATAGTAACAGGTGGGAAAAACACAACAATGTGATCCCACACCCATATCATAAGCAAAGTGGTACCACAACTCATCGACTGTGCCTCCCTATACGGTGCTGTCATAATAGTGGTTTACAATTCCTGAGAGGAACAAATTTTAGCTGAAATCACATATTTTTAGAAAATATAATGATTTAAGCCTTAAAAAGTTCCATTTTAAGGATTCCAATTGAAGAGGGTTTGATCAAATCACCTTAGATCAAACCCCTTGGATAGAACCTCGCTAGTTTTTAAACCATACCTATAAATCGTCTCCTTTACACCTATCAAAATCATTAAAAATCACTTTTGATTTAGATTTGGGGGATCAAATGAATTCATTTAAAATTTATTTCAAATGATTATGGTATTCCTCAGAACAAGCTATCCAATGAATATAATTTTAATATGTTTTGGTTTTGTTATGTATTTGTTTTTTAAGTTTTATTAAACATAGGTTTTTCATCGAAAATGAATTTCTTTGTTCTTCACATGTGGAAAAATAGAAGATTATCAAAAAAAAAATTGAAAAATATGAGTGCACCAGATATTGAAGTCCTTGATCCAACAAAAAAAATAAAATAAAATTTTGACATATACAAAAAAAGTTCTGGCTATCTGATTGCGCTATGTCTGAATTATGAATTAGTTTGACTTTTGAAACTTGATTAAGGAAAAATATTCAATAAAAACTATCTAACCAGGTGGCACTAGATATCAGAGTTACAAATCTAAACTTGAAAAATTAAGTTTTATCCTTCAAGTGAAAAAGTTATCGTTATACGGTGTGCGTCACTTTTTAAAAATGTTGTTTTATGAAAAAAAATCTATTTTCGCGGGAGATGGAAAAAGAAGTGCAATTTGATTCCAAAAAATTTTGAAAAAAATATTTTTAGAATCTACAAGATTTGATGAGACTCTAGTTTGCACCATCTTCAAATTCCTCACAGTTTAGCCGCTATAGGTGCCCGAATGTGAAGATTTAGTTAAAAATAATAATTTCAGTGTCTAGTTTGGCCAAAAATTGTAAACCACTATTATGGGATCACCCTATAAGCTATATCATGTAAATGGAAATACAAAATAGCAAGAAAACAAGGGCCCCATGCATACACGACTTGTCACTCTAACATACCAACTAACATCTCACCCCATCCCACAGGAAATCCATGACCTCAACGGTCAAGTAAAATAATCCCCCCAATCAATGTGCAAAATAAACAATCTATCTGCTCATACCTATTAGCCAAGACATGCCACCTAATCTAATAGTGCTCTATGCCTAGCTGCCTAATATCATCACGCGGATAATATCGACACAGCTCACTAAAACCCCTCTGCGTATCATACAAGACTCTCTCACCCCTAATTGACAATCTCAAAATCCTATAAACATCCTCTAAGGTGATAGTGGCCTCTCTTGTGGGAAAATGGAAAGAGGACATCTTAGAATGCCAACACTCACAAAGTGCAGTCAATAAACCTTAATTTGCTCGAATGGTGGGCATGAAAGTAACATGATGAAATCCTAGGTTCCATATGAACCATTTCTTGCCGCTTCGCAACTGATCTCAAAACTCAAATGTTGCTAACCTCGACTCCTGGGTGTCAAAAGAACAATCAAATTTCTACAACACAAAATTTTAGAATTTCTGACAGGAAAATGTATCGCTTTAAAAAAAATGTGTTGCAAAATAACATATGTGTCGTAAAACTGCACAGTGTCATTTCATAATACAGATGCGTTTCAATAATGAAAATGCGTCCAAAGACAAAACATGCCCAATCATTCATGCATATGCATCACATTTTCACAAATGTGTACATTTTCAAACAATGAAGTAGGCATGCATATGCGTAGAAAAATAACAAATGCGGTTCAAAAACCTATTTGCGAAACTATGTTTAACACATGCATTGCAAAATTACAAGTGCAATGCAGACAAATTCAAATGCGAATATGTAACCTAAATGCAAAAATCAACCTAAGTGTGATTTTACATATGTGTCATTCCGCAGTCATATGTGTCGAACACGAATGCATATGCGTTGATTCAAAAGTGACACATTTGAAAATTAAACATTAAGTGCCTAAAAATGCGTGAAAATCAAAATTTCAAAATATGGTTTTTGAGTACGTATCAGGGGTCCTACATTGGCTAACCGTTTGTACGCTCGAATGCGATATCCATAATGATCTGATTAAGGAACTGGCGACATGTTTATAGTGAGCTCCAGAGCAAAAATCACAATTTCCAAACTTGAGGGGTGCAAATGAATTGAAATTCCACCCTATTTCTATTTATACCTAGGGTTTTTGGAGGGATTTTCTCAAACCTTGTGTATTGGCCGCACTATTTACCAACTTCAAACTAATTTTTCATGTACCGAACTTCCTCAAAACCAATTTCTTTCACCACCATCAAACTTTTGGCTATCACATTGACTAATTGAGACAATTTCCAAATTTTTTGAATTTTTTTCCAAAATTTGTCATTTTTCCCAAGGGGGCATACCCTTACCTATTTCCCACTGGGGCATGATAGGGGCATGTTTTGACTAATTTTCTTTGACACAATGCCGAAATGACATTGTATCAAAAAGGGGCAAAATGTAGACACTAAAAATTGGTCTAGGCCTACAACTTCAACTTCATCATAATTCTTATAATCATTGTCATAATTAAATAATCGTAATTATTTAATTATATTTTCTAAATTCCTTTCTCATCTATTAATTAAATAATTTTAATTATTTAATTAATTCATTTTTTTATCTTTACTCAATCCTGATTAATTAAATAAATATTATTATTTAATTACGTTGCTAATTAAGTTATCCTCTTTCTAAAATTAAATAAATTCTTATTACACTTTCAACTATAATTAAGTAATCATTTAATTATTTAATTATTCATTAGCTTTTTCTTCAGTCAATTAAATAAATCTTAATTTATTTAATTTAATCCTTAAATTTTGAATGTTGAATTGAATAATCATTTAACTCATAAAAAGAATTATTCTTGGCATAATCTTCTGTGATTGGATAATCACCTAGTTATCTAATTATTCATTCACCACTTAACTCAAGATTTGATTAAATCAGTTCGTTATCTCTTGATCTAATATTTGTCTATTTCTAACGAAGAGACTTCCTGGTTTAATCAATCAGTTATCTTGTTTTATTCTTCTGCATGCACACATTTATTAATTAAATAACTTTAATTAATTCATTCATTCATTTGTGCGTTCGAATAGACCGTTTCCTCCATGCTAATCCTCATCTCTACATGCAATCATTATTCTTCTAAGTTTCGAACACTTTCAACTAAAGATTAAATTATTATTTAATATTAATTTCCACCTTTCATGCTTTATCACTCAGGTTATTACTAACACAAATCTCAATGCATGTTGAATCTTTCAATCTAAATCATTAGTCTATCTTTCAATCTGAGCCCGTCATTCAAAAACCATGTTTTCTATAAATTGGCTTGACCTTCATCATTGTTACTCTCAAAATCTTATGACTTTTGGAAGCAATGTATTATTTGAATCTTCGATGTTTTTTTGAATCATACTATCATAGGCTATACTTTCACAATTAGAAATCTAAGGGCAATTATCATACAAATGACAAAATGGAGAAGGACAATTGAGGTTATGCATGGAATTATGTAGATATTCGGTGAGGTTGTTCTGTTTATTTATGTTTTTATCTTTTCCATTGTTCTTTGTTGTTAGCATAGTTTACATTTGAGTTTATTGCATTTTTGTTTTCTTTGATCTTTCTTTTTTCCTTGTGTTACACTTTCTCTTCTAGGGTTTCTTCAACTTGATCTATAGTTTGGGTTCCAAATTCATCATCATCACTTTCATCCTCATGTGTATGGTTTAGACCTATGTTCCTATATTCTTCTACAACATCCATATCAATCTTGATTATCCTCATGTATAATATTTATTGCATTCCTGTAAAAATATAAATCCTATAATAGGCATTCTCCTTGGTGGTATCTTTCTTCAGATCTAGTGAAACTACCTCAAGTCAACAATCTCACTACAAGGTTGCAACTGCCTCCTAGTCGATGCTCTATTGATAAACACTTATAGGTTACCTCAAGATGGCAACTTGTTCACCCTTGGATCTACTAGAATACCCTCCCAATGGATAGAAAACTCACTTTGATACCACTTAATACAACATAGATGGAGAGCCCAAAGAAAGGATGTCAACCCCACAACTTAGAGTTGACACAATATAATTAACAAAATTTATATAAAAGTAAAAATTTCTTATTGATCAATTCAATATCACATAATGATTTGATGGCCCACTATCCTATTACATGTATATTATAGATCTAAATCTTGCCTCACAAACCACCATAGGCTTATTACAAGATTACTAGAAAAGATATGATAATAATGACTACTATCAATCTATCACTAGTTGAATCTCTAATTATTATCCTCTTAAAATCAATTCTTGATTAAATTTCCTCTAAATGAATTTTAGGGTTTTATGTATATTAGCTCCAAGCTTTAGGAATGATCTATATGTTAGTTACAAGTTGTTCTGAATTTCAATATCTAGTGTATCATGTAGGTCAACAAAAACCCATTGGTGAATCATTGGGTGTTGACGAAACTCAATTTAGTTCTATTTTAAGGTCCCAAATGATCACATACTACCTTGAGGTATGTTGGGTTGAATGTCACAAGACATAGAAAGGTTCCACAAACCTCTCTTGATGATCTAAGTGTTGATTTTTTTGGATTATAATATTTTGACAATGATAACATTATGTAGTCTAATCCAAAACTCTTTTGATCTAGATATGATGTATGGGAGCTATTTTACAATTCAAATTCTCTACCACAAGATGCCAAAATGATGTTATACGGTGAAATGTGGTAAGATGCACTAGGATGCTCCTACATCACCACAATTGTGAAATTAGTGTTCTATGAGATCAAATTTATTAGAGAAAAAATATAAAATTCTTCACATGGCTTGTGTATGCTTCCAGATTTTTCATAAATGTCTATTAGGGCACATGCAACTACAAAATCTAACATAAATCTATTTTTGATTATGTTTTGATAGATATTGATACCTTGTTCTAAAGCTCACAAATTGGAATAGATTAGGAGGATGTTCCAAAAGGTTGTGGAGTTAGGCTTTGCAATTTCTAATTGTATTTGCTTAAAATTTTCCAAGGACTTCTTATTAAACCCATCTATGCATATCCTCTAGTCATTTTAATCCACAAGATCATATCTTTTTAAGACACTTTATCAAACAATTCAAGTATCATGTATATGCCTCTATGCTTTGCATACATTTCTACTAGGGCACTTATAACAACATGTGATAGAAATATACTTTTTATTATGCTTTTAGGGAATTATTTTTCTTGTTCAATAGTTGTCATTTTAGTATAAGCTAGTAGGATGATAGAAAAGGTTATAAAACTAGTTGCAAAGAGCACAAAAAATATCTCCTCTTTGTTGCAAACTAAATGCATAACAATGTTTGTGGTTTGATACAATTATCAGGTTAGGATTGAAAAAGTAAACTACAATTTAGAATATTGTTTTATTACCAAATAAAGATTCATTGTTTTATTTATATGAGATAGTAAAGAAAATTTTCCCATGTTCATAAGTTTTTCAGTTCTTCTCAATTGGTAGTGGATTGTAAACAAACCAAGTGATCTCCACCTCAACTTGTTTGGTGGAAAATCCATGCTTCATCGGTCGAGATGGAGATGGAGACAAAGACAAGTTGAGGTGGAAATTAAATTTATATGTCACATCTTAGTGAAACATGGGGCCATCCAGGGTAGTTGTGTGATCTACAATCATTAAGGAAAAGTACTAAAAGTTGTTGCAAGAAAGCTAGATATCTAGAAACTAGCAATGAAGTGAAAGTGAAGCTCTTCTACTAGAAATTAAATTAGTTAGAGCGTGCAATATCGACAACATAATAATTGAAGGTGAATCTTTGGTTATCATATGATGCCTAAGAAATATGATTTCTAATAATTAGAAAATCAACAATATTTTGAATGGAGCTTAAGACATTCTTGATTCTATTCCCAATTTCATTATTCAACACTACTTTTTGGAAGCTAAAGCCTTGGAAAATTATCTATCTAATAATTTATTATTTCAATCAAAGAGAGGAATTTTTGGTGGTCAAGGATCTTTTATGATGGTAATTTTTTTCATATCACCCATAATTATTTTTCTCTATCACAATCACCTTGTGTGATGATGAATTCACTTGTGAGATATTTCATTGTTGGCTATGGTATGATATGTTTTTTGGTGATGCATGGGCATGTAATCACCAATAATGGGTTCTACTTTAGGAATGAAGACTTGTAGATATGTTAGATGGGAATTAAATCCTTAGATGAGGTGACACCTATTTTTAATACCTCCTTTATTTAGTATAATTGGATGATACGTGCCATAGGTTCAAACAAATTTCTTTTGGAAGCATTTTTAACCAATAGAGTTTTCATGGGGTAGATAAATAGGTGGTATGATGATTTGTTAGGGGATCTAAGAGAGAAGACAAACTAAGAAGAAGTGAAATTTTGAGTGTGATTAGGGAGTCATGGTAATTTTATTTCATTTCTTTATAATCACAAGAATGTTGGTCATGAATTTCTTAAGATTAAGATGTTTGTAATGTGTAAATTTCATTTTAGGATTTATGAGTTACCTATAGCTCATTGAGAGAATGTAGTGTCAATAATTTATCTCTAAGAATGATGAGAATATGAAAGTGCCTATTATATTCAATGGTTAAATCCAAGTGTAGTCTAACATCAGGTGAAGAATCATAACTTTGGAGTAATTCACTAGTTCTAAGTAGAGTCATCGAGCTGTAGAGTTTCAATGAGAAGTGTAAATTTTGGTAAATAAATTTGTTGTATGTAGTTATGATATTCATAACATTTTTCTTTTTCTAATAGATTTTTTCCATTATGTGAATCTTATTATGGTGAGGTTTTGAATAGTCTAAGTGTATGTGATGAAAGTTACATCAATATTTTAATAGTTAAAAAAAAAGAGTCTTATCTTTCTTCAACTTTGTTCTTTTGTTACTGAAACTTTCTTAAATCATCTTTTGGTGGTTGCTTGAACCAACGACCCTTAACTAGGGTCTTGGTGTTGGACTACATCATTTGGTCCTTGCTCAAGGATTCTATCATTTTATGGCTTTCATTGGTGATCTCTATAATCAATGTTTGAGGTCTTAATTTTTGGAGCTTGAGTTGTCATGGATCTTATGCTGCATCTATAATCAATGATAAGATAAATGGATTTCTCAAGAGAGATCTAGGTGGCAAGGTTTAAGAGTATTTTATTTTTCCAATAGGATGATGTTATGAACTCTATAATTGAGGTCATGGGAAGATATTTCATTGAGGGTGTTGTAAGGCATTATATAAATTCTAAAATTGCTTCTATGTTTGTTAAAAAAATGATTTTTTTAACAAGGGGTAGAGAACTTTTGTTGGATCTGGACAAATTCTACATATGGTAGAATTGAATAAATTATCATTTGAATTTGTTTATCCCTTTCTAGTGATGGGTTTTAAATTTTGTGAACTCGCCTCTATTGGCTTAATAAGAAGTGTGGAAGCTAATCTAGAGAAAATGATTTATGAGGTGGCAATGAGTCAATTTTTTCTCTCCTTAATGTGGGGGTTGGAGTTTTACAAACCTAGTTTTAATGTGCCTAATCTTCTCAAACATGTCAAAAAATATCATTTATAAGAGAGATTCAATGTGTCCAAGGTAGATAGTGTTGTTAAATTTTTGATTAAGAGGGAAACACTAGTTAAGATTGAACATGGTTCTTATGGAGTGGAGATTAATGGTTACAAATATTTTTCTTACAATCTCTAGTATTTGTTGCTATGTTTCCTCAGCCTAGGTTCTCTTTTTGTAATGCTTATAGTCTTGTTATGTTTTCTTATTTTATCAGTTAGTTTTTTGGAGAATGGTGACAAAAAATCTCTTGAGAGGGTGGATGTTTTGTGTCATACATTCTACTCCCTTTTGGGATTATCTATGAGAATTTTTATATTTAATATAATATATTGGAGATGACTCTAAAATTTCACTTGATTGAGCAAAAAAGATAGTGGAGGACAATTTAATGATGATGTAGACAAACTAAAAAATATAAACTATCAAGCCTAAATGAACCATATAAAAAAATGACAACTGATGAACAAGTGCTTTAGGTGTATGAAAAAGTAATGCAAATCCATTTAGTTAAATTGATTATTCTCATAAAAACTCAATGAACTTTCTTTTCTATTCAAATTATATAATTCTTACTAAAAAATATTGTTCTCATTATTTTGAAATGCTAAAGCATTAAAATCTTCATTTAAAAATATATTTTAGCATTATTCTTCAAATTGGTAGTATGATTAAAACTTACCAATGATCTATATGATCTAGGTATTATTTTGTTTTTTTCCCTTTTTAATTATATATATATATATATATATGATTTATTTATTTGCTTCATTCTACTAATACTTGCAAGTTAACATTGACTTATTTGTGTTGGTGTATAATCATGCTTAGGTGTCAACTTGCTTATATGACAAATTAGTTACTAAGGTAGTTAGAGAAGTAGGTAGGTTGTTAAGAACCTCTTACAAAATTTCCCTCCAAATTGGGAATTTGATTGCCCAAATTTCTCTATAAATGTACCTCAAATCCTAATGAATAATCATCTTCTATTTTCACCAGCAATTTACATTTTCTTTGTCGATTCCATTTTGCTCAATTTCTTTGCCAATTTCTATAAATTGATCATATGTCACAACTAAGTACTAAAATATATTTTTTGACTCATTACTAATATATATTCTTTCTTTGTGGTAAATTCATAATGGGTTACTCCTAGTTGAGAATTAAGATATCAACCCATGCACAAATTTAACGTAGACACTTAGAATTGACCATCCTCATTACTTGAATATTTCCTCTATAACTGATTAAATATAACCCTATTTATTCAATTAATTATCCAATTTTAATTCTTTTATTAATTAAATAATATTTTATTATTTAATTAATAAAATCATTATTCACTTGCACATATTAATAGCTTAAATCACTTAATCATATTTCTTCTAATGTCCACCTTAGATAAATAAATTTAAATACTTATTTACCTAAGTTACCCACCCTCATCCCAAAAATTACATAAATATCCTATTTATTTATTATCTATTTTATTCACTTTTCATTAAGTGGGTTAAAATCCATAGACCCCTTAATTCCTACTCTTAATCAAATCCCCTCAAATCATGAATATCCCCACATGTGTAGGGAGGCATTAGTTTGTTTTACATGTGTCATGACTTTGGTACCATTTCACATGGGTCAAAGAACTTGCCCATCCGTGGAGAACATGTGCACAAAGATGAAGAGACAAAAAGTTCACATATTTTTGTCCATCCAAAATATAATGCCTACCCATTATGACTTGATAGTGATCAAGGTATTTTATTAGTTTTGTGCTCTTTTTGATTCCTGAAGGTGTGGCCACTTTTTGATCCATCTAAAATGTAATCACATTCTCACATTATGGCTTGATAGTGACCAATATGTTCTATTAATTTGGATATTTGTATGGCCACTTTCTGGTCCATCCAAAGATATAATGAAATTCCGTGTCATCGCGCCGTCCATACATTTCGTCGTCCGAACTCCTCGCGGGTCTCGATCATATGGAAATTTCCATATATATCGTTTAAAAACAATCATACGTAAGTCGTAGTTGTCATTTGTCTGGTTATTGCACAGAAAACTCTTTATGACACTTAATACACGTTTTATATTCGATAGAGAGTACGCTGTGTGGCAATGCTATATTAATAATAGAGCTCACAGCTTGTTTGGAGAGGTACCCACGAAAGAAGGAAATGGAATTGGTATTGGCAATGGAGAGCAGATGGCGGTCCTCAATGATAATGGTGAGAGGAGTTGGAGATCCTCTGCGCTTGCGGAGATTTAGAATAAGCGCCTCTTCCTTATCAGAAGCACCATCACTTCCTCCCTCAACGAAGGCCCTCTTGGCTAGTAAGAGGCCCGATGGGTTGGGGAGATATGGGAAATATGGGGGCAAATACGTTCCCGAAACAGTTATGCATGCTCTCTCTCAACTGGAGTTAGCCTTCCATGCTGTGAAAGCAGACGAGGGTTTTCAGCAAGAGCTGGCCACCATGCTCAAAGACTACGTGGGCCGCCAGTCGCCGCTCTACTTTGCAGAGAGGCTAACGCAGCACTACGGAGGACCCCAAATTTATCTGAAAAGAGAAGATCTCAATCATACGGGATCGTACAAGGTGAACAACGCCATTGCGCAAGCACTGCTGGCCAAACGCATGGGAAAGCAACGGGTAGTAGCTGAGACAGGTGCAGGGCAGCATGGCCTTGCAACCGCCGCCGCCTCCGCCCGGCTTGGCTTGCAGTGCGTTGTGTACATGGGCGCCCATGACATGGAGCGCCAAGCCTCTAATGTCTTTCAAATGAGGCTTTTGGGGGCTGAGGTGAGGCCTGTTTTTTGTGGGTCCGCTGCATTGAAGGACGCCACTTCAGAGGCGTTTCGAGACTGTGTCACCAATGTGGAGAATACGCACTACATAATGGGCTCCGTCATCGGGCCACATCCGTACCCCATGATTGTACGCGAGTTTAATGGAGTTATTGGGAAAGAAACACGAAGACAGGCCATGGAGAAGTGGGGAGGAAAACCTGATGTATTGCTTGCCTGCGTTGGACGTGGTTCAAATGCAATGGGCTTGTTTCATGAGTTTGTGGATGATGAAGATGTGAGGTTGATAGGTGTGGAAGGTGCAGGGGCAGGGTTGGAGAGTGGCAAGCACGCAGCCACTTTGAGTAAAGGGGAGGTAGGTGTTATGCATGGAGGGATGAGCTTTCTGCTGCAAGATGAAGATGGGCAAATCGTTGAGCCATCTTCAATCGCTCCTGGCCTCAACTATCCGGGTATCGGACCAGAGCATAGTTTCCTTAAAGAGATTGGTCGTGTCGAGTACCATAGCATTACTGATGAGGAGGCATTAGATGCCTTTTATATGTTATCGAGATTAGAGGGTATCGTACCAGCGCTTGAGACAGCTCATGCCGTGGCTTATCTCAATAAACTGTGCCCTGCATTGGGTGAGGGAAGCAAGGTGGTGCTCAACTGCAGCGGTAGCGGGATCAAGGATGTTCAAATCGCACTCAACCATCCCGACCATCTCAACAATATGGGGCAAGCTTGAATAGCATTAAGCTTTGATTTATTTAGGTTGTTCATTTGAAATCACACTAGTTTTTTCAATAGAATCTATTTAATAGTACTTGTAGGCAGAAGAGGTGCAATAGTTATCTATATGCTAAGCTAATATATGTTGGAGAGTACTGTTTTTATATCTATATATACAAAAGTTAAAAAATAATGTACAATGTTTTTGATTTTTTTTAAAATCATGTGAAATCAAATCTAATGAGAGAGAAGACAGGTGCTTGATATTTTCTTAAGATCATGCATCACTATCATCTAGACTACACAATTAAACTAAAAATATATAAATTCACACAATGTAGCTAAACTAATATCCTAAGATGACATCCCCCCAAGTACTTGACTCTCTTATTATATTTCTTCAAATTAGATCTACAATTTCTTACTTCTAAGATAAATACAAATAAATTAATAACAAGAGTTTTATTGATATCTTTTGGATAAGTGTTGGAAAACCATTCCTTAGATAGATTGTGTAATTCAAGTTAAGAGGAGAATTTTTAAAATATTTTTAATAGTCTTTGATTGCTTAATTTTATCATCTACAAAGACAAAAAATATTCATTGGATTATTGCAAATGGATGTAAATTAAATAAAAACCTTGAAGTTAGACTCCTTAGAAGTAGAGTACCAAAAAGATGGGCATTCAATTTTGAACAAGATTATTTTGAAATTAAGAAAACCATTAAAAAAAAAAAAAATACAAGGTGGCCTCAACTATTCATAGTCTATTAAAAATACCATTTAACAACATTTGCCTTTAGTCTAACTACTCTTTTATTTTATCTTTTTCTCTTATAATTATGGGAGGATGGTGGCCATATACTAAGTGCTTTGTTAATTCAGAGGTTAACTATTTAAAATTTGAATTATTTGTTTATTCTCTTTTTTTAAAAATAATCTTTAATATAACCAACTCCTCTTCTTTATTTTATCAACACTTTCTCTTATAATTTTGAGAGGATGGAGGCCATACACTTAGTAATTTGTTAATGAGAGGTTAATTGTGGGAGGATGAAGACCATACACTTAGTGATTTGTTAATGAGAGATTAGCTCTTAATAATTGTAATTCTTGTTTATTCCCTTTTAAAAAATCTAAGCTTCTTGAAGAAAAAAGAAATTTATAGAGACAAAAAATGGCTTGTGCATTAAATTTTTTAGGGCACTTGAGGGAATTATTTTGGAGTGGTGAAGTGATGGTTCAAAAAACCCACATCATTAGGAGTCAATAGGATAAAATGACAAAAAAATTGTTGCTACCGTTGGAATTCAAAATAATTTCACTCAAAGGAGTTGTTGTAGAGAACCTAGGGTCTTAAGAATCTTCCTCAAATCAAAGTGGCTAATTTGCATGCGATAAAAGATAACTATGCCATACAAATACCACATCACTTGCAATGGGACACTTGTCCCCAAAAATAGATAGACACTTTGACGCCTCTCTGTGTGTTTAGCTACGTCCTCAACTAACAATAGGGCTAGGGATGGGGCAAATAAGGAGAGATGTGCTCATGTCATTTGTCTAAGTGCATCAAAGAATTTTGAGTTATTCTAAGCCAAGGAATAGATTTTGAAAGGGAAATGATGATCTTCAAATGATTAATGAATTTTTAACTTGAATTTATGCAAGTGCTTCTATTACCACAAGAAAATTATGGAAGACCTCATTTGGGACTAAAAATTTGAAGGAAAAAAATAAAAATGATTTCCAACAATACCATGCCACTTCCTAAACTGCACTTTAGAGAAGTAGATATAGAATTTCATGTGTGTCTAATATAGATTTAGTGTACTCTAAGAAACGATTTGGGTTTCTCATTTTAATTTCTAACATATTACTTCAAAATATAATTTATAATTGATGTAACCATTACACCCCCTTAAAATAAAAGTGCTAATTATTAATTTTATATGGTAAATTGCCTCAATTTAACTATGTTTAAAAATTACATTTTTCAAGACTTTTTGAGGGGATTCACATCCATGGTAGAAGATGCAAAAGGATCAGGTGCAAGACCAAAGATATGGTGTATAACTTTCTTGATAATCATACTATAAATCATTCTTCATAGTGTCAAAGGGTCACTCAAGTTTTTATATTTTCTTCATACTATTCACATTGCATAGGAACAATATATTATACAAATCCATGATGTTCCTAGACATATTCTTTGTCTACATATGTTTTTACACACACACATGTACACCTATTGAACTACTCTATGAATTTTTATTTAAACAAACAAATATACTCACTTACCAATTGTTTAAGTGTCTCATAATTTTTTTGTGTCAATGGGTATGGACTCTAGGTTCACATGTGACAATATCCTATAGAAAAGTACACAACACTGTTAAAGCCAATGGTATGGATATGGAGTCCAAGTGGGTTGCATTATAATGGAAAAATATAATAATATTTATATCAAAATATATTAATAAATTTGATTGTAAAAATTTAAATCTTTATGAGAGACATACATAAATATTTATCCAATTAGAAGTTGCACGAACCTTCCCACAATGTGAGTCAAAAATTGAGTTTTTGCAGCATAATGATCATGTTATGTGCATGTCATCTCCACCATTTTACAAGCCTACTAACTAGTAGATTTCCATAATTTCATCTTCCACAATGGATGAGGTTAAGAATTTAGCTCCAAATAAAAAAATATTCCCACAATATTCAAAGAACCACGTATTTTAGTTTTCATCAATTTGAGTAGTTTTCTTTAAAATATTTTAATTTCAAAGCTTGTCATTTCCCTATCGAGGTTACATAGAAACTAAAAGATTGATTGCCTTTATGTTAGATTTAAATATTAAGAGAAAATCATTGCACTTTTGCGAACAACTTCCCACTTTGCTAAAGAAAACTTTATCATAGACAAGGGGAAGACATGTCTAGCTAGATTTGCTACTCTTTGGCCTAAACATTGTAAGTGTGTACTAATCATAATTAATAATGCATATCTAGACAATCACACTAAAAGGAGGTGCAATGGTTAAGCCAATTGTAATTTGTAAGCACCAAATTAAAAAACAATAAAATGTTATAAATGTGTACTAATCATTATTAATAATTTACATGTATTGATACAATAGTAGATGGTGAGTCTTGACAATTGTATATCATTTATAGCTCTTAATAGAATATCAGGTGATGAGCCTTGATTGTTAATTAATGATTAGAAAATAAGAAAAAGATAATTAAATAAGTAAATGTATCTAATGTAACAAGACAACATAATAAAAACCTAAAACATTAGAATGATGTTTCCCTCAAACTCTAATAATTGTGCACCTATTCAAATCCAAGATACATAGGTATTATAGTTATATTATATTTTATGGCTCCCTTCATCATCATTTTAGTGTAGAAAAATGTATCCCTTTACATTTTCACACTTGTTTGGGTTGTGCTTGTTAAAATTTTGCTCATTTATGCTTTCATTGGTCCTATTTTGCATCCACAAGCCTAATTACATGCATTTTTCTAAGGATAATCCTGAAATTTAACAAATAGAAAATCATAATTTAATGTTTTTGGTTGTGTACCAGATCTAGGGATCTTGCAATGCTTGCGAGATGAGCAAAAGCATTTTTAAAAGTTCATTCCATTTCAATTAGAATACAAGTAAATTATGTCATCAATGAGAGCTTCCAAAGTGAGCTCAATGTAAAGGAGATCATAAATTTCATTTCATGTATATAAATAATAATAACATTGTAATTCATCAAGATTATGCACATGGAAAAAGTATATCAATGTATTTTCATATTTGTTCATCCATATTCAAAAGGGATCAATAATTCCAATAGAAACATCTTTTTCAATGTTACATCATATAACTTTAATTCTATACATCAATGTTACATCATATTCTTTCATGTAATACTTCTATTTCAAAGTTGCAACAATGAAAGTCAAATACAATTACATTTTCAAGGGCTTTACAAGCCATTCAAGAATGATACATCAGTTCATCAATAGCAAATGAAAACTCTGAACCTCCAACCGTCGTGACACCACTGGTCTTCTTGCGAGCTAGGGCCAAGAGTGTGATTAAGGCACCTTTTCCACCCAACCACGAAGTACATGACTTTCCCGGGTTCCTTCCTAACTCGAAGAAATCCTCGGCCCTGCATAAGGAGCCTATCAACCTGACACAATAAAATAGGAGGGAACTCTCAATGCATGCTTGGTGCCTATATGCATTTCTAACATGAGAAAACATATTTCTTGCAACAGGAGGTGGCAAAGACCTACATACATATATTTCTAGGCTTTTAAAACAAATCCATCTATTTCAATGGTACAAGTGCTTGGCCAAGCATAAATAAAAATAAGTGGTAGTTTTAGAAAAGGTAAAACTACCGTCTCTATGGGTCCACCTTCGGCATCCTATCCCAAAAGTTTCCAAATACAGTAAAAAATAAAATGAAATTGTAGAAAATAATGCATTTTCCCTATATGTTTCATGCATTTCATTAATTTCTAAAAGAATTCTTCCATTTTTCCATATTCATAAAAAGTTTATCAACTATTTTCCATTCACATTTGCAAAGAAAATTATATATCTTTAGAGTTCAAAGAAAGTTTAACTGCATCGTTTGAGTTCAATCTCAATACATTGAACAAAATAAATAGATTTGAAAGTTTCAGAATCAAAAAGAATTTCAGTTTCTTTTCTCAGAAAATTCACAAAGACAGCATGTTTCTCTTCTACTTGCTAAAAGATCTATTTTCACTTCATGCTACACTCTTGAGTGTTATTTGCTCAAATTTAGTTTTCAATTGAAAATAAGACTATTCTTCTTGTTGTTTTCTGTGTATTATCACTGGCAGAAATAAATATTTCCAAAATAAAAACAGTGATCATTGAATTACATATTCTAACAGAATCAGACAGTTTTGAAATAAGGAAAGAATTAAACATGTAGATGAATAGATTTGTATATATTTTCTAATTTTCAATTGTTCATAGAGATATTTTAATGCACTATTTATGTATCTCTATCAAATTCTGCTTGTTAAATATATATGAGCTCTTTATTCAGTTTTGATTAAGTATTTCTTATACCTATGTATATATATATATACATACGTAAATACGTAATAAATTTACAAAAGAACTTGATATGAGCTTAAACATATGGCTTTGATTTATGGGTAAAAACAATTACAATAGATGATATTTCTTGCCGAAAATAAAACAGAGGTATCTTATATAAATATTTACATATACCTGTATGTTACAACTGTATATTAATGTACAAAATAATGTAACATCAGGATATCTACATTTGTAGTTTTGTTTACAAGTAAGTATATATATATATATATAACTATAAATTTTATAAGTATCTAACTGTAGGTATGTATGTCTGTGTATATACAATTATTCAAAGTTTCTTTTCTGCCATAAGAGACAGTTCCGCACCAAACACTGGGGCAATGTTTGCATTTTAAAGCAAACTCAGTATTGATATTGTGGAGGCTACGCTTCCCCCCCCATAGAGGGCGGCACAGCCTGTGAGGAGGCAGTGCTTCCTCCACAGGCTTGTGGCCTGTGGAGGGTGCTGGCCTCCCCACAAAGCCGCCCGTCCCTAAGGGACGGGGCTGGGGATTAATCACCCAAACAAAAGTCATTCAAACGAAGAGGAAATAGTAAAATTTGTTCCAACAAAACAACCTGCAAAATTCTGTATCTTTCTTCAAAATTTTTAAGAATTTCTTGGTAATTAAACACATAAATTCAGTATATGTTTATATATATATACAAATATATTTAAATGCACATGATTGTATATGCACATGTTTATATATATATATATTCTCAGAGTTTCTGTACAAGATGTAACAAATAGGAGCAAATAAAATCCACAGTTTGTAAAAGAAGAAACCCCCAAATTGGTAAGAAGATGAAAGTTTAAGCAGTTCCTTCCAGTTTAACAAAAGAAAAGAAGATTTGCCAAAATTTACAGTTTACAAGTAATTACTCAAATTCTTGCATACAATTTCCCAGTTGTTTCATCAAAATTCCAACTAGATAAATGGAATATAAAGGAAAAACCTGGCAAATTACTCCAGTTGTAGATGTCCAAAATTTCTTATTGTTTCCTCTTGAGCTGGGTTTTCTGTAGAAGTTCCTCTTCTTCCCTGCCTTCCTGATTCCTTAATTTCCTTTTTAATTCCCCAAAGGTTCATTCAAAACTTTCCAAATTTGATAAAGAACTAGTTTCTTGCAGCCATGAGAGAAAGCTTTCACAACAAAATTTCAAGAAAAGAGATATTCAAGAAAACTGTTTTTTCTTGGGAAGATCTTTCCTTATTAATAATAATTTATTTTCTCCTTTAACCCTAATCTTGAAATTGAGATAAATATAATTAAAATATATGCAATTAAATTTCAAATTCATAAATAGGAAATATATAAAAAATGATTTACAATTACTTGCACAAAAGATAAATAGGTAATTTAAAAATACTTACCCCTTAAACAAATATTCCATTTGACTTGTAATCAATTCATTATTTAAAAATCACAATTAAAATAGAATTAGAAACCATAGATCCTTTAAGCTACAATTAATAATTAAATTACTTTTATACTTTTATTTTATTATTTATTTATTTTAACCATCTATTATTTATTTTGCAAATAATTCAAAACAATCAAGTTAAAATGGACATTGCCTAAATGCAACTACATGAGTCTAGGTGTTGTGTGTGTGACCGAGAGTTCTCTTTTACCCTGTCAAGAAGCTAACCTTCTTTCCTCAATCACACTCTTGGTCTTCAACCACCTGCATCTCAAGTGCACTCAGGCATGCAACAACAAAATTGAATTAGTATTTGATATAGAGATATAAATCGAAACAATATTTCAATCAATATTTCTATTTTGTTCTATCTTGCATATTGTTCCAAATAAAATGCATTCATTTCAAAATAACTTTAAAAAATAAACACTTTTCTCATTTCCACACACCAAAGCATCATAATATATCATATTACTCTAGCACACACAATAATTCATGAAATAGATCCACACAAAGCCATGGGAAAAACAACATCAAAGTCTGAGACGTGACAGATCTAGGACTCATATGCCCCTTTGGGTGTATGGGTCCCACCTAGGTCTTGAGCCTTGATTTCAAATGTTACATTGAACTTAACACTTCTCAAATTCTGTGTCCCAGGTGTAAGCTTTTGGGACTCATATGCCCAACCTGGCATATGAGTCCCGCTTTAACCTAAGATGTATTTTAAATCAATTTATTGGTGGGATTTCATTATCCTTAGATTCAATTTTTGAGTGTCGACTTATAGTTTTGTAATTTTGAGAAATTAGGCATAAACATGTATAAATACAAGGTCATTTCATTAAGTTTCACCGAACAACAAGCTAGCAATTTTGAGTCAAGCATCCTAAGAGTTTACAAGGGCATTCAAGAGCAAATAATAAATCATTTGGAGCTACATTCAAAATTCAAGCATCATGTCAAAGTCTTCATGCATCATGTACATGCTTGCGAGCTAACATTTATGATGTAGGTTTCATGATTCAAGCAAGCATTCAAGATAAAGTTTCAAGCATCCAATCAAGAGTCAAGATCCACATCCATTAAAGCCATTTCCTACAAGTTTTCAACCTTTATTTTAAGGTTTTGGTGAGTTGTAACATTTCATTTGTTCATTCATCATTCCTTCATGCTTTTCTATTTCATTTCAAGGTTTAATTACCAAAATAGGGTTTGACCAAGGAAAACCCCCATTCCATAACAAAACAACATTTTTCTCTCTTGATGTGTGTTTTCAAATCTAGGTGAATTGAAATGTGAAGATCCTTTGAAGGAAAAGGTTGCAAAAGTTGTCAAGAAGTTGTCATCTTCATGTGGAAACTCACCTACAAACTAGAATTCAAACTTTTAGACTCAAAGATCAGACAAGAAGGAAGCTACAGAAGATCACTAGAGGCTACTGAAGTTTTAGTCAAACCCTAGTAATGGGACTAAATCACCCTACTAGGTGTATTAGTCCAAGTATACCCCTTTTTGCAAATTTTTGTAGTTCCAGACTAGTCACCAGAAGATTCTAGATTTTTCCCAGAAACCCTGTAGTAGGACTAAATTTCCCTAACTGGCGTATCGGTCCCAATGCACCTTGAACAACTAATTTTTATGGTTTACAAACCTTGTTTTGGCCTCTCCATTCTTCTAGGTACTTTTTTGTTTTATTTTGTTTGTCAATCTAATTTCATACTTTCAAGTTTCTAGGGTTTTGCGCATAAGTGTTTGCATTTCTCCTTTGAAGCTTCATTTAATGGTAAACCCCTCTCCAATTATACTAGGAACTCCTAAACCATCCCTTAATTAAGTCACTTGGTTAAGGGATCTAGGTTCCTAATGTACTAAAGTGTGAAATAGGTCCAATTCCATCTCCCAATTTAAGTTGGAATACCTCATTTCCCTTGTGTTCAAGTGTAACAAAATTCAAAGTAATTACATGTAATTAGAACATCTAAATACACAACCTTTAATTGGTCTAGTTGTTAATTAGCTCTCATTATAAAATAAAACAATAGATACTATCATTGTTATAAATGGATAGAATAAATCAAGCACATAAAAGACTAAAGATGGATTTTAAGCTCCTTAGTAAAAGGACTCCAAAACCAATATTAATCCATGTATAACAAGCCTATAAACATTATTGGGAGAAAATAATAGAAAGAAGATAAAAAATAAACTATCTCTCTAAGAAATATCAAACAAAAATAAATAACTATTCATCACCGTAGAAAAAGAGTAAATCTAAAGGTGAATATAATGAAAGCTAGAATATTTGATTGCTTTGAGGAGGACAACATATGCTTTGAAACCTTAATATTAATATGAGAATCCCATAATGATGGCATAGCCAACACTAAAGAAGGGTGACGATACAACCCAAACCATGCTATAGCATATGAAAAAATTATAATATTAGCCAAAATATCTAGAAAATAATAGCTTTAAAAATGGCATGGGAATCCAAAAAATATAGATAAGGAAAAATGAGATTTTAACCTTAGAAAATGTTTCTATTATTATTGTATGTAAGAAAAATGGTCAGAGAGATCTTCACACCTAAAATAACTTGTTAAAAATTTAATATTGATGAAGAGTGGGATAATTAGATGTTCTAATACCCAAAATAGAATATTATTAGCCGATAGGCTATTGTTTGAAGTTTTCGTCGGGATTTTCATTAGCCCAGCCATGAATTGGATTTGCCAGCACCAGGGGTCTGTTGGTTGGTGGGATGGCCACCATTTTTTTTTCTGGCGACATGGGAATTGGTAATTACATGCGTTGGTGGCGGTGGAGAATGGTGTCCTGGATACAGGGAATGTGGATGGTAAGCATTTGTTGGCGCGAGGGCTAATGTATCTTGTCGTTGCATGATGGCAGTGGACGAAGTAAATGCAATATTGAATGCGGACGTGTGGGAGAGTATACTTTGATGAAGTTGTATTGTTGGAAGAGCCATTGTGGTGCTGGTTTGATATCAGGCTTTTGCTAATTTTTTTGTGTTTTGCTCCATTTTTTAGCAGGTTGGAGGGTTTTAAAAATATTGAGCTACGGAATCAGTAAGTCGTTTTGCATGGGTATTTTGCATAAATGATTAATTTATTGTTTATGTATTTCGTTCTCTACTTATTGTTTGTTTTGATAGTAGGTTTTAGGGTTTCAACATTGATGTGTTGTGTAATGTGCGATGAAGTATATTGATTAAGTTGCATTGTCGAAAGAGCCATTGTGGTGTTGGGTTGATAGCAGACTATTGTAAAATCTGTCACTTGCAGTTCCCTGGTTTGTTTCATAGGAGACAACTGTAAAAATCATTGGGTTTCACTACTTCTTGTGCCAGATTGGAGGGTTTTAAAACTTCCATTCTGCACAATCTGTAAGTCATTTTACATGGGTGTTTTGTATGGATTTTTTTGTTGTCTGGATTCTATAAGTCGTTCTGCATGGATGTCTGGCATTATCATTTTTTGTGGATGGAGAAATTGCAATTGAATATTTTTTTGTTTCATCAGGAAATATGGTTAGGGTTTGTAATTTTTTTGTTCCTGGTTTATTGTTTGTAGTTATCTCTATGCATTTTTGGCCTTATACCTATTACCATAGGAGCAATAGTAGTTAAATCTAGGTTCTTCCGTCAAAATGGTTAGGGTTGGAATTTTTATTGCCCAATTGCAGATTAAGATAGGAGTGATTGTATATATATGGATATATAGAGGGTTTGTTATTTTTTTGAAGTTTTCAAGGAGATTTTCATCAGCCGAGCCTTAAATAGGATTTGTTGTGTAATAGGTGTTCTACAATTTCTCTATTTCTCTATAATATTTAATTCTAGCAAATGTAGCTTGAATTTTCTACATAATGTGTGAGGAAGTATATTGATTAAGTTGCATTGTCGAAAGAGCCATTGTGCTATTGGTTTCATAGTAGACTATTGTAAAAATGATACTATTGTTTAATAGCAGATTATTGTAAAAATCATCAACCTCTGCTCCGTTTTATGGCAGATTGAAGGGTTTTAAAACTGTGGCGTTGTGAAATTTGTATGTCATTTTACTTGGGTGTTTTATATAAAAGGTTTATTTATTTTTCATGAACTTAAACTATTTTTCTTCGGAATTTGTAAGTCATTTTCCATGGATTTCTGCAATTATGGTTTTGTATGGATGGAGAAATTGCAAATATATAGATATGCAGAGTGTTTGTTATTTGTTTGAAGTTTCCGACATGATTTCCATTAGCCGAGCCATGAATAGGATTTGATTATGTTTAACCTTAGAGACAAAAACATATAACAAGAAGATATTAACAATAAATTAATCATCTATGCAAAACACCCATGTAGAAAAGAGTATAACCCCACAAACTTGATTGAAAATTTGAGCTGCATCACCTCACACTAAATATTATAGAGAAATTGTAAAAGAGGTATTAGAATAACACTAATGTACCTTGGATTCTTGATTAAGTGTGTATATGTATATGTATATATGTGTGTGTGTGTGTGTGTACATATGTATATATATACATGTATGTATGTATGTATATCTTTGTTGTTATACAATTCCTCTATTTTCTAGCAAACTACAAAGAAGGTGGGCACCAAAGTAAAATGAAAACCATGGCAACTCAATGAATGTGCAAATGCATATACTCAAAGGCAAGAATAAATTACGTAGCCATTCACAATCTAAAACGTCTTCTTTGTAAGGATTTGAAGTGATGTATATATATACATGTGTATAGATATGTATAGATGCATAGATATATGTATGTATGTTTTACTAATAGCTCTATTACAATTCCCCCATTTTTGTTTAATACGAGCTGACAGATAATGCAACTCTTTTTATACAAAAACATATAACAAGAATACATTAACAATAAATTAATCATTTATGCAAAACACCCATGTATAAAAGAGTATAACCCCACAAGCTTCATTGAAAATGAAAACCATGGGAGCCCAATAGTTGTGCAATTGTATAAATGCAAACACAAGAATAAATTATGTAGCTACTCACAATCTATACCATTGTCTTTGTAAGCATTTGAAGTTAGCTCAATTAGAAAGATAGCAAGGGACTTTAATTGTACAAAATGTGTATAGCAGCAAAGATGCACAGAGTATATATATGTGTCTACATATGTAAATATATGTATGTATGTATGTATGCATATATATATATATATGCATGTATGTATCTATATATATATATAACAATAACTAGAAACAACAAACAAGGGTGACAAAAATTACTGAGCCCAACCATATTTTTTTGACTAAAGAAAGAAGATTTGACTACAATTTCTCCACTCGCAAAGAGAAATAATCTCTTTGAAGTCTCAAAAATGGGTATAATTCCAAAGATAGAAACATATAACAAGGAGACAAAAATAATAAATTAATCATCTATGCAAAACACCCATGCAAACATCAGTATAACCCCACAAGCTCGATTGAAAATTTGAGCTACATAACCTGACACTAGATATTATATAGAAATAGAGAAATGGTAAAAGTATGCATATATATATATATAACTAGAAACAATAAACAAAGGATGACAAAAATTACTGAGCCCAACCATATTTTTTTGGGGAAAGAAAGAAGATTTGATTGCAATTTCTCCACCTGCAAAGAGCAATAATCTCTAAATGAAGTCTTGAAAATGGGTATAATGACAAAGATAGAAACATATAACGAGGAGACAAAAACAATAAATTAATCATCTATGCAAAACACCCATGCAAACATCAGCATAACCCCACAAGCTTGATCAAAAAATCAAGCTACATCACCTGACACTAGATATTATATAGAAATAGAGAAATTGTAAAAGTATGCATATATATATATATGTATGAAAAGGGTGGAAAAAATTACTAAGCCCAACCATATTTTTTTGGTGAAAGAAAGAAGATTTGACTATAATTTCTCCACCCACAAAGAGCAATAATCTCTTTCAAGTCTCCAAAATGGGTATAACGCTAAAGATAGAAACATATAACAAGAAGACATTAACAATAAATTAATCATCTCTGCAAAACACCCATGCAAACATTAGTATAATGCCACAAGCTCCTTTGAAAATTCGAGTTGAATCACCTGACACTAGATATTATATAGAAATAGAGAAATTCTAAAAGACCTACTAGACTAACACTAAACAGCCACCAGTGTAATTTTATCTCCAATATGTCAATGGTTTCATATAGCCCTAAACCCTGCACATAGATAGCTACAATTCCTCCTATGGTAATGGCTGCAACACCAAAGATATACATAGATAATGAAAACAATAGACCAACAGTGAAAGAAAGAACATTTAACTACAATTGCTCTTGTGGTAATAGGTATATATATGTTATACATATATGTACACATATATATACATATACACACTAGTACATTTTGACCCATTTTTTGAGATGTCGGGCCGGAATTTCAATGTTTCAAATGCCATGAAAATTTTGACGCAATAATAGCGATGAACGGTAGTCAGAATTTCAATGGACGCTCATCGAAAAATGGGTCAAAATGTACTGGTGTACACATGAATATGTTGTAAATTTGAGCTGCATTATTTGGCATTGAATATTATAAACAAATAAGAAAATTGTAAAAAAAACATAAGGAAAACACTGGAGAATGACATGTACATCTGATTCGTAAGTATCATCCTAATAGCTCTTATAGTTGTTACATAGACTGCTTGTCTTGCACCAATATGTTGTGTAATATTCTTTTTCCCAATGTCCAACTTTCACATAATGTGCATTTTTTTGACAGGCGCTTGCTTGGGATGCGAGTGAGTTTATCCTTGTCCATCTTTGGCCTTATACCCATTACCATAGGAGCAATTGTAGTTGAATCTTGTTTTTTTTCTCAATAAATATGCTTAGGGTTAGTATTTTTATTTCTCAATAAATAGGATCATTTGCATATTATGAACATGTTGGATATAAAATTAGTTTGGTAGCTGGTAAGTGTTATTGTTTCTAATATCTCTTTTATCTATTCAATTTATCTATTTGAACTTTCTGGCGGGTTTCCCATCGACTTGGTCGCAAAGAGGATTTGTCATACAATAGCTCTTTTTCAAATTCCCTATTTGAATGTAAAATTTATTGCCATGTAATGTAGCTTGAATTTATAATTAAGATTGTGCCATTGTGGGGAGGTTGTGTAGATTATTGGTACTCATTGGCTTTATTAGTTCTATTTAATATGGGTTTCATGCCAAACAATGTAGCTTCAAATTTGTTGATTGTGTTTTCTACACAACAACAACTCAGACAGAATATAAAATCCTATCTCTCTTGAAAGGTAAATCTCTATCAGCAAACCTCAAGAGATAACCCCAAGGTCTCTAATGTCAGGTCTTGACAATGCATAAACAACTCAGTGATAAATGTGAAAATGCTGGTAATCACAAAGGGACCTTACTACAAGTAGAATATTGAACCTTAACTTATCAGATCTAGCCATATGATGATACTTTAATTCAGAAACTGACTCAATGATCAAAGAAATAGAAAAAAATAAGGGTTTCAAAGAGATTTCTAAATCTAATAATACTCCTAAGAATAATAATGAAAATGACCAACACCCAGAATGGACAAATCCCTTAAAACTAATCTCTACTTGACCTAGATAAATCTACAATCTTATAAAAAATAGTGCAATCTTCTAATGTGTTAAGATTTTCAAATCATGAACATTCATTCAAACAACCCTATCACAGTTGAAGTGAATAAACCTTCACGATCAAACTTAAGCACAAGGAATATAAAAATTCTAGGCTAACTTTGCAAAGCAACTAACAATCAGTTGGCTGCAAAAAGTATGGACTGAGAGATTGCTGCAACATTCAAGTATCAAATTACAAACATTATCAAATCGAATCTAATCTAAATATTAACCAACTCAAAGCAATTTTAAAGATGGAATAACAAGAACCATGCAAGACAAGAGAATACAGGTATGGCACCAAATCACAATGTCATTTTTTGTATTCAAATTGTCCACTGTAGCAATAATTCTATCTTTTTGTTACAATATTTGCTTGAGAGCCACTATTTTCTAACCCTAGCTCTACTTAGCTAATTATTCTGCTCTATTCTACTTCTATCTTCTATATCTTTTCTATTTCTAACTGTATCTAACCCCTTACAAATGAGGCGACATGCCCAATATATAGAATCCCCCCAGAAAACCCATCAGCTCAGCAAGTGTTTCGCAGCATTAATGGCACAACAAGCTAGCCAAGAGAAGTTTGAAATAGGTCAAAGGGATGCATTAAATGAACGTTCCATCCAATTCGGCCTAGGATCCGCAATGCAGCTCAGACCAATGCGCGAGAGGATAATAGGGAAGCACAAATCGTGCAGCAGCCCATCATCAACTCCCTTCCCTACCGTCCTTATTCTGACCTAGCATTTCATGAACCTTTAGAAGTGTCCCATCCAAGTTAGCTACTGGTGGCAAAGGCAGAACCCTAAGTCTATTTTCAATGGATGCAATCTCTTCTCTTGACCGCTTGACCGATCTATCCTAATCCACCTTATATGTCACATGCTTATCAATAACTGCGAGGTAGGTGGCCGCATCATCCAACTGGTGCTCAAAAATAGAACCATCATCAAGTGGTGCATACACATCATGCCACCATTCTCTCAACTGTTTCAGGCTCAAGTACTTGGGTGAGATCTTCTTCTTCCCGTCATAATTTCAAAGAAGGCGATGGAACCATTATAAACCCTAGTTAGGGTGTCATCGATCTGCTTCCTTTGTTTGTAAATCTTTTTCAACACTTTCTGCCTAATTTGCAATGCCTCAAACCATTCCCATGGTTCGACAGCTCTAGAGGAAGGAAGAATTCCATCACTCACTAATTTATCTTTGGTGTATTCCATGATGGTTCTGGTTTTCTATAGAAGGAGGTCTGTGTCTTCCTTATCTTGGGCCAACACCGCCTTCAACCACTCGGTCGCCATGATAGCATCCTTTCTTGTTGAAAGGATTTCCTTAATACCTTCATCACCCTTTATTTGCACCCCTTTCAACCAATTTGTAGTGGCAAGGGTGGAATCTTTCATCTTTTCTAGCTCGATTATGGTCTCCTGACGTAGAGGATTTGTAGCAGAGGAAGAAGGGTTAATGGATTGCAGGGGTTTCATTAATTCCTCCAAGCATTTCTTGAGATTTTCATTTTCTTTATTAAGCTCCTGCTTGGTCTTCATTTCCTCCCTCAATCTACCCACAATAACTGCACTAGAACCCTCATAATCTTCAATGTCCTGCTCGACTGATGTAGGTCCTAGGTTGAAAGTCTGAACATTGTAGTCCTTTCCAACCACATCATCCCTATTTTTATTTGGAGCACGGGTGGCAATATGAACAACCCGATCCTGAGCTTCATCTCTTTCAATCCTTGAGATCACCCTAGCCTTCTTCTTACCTTTATCTTTTCCAATTTTGGCTAGCAGTGCATCCCAATTCGGTGGACTATCCTCCACTACTACCTGTTTTCTCTTTATTTCTCTATCCAGCCACTTTGGAATAGTGGGCTCCAATTGTACTCTGCTCTGCCCCATTTCTTCTTGTTGATCTACTGCTATCTCCTTATTCAAATTCTGTTCATCAAGAGTTTTATCTATCTTACTTTCTTCCTCTTCAACATGTTCCTCCTCTTGTTCAGGTGATGGATCTTTCACCGCCTCTACTTCACTTGGAGGTGATTCAACTGCTTCAGTTCTAACGGGAGAATCTGCATGTGCAACCATAGGGGATTGCATTATCTTTTCAACCTTAGCCTCTGCACTATAAATTTCTCCTTCATGGAACTCTTCACCTTCAGTATATGGATGATCTTCAACATTTTCCTCCTCACCTGGTTCACTTTGAGTTTCATGAGTGGTAGGAACATCATCATGTTGCATGTCATGAGAAACCACCAGAGGAAGGTCAGCCATAGGCACACTATCCCTGGGAGAAGGATTCCTAGACCTCCTTGTATATACTTTGGACTTCTCCCCTAAACTTTCAACGTTTACCACCAGTGGGGGAATTTCTTCCTCTACTACCTTGGATCTTGCTCTCTCTGATAACTTGGAAATTCTCTTCCTTTTGGGTACAGGATCATCACTCTCAAAACTTTGCTCGGACTTCTTAGTCCTTGTCCTCTTCTTGGCCTTCGACTTTCTCTTTTTTTCTACTTCTTGGGCTTCTTTTCCTGGAACACTTTTAGACTTAACTTTGATGGGAGAATCCATCTTGCCTTTACCTTTAGGATCTTTCTTAGTAGATTATTCAGAGGTGGAGTGAGGATCCAAATCTCCCATTAACGCATAGGTACACTGTACACCATTATTTTCCAGCTCCCATAGCTTGTGCTTTAGCCATATCGTAGTGAATTTGAGAACTGGATCCACTAGTTGTTTCAATTCCATCTTTTCCTCCTCTAATCAATCCACATCACCAATTGGTATGTCCTTTACTTCTTCATAGGAATGATCCTGAATTAGGTTTCCATCATCCTCTAATTGATCGGGAACTGCCTTTACATTATACAAGAGGACTGCATTCACTAGAATTCAGAAGAATTTCTTCTTTCTAACCTCAAATTCATCACTGTAGTTGGCCCAGTAGTCTTCTAATTTCACCTTATGACTATATTCTCTACTGGCCTTCTTTTAGGCCTCTCCTGTAATATCAAATTTGGATCTCTTGGAGTGGAAAGACAAGCCAAGAGCACTCAATTCTTCTTCTAAAGCCTAGGCAGAACCAATGGAAGGAAAAACCTCTCCAATGCCAATCCTTAGTGGCAAATCTCCACCAAAACCAGTCTTATGCTTGTCCTTCTTGACAATGGCATCGAAGTCACAAATCTGCCTTGTGACTTCCAACAATATAATGTGATCAATGGGGTACCTTGGAAGTTTGTATGGGGCCCTTTTGCAACCATCAATCTGGATGTAGGAGAAGGTTGGGAACTAAATAAACCATGCTCCATATTTCTTGATAAGTTCTTTAGCCTGGTATGAAATCCTTACATGCTCTGCCTCCTGAAGCATTCTAGTGATATACATGGTAAATGCATCATTTTCAATCCTATAGTTTGAACCTCCCAAGTGCAACTGAGGGAAAACTTCATAAATAATATCCTATCCAAAAATTCCCTTTGTATCCAATCCTCTGTAGGGATGGAATCTTGCAAGTGCATAGACCAAATATGAGGTCATTGTGAAGGTCTTTGTTTGCAACACATTGGACAATTGTTTATGAATTACTTTGTTGATGATCCCTGCCCAATGGTAATTAATCTTTTCTTGCTCCATCCTCACAATGACATGGCACATCCAATTCTCAAATGTACCTGCACTCTTCAATCCAACCACCCTGCTAAGAAAGGTGATGGCATCATAGTATTCCTTCTTGAATTTTGCTCGGAACAACTGCTTGGGAAGCTTGGAATAGTGAGACTTGGGCTTCTCCAGCCAAGAGTTGATAAACTATTGTGATTTCACCATTTTTTCATCATAGAACTACTGAGCTGCCTCAATGGTGAATCCCACCACATGAGACTGGTCTAGCATATCAAAGGTTTGGGAAATGGAAATCGGGTTGAGATTTTCAACAACTCTCCCTTGAGGTCCAATTATTCTCTGTGTTTCCTAATCATAGTGCCTTGCACACTCTAGGACAAGCTCATAACACTGCACTATTGAAGGGAAACCAACCACATGTGACAATCTTGATTCCATCATCGTTCTAGTCACCAAAGGAGGATCCTTAGCTACCATCCTTGCTTTGAATTCCTCATAGTCCTAGAGGCCAACATTTGTATCAGTGATCTGACCAGACAAAAGTGATCTTACTCTTAGGGACCTTACTCTTAATGTACGGCTTAATCCTCTCTGCATCAGACAATGAAGACCCAACTGCTACCTTACTTGATTCAGCCTGCACTCAACATGAAAATCACAATAAAAACCATAGGAAAGAGACATGTTAATCCATCAAAACACTGTTAGAATGCATCTCATAGTCAAGGTGTTATTAAATTCTATATAAAATGATCACAACAAATTTCGGGTTTCAAGACCATCCACAAAATCTGAGCCAGAGAGGAATTTCAAGAAACTCCAAACCACTCAGATTCCAATGGAATGACCAAGAAACACCTACTTAACCATTAAACCTGATCATTTTTTATCAATAAACCGCATGGGAGATCATAAGATAGCATGAATAAATCATAAAATGTATTGAAAATCACTAACACATCATGCCACTCCATATTCCTCTACTTTTCATCAAATTTTAGGAAAATCGGGAGGGACGGATTCCCGCAAAGAACGAGCCAGAGAGGAAACCTCGAAGAATCAGGGAGACACTGGATTTCAGAGAATCTGAACTTGGAAAAATTCACAGATAAGGAAAAACTCTGAACCAATCGGTGCAAAGGTAAGTACTTCGGCCAACTAACTTCTATTCGGGATGAGGTCACGTCGAGTGGGGCATGTCTTGTCAAATGACGATGAGGAAATTTATGTCAGTGAGAGACTTTCTCTTCGGGTTAAAGTCACAGCGAATTTCTCTTGTCTCACTGACTATCGATAGAACACAAGAGACCTTTGGTGTGAGAAAGATACTATCACAGCGAATAGATAGGAGCTTAGGAGGGCTTTTGGTTGAATGTCTTGAGTTCGTTCAGAGGTCCCAGTGACTACATAAGGTTTCACCGACATAGAATCTCATTGATATAATGTCTGGCTGAAAACATGTGGTCTCCTTGAAGGGGATCCGAGCTCGCTAAGAAAAGAAGGCCTCACCATGAAGTCTTGGCGATCGCCAGGAGTCTCGCTGAAAGCGAAGGAACATCGTATAACTAATGAATTTCGCTATGACCTCCTACCAACTAGGGCTTGTCTTGTCGATGGTGTACATGAAAATGCATGTTGATGAGAGGCTTTCTGATGAGATGAGGTCTTGGTGAACTCTCTTTGTCTCATCGACGGCGAAAGAGATTTTATCGGTGTGGGGAACAATACTGTCACAGCGATAAAATATGAACTTAGGAAGGCCTCTTGGTGAAACATAGGGTGATCGATATGACATCTCCCCGACTGCAAAGGGTCACAGTGAAGAAAATTTGGAAGGGGTGGATAGTCACGATTTTACTCAAATGCCAAATCAATCACGAATTTCACAAGTTCAACTTAGGACAAGTCAGGGATGGACCTTTCATAGATTTTCTTTGAGTTTCAAGCCCGTTTTAAGATGAAATAACCTGACATTGCCTTGCCCTAGGTTTCAAACCCCACCATTTTCCATTAGCACACAGGCCAGCTCTGAATTCAGTTGTTTCAACTGCTTCGTCATTACTAGGGTTTACTAAATACTCTCAGGCAAGATTCATCAAAATGCAGATAGACAAGTGAGTTCAAGACTTACCCAAGAGATGACAAATGACGTAAAACTGAACAACCCTAGCATGAAATGATCACTCTCATAACCTCAAAGTTCCATACATAATTCTCAATCAAAGGCAGGGCAATCAAATACATACCATTATGATGCAGAGATTGATCTCAGAAGTAGTAAACACGAAGCCCAACAGCATCGAACAGATGCAGGAACATATGCAAGAATGCACAAGAAATTGCTACCAAATCAATTAAATCATCCAAACACCTCAACATGAAGCCAACAACCCAAAGAACAAACTCTAAGGATGTAGTTCTCAACTCATACAATGGCAAATGGTGAGCATAATGGCACAAAAGATCTCAAAAATCAAGTAAAATCTAGCCTTCAAAGTGTGTACGAAGCCATTAATGCAATCGATAAGATAGTTAGGAAACCCGGGAAGCTAACAACAGGGTGAAATCTAGGAAAATTTGGCCCACACGGAAATCCGCAAAAATTGAAAATCCCCGAACAATAGTGCACAGCTTGAGTCCCAACGGGATCCGGGAAAATCCTACCAGGGTGGAAAATCCCGAATCCAAGTAAAAACCCGAAATCCATCCAGAACTTAGGATTTTCAACGAATAACCTTGGGAAACACTTAGGCAATAAAAATAAACATTTAAGCACATGCCTAAAGTAAGACAAAACCTCAAAAGAAAGGGCCAAAACACCAAAACCGAAGCAAGAGAGGGTCCCTGCTTCCAAGCGGAGCATGTGTGCAAAAACTACACAATAGGCGGCAAAGAGGATTTGTCATACAATAGCTCTTTTTCAAATTCCCTATTTGACTGCAAAATTTATTGCCAGGTAATGTAGCTTGAATTTCTGATTAAGCTTGTGCCATTGTGGGGAGGTTGTGTAGATTATTGGTACTCATTGGCTTTATTAGTTCTATTTAATATGGGTTTCATGCCAAACAATGTAGCTTCAAATTTGAATTGAAAAACCAAGTTTTACACAACCTACTTGTCTTCTATGAATTTTTTTAGTGTGGGCTCCAACTCATATGTGATTTAGCTATGATTTTTAACTTTTCTTTTAATTGTTGTTTTATAATTTCCCTATTTTGTCTATAATATTTAGTGGCAAATAATGTTGCTTGAATTTTAAATTGAGAAACCAATAAAATATGTGTCTAATACCTCTTATACAATTCTCTATTTGTCTTCAATATTTACCAGTAAAGGATGTAGGTTGAATATTGTATCAATATGTTTCAAATTTTGTTTTCTGTCTATAAATTCAAATAAATCGGAAAGCTCTTTTTTACATAAAAAGATTTAGGGTCACCTCATATAATTATTCTCCTACCCTAATACATCATGGATGATCAGAAACCTATACTAAACATATTTGTACAAGACAAGGTCTACAAACAAGGCCTTTCATAACAACAAGAGGGTTTGTTGTAGACTCTGAATTGTCTTGCACCATGTAGAGGCGTTTTGCTACAATTTGCAACAAACTAGTGGCAACTTCACCAAAAGCAATACATCAAAGCCTGGATGAATGGTTACATATGTATATACATATATTCTAAATTCTAGTTCCATCATTTGGCACTAAATATTATAGAGAAATAGGGAAATTGTAAAAGAACTATTAAGAAAATACTCGGGAACCACAAAAAATGAGAGAATACTGAAACTGAACATTAAATAGAGTTTTGAAATAGGGGGAAAGAATATCATAAAACATATTTAGACAACACAAGTAATGTATGTAACAGAACTGGCTGAATAGGCTTGCAGCTTTAACTGCAAAAAATAGTGAAAGTTGCATTTGTTGATTTGCAATTAAGCCTGTGGCGTTATACACATTTTACGGAGATTGTTGCATCATACAATTTTTGTCATAGGCTAAAGAAAATAAGTAACATCATAAAGAGTTGGGCTTACATATTTGATTTGGGAAGTTGAAAAGCTTTTTGTATAGGCATGGAGGAAAAAATAGTTAGGTGGCTTTTAAGTGTTTTTGTAGTAGTTCTTTTATCTATTCAACTTTATATCTTTACCTTATGTGCTATTTGTTTGAAGTTTCTATTTGTTGAAAAGCTAGCATTTAATCGTGCAGTATGTGTAACATATTTATAATGCCAAAATGACTCTTTTGAGAATGTAACTGAATCAATATATTTTCTTGAATATTTTGTAGTGAACTTTTCCCTGCTGCAATATTGAATGTTGCATTTAGTTCTTGCTATGACATTGCATTACAATTAGTATATATATATTAAAATTTCTATTCCATATTTAGAAATATACATGTACATGCAGACATATATATCCATATATACAAAGCAGGCCCCTTGTGGCTCATTCCAAAATATAAGTAAGCATCCAGACTAGATTTTCCTTCAGCTGACTAGTTGAGAAGGCTTCAAATTCAACCCTTTAGCTGTCTATACTAATGTAAAACTTCAGAGTAGACAATATGGTATAAACAACCAAAAAGGTTTGAATTTGTAGCCTTCCTAGTTGGTTAATTGAGGGGGAAAACAATTTGGATGTTTCTTTCCTTCATAAATTCCAAGTGCAAGAGATAGATGGTGATAAATAAATATACTATACACAAGTATTTAGATATAGCACTGTGTATATAAATACATATATACATATGTACATATGGATAGATATATCTGCTTATATATGTGTGTTTGTAAATGTGTTGATAAAGGGGAACTTCAATGCATATATGTACTTGATTATTTCTACACATATATACATCCATATATATTCTACATTCAAGCTCCATTATTTGGCATTAAATATTATAGACAAATAGGAAAATTGTAAAAGAACTATTAGGAAAAGACTGATGCACAACATATGTTTCATTCTTGTGTAATTGTTGTTAATTTTTTTGTTATTAAGGTAGGAAAATATATTGATTAACTTGCATTGTCAAAAGATCCATAGCGATGTTGCTTAAAAATTATAGTATTGTAAGAATCATCTTCCTTGAGTCTCTTGTATAACAAAATAGAGGTTTCCCAAACTATTGTGCTATGGAATCTGTAAGTCGTTTTGCATTGGTATTTTGCACAAATGTTTTGTCCATAATATTGAATACTAAGCAACGTAGGCTGAATCTCCAATCAAGGTTGTGATGTTATACACATTTTGGACAGATTATTGCACAATGTGATTCTTGCCATAACATAGTAAAATTTAAAATATGCGTAAATACACATATATAGAAATAATAAAATCCTGCATGCACACACATATAAGCAGCCCCAAAGATAGAGAGATACATATGGGGGTATATGCATTTGTATTTATTATTTTTATTCTTGTTGATGTATCCCCTGGTGTTTTCATAGCATTAAAAGTGGATTTATATTCTTGTTGTTGTATCTCGTGTTCTTTCAACATTATTAAAAGTGGAATGGTTATAAATTGATATTTCTAAGTTGTCTACCAATTACCATTTGGATGTTGCAATACACTGATCTTTTTTTTAAATTGTGAACTAGAGTTGTCAATTAGTGAACTCAAATTGCAACATTTTGTTGCTGCAAATAAGTTCATAGAACAATGTCTACAGAAGTGGGCTTTGTGGATGGGTTTGTAGAGCCCCCCAACATTGATTTGTTGGCATCACCGGCTGGTGCCCTTGCGGAATCTAGCCTTGAGGGCATGGCCCCTTGGCCTTCAAATCCACATTCTGTAAGTATGGTTTTACTTTATCTTAAATACTTGTTGCAAATTTGGTGTTATTGTTTATAGTTCTCTTCGCTTCTAGGTGTATATGTACATGGGTCATCTTGACAAAGTATATAGATGTGGAACTAGACATGCATTCCTATTTTCCAGCATATTAAAGGATGGCTTTGATGTATATGTATATCTGTATGTATATGTATGTATATATATGTATATGTATATGTGTATGTATATGTATATGTATATGTATATGTATGTAGATGTGCATATATGTCTATGTATATATGTATATATGTATATGTATATGCATGTATATGTTTGTATATGTACATGTATATGTATGCATGTATGTATATGTATATGTATATGTGTATGTATATGCATGTGTATATGCATATGTGTATGTCTATGCACATGCAAAAACAACTACTACAATATGATATATCATATATTCATGAGGACAATAGATTTTGCACATTTGCTATGAAATCAATGGCACAATGGCTCTTTTGATAGTGCAACCTAATCAAAGTATAGTTTATGACACTGCAACAATCAATATTTTATATGTATATGTACATGTATATGTGTATATATGTCTATGTATATATATATATATATATATATATATATGTATATGTATGTATATATGTATATATGTATATGTATATGTATATGTATATGTATGTATATGCTTGTATATGTATGTGTATGCATGTATGCATATGTATATGTATATGTGTATGTATATGCATATATGTATATGCATATGTCTATGTCTATGTATATGAAAAAAGAAATACTACAATATGATAGATTAGATATCTAGATAGAAAATTTTTCCCAATTACTACAAAATTAATGCCATAATGACTCTTTTGACAATGCATCTTAATCAAAGTATAGTTTGTCACACTGCAACATTCAATATTGCATTTACTCCATCTGCCCGCATTTAATTTGCTTTGCTTGCCCCCATTGTGTAGCAATGGTAGAATGCATTAAGCCTCACACAAGCAAAGACTTACTATCCAGCCCTCCTTGTACCGAGGTTGCCAAGTCCTATATGTATATGTATGTATATGTATGTATGTATATGTATGTATATGTATGTATATGTATATGTATATGTATGTATTTGTATGTCACTGTATATGCATAATGTATGTATATGTATACATGCATATATGTTCGCATATGTATACATGTATATATACATATTTTCAAACATGTATATATTAGCCATGAAACTAATTTTATATCCACCAAGTTCATAATCTGCAATTGGTCCTATGTTAACCTGTCCATCGGCAAAGATGCATGCGCATAACTAAAATAATAAATGGAGGCCAATAAAACTACTAACCCTAAATATATTTTTTTAGGAAAGGGACAAGATTCAACTACAATTTAATATTTCCTAATGTTCAAACTATGCTATTCCTTTTTTGGTCATTCACATATATTGATTCATATACAAATGGATAAACATATATATTTTGATATATATTTATGTGTAATTGCCACTTTCAATATATGTATGGGTATACATGTATATTCATATATCCTAATGTACTTAAGCTTGTACGTATACTTGTAGGTTGTATGGGTATACTCAAGTTGCATAGCCCAATCAATTATTGAATTTAAAAAGCGTAAAAAACAGCAACAAAACTATTTCTACTATAGGGAGCATAGAGGGGAAATATCCATGAAACGCCACAAAAAATACTTACAACAAAGGATAGCTACAACAACCACATTTGCACGCAAAAATGGTAACAATCCTCCCTTGCAACACGTAATTCCAATGGAAGATGCCAACCCTTGTATAGAATCTCAGAGGATCTCCCCTGTTGCAAGAACACAAGAACACCTCAAAGAAATATGGGTATGTGCAGGATCATGATGGGCCAAAAAGTGGCAATGGGGAAAAAATTACGTTTTTCATCGACCCAAAAATGTGAAAATGATGAGTTGACTTTTTTGTGGCTTGGGTGTCAGTACACACCTCCAAAGCAATGCCCAAACCAAGATTTCCATATCGGATATCCGATTTGAGGAAAATATATATATACATCTTTTGGGCCTGTTAAAATCATTTTACACATTCACAAGTCATGGACGCATAGTGAGGAGGTTCTTCGCATAATAGATATCTAATTTAGCCGATATCCATTTTGAAAAGGTTAGATTTTAGATTTTTCTTTGCTTTGATCAAATTTTGACTTAGATTTGTATAATTTCAGTTAGTTTTTTATGGATTTTTTTTCAAAATAGGGTTTTTGATTGAATTTTAATGAAAAATTTGAGTTTAGAATGGATTTTGATTAAAAATGAATTTTTTTTATGACTTTGATTTAAAAATAGTGTTGTTTATGTATTTGTATTAGAAATTAGAGAATTTTATAGATTTTTGTTAAAAAGTAGGGTTTTTTTTGGATTTTTTTTTAAAAATAGGATATTTTTACAATATTTTCATTTATATTGTCTAATTTCAATTAGATTAATTAGTTTTTAACTTTAATCAGGCATTATGGATGCTGAGAATAAAAATGCACAAATTCCAAACAATCCACCAGTTGAGAATGAAAATGCACAAATGCCAAACCCTCCACCACCACTACAGCCATCAATTGAAGAATTAATTGGTGAAAAATTGCAGCAATTGATGGGCATTTCTGAAGTTTATACAAGAATCCCTTGATTGTCCGAGATGTCAAACATATTGAAGGAAATAATTAAAAATATAGAAACCCTCTCCACCCAACATAATTCCTTTCATTCATGGTGAGAAGACATGAGGGAATATTATGCATGTGGATTGTCTTACGATGATGTGAAAGATCTCAGAATAACCAAAGCCCAAATAGCCTCTTTATTTGTTAACCTCCGCACTAGTTTTCCAATTAATGTTAATACACTAACACATTTGACTACAAAATCCGATGAAACTGTCTGATGAAATATGTATAATTTGATGTATCGTCGGGTGCTTGTAAAATTTGATGTGTAATTTTCAATTTTTTGAAAGTTTATCCCTGACGTTCATTGAAATTTTGACGAACCTGGGGTTCGTCGAAATGTTGGCTATCATTTTCGTCGAATTTTTGACAAACATGAAAAATAGAAAAAAATCAAATTGTGGCTGACATAAAGAAAAGTGAGTTCGCACCTGATTTATTGCAATAGTGTTTTTCTCTACTTGAGACTATTTGTGGAGAACTAAGGACGATTTTCTTGGAAAAAAATAGAAAAAATTCAAGAAGATATCACCAAGTTGAGGGTAGTCATTGTCTTTTTGCAGAATTCAATTGTGAAGTCAGATTTGTAGTTCCAGGTTTTAAAATCATATTTTAAAGCAACATCTCATTAGATTTCATTTTTAGAGGTTTAGGGTTTTGAGAATTTCATATCCAGATTTTGTTGTGTAGAATCACCATAAGATCACAACCCAGGAACAAATTCTTGTGACTGTAATTATGTGATCCATAACTCTATTGGTTATGTGGCACAGTTGTGCTATAACAAATATAGGATGCATTCATGTTTGACCCAAGTTTAATGTGGCTATGTTGTGATAGAAATGGAGGCACTCATATAATGTAGTTAATTCAGGTTGTATAATGTAGGTGTCAATCATCATTGGGTGCATTTAGGTTGTCTCAAGTTTAATAAGTTAGGATGTAATTATAGCATGATCGAAGAGTGATTACCTCTTGCTACAGTAAAGAGCCTATAACTCTGGTTGATATGCAGAGTGGTTGTGTTATATCAATTATGTAGTGCATTCAAGCACAACCCATGTTTAATGGGCTATTCTAGAAAGTGATCAAGATTTTCTAAACCTTATGAATGTTACTTGACAGATATTTTTATATTCTCAAATTCCTTCAGAGGCTTTTGAAGTATCAATGTATCCTATATAGGGTTTAGAATGATTTCTTTTAATTAAATAAATAAATAAATGATGTATTTCCCTGTAATTAGATAATGTGGAGATCTCCTAAATCTGCCCCATCACACTATCCTCTTTGTCATTGTATTCATTACTCCAGCTACTAGGTTTTTGCATGTGACATCTTTAATATCTTCATGGCTGTGGCTTTTAAATAGATCTCAGTCTTTACTTTAATCCTTTTCATGGTAACCCTTGAGTTCCATAATCCACCTTCAATTTCTTCTAATAACGGTGTCTTAAGCTAGACTGCATAGTATGCATATAAAGCAAGTCCTTCATACCTGCCATTGTTCCAAACCACCACTCACTACCTTTCTTAAAATGTTGCCTCCATAAGCACATGAATAGCATGTTTTAAAATCATGGTTGCTAGTGATTGACCATTAAGGTTACCACTTTCATCATGAAGATACAATAAAATTTTTGTCTTCAAACTCAAGGCATTATGCAAGATAACATTATGAATTGTTTGTTGTGTATGATTTGATTTTCTTGCACATTTACTACTTTGCTAACTTCCTTTAAGATTGGGTATTGCACCCTTAGCTGCAATCTCAAACAACTCACTCACTATCACTTGAAGATTCCTTTCATGAGCATCCTTCTATAAAATCAAACTATGCCCTATAGACTGCCAACTTACTACAGGGGACTCATTGTTTCATGGTATTGTAGTTCTTAAGATCCTTCAACCTTATTGACACTACTTCATAGTCCACAAGGTATTATTCACTATTCTCTCATCTTTGATGAGTCTCAAAACACTGCTCAAACATGCAATCCACTACCTCCATTATACATTAATGGCTAAGAAGAAACATTGAACCTATGATTACCACTGTTACTTCATTTGGACAGTCATTCCCTGATTGCATTTTCCTTGTCTAACACTACCAAAAGCATTTGAAAAACCCTTAAGGTCAGCAAGGGGGTAAGGAAACTCACTGTTAAAATCTCCACTTTAGTATGCAAGGTTTGAGCTTTATTATCTTGTCACTGCTCAGCCTCTTTTTGGTCACATCTCAAGTGACTATCATTCTTCTTACCGTAGATTGCATTTACAAATGTCACTAAGCTACATAGTGTGCTTGTTATTGGCTACATATTTAGATTGCAAGATTTTTTTATTACCTACAATGTCTCAATCTTTCTGGTATTGCAACCTCACTAATCTGCTATAGTTATTGTTTATGTTTCTACAGAGGCCTAGGGTTTGTACCCTAATCATACTCTTACCAATGCTTCTGTTATTTTTTATTAGGGTTCTCTCAATGTTGGGGGCCCTAGGGATAAGCTTGTCATAAGAAGTAACACATTTTATCTTTAACTAAAAGGATAAATCCGTATTAACATTAGCAATGATGATTTCGACTTGTTGCTCCTTAGGAATGAGTCACTTGTTCTTACTAGCTCACTACCTCCATTGTTGTAGGAAGTTTTCGATCAAGTTCAATATTCTGATTTTAGGAGTCTTAACGGTTGGAAATCATAGTAAAATCAGAATTTAATAAGTTTTGGAATTAGCATTTTAAAGTGTTTTTTGGAGTCATTAACTTCAGACTATCTTCTCTTTTGTAGGGGTGGTTGTATGCCAAATTTTTTTGGTGTAAAATATCAGAATTATTAGATTATGTTACCTGTCTATGAATAAAAATTATTGGAGTGTGAGTTTGATATTTTTTTAAGATCTAAATAGTCAAGTTTGGTAAAGAAAAATCATGTCAGATAATATTAGTCTAGAACAAAATGAAGAGACACTTGATAGATTATGGGCTAGATTGAAAAGAAAGGGTGATGGGAAATGTTATTGTCCTTGCAATAATTGCAAGGGCTTAAAGATGAGATGACTTTTAATCACAACAGCTGAGAAACATTGTAAGAAACATGGTCACGTTGAAGGGAGGCATGATTATCATCCATTGGTAAGTTGTTCATTATATGTGTTTATATTGATTGAATTTGTAAATATTTATATCATTTTAACATTATATATATATATATAAATCACTTGATCATGATCATGGTTTATTTATGTCTATCATTATTATAAAGGTGGGGCGCCCTAAGGCAGATGATATGGATTATCACGACCCAGAGAATATGGTTTTGCAAGGAGCTGTGAATATTGAAGATGAAGTTAATGATCCTATGGAAGAAGATGATCATGTGCCAAAAAACATAGTTGAAGATGATGGTACAAATACATTGATCCATGACACATTTAGTGGCAGAGTTGATCATCATGATCAAGATGACTTTGATGATGTTCACGATTTACCTATACTTGAGAAGGCATATGAGCCCCTTTATGAAGGCTCCCAAACAACTCTTCTCTTTGTTGTATTGTCGCTATTGAACTTGAAAGTTATGAATGGTTTATCAAACATAGCAATCTCACGGATGTTAAGGTATGTCATATATGTCAAATTTTTTCATCTATTTTAATTTTTGTTAGTTCATCACTAGTAAATAAAGGA
>VDFB02373365.1:216546917-216751275 GCA_007258455.2 Sequoia sempervirens
CCCGCCTACCATATATTTATACTATATATTAAAATAAACAACTAAATAAAGAAAGATATTTATACAATCCAAGAGGCCAAGTTAAAATGTATTTAATACAAAATTATATCAATTTGTTTTTCTTTAGATGAATTAAGAGTATGATTTGTAATATTTTAATTCAAATAAATATAAAATGATAAATTAAAGTGGAAAACTTGAATATTATTTTAAATTTGAGGTTTCATATTTATATGTGTGAGATTGATCTAATATTCCAAAAAAATGAACAATGTTAAAATATCATGAAAAATAGGTACAGAATGAATGTAGTAGTAAAATTATATTTGCATATATTCATAAAATAAGATCTAATAAACAAAAAATATATGTAATTAAAAGTAAGAAAATAATTCAACCCAAATTTAGATAAGAGAGATAATTAGATTATATGATAACTTTAAGGCTAGGGTTAGGGTTTGATTAGGATTAGTGTTCGCTTAGGGTTATGATTAGAGTTATGAATCTACAAATAGGGTTCAATTAATGTTCACTTATGGTTTCTTTCTTGGGAGAAGTTTATTGAATGGTAAGTGTATTTTATAAAATTAATGTCAAGAATTAATTTTAGATAATAATAAATGTGATTTTTCATATGCTATTAAATTGTAGATTAAAATTGATAATAGATTTCCTTCCTTCTTTTGCATTGTAAGCTACCATAATATATGGCCTTAAAATCCTATTCATATTTTGAGTTTTTTTAAACTATACAACACAACATCCAACAAAAAAAATTGTTATGCATTTTTTCCAAGCACAAATCCTTAGAATTCTTAATGTGTTACTTAGGTTAATTCTTTATTGCAATAAAAAATACACACTAATATATATATTATGGATTTGAGGGAAAATATTAAAATATTTATATATATAGAAAAATTTAAATGCAAGGGATTCAAGTACATACCTTTGCTTTTGTTAATGTTGATGAAGATACAAATCTTGATGAAGTGTCAAATTTGATGACATGATATAAAAAACTGAAATATCTTTGCTCTATGTGACACTTGAAATTTTGTACAAAACTATAACTAACTTTGCATCAAATTTGTGACTTTGGACCTATTTTGCATCAATAAATATGAGCTTTGACACATGCCTCCTAATCTAGCATACAATATGCACTTAAATGCTCAAAATAGTTGGGAGTGGTGTTGAGATTGGTGGATCTTTGGGAAGGTCCAATGCTTCACCTTTGTATCTCTCCCTATAGATAGAGGTAGAGATGAATATAGAATGAGAGAGGAAAAGGGATAAAAATAGATAGAGATATAGAGAGAGATAGAGGGAGAAATAAATATATAGAGAGATAGGGAGATAGAGGGGGGATATATATATAGAGAGAGAGAGAGAGATAGAGAGATGGCAAGATAGAGATATAAGGAGATATAGATCAAGGGGAGAGAGAGAGATATATATATATAAGTATAGAAAGACAAATAGAGATGGAGAGGGAGATAGAAATAGGGGGAGAGAGAGAGAGAGAAAGAGAGAGGGAGAGATAGATAAATGGGAAGAGAAAGACATAGATATAGAGATATATGGGAAGATAAAGGGACAAATAGGTTGATATATGAAGATAGATAGGGGTATAGGGACGGAGCAAGAGATGGAGAGATGGGGAGAGATAGAGAGAGGGAGGGAGAAAGGGAGAGAGATATGTAGAGGAGGGAGAGATAGAAGATGGGGAAGAGGGAGATATATGTAGAGAGGGGGAGGCTAATATAGAGAGATAGATAGAGATAGGAAAAGAGATAGGGAGATAGATGCACAGGGAGATATACATATAGAAGTATATGGATAGAAAGAGATAGAGAGATGAGTGGGAGGGAGATCAAGTGAGAAATAAAGATAAAAATATAGAGTAGAAGAGATGGAGTGAGTAAGATAGAGACATGGAGACATTTCTAGAGATAGGAAGTGATATGGATGGGTAGAGAGAGGGAGATATTTCTATAGATGGAGGGGGAGGGAGGAATATAGAGGTAGCTATGAATATAGAGCGAGAGAGGAAGAATGAGACAAATTGATAGAGGTAGATATGAATATAGAATGAGAGAGGAAGAGGGAGAAAAATTGATAGAGATATAAAGAGAGAGATAAGTAGAGAAAGACAAATAGAAATGGAGAGGGAGATAGAAATAAGGGGAGAGAAAGAGAGGGGGGGGAGAGATAAATGGGAAGAGAAAGGGAAAAAGAGGTTGACATATGAAGATAGATAGGGGTATAGGGAGAGAGCTCAAATGGGAAGAGATAGAGAGAGGGAGGGAGAAAGGGAGAGAGATAGGTAGAGGAGGGAGAGAGAATATGGGGAAGAGAGACATAAATTTAAGATGTGTCAATATTTAAGAATCCAAGTGTTTATTCTGAAATTCTTTCAAACATTGTTAAATTTTTAGTTACGTTCAAGTATAATTGTTAGATCAAAAAATGACCTTTCAGTTGGCACAAAATTATAGGTGACAAAGTTTTCAACCAGATTGATGAGCATATATCCAATATTTCAATACAATTTTATATGGATTACCTATATCAATCTATATTTATTCACATATTCCACCCAAACTCAACCTTTCCAAGTGAGGTGTAGGCAAGCATATATGCAATATGTGATGTTTCTGCTAGGCGATACTTACAATGATGTCCACCAAGCATGCTTGTAAACTCATGAAAATGATGTAAAATATTTTCTTCCATGAGGATATTGTTAGCTACATTCTTCCTTAATTACATCTTTAGCTACTTTAATTTAGAATTTAGAATCATCATCAAAGGTTGGGATATGATACAGGAAGAGAGCCTGCTTTTCTTCTCTTTTTTGTTTTTATTTTCCTCCACGAGCATGTTTTCCCAAGAGGAAACCAAGGAAGCCTTGATGGTGTCAAGATTATCATAAGTTTATCCATAACCATCTTCAATCTTCATATTATGTTTCTTTGCCTTCTAATTTTGCATGTTAAATGAATAAACTTGGTTTTACACCTTATTTAAGTCATTTAATCCTTGATTTTTGTCTCCAATAGATTTATTTAAAAATATAGACACCATCCAATTGAATTATGATATTCCTCTCTTCTTCTATTAGGATGCAAGAAAAATCATTTGAGAGGTCTTTTGGGATCTTAGCAATTCTACTTTCAAGGAGATCCTTTCTTTGAAAAGGTTTCTAAAGACTTGGATATTCCACTCTTTTAGTCTGAGTTTTATGAATTTTAACTTTTGATTGAATATGTACATCTTAGTGCAATGATCAACTATTTGGGTAAGCCAAGAGTCAGTGACAACAATTTTGAAGTTTGAGTTTTCTATCTACACTTTTTCAAACTTGAAAGACACTCTTCTATGGAATTTGTCCTTATCTATGAGCCTGTAATCCGAACCAGCTTCAAATAGGGTTACAATTAGGGTTCAAATAGCTTTATGGTTGGGGTTAAGCTTCAATTTGGGTTAAGGTTCAATTGATTAAAAATAAGAATCTTCAGAAGAAGGATATCTCTCAACGTACTTTACATATATTTTTAAAATATAGGTATGCTAGTGATAATACCTAGTCTTACCACATATTTATACTATATATTGTAAATAAACAGTCCAAATGTAAATAAAGAAAAAACCAAATGTTGATAAAAAATGGACCCATACTTGAACACATGAGAGCCTCTAAATGTTATATGAAAAAAACATAAATACATTCATGAAGAGTGAAATAAGTATTTTATTTGTTTCAAATAAAATATCACAACTCTCCACTATAAGTATATCATTTAAAAAATAAAATGATCATTTAATAAAATAAGACACTCGTTGAAACAAATATTGTTATCATAGTGAAAAAATATTGTTCTTATGTGTACAAAAATTGGGGTAGAAATGTACAAGCATTGGATAATTTTATATTAATAGTTTTTCCTATCACAAATATAAAAGGTAAGCACAATAAATAACATTTATTTTCCCATTAAATGTATTTTCAAAAAAATTTAGTGTTCAACTATTGGTCCATTTTTGTTCAGTAGAAGTTGTATTTTAAATCATTATGTGTTGTTTTTATAACAACAAATAGATTTTTTGTGTTCAACTATTAGTCCATATGTTTTGAATATAAAAGGTAGAGATATCAAAGATTTATGGTTATCAATAAGTATTTGGTCTCTCTCTCTCTCTCTCTCTCTCTCTCTCTCTCTCTCTCTCTTCCCTCTACGCTAAACCCTAAACCCTTAAACCCTCTACCCTCTACCCTTTACCCTCCCTTCCTTTATCTCTCTCTCTCTCAAGTCTCTCCCTCCTAGCACCACTCCATCTCTAAGGTATCTCTCTCTCACTCACTCACTCTATCTCAAGTCTCTCCCTCCTACCCATTCTCCCTCTCTTAGGTCTTTCTCTCACTCACTCACTCCCTCTATCTCTCTCCCCTTAACCCTTAACCTGAAACCATAAACCCTTAACCCTTAAACCCTCTACCCTCTACCCTTAACCCTCCCTTCCTTTATCTCTCTCCCACTCCATCCTCTCTCTCTCTCTCTCAAGTCTCCTCCTACCCTTATCCTAAACCTCAACCATAAACCATTAAACCCTAAACCCTTAAACCTTCATCCTCTCACCCTCAACACTCTTCCCTTTCCCTTCCTCCTAATCTCTCTCTCTCTACCTCTCTACCACTCCCTCTCCCTCGAGGTCTCTCTCTCTCACCCACCACCACTTATCTCAAGCCCTCCCTCCTACCCCTTCTCCTCTTAGTATTTCTCTCTCACTCACCACCTCTATCTCTCCCTCCACCTCTTAAACCATCTACCCTGTACCTAACCTCCTCCTCTATCTGTCTCCACTCCCCTCCTCTCTCTCAAGCATTTTCACATCCCACCCCCTCTCTGTGTCTCTCTACCACTCCCCATCTCCCTAACCCTAAACCCTAAACCCTTAATTCTTAAACCCTCTGCCCTCTACCCTTAACCCTCCTTTCCTTTATTTCTCTCCCACTCCCTCCCTCTTTCTCTCTCTCAAGTCTCTGCCTCCTACCCCCTCAACCATAAACCCTTAAAACTTCTATCCTCTACCCTCAACACTCTTCCCTTCTCCCTTCCCCCCTCCTATTCTCTCTCTCTCTACCTCCTCTCCCTTCTTCCTTCCTCTCTCCTCCTAATTCTTTCTCTATATATATATCTCTCTCCCTCTCCCTCTCTCTCTCTCTCTCTCTCCCACCCTCCACCTCCTAATTACTCTTGGGTATATGTGTGCAAAAATCGGATAACCGATTTAGATCGGATATCCGATTAATAGCACCAAAATATTAAATTTTAAAATGTTTTTCAAATTAGATATTAGACACCAATTGGATATCCAAAACAAATTGGATATCCGATTTGTAGTACTTTGGCTTGGGCATTGCTATGGAGCAATGTACTAATAGCCAACCCAAAAAAAGTCAACTCGGGATTTTCGTGTTTTTTGTCTAGTTCAAAACGCTATTTTTTTCATGTTGCCATTTTTTGGCCCATCATGATCCTGCACATACGTAGGTCTAAATTAGGTAGTTGTTATTGCTAGGGTGGATCACTCCTTTCTTCGAAGGCCATACACTTATGATTGGATCAAGTGTTCTTTTCTTTAGAAAATTCCTATTGCCTTTTTGATAGGTTAATTATCATTTGATTAGATGGGTTATGAAGCACTTATTTCAAACAAATATCTTTATCAAAGAAGTATATTGGCATGAAATTAAATATGATTTGTATTCCAATGTAAAAACTACAAAGAATGGAAACAATTCTTTCAACACATAAACTATTATGTAAGTCAATTAAAATGAAAAAGCTTACTCTATATTAGTTAGGATACACAACTAAGAAAATGATCTAAAGTTATTATTTATCCTAGAGGAACTAAGTATATAGTATACAAAGAAAACCAACAAACCCACAACTATCCTTATTTTGAAGGAGTTTAGTTTTCTCCCCTTCCTTATCACACTAATATTGTCTAATTATTTTAAAGAGATGAAGGGTCATAGCACAACTTTATTCAACCCAGTAAATAGCTTGGTTAATGAAACTTGACAAAAGTAACAAAACAATTGCTACATTTGGCATTTCATGTAGAATGAAGAGTGGTGACAATAATCTACTTATAGTTTAATAAAACACTATTTTTATAAGAAGGATTGACATTAGAAAGATAAGTGTTACTTATAGTTTAATAAAACACTATTATAGTTTTACCAACATATACTATTGTATGCTTGCATGGCTTCTTAGTTAATATATGGGGAGATAGAGAGAGAGAGATAGAGATATATGGGAAGAGAAAGAGAGATGGAGATATATGGGAAGAGAAAGGAAGAGAGGTGGAGGTAGAGAGTCGATGGATAGGGGGATAGGGAGGGAGAGATGGTGAGAGATAGAGAGGGGGAGATAGAGAGGGAGGGAGAGAAAGCGATAGATAGAAAGAAGAGAGGAGAAGAGGGAGATAAAAGAGAAATAGAGATAGAGATATAGAGTAGGAGAGATGGAGGGAGAGATGGAGTGAATGAGAGAGGAAGGGGGGAGAGGGGGAGATAGCTCAATAGATAGAGGGGGGAGAGGGAGTGACATAGATAGGGAGAGATAGTATGAGAGCGACAGGGAGAGATATCAATCACCCTCCCTATATCTCTATCTATTCATCCTTATCTCTTTATCTCTCTACCCCTCTCTATCTCTTTGTCTCCCTTTCATTTGTATGTTTGTCATTATCTCCCTCTCTCTATATATTTTCTTCCTTATATTTATCTTTGTCTCCTTAAGTGTGCAATGGGTACATTGAAGAGGTCTTAAAGGAGAATTATCATATCTTTAATCAAATGGCATGCTACCTTGAGCATAACTCCCCAAGGCACATGCCATCCTTAGATTGTTGACATGAAACAACCAATCAAAATTTAGTTCTCTCTCATATTAATATATATTACTATTATATTAAATATATAATATTAATTATATTTTGTATTATATAAAAATATACTTATTATTAATTATTAATTATAATAATTTTATACGTATTTAATAATTTTGTTAAAGAATATAATATATAATTATAATAAGTTGAATAATTATATTAATTATTATGTAAAATATAGCTAATATATACTTAGCTATATTGTAGAATATTAAAACCTAGCTAAATGGCGCCAAAATTTTGAACTTAATTAACATACTGTAAAACCTAATAAAATCAGGTTGTAGCTCATCAAATTGGAGAAGTGAAAGGTCAATGCCAGTGCCGAGGAAGAGTTTGGAGTAGTGAAAACAAGGCCAATGCCAGCGTCGAGGAAGAGTTTGGAGTAGTGAAAACAAGATCAATGCTAGCACCGAGGAAGAGTTTGGAGTTAAAACAAGGTCAATACCAATTCCGACGAAGAGTTTGGAGTGAAAATAAGGTCAATATAAGCACCGAGGAAGAGTTTGGAGGAGTGAAAACAAGGTCAATACTAGCAGCGATAAAGAGTTTGGAGTTAAAACAAGGTCAATACTAGCGCCGACGAAGATTTTGGAGGAGTGAAAACAAGGTCAATATCAGCACTGAGGAAGAGTTTGGAGGAGTGAAAACAGGGGCAATACCAGCACCGACGACAAGGTTGAGGGAAATTAGGGAAAATCAACAACTAAGGGCAATGACTATCAAGTTTGGCACCCCATTCTCTTTAACCTTCAATTTTCATGCCTAGTTTCCAAAGATCTTCTCGTACATTGGCACCCCCATTCACGTAAAATGGTATAAGATAAGATAGAAAAATAAAATATCTTAGTCTTTCACATTTTTATGACCAGCTCAGGTCTTGGAAAAACTCCCATAATCTACCCACATCTTGGTTGAGGTCTAGGATTTCATCACACATAGCCTTCATCGCATGAGTCTGAAGCAATTGTAGACTTAGCCCAAGTATATGCTAGGCTAAGGTAGATCTAATGAATGGAAATAGAGGCATACAATTCTTCTTTAATACCTCCACCACAAACATATGCAAGGTGTTGATTATTTTATTGTTAAGTGGTTGATCTTCTAATCTACCTATGGAATTGCCAATTCCAATAAAGGGCAGCTCTTAAGACTGGACCAACTGATGAGGATTTGAAAGACCTCCACACTTTGGGCTCGAAGACCCGGAGGTGATCCCTTAATGCATTTACAACCTCGCACCATCATCATAAAAAATATTAACAACAACAGATAATCTCATTTAATAGCTCAACATAATAGGATAATACCAAATAGAATTGGTTGTTTCATCAATATCAACTATTTGGAGCATGAGATAACTACAAATAACATTTCACAAGATAAGATATTCATTGATTTGCAATTTGTAGCAAGCTCCTGTAAAGGAAAACAAATATTGAACCATATGAATAAGTACAACTTAGATCAAGTGCCATATATCCATTGGAGGAGTCAAATTTATAAGCATCTAAGGGTTTATGACAGATTTAACACATAACATATAAGATCCTTGATAACATTGCTTACAATCTCATCAATATGTATTCTAACCCAATACTACTTATCAAATCCTTATACAGAACATATCCACCTACAATCCTATTCAAGCATTTTAATTAATTCCTTGAATTAAACCTAAAACAAGAATCATACACACCACAACAGTGAGATGAACGAAACAACCCTTGATCATTTTATTCAAAATTTAGATATTCTTGTACAATGGAGAGACATGAGTTTGAATTAATCATATCAATTCAAATGCTAGTACTATCATAAACATCAAATCCCCATGAATTCAAAACCTACTATAGAATGAATCAAAACCTAAATTGCATTTTCCCTAAAACCATCAGACTTTACAATTTGCTCTGCAACTTCATCTAGACTCGACCAAAAATATTTAACTTGCTAACCCATACTTCTAGCCTTGAAATCCTTCTTATAGAAAAATAAGGAGAAAACAAGCATCAGGCTAGAAAGCACACGTGTCACTATCCAATTGGACCGCATTGTGATATTCCAAAAAATTGTTACAACATCAATCTCCCCAGAGAATCTTCTTGTTCATCGTGCCCACTGAGAATGGTTGATGTAGCAACAAAAAAATTCAAGAATTTCGTGCCTAGACTATCACAAAAAAAAATTGGAATATGTTGTAACTGGAACAGCTAATTTTTCAACCGTTAGCAACCTACTCCTTTTCACTCTTCCTCAGTTAAATATACATTTACCCATTTCTAGTACTCTTCATCAGTTGGTCAATCAAAATTGATCACCTCATTCACCTTGACACTATAAGGTTTGTACTTAACTACCACCTGATTCGTTTCTCTTTCAAAAGACTCCAAGAATGAGCTAGTGCTAATGATTTTGTCCATACAGCTCACCAACAAATCATTATTTGAGTTACCCTATTTTTGAGGGTTTTGTAGTCAAAACATGATATAAAGGGGCTCTTACAATTTTTGTGATTACTGTAGCTTGTGTAAGAGGCTCTATGGATACTAGTGTAATTGTAGGATGCATGAATAGGACGTAGGATGAGAAATAAAGAAGGTATAGCTATTGTCCTCAATAGTTTTGTGAAGAAAAGCATGTGAAATGAGAGGTTCAAGCCTAGGTTTCAACATAACATGTATGGGAGATCTAATTTTATGAATTTTTATCCATGTGCAGACCTAATGGGTTGTTTCTGAACACTGAATATAAATGATATGCATACACACACACGCACGCGCACATACACACACACACACACACACATATATATGTATGTATGTATGTATGTATGTATATTTATTTTTAAATGTAAATGTAAATGCAATTACTGGATGCTCTCCTAGAACAATAAATGCAACATATCATTAAAGAAATCTATATCTATGTATATAAATGTGTATTTCTAAATGCAAGTGTAAATGCAAAGATCATATGGTTTTGTAGTGTTATAGATACAACATATCCATAAATTAATGTAATTGAAATTCTAAAGTCTTCAACACATATAATATGAAATCGATCAAACTATTAAACTACATGAGAAATAAATGAAAATAGTAAATGCATATGTATGTGTATTTGTAAATGTAAGTGTAAAATAAATAAGAATAATGAAAATTATAAAAGAATACAAGGAAAGGTCTCCTCCCTTCTTGGTAGTGATAACCTCTTCCACACACAACCCTTAAAAATTATGAATAGAGGAATATAATCTTTGAAGAACTCAAAGTTGATTCTCTCCTACCTGATACAATTAGTCATTTTATCCTTACAAACATTTATAGTGATTACTAGAGGCACATAGACCAATTCTTCATAATAGAAGAATTTGATCATACTTTTCCAATGATGGCATTATGAGAAAACCTTAGGTTAAATAAATAATTCCTAGCTAAGTTCTTTAAATCATGTCCAACTATATAAGAGAAGACCGCTGCTATGTGTACCTGGATACCATGGAGAAAGGCTAGTCTTTGGGCTATTTCATCAATCATCCTACCTTAAAACATACCAAAAGTCTCCTAGAAATTAGACATAGGAAGATTTAATATGACTTAAAAAAAAAATTATTGCCAAATCGTAAACTTATGATGACTTAACCAGGCCTAGTACACACTCCCTCCCCATTAACCACTTAGAAATATGGAAATTAAATGCAAATTTGCTGCTATTTTTAGTCATGTAGGTGTCCAATAAGCCACTTGGTGGTGTTTCGCTTCAAGTTTATTTACTTGAATGAAGAGAAAAAGTCCTTTGATTACAATTAGAGAATACATTTGAGGCCTTGGTTGTGTAACTGGTGGACCATAGTCACATTTAACACTTATTACAAAGTTTGGGAGTTAAAATGTTAAGTAGATTTGATTTTTGATGGATACATTTGGATGGTAGTAACAATAGCTTGCAATCTATCAAGACTTGATTACCTTATAACCTGTGAAATTCTAGTGATGAAATGATAGATTAATCATAATGTCACCTTGAGATCACATCACCATGAAAGAACTTCATCCAACATCCTTATGAGTGCAAGTACCACCAAATAGGTATTTGTCAAATCTGTCTTCCTCGAGCGAGGGAAATTTAGGAAGAGAAGAGGAAAGTGAGACATGTAGTATGTTTAAAATAGGGAGATCAACTAGAGGTCAAAAGATTAGAAGAAAATTTCGTAAACGCATGGAATTTTTTCTTACCGAAGGGAGTTCATGTTCTTATGATGATGAGAGCATAGGCGATGTCGAGGTGCCCTTGAGGTACAAACATCTACGAAAACAATGGGTACCCAAGGAACTTCCTCCAATAAACACTGGTTTTTGTGTCAACGAGAGGATATATCGCATAGCACCATCATCATTACATGGTTTGGGCCTATTTTGCATGGATGGCATAAAGGTTTGTTACGAAAAATTTACTGAATTGATGGATTATGTTGGACCCTATTACAGTTACAAAGATTGGATGCAACTGGTTCAATATACACGAAGTATGCATAGGTATGCACCATCAACAAATTATATACAACTAAAAGATAAGTATCAGCTATGTACATTGACGGAAGGCCAAAAGCATCAGGGAATATTGCAGGGTTTATAAATAGTACATGACCTGGGTCAACAAATAAGCAACCCAATCGCATATTTGAGGCGCACGATGGAAACCTTGTATTTGTATGTGCGATAAAATCAATAATTGTAGGGGAAGAGTTGCTAATCTATTACAATTTGAATCACTTAGTTACAAACAAAGTTACTATGGGGGTGGTACGTACTATGTACCATTTTACCCCACCTCCAATTAATGACTCCAATATACCATTTTATTCTTATGTTTTTTTTCGTAAATCTATTGGTTTCATTTCAGTAATGTTTTTTTATATTTAATTTTTGTCACAGGGGGACATTGATCGTACGGAGAAGGCTCTGGCCTAGAGCACAGATCGTGATGTATCTTCAAGCGCTTCTACCTGATAGGTTTACCTCATTGTAATTGTACAAATTAGATACGAGCAAAATGTTTTACTATTATGTTTTTTTATAAGTTTTTTGGGTTAATTTCGATAATTTTTTTAATATTCTTGTTGCAGTCAACTGATCGGGGAAGGGCACTAGTAGTAGAGGAGAGCATCCATAGTGAGGTGCAGTCAATATTTTGTGATGATGACATCGCTTATTCAACAAACCCTCTCGATACGATAAAGAAGATCCAAAAAAAATGCAATGAAGAAATGTTTAAGTTGATGTTCATAGTGCCTCAAACAGATAAGATAAGAGAGAGGGTTAAAATATTGACTGAGAGATTACAAAACTTGAAAGTAAGCTCTCATGAGGTCTTTAATTATAACATAAGTTCATTCATGGTTTTATATTTTGTACTCTTTTATGTCATGAACTAAAATATGTGTTATTTTTATAGGTTTGTTTGCCTCCTCATGATGCTCCTGGCCATGATCAGGGTACTGCAAGTGCTGCCCGAGGAGTAAGGGTTGGTACAAGTGTCCATCCTGATCTTCCTATGCATACATCACATCATCTGACCCCATCATCCGTGCCTATATTGTCATCTGAAATGTCGGCAACACATACCATGCAGGCATCTGTTAATGCACCCTTTGGCAGTGAACACATACTAGAACTTGCATCAGGACATGTACTTGGGGATGCAGAGGTCACTAGTACTAGTGATGTTTTAGCAGCATTTCTTGGATCTTCCTGTATTACTAGTACGGGAACATTTCCGGTCACACTTGTGGTGACCAAGAATTTCGTTCCCATAAAGATAGAGAAGGTCCCGGGTACTTTAAAATATTTTAATTATTATTATATATAATCCAATTGAAATTTACTTATTGATCTCTCTTTTTAGACTATTGATCACATGATCATTTTGCAGGAAATGATGTTTTTTATAAAAATCTAAGTGATATTACATTCGATCTCTTCGGGCCCACCATACATACACGATGGAATGCCCAAAATCAAGATTTAAAAGATGAGCTCATTAACCATTTAGTTGTGTTGTTCGGTGATAAAACATTCAACCGAACTAAGGTCCTTAAGAAAGCTGGTACCTATCTAAAGTATGCGAGGGACCAATATAGGTCACATTTAGAGAAGAACAAAAAGTACGAGCATCCCCCCATGATTTCGGAGAGGGAGTGGAAGGACTTGGTGTCTGATGGAAAGGAGAAGGATGAAAAGAAAAAAGGAAAGACACCACTGGGCCAAGGAAGGTATGTGATACTATCAACAATGTAATTATATATTGATTACTCTTTCTTTTTACATAATCTAATGTATTTCAAACTTTTCATAGACTTCTCGACACATCGAAGGAAACAAAGGAAAGACTAGAAAAGCACGGGCAACACAAACTTGGCTATGGTGGTTATATGAAATTAGCCGCACAAATTGTAAGTATCAATAAATGAAATATTGCATCCAAATTATAATAAATTGAAAACAATTTTGGTTTTATCATACCATAGAATTAAAATACATGATCTTATGCAAAAATGTAGGGCTCTAAACTCAATAGAGTTCCCACAGAAGAGGACCTGAAGATTTCCTTCCAGCAAGGCTATAGAGCCATTGCCGAACGCCTAAGAGTCTTGACTAGGAAAGCACAATCTTCCATTGCATCCGACACGCAGGTAAATAAAATCAATAAAGTTTATTTAAAATTGAATACTTGTGCAATCTATTGAATATTAATTTCCACCATAAAGTAATTACATGCCTATTTTTTTTAAGCATTCAACCAATTATAATACTACACATGACATTGGAATGCAACCTGGTGAGGGTGGAGCACAACGTGCAAATGAAGGTCATGGTGTGCATCCTAGTACTTTAGAGCATGTAGAGTGTGATCAACATGTTGAGCATGATTCGGCTAGAGAAGATCAAGAATATGATGTGGCCCCATTAGGTAAAGAGAACCACTCTAAATTTCTTTTAAACATATTTAATTGCAATTGGTGTATTAATTAATGTAACCTTTCATGTTTCAAATTTAGAGCATGTAGAGTGTGATCAACGAGTTGATCATGATTAGGCTAGAGAAGATCAGGAACATGATGTGGCCCCATCAAGTAAAGAGGACCACCCTCATGTTCTCTTAAATATATTTAATTTCAATTGGTGTATTAATTAATGTAAGCTTTCATGTTTCAACTATAGATCAGGATTTAGAGGGTGTTCAACATGTTGAGCATGAGTCTATAACAAAAGTTCAAGAGCATGATGTGGACCCATTAGGTAAAGAGAACCACTCTAATGTTCTTTTAATTAATGAAATACTTGTAACAATAATAATAAAACATATCAGTTTAACATTTCTTTCTTATTGTAGCAAACCCCCTTGCAGCGGCGTCCATGTCATCAGCAGACGATTAGGCATACATTAAGATCACGAGTAGAGGGTAGAACAACTAAAGGGGGGACATATATTGATTTAGAAAATGATACTCCACTTTAGCTTTATGTAGCTTTAAAAAAGAAACGAAAAAAAAAGTGATTGTAATCATATCATGACAACCATATTTTTGATAATATGTAAAAACTGAAAGAATGAATATTATATGTTAATGAATGAATGTGAATATGTTAATTATTGAATGTTATATGTTAATGAATGAATGTTATATGTTATTAATGGATGAATGAATGATTAATGTTATATGATTGGGTATGGGGAAATGAGAGTAATGTGAGAGGGGGGGAGGGGCCAAATGAGCTTCCACCATCACATGGTTGGCCCTGTTAAGTAGAGAATATTAAACTATTCTCAAAACAAAGAGAAGCTCAAGAAGGTAATGCACTTTTCAATATAAGAAATGCATCGTTTGAAGTATCAAACCAATATGCAGTCTGTACGTATGATCAGTCGTCAATCTCTGTGATGGTAAATTTCAACAAAATAAAAAATAAAAAATTGCATTATTTCGTCGCAATTTCGACAAAACCCACTAACGAATAGCAGAAAAGGTTTGACGAAGTTGCTATAGCTGTGATGAAGGTTTCGTCGTAACTCCTTACCCATTACGTCGCCATTTCGACGAACTTTTGGTGTTGTTTCAATGCTACTACTTGCCCATTTCGTCACAATTTCGATGCACTTTTGGTGTTGTTTCGATGCTACTCCTTTCCCATTTCATCAAAATGGCGACGAATGTCTAGTGTTGTTTCAATGCTACTCCTTGCCCATTTCATCAAAATTGTGACGAACTTCTGGTGTAATTCATCAGTGGATAGACAAATTTTTCGTCGATATTTCGACAAAAGTCTGAGTCATTTTATGATGTCGATGACCGACGAATCTGCATTGTTATTTCAACGTTTAATTCGTTGTCAACCTTTCGGCAAAAAAATAGCGATGAAAATATTTTCGTCATTTCGTCGCTTGTCCGACAGATTTTTCGAACGACCGACGAATGTCTATCAGAAAATGGTGTCAAATTCAGTAGTGATAAACCAAAAAGTTTCTATAAAATGGTGCACACATAGGGACATTGTAGATAACTTTTGGGACCATTGGTGTATGGTTTTTGATAAACCACTGAACAACAATTGTGATATACCATTTTACTTTATTAAAAAATTATATGTTGAGTTTGTGTTAGGGCATCATTTCAATTACTTTGACATTAAACCCTTCTAGGGTATTGGTGGAGGTATGCCCCAAGATAGACCAAGGGCAGTTAGAGTATTCGCTCGCCCATATGTTCCCCCTCCTCCCCTTCCTTTGCCACCTCTAGTATATCATCCAGATATTATGCAAGATACAGCCACACAGACTATCCAGGCTATTCACTCTTTGAGTGGTCTTTTGGATTTGCATGCTTCTACAGTAGCTCAGCCATATTCTGGTGATGTTGGTGATGGCTCGAGTGTTGTTGTGTCATCCTCGTCACGTCCACATATTTGTGTACCACATACTTGCCCCATGTGCTTCCATATATGCTTGTGTCCTCTTGTACAACCCATTGAGCATCCCTTGGACATTTCTGATTATGACCTCATGATGTGGACATTATAGATTAGATGCAGGGGAGTGGAGTGCACCCTACAGAGTCCTCTCCTGCTAGAGAGGGGGACATTGAAATAGTGACACAGGTAAGATTTAAGTTGTAAATTCATAACTTGCATTTGTTTTTAAATGAATATTAATAAGAGATAGTATAATGTACTAATATTTATTTACATGGTCCATTTAACAGTTGATTTCTGAGGAGGAGCTCACATAGGTGACTGATAGCACACTTAGGGCCATTTCATTTAGCCTCAACACACACAATATATATTTTTGCACTCACTCGTTTACATTTTTTTATTATATACTTGCTTGTCATTTGAATTGTCATTAAAGAAATTATATAATAACTTATATGTTTATCTTATTTTCCTCTTGTAGGAAATACCTAGTGCAAGCGAGGTGTAGCCTTGTCCAAATTATGGAAGTGCAATGTTAGATAAGGGGAAGGTAATTGAACTCAAATACGATTGAATTAAGAATTTTAAGATCTTATATTGATTATACATACATCGACATAGATTGGTAGTTTCATATGTACTTGTCATTTTTATGTATAGACAGTTATGAGCTATACGTCATTGTTGACAAGTGCGAGCAAGGTGCAGCCTTGTCCAAATTATGGAAGTGCAATATTAGATAAGGGGAAGGTAATTGAACTCAAATTCAATTGAATTAAGATTTTTAAGATCTTATATTGATTATACATACATCGACATAGATTGGTAGTTTCATATGTACTTGTCATTTTTATGTACAAGAAGTTATGAGCTATACTTCATTGTTGACAAGTGCCACAACGCCTGAAGGAGTACGTATTGGAACACCTGAAGGAGTAGGTGTTGAAACACCTCAAGGAGGAAGTGTCCAAACACCTAAAGGAGATAAAGAAAAAGATCAGCCTAAAGAGGTATGTGTTTATTTTATTTTGTGTTTGGTATTTATATGTTCCTATTACCGACAATTGTATGCTAACTTGGATCAATTTTATGTTTTTGTTCACATATATAGATTGACATTACAAAAGTTGGTTTGGTTGGTTCTTTGAGAGGGGCATATTCTAGGACTCCTGACCCTTTGAAGAGACAAATATTTCAGGTAATCAAGATTACAATTTTAGAGTTCAATTATAATTCAATGTATATTGATTTTGATGTTAATTATTTGATTTTAAATCATATAGTATAACTAATCTCAATTGTGGTTTGATTGTTTCTTGCGCAGCTACCTTCAGAGCCAACGAGTGCTACAAAGAGGCTCCATTTTGATGATCCACCAGTAGTTTAGGATGAGATAGACATTTTGACATGTAAATTTTGAATAGACATCGAGATGGAATATGCCACATTTTTGTAAAACTTTGTTTGAGTTGATGTTGATGCCATTTTGTATATGGAGATACACTCAAGATTATTGGATAGTTTGATATATAGAAGTTGACAATCAAAATTTAATTTCTTCCTCATGTGCATGATTAAACTCTTTGAAAATTTAATCAAGTGAGAAATGGTTAAATATCAATGTACAAGAGCATAAAAAAGAATGGTTGTATTATTTAGTTTATATTCATATCGCTGATTACACTGCATTGCACATCTTTCAAACTCAAAGCATTACTTCACATTGCATAACTAACAACTAGATGTTGATAGATGAAAAAATTTCAATTACAATATCTAGTTTTTATAAAGTCAACCTAAGCAGTTATGCAATTACTTCACATTACATAACTAATAACTAGGAGTAGTTGTCAATTGCATTTTCTTGTCATGGGATTTTATGAGACCACATTTCTTTGAGGCATTTTTTCAAACAGTTCACTGCCTTGTCTATGCCACCACATTTTTCATACATGTGTACCAAAGCTTTTTTTCAAACAGTTCATTGGCTTGTTTTTATGGCTAAAATCCTAAAACAAGTGCTTTCAAACAAGCTATGGATTGATGTAGAGTGGGGATGAAAACATATATCAAAACTACCCTTGACTCCTTTGGACCAAATTTGAGAACCAATAACATACCCTTGTCCTAGGCTAGTGAATTAGTCCTCTTTCACAAAGTGAGTTCCCTTTAAACACTTTATCTTCACAAGAACACCCCAAACAATCTTGAGTTGTGTCATAAAACAAAAAATTCTAAGATTATTCTACACCTATAGGTCCTTTAGCAGGATGTCTCATGAAACTGTCTGTTTACCATGCAAATGCATAGGGTTTATTGAAAGTCTCACTTGTACAACTCCCTTGAACATGCCACTAACTCATAAACCTTTATTATGACCCCAATATGTTTTAATATTAAAGAGATTCCCCCACTCTCACTTATTTTAACAAACCCTAGGCTAAAAGCTTCATTTTCATGCAATTAAGCAATGATTTGCTTAGGACAGCAACTCCAAGACTCACAAATCGTTTCCCCTTTCTTAAATGGAATTGCACACATTCAAATCATATTGTACACAACCTCTCCACCGAGCCACATGAAAGGTACAGTAGGTGGAGGGCTTCAATAATTCATAATTTACTCAAAAATGCAAAATCTGGGTTCACTACTTGCCTTGAGAAAACCTGGCACAAAACTTCCAAAAAATGAAAAGAAAGCACTCAAACCAACTTTAAAGGGGTCTCAGGCCTACTTCCCCCTCATTCCACTTGCTATGAAGCCATTTACTTGTTTTGTAGTGGTCGAACAATGGAGAAAACATAGATTTTTTGTGTAGAAACCACAGTTTTTGCAAAGTAACTCAATATGATCTTATTGATTCTTCACAAAATTACATTCATCAATCCCCAAAATTACTTTCTCAACATTTTTTAAGACTCTCCCCCACATAAAGCAACTGACCAACTCCCAATAACTGACTTACAAACTAAGTTACTTATTCGGGTTTAGGGGTTCGGTTCGCCAGTTTGGCTAAATCTTTTTTGGGCATGGTTCAGTTCGTTTTGGGTTCATTAGTAAAATATACATGTAAAAATAAAATATATATATATATATATGCAGCATAGAAGCATGAAATAGGATTAGAATATCACATAACATCATATAAACAACAAAACCACCATAAACTTGAATATCATTTAAAACATGCATGATAAATATTCATCGTTGAAACTTGAATTGTGGTAGCTTGATATAAAGATTCTATTGATGCCAAGGTTCAATTTGTATGATTTTGAAAAAAGAAGCCAATTGAGTAGAGTTATCAACATTCTTTAGAAATCATAAGAATTTATTTAGTACACTAGCCATTTTGATGTCTTCTTGCAATCTAAAACACTAAATCTATAAAGAAGTTAACTTTGTTGTCCACTATTTTCTATTAAAAATAAAACAACAAGCTATGGTCTCATGGCTTTTTTTTCACACGAAAATCAATGTTGGAGTTCAATTAGAGGCTAAAAAACTACTTATAACTATATAAATAAATCTTTTTCTACAACTCGTATGACCTAACTGACTGTTCCATCACATTTGGATGGTTACATTTAGGTTGGGTATGGTCCCCTTTCGCCCCCAAATTGGCTGAAGTAGTTCGAGCTACGTTCAATTAGCGATATCCCTTAAGAGTCCAAAGTGCAAAAGGCAAGCAATCTTTGACAGACTGTTTCTCAGAAACTATGATGCCTACAAACTTTCTTTTTAAGGCTATGGGATCATCTTGCGAACCTCTACAATAACCTCTCTCATTTTTTTCTATCTCAAAGGTTTTTTCCCGTGGTGGCAAGTTTTCAGCTAAGGGAAAAGTTGTTAGATATAAGCAGTGTAAAGTTGCAAAGCGGTGCAACTTTCATTCAACAACTCGTACAACCAAAAAAATTGTTCCAACATGTCTGGATGGGTACGTTTATGCTTGGTATGGTCCTCTTTTTCACCCAAATATGCTAAATCACTCTAAGCTACTTTGGACTGGCGATTTCCCTTAAGAGTCCAAAGTGCTAAAAGGTAGCAATCTTTGAAGGGTTGTTTCTCAGAAACCGTGACATTTACAGACTCTTCATCTGAGGCTATGGGATCATGTTTGGCCCATCTACAATAACCCTTCTCAGTTTTTGCTAGCTCAGAGGCCTTTTCCTGTGGTGGCAAGCTTTTAGCTAAGGGAAAAGTTGTCAGATGCAAGCAGTGTAAAGTTGCAAAGTGGTGCAACTTTCATTCAACAACTCATATGACCAAACGGATTGTTCCAACATGTTCGGATGGGTACGTTTATGCTAGGGATGGTCCTCTTTTGCACCCAAATATGCCGAATCACTCTAAGCTACATTGGAATGACGATTTCCCTTAAGAGTCCAAAGTGTTAAAATGCAGCAATCTTTGAAGGGCTATTTCTCAGAAATTGTGACATTTACAAACTTTTTGTTTGAGGCTATGGGATCATGTTTGGCCCATCTACAATAACCTCTCTCAATTTTTTCTATCTCGGAGGCGTTTTCCTGTGGTGGCAAGTTTTCAGCCGAGGGAAAAGTTGTTAGATACAAGCAGTGTAAAGTTGCAAAGTGGTGCAACTTTCATTCAACTACTCGTACAACCAAGCAGACTGTTCCAATACATTTGGATGGGTACGTTTATGCTAGGAATGGTCCTCTTTTGCACCCAAATATGCCGAATCACTCCGAGCTACATTGGACTGATGATTCCCTTAAGAGTCCAAAGTGCTAAAAGGAAATAATCTTTGAAGGGCTATTTCTCAGAAACCATGATATTTATAGACTCTTTGTTTGAGGCTATGGGATCGTGTTTGGCCCATCTACAATAACCTCTCTCATTTTTTGCTATCTCGGAGGCATTTTCTTGTGGAGGCAAGTTTTCAGCTGAGGGAAAAATTGTCAGATGCAAGCAGTGTAAAGTTGCAAAGTGGTGCAACTTTCATTCAACAACTCATATGACCAAACGAACTGTTCCAACACATCCGGATGGGTACTTTTATGCTAGGGATGGTCCTCTTTTGCACCCAAATACACTGAATCACTCCGAGCTACATTGGACCAACGATTTCCCTTAAGAGTCCAAAGTGCTAAAAGGAAGCAATCTTTGAAGGGCTATTTCTTGAAAATCGTGACATTTGTAGACTCTCTGTTTGAGGCTATGGGATCCTATTTGGCCCATCTACAATAACTCTCTTGGTTTTTTCTATCTCAGAGGCGTTTTCCTATGGTGGCAAGTTTTCAGCTGAGGGAAAAGTTGTCAGATGCAAGCAGTGTAAAGTTGCAAAGTAGTGCAACTTTCATTCAGCAACTCGTATGACCAAACAGACCATTCCAACACATCTGGATGGGTACGTTTACACTAGGGATGGTCCTCTTTTGCACCCTAATACGCCGAATCACTCCGAGCTACATTGGACTAGCGATTTCCCTTAAGAGTCCAAAGTGCTAAAAGACAACAATCTTTGAAAGGCTATTTCTTAGAAACTGTGACATTTATAGACTCTCTGTTTGAGGGAATGGGATCGTGTTTGGTCCATCTACAATAACCTCTCTCGGTTTTTGCTATCTCAGAGGTTTTTTCCCGTGGTGGCAAGTTTTCGGCTAAGGGAAAAGTTGTCAGATGCAAGTAGTGTAAAGTTGCAAAGTGGTGCAACTTTCATTCAACAACTCATACGACCAAACAGATTGTTCCAACACATCTGGATGGGTACATTTACGCTAGGGATGGTCCTCTTTTGCACCCAAATACGTCAAATCACTTTGAACTACATTGGAACGACGATTTCCCTTAAGAGTCCAAAGTACTAAAAGACAAATTTTTGAAAGGCTATTTCTTAGAAATCGTGATATTTACAGACTCTTCATTTGAGGGTATGGGATCCTGTTTGGCCCATCTACAATAACCTTTCTCGGTTTTTGCTATCTTAGAGGCATTTTCCTATGGTAGCAAGTTTTCAGCTAAGGGAAAAGTTGTCAGATGCAAGCAGTGTAAAGTTGCAAAGTGGTGCAACTTTCATTCATCAAATCGTACTACCAAATAGACTTTTCTAACACATCCACATGGGTACATTTATGCTAGGAATGGTCCTCTTTTGCACCCAAATATGCTGAATCACTTTGAGCTACATTGGACTGGTGGTTTCCTTAAGAGTCCAAAGTGTTAAAAGGCGGCAATCTTTGAAGGGATATTTATCAGAAACTATGACATTTACAGAATCTTTGTTTGAGGCTATGGGATCATGTTTGGTCCATCTACAATAACCTCTCTCAGTTTTTTCTATTTCAGAGGCATTTTCCTATGGTGGAAAGTTTTCAGCTGAGGGAAAGTTGTCAAATGCAAGCAGTGTAAAGTTGCAAAGTGGTGCAACTTTCATTCAACAACTCATATGACCAAACAGACTATTCCAACACATCTGGATGGGTACATTTATGCTAGTTATGGTCCTCTTTTGCACCCAAATATGTCGAATCACTTCGAGCTATATTGGACCGACGATTTCCCTTAAGAGTCCAAAGTGCTAAAACACCATACCATCTATTGTATGGTCTATAGTTGGATGGTATATCCATGGTAGATTTTATTAGGACTATCTAAGGTGACTATGTGAGTTTAGAGAGCTGGAAACATTTGTACTTGAGTTGGTGAGTTGCCATGCAAGGCAAAAATGAGTGAAATTAGGTGAAAATGGTGGTTACAACTTGCTAATATCAATGAAATGTGGGGGCGGCAAGATTTAAGGTTGGATCAAGCTTGTGCAGGTCCTAATAAATGTTTTTGATGAATTTATAGGGTGTGGAAAGGTTGGAAACATTGATTTCCTTAAAAACCTCATGAAAGTTGCTAAAAATGAAGTTGCACCCAAGTTGGATTTGAGGAGAAAAAATGGCAAGCCACTATAATTTATTATATATAAATAGGAGATATTACAAAACCTAGTTCAAACAAGCATATCAATAGGAAAGAACCAAGAAGAAAACCTTCGGTTGTAGCTCGTTTAAGTACAAAAAGTGATTACAGAATTGTCCCAATAACAGTAACAAAGCATACACCTGTATGACTAATTCAACCTATGAGTTTCCAAAATACATACCCCTTTACATTTTAAACATACCCTTTATACAATGCCAGACATTTGACCCATATTTCAAAAAGCATCACTGATTATAGATTATGCCCATACACAATTATGACCTTTCTACATTATTTCCAATTTCAAAATTCAAATTTTACAAAATTTTCCTATTGGAGGCATTTAGGGCACAAGCTTCCACAATAGTAGTATGTTCACGTTCTAGACTAACAAGCACCTATACAAACCATCAAGGTAGCTTAGAATAACCAATCTATATTATTCTAAATGACACAAAATATGATGAGATGGTAATGCAAACTATAAAAGATGCTTAGAATAACCAATCTATATTGTTGTAATCGTGATACCTCTCCGAAAGGATCAAAGTTGCCTATTGTTGTAGCAGGTCCATGATCAATCATGCCAAGAATATCGCAAAAGTGGGAAAATAAGAAATCTATATTGTCACAATAGAAAAGATGCTTAGACTAACAAATCTATATTAATCTAAACAACTTGAATGATGATGAATTGGTGATGCAAACTATAAAAGATGCTTAGAATAACAAATCTATATTATTCTAAATGACACAAAATATGATGAGATGGTAATGAAAACTATAAAAGACGCTTAGAATAACCAATCTATATTGTTCTAATCTATCGCATACCTCTTTGAAAGGATCAGAGATGGCTATTGTTGCAGTAGGTCCATGATCAATCGTGCCAAGAATATCACAAAAGTGGGAAAATGAGAAATCTATATTGTCACAATAGAAAAGATGCTTAGACTTAAAAATCTATATTAATCTAAACAACTTGAATGATGATGAATTGGTGATGCAAACTATAAAAGATGCTTAGAATAACCAATCTATATTATTCTAAATGACACAAAATATGATGAGATAGTAATGCAAACTATAAAAGACGCTTAGAATAACCAATCTATAGTTTTCTAATTTGTCACATACCTCTGTGAAAGGATCATATTTGGATATTGTTGTAGCAAGTCCATGATCAATCGTGCTAAGAATATCGTAAAAGTGGGAAAATGAGAAATCTATATTGTCACAATAGAAAATATGCTTAGACTAACAAATCTATATTGATCTAAACAACCTGAATGATGATGAATTGGTGATGCAAACTATAAAAGACGCTTAGAATAACCAATCTATATTGTTCTAATCTATCACATACCTCTCTGAAAGGATCAAACCTGGCTATTGTTGTAGCAGGTCCATGATCAATCTTGCCAAAAATATCACAAAAGTGCATACAAAATATCACTATTAAAGACACTTGCATTGCAATAGTATACAAAATATCAATACTAAATAAAGAACACTAATGAACTTAAGCATAATGAACATAAGCATTGTACCTTCCATTCTTGAAAATTCTATTTAAGTGTGCCTGAAGGGTCATCTCTTTGCTTAAGAGTATCTAATATTGCTTCATGATCAACATTACTAAGTGTCCATAGTTTTTTTTTCTTTGGTCTAGCATGATGCTTCAACAACTTAACATTTTTTGATATAACAAGGTGCAAATACATGAGAATGGTTTTGTGTTTCTCATAGTCTTCAAATGTAGGTATTCCATTCTTTCTAGTCATGTATGTTCACAACCAAGTTCTTGCAACCACAACTAAACCTGTAGGATACACGAAACCATCATCATCTTCCATCGGTTGTGTTAGCTTATGCTTTACCTGCACACATCAAGCCAACCAATAGTCTGATATCTCTTCATTCCCATGCAGTGCAACAACTACAAAAACATGTCATGGCTGTAGTAGATTTGAAAGCAGGTCGTAATCAACTAACTTTCAATTGTGTTATTTGTCATGGATATTGTTTGAGATAAATGAGTTAGATATTGTGGAACCCATGTATCCACCCACTCACTTGACTTGCATTGATCCCACTCACACTGAATACAACTTTGACAAAAACAAGCCAACTCTCGTGTCGAAATGGTCCATGTGCCTGCATCTGAGCTTCAAAATGAATGCATCTTTGAAGAATCTTTGATTGTATGACAATCCAATCAGCCTCCCACTGTAGCCTCCTCAACCAACCAAAAGAATCTGTGCACTGTTGAATCAAGTGTCCCTCCCTGTGACAATGTTGAACTACACCAATCAACAATAGAATGTGCATCGCTAAAATTTGATCCTAAAATCTTCAATTGCTCCTTAACTAGAGCTCTCTTTACACATGCACTTGCTCTATCATGCTCCCCTTTCCCATGTCCATCTTCAAAAAAACTCCAAATATGAGGTACACCCCTCTCTACATGCATTCTACTCAACCAATAAAACATACAAGCATTCTTGAATTGACCTGTGCAATTATCTGACCAAATTAGATGTCGGCCCAGTGCTATATCATGCTCTTGCAAGAACTCAAAAAAAATCTGGAAACAATGTTGGACATACTCGAACGAGTGAGATCTATCATCACTCATATAAAAATGATACTCTCTAATTATCTTTTGATCCTCCTCTGTACTATCAGGTGCATGTCTAAATGTCATGTGGACAAAAATAGCAATCTGAATGGAATTGTAATAATGAGATTGTACCTCATTTTTTGGTTGCAATGTGTATTTTTCTGCAAAATCAACCACTGATATAATAGTTCCAATCGAAAAAGAGTCCTTACACATCCTAAATTATTGATCCAACCATTGAGACCTATGACTATTCCTTGCATACTTGTAGAAAAGATTGTCCTTAAAATTTGAAATAAAATCAGCAACACTTCATTCTTTTGTAACCAACTCACATCTAGAACCTTCACCTCCACTCTGCAAATTATATTTGACTATCTCATATCTCTTTTTCTCAACAAGATTCTTTCCAAATTCATGTTTAGAACACTCATGAAAACATTGAACAAAATTTGACAAGCCACCACATTGTGAGCACTTTGTATTTAAACAATCATTTCTATAGAAAAAGCAACCATCATCTCTAGAACATAAAAATAGATCTAGCAAGTCCCTTGATGATTTCAGAAGATGCATTGCACCACACTCCTTCAACATTTCATTAGTATGCAAACTAGAATGGATATAGCATAATAGCTCATGGTACATTGAAAACTCCACATGGCATTTGCAACAAAAAGTATTACGAATCTTAAGAGGCACACAATAAAATGGCTTCAAACCTTCAAAAGTCCTTTGCGAGATTTCCATATTTGGATGTGTCTCAATAAATTTTTTGAACAACATTGTTTGGCTTGAATCCAAGAAATCTTTAGGATGTGGTGTATGGTCTTGATTGCCAATTCTTAACTTTAAAACATCATTTGCATTGGGTGATACTCTAGAGTTATCATGCCAAAATTGTTGAATTACTTGCTTTACATTATCGGTTAGCTTTTTATCAACACTTGGAAGCCTCCCAACAAAATCCCATGTATCATTTTGAAGAGGATCATCTATTCTTTCTCTTCTTGTGAGTGTTCTATCCAAATTTTTACAATTTATGTCAAAATAAATACAAGTTTGTCTTATAAAGCGAGCCTTTTTCAATTGATGGCTTACTAGGGCGGTTGTAATGACTCTCTGAGCAACCCTCTTATCCTTTTCCTTGGTATTTTTTCCAATAGACTTGAGAGAATTAAAAATATTTTTGACAATAATAGAATTTTTTCGGTCTTCTTGTTCACACGAATCTTCAATTTGGCTAGCAAATATTTCATCTTTTCCATATTTAGCAATTGTACAAAAAGTTGGCATTGCTTGGTCAATGTCTTATCACTAAAATATTGGTTGAAAATTCTTCTAGCCCACAGTTCATGTTGACCACTTGCCTTCAAAATTGTTTATAATGTTCTCATCAAATTCAAGTAACCATTTAGGGGTTCTTGAAGGTCTTGAATTTGGAATATGTCTTTCTTCCACACAAGATTCTTCATTTCTCATGTAATCTAATGAAACATAATTTACACTTGCTTCAATATTATATTCAAAATCTTCATTTCCAACATTTTTACCTTGAAAATTTTCAATATCAATTTGAATAATTTCATTCCCAATTTCAATATCATGTTCAACTTCTTCAAATCCAACATTTTCACCTTGAACATTTTCATTATCAATTTGAATAATTTCATTCCCAATTTCAATATCGTGTTCAACATCTTCAAATCCAACATTTTCACCTTGAACATTTTCATTATCAATTAAAATATTTTAATTCCCAATTTGAATATCATGTTCAACATCTTCAATTCCAACATTTTCACCTTGAAAATTTTCAATTTCCTCTTCACTTGAAAGACCATAGGGGTTAGGTTCACCAATATTTAACATACCTTGTCTTCTCTTCCTATGACCTTCTCTATCTCTTTGTCTATATGCTTTAATTTTTTCTTTTGTAAGATTTCTCTTAGGTTTTTGCTTCCAATGACTGCTGCTCCCCATTATACCTCATAAAAGATGCTAAAAAATCATTGCTTATGACAAATTTGAGTAGAAGATGCTCCAAAAATTTGATCTTTGTCTCTTCCTGTCTAAAATCAGGTGTATGTTGCCTGCAAATAGAATGTAGGGTCCGTTGGAATGCACAAAACACCCCACATGGGGTTTTTCTATGGCCCACAAATCTGATATCTATTATAATCCGATATCTAATACATTTTAAAAATATTTTAAAATGTTTTGTAATGGTATGATTTTAGTTCTACAAATTGGATATCTGATTTGTGTACACATAGACCTAAGGGTTAATGGTATATGGTAGAGGGCTTAAGGGTTAAGGGTTTAGAGTTTAAGGTATAGGTTAGATGGCTTAAGGGTTAATGGTTAAGGGTTTAGTGTATAGGGTAGAGGGTCTAAGGGTTAAGGGTTTAAGGTTTAGGGTTAAGGGTTTATGGTAGAGGGTTATAAGGGTTTAGGGTTTTAGGGTTAAGGGTATAGGGGAGAGAGATAGATGGAGTGAGTGAGTGAGTGAGAGAGAGACCTGAGAGAGTGAGATGGGGTACATGGAAGAGACTTGAGAGAGAGAGAGTGGACTTGAGAGAGACTACAGAGACTTGAGAGAGAGAGAGAGAGACAGGGTGGGAGAGAGTGAGAGAGAGTGAGACTGGGAGAGGGGTGTGGGAGAGTGTGTGTGGGAGAGAGGGTGAGAGAGGGAGCAGGTGGTAGAGAGTGGGAGAGAGTGGGAGGAGAGGAGGAGAGAGTTGGAGAGAGTGGAGCTGAGAGGGGAGAGAAGCTGGGAGAGAACAAGAGAGTGGGAGAGCAAGTGAGAGAGTTTGAGAGAACCAAAGAGTGGTGAGAGTGGGTGAGAGAGCAGGAGAGGAGGGAGAGTGAGAGGTGGGAGATGGTGCAGAGAGTTGGGAGAGAGTGGGAGAGAGGAGAGGGAGGGTGGGAGAGAGGAAAGTGGAGAGGGGTGGGAGAGGGAGAGAGGAGAGGGTAGGAGTGTGAGAGTGTGTGGGAGAGAGGGTGGAAAAGAGGGAGAGGGGTGGTGGTGAGTGGGAGAGAGTGGGGAGAGAGGAGGAGGGTGGGAGAGAGGGAGAGGGAGAGTGGGAGAGGGGAGAGAGTGGGAGAGAGGTGGAGGTGGGAGAGGGAGGGAGAGGAAGGAGAGTGGGAGAGAGGATAGAGGATGGGGAGAGAATGGAAGAGAGTGAGAGAGGGTGGAAGAGAGTCGGGAGAGAGTGAGAGAGAGGGAGAGAGAGAGGGAGAGGGTGGGAGAGGGTGGAGTAGAGTGGCGAAAGCTGGATAGAGTGAGAGAGGGAGAGCAGGAGGGAGAGAAATGAGAGTGCAAGAGATTTGGGAGGAGATTGGGGAGAGTGTAAGAGAGTTGGAGAGTGGGGAGAGGGAGGCAGGTGTAAGAGAGAGGAGAGTGGGAGAGTGGGAGAGGAGAGTGGAGAGAGGCAGGAAAGAGGTGGGAGAGAGGGAGGGAGAGAGGAAGGGAGAGAGTGGGAGAGAGTGGGATAGAGGATGGGAGAGAATGGAAGAGAGTGAGAGAGGGTGGAATAGAGTTGGAGAGAGTGGGAGAGAGGGAGAGAGAGAGTGGGAGAGGGTGGGAGAGGGTGGGATAGAGTGGCAGAGAGTTGGATAGAGTGGGAGAGAGGGAGGGAGAGAGGGAGAGAATGGGAGAGTGCAAGAGATTTGGAGAGATTGGGAGAGTGCAAGAGAGTTGGAGAGAGTGGGAGAGAGGGAGGGAGAGAGTGGGAGAGGGTGGGAGAGAGTGGGAGAGGGTGGGATAGAGTGCGAGAGAGGGAGGGAGAGAGTGGGAGGTGAGAGGGTGGACAGAGTGGGAGAGTTGGAGAGAGGGAGAGAGGGAGGAGAGTGGGAGAGGCAAGAGAGCTGAGAGAAAGTGGGAGAGAGTGGGAGAGGGAGGAGAAAGGGGAGAGGAGGAGAGAGGAGTGAGAGCAGGGAGAGACTGGATAGAGGATGGGAGAGGAGGAGAGAGTGGGAGAGGGTGGACAGGAGTTGGGAGAGAGGGGAGAGAGGGAGGGAGAGAGTGGGAGAGAGTGTAGGGTAGGATAGAGGGAGAGAGTTGGAGAAAGGGAGAGGGAGAGAGAGAGAGGGAGAGAAATGGGAGAGTTGGAGAGAGTTGAGAGGGAGAGAGTGGGAGAGAGGAGGGAGAAAGAGTGAGAGCAAGAGAGTGGGAGAGAGGCGGGAGAGAGTGGGAGATTGTGGGAGAGAGGAGGAGAGAGGGAGAGGGGTGGAAGAGAGGGTGGGAGAGAGTGGAGAGAGAGGAGGAAGAGGTAAAGAGGGTGGGAGGGAGAGGGGAAGGTGAGTGGGAGAGAGGGAGAAGGTGGGGAGAGAGTAGGGAGAGGAGAGAGTAGGATAGAGGCTTGGGAGAGGTGGGAGAGGGGTGGAGAGGGTGGGAGAGAGTTGGAGAGAGGGGAGAGGTGGCAAAAGAGGAGAGGGGGTGGGATAGAGGAGAGATCTCGAGAGAGTGGGAGATAGGATGGGAGAGTGGGAGAGAATGGGAGGAAAGAGAGTTGAGAGGGAGTGGGAGAGAGTTGGAGAGAGTGGGAGAGAGGAGGGAGAGAGTGAGAGGGGAGAGGGTGGGAGAGAGTAGGAGAGAGGGAGAGAGGGGAGAGGGTGGGAGAGAGTAGAGAGAGGGGAGAGAGGAGAGGTGGGGAGAGAGTGATAGAGAATGGCAGAGGTGGAGAGGTGGGAGAGGTGAGAGGGTAGAGAGTGGGAGAGAGACCTAAGAGAGTGTAGAGGGGTTAGGAGAGAGACTTGAGAGAGAGAGAGTAGAGGGTAGAGGGTTTCAGGGTTAAGGGTAGAGGGGAGAGAGATTGAGGGAGTCAGTGAAAGGGAGGGAGGGAGTCAAAGAGAGATAGAGGGTAGAGGGGAGAGAGATAAGAGTGATTGAGTGAGAGACTTGGGAGAGAGAGAGATGGAGAGAGTGAGAGGGAAGAGATAATATTTAAATATTTTATATATTAGTAATATATATATATATATATTTAAATATTTATACATTAACTAAAATATTGAAATAATATTTAAATATTATACATAATAATATAATATATTATATATTACATTATAAACTATATTGTATATTATATATTAAATTATAAACTTTATTGCATTTTTAAAATCATATATTATAAATTGTATAACATTTTTGTAAATCTATATAAAACATATCGGATATTGGATTCAAATCAGATATCCAATTTGAATCAGATATTTGATATTTCTGAAAGAAAATTTAATGCCTAGGGATTAGCCTTGGGCTTCCTTTGGATTTTGGTTCAGACCTACCAATCCTAAGAAAACACAAAAAACTAGTTTAACAACTTACCTTGCTTTTCTAGACTTCGCCCATGTGGCTAACGACTTTTTTTTACCTAAAATTGATGAAATGAAAAGGGTTTGTAAAGGAGATTCTCAGCTTTCCACCAATATAAATTATACTTTAGTTTGAATCTAATAAATAATTATTATTCATTTTCTATTAGAATTATGACTAAAGTCCTAATTGATAGCCTGATTCATAAACATCTATATCTTTCAAACGATATCACATTTTTTGAATCCAAAACATGCGTCACATTCTATGCTTCTCAAACTATAGGATTTAAAAAAAAAATGAATTTCATGAAGCTTTCACCAAGTTAAGGTGGTTAGACATATGAGTTTTTATATTGTTAAAAAATTGTAATAAAAAAATCATAATTAATTATTTACTTGGAAAAAAATTACAAAAAAATATGCATCACATCCAGACATGAGTCCTCTACTTATATCTAAAATCTTATAAAAAAATATTATGATTTTATTATGGTTAGGGTGGTCAAACAGACACCTACTTCTTATTTTTTCCCTAAAATTTAAGTACTACTGCATTGAAATTTCAATTTTTCACCAAATAATTTTTTTTTAGAAAAATAAACCTAGTAGTTTAGAAACTACATCCAATTTTCCACAGATTTTATTCTTAAATATTTTTTAAATAATATATATAACTTGTTCAAATTTTAACGTCAAGTTGCCTAACTCTGATTTTTTTGAATTTTCATTGCCACTTAAGGGCATGTTTTCCCATGATGATCCTACACATATCCATATTCAATGATAGCTATATTGTTGTGGTAAAGCGATTTCGACATCGTATAGATGCACTTTCCAACCTTTCTATTTTCCAAATATGTAGGGAAATCTACATAGGGATGCACACTAAATGTTAGGGTTAGAATCCATATGTGTAAGGTGTTATTCTGAAAAAGGTGCCCATCAGTTTAGCTCCACAAATGGCATGGACCTGGACCCACAACCATTGTTACTCAAAAAGTTAACAAAATTTGAAGAGATTCTTATTGCTAGGGTGGCTCCAGTTTTACAGGTTACCCGCGCTAGAGGAGGCCAATTTAAATATAGTGGCCACACAATAAGCTTCCCTCAGGATATCTCAAGCATAGCAAAACTTTACCGCACCGGCTATAGGACCTTGAGGTTGTGATCGTTCACAAGACCACCATTGAAGGTAGAAATTATGATTTTTATGTTAATAAATATCATGTCATGGATGCATTGAAATACAAAATTCAATATGACAAAAACTATAATGATGTTGAAATTGATGTTGAGGCTCTTAATATGTTACCTAATGTTGTTGTTGATGTGTCTAGTTTCTTGCATACAATACCCCAAGTTTCAAATGAAGATCTAATGCCATCAACTAGCCCAAAAAATGTTGGACAAGAAGAAAATGGCTCTTCAAACTTTTCATCATTTATTCCTTGCTTACCAAATGCTAGACGAGAGCTACAAGCAATAAAAGATGTCTTGCAAATTGAAAAAATAGAGCAAAATATTATCTTGGCCTAAAATTAGCTCTACCCCTGTTAATGAATACAATACTAAAGGTTTATTTTCAATGGCCTTTCCAAAATTGTTCCCCACTGGAGCAGCACTTCCCCTTCAACTGAGAAATATTAAAATTCACTTGCATGAATATTCCCTCCACCTAATGAGATATTTTGACCACAGATTTGGAAAACATGTTAGGTTTAGATATTTCCTCTACAACTTGATTATGAGACATCGTAGCCAACAAACTGTCTCTTTTTTTGTTAGAGTGGATCTCGAGGAAAAAATCCCTAGGTCATTGACTATTTTGCGGCAACAGCTTCAAGGTGCTCCTGACTGCCAACTAGCCGAGCAATTGATGCAATTTGGTGCATCGTTGCACGGGACCCACTCTTTCTAGAGCTCTTTCCAGGCCCAACTAACCGCTATGATGGAACAACTTGGTATACCCACCCTTTTTTTACTTTGAGTTGTGTAGACACAAAATGGGCTGACTTGCAAAATGTTTTCTCTTCTACATCTTCTTTAGCAATGGAGCCTTCAACAAAAACACTAATAGATAGTGTTGTTCAAAATCCAAATATAACATCTTTATATTTGCATCATAGATTCTCAATTTTTTGTGAGGAGGCAATCAAAAATCTTTTGCATGCAAAAGATTATTGGTATAGATATGCATGGCAACATTGTGGCTTTGCACATGTGCATGGTTTTCTATGGCTTCTAGAAGCTCCTGACATGGATACTCTTGATTGGTCCAATGACCATGATGTTACCATAGCAAGGCACTTTTTTGATAGATACATTTTAGCTTGGAATCCACATTTCCTTGCACAAATATTGCTTAGAATGTATCATTGCTCTGAACAAAACCCGTGCTTGCTTACCACGAGCCAAATCCTGACCAATGATCCAATCATAGATTATGAAGAGTTGCTAAACACGGTTCAAAGGCACACAAAATTCTCTGAATATGCTTGTTTAAGAAGAAAAGGAGAGAAATTTCAATGTTAGTATAAAGCACCATGGCAGCAGCAGGTTAGATATGAAGCATGCATGAATTAATGTTAAAACATGTAGAAAATCAAGTATTATTCTTGTTGAAAGAATGAAGAAGGTTTTCATTAATGATTTATCATTTTAATGTCAACATTACATGATGGACATCAAAATTGTATGAAGGATTATTGTAGAAGAGATATTTTTTTAGAGGGTTTGATCCGCATACAAAAATAGTCAAGTATTTTTTATAAGTGTTTACAATGCAGATTCGATACACAGAGCTTTCTAGTATTTTGGTCCACATTCGCTCACCCTTTGAGATTTACTTATGTGATTCTATTATGTTGTTTATGGATTTCATTAGTATCTTCATTCATAATTTCACTTGATTTGGACAAGTGGTTTGAAAGTTGCAAGTAGCAAAAGATTGGCATATCAAGTTTACACAGTTTTCTATGTAATGGCTTTGACTTATTTGGTCTACACTCCTCCACGGATTTGGGTTAGGCCTTTCATTTTTGGGAGAATGTTTTTTATTATAGGAAAAGTAGGTTTTGAAGGGACCCGATAACCCTTTACAAGATAATTTGTTGCATCATCATATAATCAAAAATAGGAGAAGCAGACAAAAATGACACATAGACAGCCAAAAAAAGGCACAAAAAATAGAAGAAGACTAAAGATTTTTCATAATGTTCACCGCTTCAAGATCACTGTCAATAATTTTATAATTAGTATTCATAAATTCCACCACTTCCACTATAGGAACACCCTTCTTAGCATTAAGCTTTGTCTTTTTGCAAGTACAGGTAGAAGGACCAGTTTCCTTAGTAGTTTTATGTTGCACATCACCTTCAGCCACCAAGTCTTTGGCTCCAAAGTTGTCCCCTAGCCACTTCCTATCCTTTTCATTCAAAAGAAACAAACCTTTAACCTCATTGCACATGGCATGTTTTCTAACCTCCACAACCTTCTGTAACTTTCCCTCCAAAATAGAAAAAAATTTCTCATAGGAATTCTTCATATTGATCGTTTCATTCACAACCATCTTGAGAGTATCACATAGTTGTTTGAATTCAGCCTGAACCTTATCAATCTGAGCTTGCATAATTAGTCCCTTAGAAGAGGATGCCTCATTAGCATTAGGGCAAGCCACTCTAACAAGAACAATAGTAGAATTCATTTCATGAAAGACCCACTTAAAGAGATTAAACATAGAGAGAGAGTGATTCTTCACCAAGTCAAGATAATCTGGCATGATTTCCCTCCTAAAATTAAAACCATGTTTGTTAATGGTATAATCCGCCTCAGAGTCCCTATTAGAAGAAGCATTCTTCAATGTATCCTTCCCTTTCTGAGTAGAAACCTCCACCCCTTTGTCCACATTCTGATCCAACACCTGGTCAAGAAGCCCCTTCTTCTCTTCCCTCTCTAAAATCCTTGAAGAGCTAATCACCTGCTGCACCTTCTTGTTTGGTACATTAAAAATAGGGGAAATCCCCTGCTGGCCTTAATTGGTTGTGACCTCCTTGTTCAGGTTCTCCTTCATCGGCCCCTTCAACTTCTTACCACTGGAGCTTTTTCCAAGATTAGAACTAGGCTGCTCAACCTCACCCTCAGCACCTATATCATACCCATCATTCATTAAGATCAGTCATTGAGCCTTCTTTCATTTATTTCCAACAACCTTTTTCTTATTGCCTCTTGACCCCTTCAAAGCTTTAGATTTTTGGGAGGGCTTGACAATCTCAACCTCATCACCAGAAATAGACTCCTCATCTCTGGAGGGAGCAATAGATTGGTGTTTTTAATTCTTCTTACCCTTAGACCCAACACGAGTCTCTAAATCACCTTCTGAAGAAGCCTTCGAGCCAAGGGAGTAGTCCTCATCCTCAAAATTCTCCTTAGAACCAATGATATACTCAAGATTTTTATTTTTTCTACTAGATGATGGTTGAGTTGGGAGGATAAATTCCTTAACATAGTCAATTATCAATACAATAAGCCCTTCACGAAGTATAGGGTTCTTAGGATTACATTTGTGATCCCTAATACTTGTTTCCAACGAAACCAAGAGATAATATGGAAAGGACACTCTATTTTTATGCCTAAAATGGTTCAATAAAACAAAATGGTGCTCTGCAATAACAAAAAAGTGACCATCCAAAGTGAAGTACCTCATAATCTCCTCTGTGACATCTGTCCATTTTTCCTTAAGAGAAGAGTGTGGATAATCTCCACACTTTGTCGGTTCAAACTTCCTCTGCTCATTATGTTTGAAGAAGACATCCATAGCTAGACCAAACTCATTCTTGTCTCTATAAAACTTCATCCCATCCATCAGCATACTAGTAATTTCAATAATTAATTCCTTGGTGATAGTAACTTCCTTGCCCCCAAATTCCAACACCCTATTGTGTCATGCCTCTAGAAAGTCTTGGGATTTCTTCTTATCGTACCCGTGCAACCTATCCATATATGGGGTAACACCACCCACTTCCAGGTTTTCCCATAATCTCTTGTTCACTTTGATAGTGCCACAAGATTTAGGCTCCAATCTATTTCAGCTCCCACCCATGGTAGCAAAATGCAAAAACCCCAGAAACATAAAGAACTTGCAAACAAGGCGGATGAACTTAGAAAACTTTCACCAAAAAATAAGAAACCTCGAGAAGGAAAAGGCTTCCCAACTACCCATAATCTATGTGGAATTAACAATGTGGTAGAGGGAAATCATGAGAAGGGAAGGCCTAGTCATTCAAGCCAACACACCATACCTCCCAACCTTTCCTCTCAACACCAAAACAGGCTACCATGTAAGGAACATGTGACAACCTATCATCATAAAAAGACAAAACATCTCAGCACCTTTGAGCATCATGTTGAATAATCGAGCGAGCTTCTTGGGGTAGAAGATCATGTTCACCCCACACCTTAGCATCATTGACCCTATAATTAGCGAAGAAATCAGCCAACCTATTGCCTTCTCTATAAACATGAGAGATAAGGCATTGATCAAAGGACTCTATAATATTTATGGCATTATTAATAAGCGCCTCCACCGTCCATGAAGGATATGACAACTTTTTAAGATAATTAATGATATTGAGGGAATCACCCTCAAGCCAAACTTTAGTAAATCCTTTAGATTGTGCAAATTTCAACCCATGATAACATGTATCAAAGTATGCAAATATCAACCCATGGGATAATTTTAACATGTATCAAAGTATTGTATTTTTTAGATGGCATAACATTTTGAGGTCTACGTGTCCTATGGTGATGAATAGTTGGAGAAATTTTTTTTAGGCCCTATGTCTGGCCGACATAATTAATTTATGTAAAGGATTGCAAAGACTAAATATGTGTTGTGGATGTAAGAAGAAGCTATTATAGGTCCATGTTGACCCATACTATTCCTTGCACATGTTGTTTTGGGCGTGAAGGAATTTTGATTTGAGTTAGGTGTCAACAAGGCACGTTTTGTATGTTTTAAGGCTACATCTAATTAGGCTGACCTAATTGATGTTTACAATGAAGTTTGATATGTATACAAGGCTGTTTTGAGATTTTAGACATGGATTTTTTAGTGTGTACATGATCCAAATACAAGCAATGATGTGAAATTTTGTAGAGTTGAGCGAATAAGTTGTGAAAGTTGAGAAGAGGTGTGTGAATGTAAACCAAAGTAGATATTTGTGATCTAAGCTGGATGAAGTGTATTAATTTAGTGTTTTTAGCTTCAAAGGAACTGAATCCTACATATGGTAGATGCATTTTGTATCAGTTCAAATCTTGGCTATGTAGCCACAAGCTCTTCTTTCTATCTTTTTTCTTTTCTCAATGACCAATGAGTTCACTTGGACAATGAGTCCACCTGGCAGTGAGCCTTTCTTTGATATACTATAACTAGTTATAATATATTGTGAGCTAATCCTCACCGTGGTTTTTTCTATTTTGGGTTTTCTACGTAAAAATCCTAGTGTTCATGTGTTATGTGATGTTGTGAATTTTTTCATGCTTTCATTCCTTATAATAGTTAAATATGCTTTGGTAATTGGTGTGGACACTGAAATTGTACTCCTTTGCAGAAAGTACAATCTATGTCCTAATTAGGTCCTATTTTGCACCTTTACATCAATCACCCCTTAGAAATTGCATTTATAGGTCCCTAATGCTCATGATTTTGGACTTTAAGGCCTATTCCACTCACAAATCCCGACAAGCAACATTCAAATCACTCAAATTTTGCAAAACCCACCTCAAAAATCCCTAGTGGGACTAAGTTGCCTAGGGTGGCGACTTAGTCCCTTTTGATGTATTTTTCATTTTTGAGCAAGAAAATCACTGACTTAATTCAAATTGTTAAGGGATGTTGGCTTGTGAAGTTAAAATAATGAATAATTCGGTGTTAATGCCTATAAATACATGTTTTTAGGTCATTTTTCACATCTCCTAGTCATTTTTACAAAGTAAATTCAAGAGTCAAGAGCCAAATATCTTTCACAAGAAGATTCATTAGTCTTTCTACAACAAATTTGAAGCTTTAAGGCAGCAAACTAGGTTTTTTGTAGGTCTTCAAGCTCACTTTTTGTTCAAGATCTCACATTGCAAAGGGTTGATAATGGATGCCTATGGTGAATCATGGAGACATCTAGGTTGAGGAGATGCAACTAACCATCAAATCACACCTAAATACTTGTTTTCAAAGTGAGACCAGGGTGATCCCACAATAGTGGTTTACAATTTTTGGCCAAACTGGACACTGATTTTTTATTTTTTAACTAAATCTTCACATTTGGGCACCTATAGCGGTTAAACCGTGAGGAATTTGAAGATGATGCAAACTAGAGTCTTGTCACATTTTGTCTACAGATTCTAAAAAAAAAATTCAAATTTTTTTGAATTACATTGCACTTCTTTTTCCATCTCCCACAAAAACTGGTTTTTTTTCAAAAAAACAACATTTTAAAAAAGTAAAGCACACCGTATAACGCATAACTTTTTTTCCTTGAAGGATAAAATTCTAATTCTTTCGAATTTAGATTTGTAACTCCGATATCTAGTGCCTCCACTTGGTTAGTTTTTTATTGAATATTTTTTCTTTAATCAAGTTTCAAAGTTAAACCAATTACAATTCAAACATAACGCGACCGTATAATGCATAACTTTTACTGTATGTATCAAAAAAAAAAATTACTCCAATATCTAGTGCACTCATATTTTAAAAAAAAATGATAATCTTCTATTTTTCCTCATGTGCAGAACAGAGAGTTTTGTTTTCGGTGAAAAACCTATATTTAATAAAACTTAAAAAAAAAATAGATAATATAATCAAAACATATTAAAATTATATTCGTTGGATAGCTCGTTTTGAGGGAAACGTGATACCAGTTGGGTTTTTGAGATCTCCTCCATTTTCATTCTCAAAGCAAGCTTCGAAGTACAAAATTCTGAGCAATTTTGGTGCCTGAGAGGATGTGGGTGAAAATAAGGGGATTCGGTCGATTTACTATTCGGTCGAACAAAAATCAAATGTCTGGTCGAATGGGGGTTCGGCCGAACTAATGTTCGATCGAACCCATTTAACATACAATAAAAAATAGATTAAAATGGGGTTCGGTTGAACATGATAAATATGTTCGGTCAAACCCCATCTATTACAAATTAATATTTAATATTAATATAAATACAAATTATATTCTTTTTAAATTATAATATATAATATACTTATTATTGCAATATATTTTAATAATTATATTATTATTATAATATATAACTATTATTATAATATTAAAAGTATATAATTAAAAACTATATATATTATTATTATAATATTAAAAGTATATAGTTAAAAACTATATATTAATTTTTTCTAATCATGGCTTTTCAAATCTTGGATTTTCAGGCTTAACACGAGTGTCATGAAAATATTCTCTTAAGGCAGGATAATGAGAAGCTTCATTTGGAGAACATGACAATTAAAGAAGCCATGAGAAATCCCATATGCACCAACTGTAGAGCACCTATTGTTATTGCAGAAGTTAGTCTTCAAGAGCAACAACTACGTATTGAGAATATTTGGTTGAAAGATGAGGTCTGTTTGCATAGCCTAACTAATTTGATGATGCATATTCCAATTTTTTGCATTCTCAAAATGTAAACTGTGGTTAAAAGGATTATGAGTCACTCCTTTTTTAGTTGTTCCTATTCTGATTGTAATGTATTTACAACCCTATGAACCTCCTAGATTTTATTTTCTCTAGAAATCTTTTTAGTGTAGTGAGTTTCCCACAGTGATGAAATTGCTTCATATCATTTATTGTATAAGATTTAGAGACCCAAAAGGTTATTTTATTTTGATGCTTTAAATCACCTGAGCAATGAAGTTGAAGATTCGTTAGCTTTGTGCTTATGGGTATTCTTTAACTATTCTTATGTTTTTTTTAATGGGCCTACATGGATTTTTTTAGCTGGAGAGAATGGCAAGTATGGCTGGAAAATTTTACGGAAGGCCCATATCATTGACTTGAGAGAGAGATATGGAGGGAGTGGGAGAGAAAGGGAGCATGGGGTAGGAAGGAGAGAGAGAGGGGGAGGGAGAGATAAAGGTAGGGGTATAAGGGTTTAGGGTTTAAGGGTTAAGGGTAGAGGAGGGAGAGAGGGGAGTGGGAGAGAGATAAAGGGTAGGGGTGTACAATGGTTTAGGGTTTAAGGGTAGAGGGGTAGAGGGAGAGAGAGAGGGGTAGGAGGGAGACTTGAGAGAGAGGGGGTGGGAGAGAAAGGGTAGGGTTTAAGGGTTTAGGTAGGGGAGAGAGGAGAGGGGTAGGAGGGAGATTTGAAAGAGAGGGGGGGGAGAGAGATAAAGGGTAGGAGGTGTACAAGGGTTTAGGGTTTAAGGGTTAAGGGTAGAGGGGGGAGGAGAGGGGAGGGAGAGACTAGGGGGAGGGAGAGATAAAGGGTAGGGTTTAAGGGTTTAGGGTAGAGGGAGAGAGGAGAGAGGTAGGAGGGAGAGATTTGAGAGAGGGGGGAGGGAGAGAAAGGGTAGGGGTGTACAAGGGTTGAGGGGTTTAAGGGTTAAGGGTAGAGGGGAGAGAGGGAGAGGGGTAGGAGGAGAGACTTGAGAGAGAGGGGGAGTGGAGAGAGATAAAGGGTAGGGTTTAAGGGTTAAGGGTAGAGAGAGAGAGGAAGAGTGGGTAGGAGGGAGAGACTTTCAAGAGAGAGAAGGGGAGTGGGAGAAAGATAGAGGGTAGGGGGTACAAGGGTTTTGGGTTATAGGGTTAAGGGTTTAAGGGTTAGGGTTTATTTTTTTATTTGCATTGATTTTTTTTTTTATATGTGTACAATAATTTTATAATTAGATAATAATTATTTTAAAATTTACATAATTTCCCATGGAACAATTCGATGGAACAAATTATATAAGTTGTATATAAGTGTATATAAGATTCTTGAACTTAAGAATTCCATGAAACAAATATAAGTTGTATATAATTGTAATTTAGGAAAATGATTTTAAAAAAATTCACTACGTTTCAAATAAGGATTGAAAGCATATATATGGGTTTACATGCAACCAAAAAAAGTGAGAGATGATGCTATCAAAGATTCTTGAACTTAAGAATTTTCCATGGAACAAATATGTACATATAATTGTAATTTAGGAAAAATGATTTTAAAAAAATTCACTACGTTTCAAATAAGGATTGAAAGAATATATATGGGTTTACATGCAACCAAAAAAAGTGAGAGATGATGCTATCAAAGATTCTTGAACTTAAGAAATTTCCATGGAACAAATATGTACATATAATTGTAATTTACACAAAATGATTTACAACTATGTACAAGTTACTATAAGTTCTCATTTGAACATGTATAGGGTTACAAGTGAACTTGAAAACCATGGATATAATCTAAGTCAAAGATCCTAGTTCAGCCCGCTCTTCAATAACATGTAGGATTTTCTGATGATCATCACTATTTAGTCTCCATTTTCTTCGGCCATGTGCATGTGGAACTACATGAAGATGTAGAGAGGTAGAAATGATTAAGTGACTATATTAATATACCTTGTTATCAGTTGATAGTCAACAAAATGAATCCCATGCTAAACAACTTTTCCTTGTTTTAGATATGTCCCTTGCACTACAACAGAACTTGCATGGTAAACATGAACCTAAGGTAAGACATATGAACCTGTGCAACATTTTTCGTGCTCAAGGTTTGTACAATATATATTTAATGTTTATAATGTAATGTGCACATGTGAGTACAATGTATATAAAATTTTAAATTCAAAATCAACTGTGGGAAATGACATTCCATCACTTGTTTCAGGTTGTGTTAGCTTATTCATCTCTTCTGTGCAACACAATAAATAATAGCTAACACCTTCGATGTTTCCAGGCTCTGCTATGACTACAAAAACCTCCTATACACAAAATTTACACAAAAAATTCTAAAATATTTAGAAATGTCTCTAAAGATCATTAACTAGATATATATAATGTTTAAATTATTGAAAACTTACACATGTACCTTTTCTAACCAATCCTGAAATATGGTCATAATCAATTGAAATCAAAGGAATGTCTTCAAATCTTTCTTCCTCGTTTTCATCATATGTTTCTAAAACAACTAGTGGCACCATATCCCATTTACCAACATATCCAAGTTCTTGATTATTGCATGCATAATTAGAGTTTCCCTCAATGCACTCAATGCAAAAACAAGATTAATCCCTTGTGTCTAATATCCATCCATGGCGACTATCTGAACTCCTAACATAGTGCAAAGATCTTATTTTTTCTACCCTCCTGCATCCATGCATCGATCTTCTATCCACACCTAGATACATATGTACAACAAAAAACTTATGTGAACAAATATGTATATATATATATATTTAAATTTAAATAAATTCAATTTTTTTATTTAATGTAATTTATGCATACCCGATATCTCCCAAAACACTCTATGTGGAATGTGTCGGTTTGTTCTTGAAGATGTGCCGACCACATTTGATGCAAAGTGTTTCTTGCACCATTCAACAACATCATATGCATTGTCTAGACGATCTTTTGGATAACTCATTTGATGCTTTCTTAAAGCTCGTTTGATGCAAGCTCCTGCTCCATCATGCTCACCCTTTCCATTCCCACTCTCAAAAAAACTCCAAACATGTGGTATTTTGTAGATTTTATGATATCTACAAAGTGCATAGAATGGCCATGAACATTTTAATTGTGTCGCACATCCATCTGACCATAAAAAATGATTTTCAAATTTTACACCCCTGCTTCTCAAATTCTCAAAAAATATTGTAAAGCAATGTTGGACAAAAAGTGTGGCATGCTCTTTATCATCACTAATATAAAAGTGATATTCTTTCTTAATGGATCGTTCTTTATTTGTACTCTCAGCACCATCCAATTCTGATTGTGCATGTTGATAACACACATGAACCATAATAGTGATCTACTTTGAAAAGTAATACTATGATTGAATCTCCTTTTGATGTACAAAGGAGCAATTTTCTGCAAACACAACTACTGATAGAACTGTTCCACATGGGAAAGTATCTCTCAATGTTTGGAATTGTTGTGCTTACCACTTAGCAAAAAAGGAATTTTGTATGTATGGTCGTATCAATTTTCAAAAATCTTCCATAAATTTTCCAATGGGAATCTCCTCTTCTACATAGTTCAACCTTGTGGATTCTTTCCCAAAATTTGTTTGCAACTTTACATACTTGTACCTATGTGAGTAAAATATGTGAATAACTAATAAACCACACAATCAATGAAACATCACATCAAAGAGAATCCAAATAACAATCTATGAGAAATTGAAACAAATAAACTCTCTAAAAATAGTACTTACCTCTTGCAATTTACTATCTTTGTTAGGTCAGTATCCTCAATTCTTGAAGGAAATTTAGCCAAATTTCCACATGTCCCACAAATTCCTTTTATGTAGTTTATTTGAGGTCCATTTTCATGATCACATAATATAGACTTTAGGAACAAACTTGCCTATTTAGGAGGTTCATTTTGAAACCGACATCTTTCTTCTCTAATCTTTCGAAACTCCTGATAGTAGAGATCAAATTCAATATGATAACGGCAACAACAAGTTTCAAAAAACTTGTTTATCTTCACATAATATGGATTTAACCTTTGAAACATTGTTTGCCCAATCTTTATATGAGGATATGCATTACAAAAGTTCATATACATCTCAAATTGTGTTATGTCTAGCCAATGTTTGATATTATTTTCATAAATACTAGGTCCAATCCTGTGTCTCATAACATCTCTAGTATTTGATGATGGACGAGTTTGATCATGCCAAAAACCTGATACCAAGTTCCTAACAACATCTTCAATCATATTAGAACGAGGAGCTCTACATATAATTTCCCAATTGCCTTGTAAAATATCATCCAAAAACTTTCTTTTTTTCTCATATTTTATCAATGTGGTTCTACTATAACCAATTTTAGTTGAAAGTGTAGACATTTTTCTTTTTCTTGCTATATCTTGATGTACAATAGATGTCAACATCACCATTCTTGTAGTGGTTGTATCCACTAATTGAGATCCTTTCCCAATGGAATCTAAACCCTTTTTAACATTTTGAACAATATCCTTTTGTAATCCCATGTGTTTCTTCTTATTTGATGCCGAATGTACACCCAACAATTGTAATGACTCTTTGAGCTCATCACGAAGAAGTAAACGTGATAACAATTGGATTTTTTCAAGTGTATCAAGATGATTGAAATGATGATTGATCATTCCATTTACAAATTTATTCATTGACCTCTTTCTCTTATTATAAGGTTGGTTGGCATAATATTTCAGTTTCTCCATATCCATTTCAAGTAAATAATCTAAATTTCTATGAGAAATTTGTTTCCTCACCTTCTCAACTAGTTTTATATGCTCATCCATACTAGTAGGAGGAAGTGATCTCGACCCCTCTCCAACATGCATTTTTTGAACTTGTGCCTCCTCCCTATCTTCAAGGACCATGTGTTCTTGAGCGGATTCATTTGATCCAATGTCTAGTGTTGAGATTATGGATTGCACAGCCCCTGAAGCTCTGGAATCTTCAATGAAGGAATTTAGTCATGAAAGATAATCAACCACAAAGAGAAGTGTTGCAACTATGGAATGTTGATTAAAGATTCTATATTGATATGATGAAAATGATATTGATATTGATATGTTACAAATGAACAAGATGCTTGATTTTATAGGCAATAAAGAAAACCTAAGAGCATGAGATGTTTCCATGTGTCATGATCTAACAACATGTGACAACATGTGAACCCTATCTAGATTATTATTAAATGTTGAGATAAGTTCTAGAAGGACAACTCATCTTCTAGAAGGAATCTTATCCCACCAAACAAGGAATGGAATATTTTCCTATTTATTTAATGATTTATCTAATAATGCAACCTAGGACTTAATGAAATATGACCTAAGTTAACTTATGTTAGTGTAATAATTAATTAATTACACTAACACCCCCCCATAAGTTCAACTTAGGGAGGAGAATGCAATGATTATGCATGGATGATGATGATGATGATGATGGGTCTTAGCTATGAGGCCATGTTAGGTACCCATGTACATGAAGATGCAAAAAATCTCCCACAAGTGGAGAAAAAGGGAAAACCCAGTAGGAACAAAACCCCTCTCCAAAAAGGAGATGAAAATGTAGAAAAATGTGAGATAGGATGGGAAGGATGGAGGACTCCCAAATACCCCCCAGGTACACCATCTATCATGTGGATACAATACAATAGCCCCCCCATAGGGAGGAAATAGAGAGACTATATAGCCCCCCCAAAAAATGTGATCACCTACAAAGATGGTAAGTGTCTGAAGACAGAACATGATCCAATGTTGACAAACAACTTGTCTCCCTTTCGGAAGAAACAAAACCATGTGCAAGTGTAGTGATGCTTCCCATTCCAGATAGGAATTGAAGGGAGGATGAAAATGGATGTCGATGTTGTCTCTAAACTCTGCTCAAATGTCTCCTTTCCTGATGATGAAGATGCCACAATCAATGAAGAGAGTGACATACTAGGACGATGTAGAAACTGATGCTGAACAATATCCAAAGACAAAGATGTGATGGATGTGATGGAGACTTGATAGCCCCCCTGAATGAAGTGTCCTCAAAACCATTGAAAGAACTCTAAAGAAAATCCAATGATAGATGTTGAAGAAACCTAAAATCCTGAATGGAATGACAAGGAAGAAGTCTCAAATAAGAAATATTTGAATACAGGAGTGATATCCCCTAAAGAATGTTCTCCAAACCTGTAGAAGTAGCCAAGTCAGTGATACCTGAAATGAAGCCATCCGGTGATTGCAACTCTGGAAAACTGAATGTGTCCTAATGAATGATGATAGTGGAAGCCTCAATCAATGAATTAGGACAAGGAATCACTGAATGTGAAGGGATACCAACTGTCTCTGATGGAGAAGAAGCATCTGAGGGAACCTTGTCAACCTCTTCAGAAAGATCAAGGCAATCAACCTCCTGCACAACAATATCATCATAGGGTACTTGATCTGAAGAATGACATTCTGAATCTTGACCATTGGGAAATGGTGGAGTATTTGAATCTCCATAGATCTCTCAAAATGTAGCCCAAAGAATGTGAGGATAATCACAATGATCAAAAGCATTCAAAACATCAGAATCAACTTGCATCTCAATGATCTCCAAAATAGTTTACCTGCTACAACTCCAAGTAAATTCATGAATACCTTCACTTGGATGGGGAACTATACCAAACAAATGAGGCAATAGATCAAGTGAATGAAGATGGTGGCAGATCCCATCTTGTCATTGCTGATAGTTACCCTTGTGCAACATAGTCAAAGGAGAATAATATGCAAGCCCCATAATGAAAATTTCTCCACAAAAAAAAAGAAACTGACCTTCAACAACAAATAAAGACTTCCAGATAGATATGCAATTGAGAATATGCCTCCAAGATCAAGAGATTCTTATTCAAGCTTCAAGATGTCTCAGGAATCAAGAAAATGCACCAATTTCAAAAAAATATCTCCTAAATGCCACTGGAATCACCAAAATTTGACAATCTAATGCGACGATATGCACCTTTGAGTCTAGAATGGAGGGTTGATTTCAGTTGACTTGAATATTTGATGACAGAAGAATCTTGAAAAATAGAGTGCACCACTGAAAAGTAGATTCCAAGAGCTTTCCAATGGTATATCGTTTGTGAATTTTCCATATCCTAGGTGGAAGATATGGCCTCTGAAAGATTTTTTCCTGATTGGATTTGAACTAGCTAAATAGGTGCAAAAACATAGCACCCTAGGGCAAAAAATTTTGGCCCCTAGTCGCTGATATGACCGCGGGGCAAGTAGATAGTTTTAAAAAACCCGCCACCGGATATGGTGGCGACGGAGTGGTTGCAGGGTGACGGGATTGGGTGGCGTGGTCGGTAACAGGTGGCACCACTTGGGAGCAAGTAGGGGCCCTCAACCATAGATAGGACCAGGGTGCGGGTGGTCGGAGCTGGAGCGGTCATCCTTGGTCGGTGGCCAGAGAACTTCAATAGTGATTGGTGGTGGCCGGAGGACTTCGTAAGTGATTGGACTATGGTCGGTGGCTGATGGTGGCGGGGTCGGATGATGGTCGGATGATGCAAGAAGTGATGTGACAGGGTGATGTCAGATGACAAAGGCCAACCAACTTGTCGGTTTCTACAGACTGTGGATGCCGACTGAAGAAATTTGAATATTGAAAAATATTTGTAATTCAAATTTTATTAAAATGTCGATATAAAAATAAATAAGCCGACGGAACAAAAAATTAACCCCAAAATGATATGCTCCAATTTAATTTTTCTAACGACCATATAATATATTTGCAGGTCGAACTCTGCATAATAGATTTATGCCAAGAACTATATAAAAATTACCCAGAAAAATAGCCAGAATTTTTTTTGATTTTCTAAAAAAAAATTTGCCTTGATGGAGGATTGAAAGGGGGATTTTTTTCTGCAAAATTGTATGGATAGTACAAAAATTGAAAACCCTAGATAATACCTCAACAGGCTCTCGGATGATATGTCTCTAATTTTGATGAATGAACAGGCGATCTATGGGTTTTGAGGCCTTTTGGACACAATGGAGAGACCGGAGAGAGCTTGATTTGCACTAGAAATTAGCTTGGCTCCCGGGTAGAACCAACTATCCTACATCATAAAACTCCAAGCCTGCAAGAATCTTACACTCCAACTTCCTGTATCAAGGGTTGATGTTTCAATGGACTAGCTCTGATACCATGTTGAGATTATGGATTGCACAGCCCCTAAAGCTCCAGAATCTTCAATGAAGGACTTTAGCCATGAAAGATAATCAACCACAAAGAGAATTGTTGCAACTATGGAATGTTGATTAAAGATTCTATATTGATATGATGAAAATGATATTGATATTAATATGTTACAAATGAACAAGATGCTTGATTATATAGGCAATAAAGAAAACCTAAGAGCATGAGATGTTGCCATGTGTCATGATCTAACAACATGTGAACCCTATCTAGATGATTATTAAATGTTGAGATAAGTTCTAGAAGGACAACTCATCTTCTAGAAGGAATCTTATCCCACCAAACAAGGAAGGGAATATTTCCCTATTTATTTAATGATTTATCTAATAATGCAACCTAGGACTTAATGAAATATGACCTAAGTTAACTTATGCTAGTGCAATAATTGATTAATTACACTAACATCTAGATTTGGCTCGACTTGAGCATGAAAACTTCCTGCTTGTTGATCCCTTCCTACATGTCACAAAATATTTTTCAAACAAAAGTGAGAGATGATGTTATATAAGTGAAGTTTATGTATGCAAGCAAACAAACTGATAAGACATGATGCTATAAGTGAGAGAATTTTATGCTAGTTTTATATGCTCATCCATACCACTAGAAGGAAGTGATCTTGACCCCTCTCCAACAAGAATTGTTTGAACTTGGGTCTCCTCCCTAACTTCAAGGTCCATGTGTTCTTCAACGGATTCATTGATCCAATATCTAGATTTGGCTCAACTCCAGCTTGAGGAATCCCTAGAGCATAAAACATAAAAATAATGAGAACATTGAAGTGATGAAAAGAAAAGACCAAAGACACAAAACAACTACATGCACATGTATGAAAAAAAATCCATAAATGCATAGCCAAGAATAGGATACACATAGGTCAAATTCCATGCCAAGCATCAAAGTTTGAGGATTATGCATACAAGTGACTTAGAAATTTTAGGCTAGTGATATAGCAAAGGAAACCCTTAGAGTATAACAAGGTGATCCAAAGAACCCCAAAAAAATTGGGCTATAAGATGTTTCAAGGTTTCAAATAAATTTCCAATATCATGCTAAGATGAAAAAAGTTAAAAATTTATGGGACATAAAAAACAACCCAAATAATCAACTAAAACCAAATACAAATATTGAAACAAAAATAATTGGCTTAAGGAATTGGAGTCAAGGATCAAATAAACATTGCAACTTGCATGACCAAGATTACTTGAGGACATTTAAAAGTATTTATAGTGATTCAAGTGCAATAAAACTTGAAAGTTTGAAAAAGCACAAAATAAGTTCAAAATGAAGAAGAAAAGAAAGACAATATAAAAACAAGACCTAATAAAAATGAAAAGGAAACAAAGAAACAAAAAATGTAAAGGGGAGTCTTTATATTGTCCAAGAAAAATGAGACATATGTGTAAGGACAACAAATATCTCCTCTTCTTTCAATTAGGATTTCTTGGTCTTGGATGTATATCTCCATAGTGAAATCTTACAAAAACTTCAAGATGGATAATTGTAAACTAATAGGTACTCCAATAAATGATGGTAAGAAACCTTCAAAACAAATGTGTGTTAAGACATAAAAAGAATAATCTATCATATAACTATTATTCCTTGGCACCATATAGCTTGAGTTTTGATGTAAACATGTGTTAGTCTCTAGAAAACCTGACATTGCATTGGCTTTAAATATAATTTGAGTTCTAATTTTCAAATAATTCTAGAGCTTAGAATTGGGTATTTATTAAAATATTAAAAAAATATTTTTAAGGAACTATTGATCATTAGATTAAATTCAATGGGAGTTTAGAAAAATCTTAAGCTAATTAGATGTTGCAATGAAGATTGGATAGGGGATATTGATCACCAAATATCAATATTAGAATGCTACTTCATTGTACATGAAGGTGTAGTTTCATGAATAACTAAGAAAATATAATGGTTTATTTCAAAGTGCAAAGTTAGAATATATAGGAATTTGCAAAGCCATAAAATAATTAATATGGTTGAAAAAATTATGAAAATCAAAGTGGCATAGTGAGGGACACAAAATTTAAGGTTTCATTGGAGAACTAAGCATGTATTGAAGTACACTATCATTTTCTTCATGATCAAAGTAAAGAGAAAATTGTGTAGATGCAATACTCAACAATGATAATGTGATGACAAAAACATTAAACAAAGGTATTGGTAAAAGATAAGTGTAAGGTTTGTAGGGAAGGATTTAATGTACAATATTTTAGTTTAAGAGTACATTTTAAGTTGGGGTATTGTAAGTTGAAAAATGGTCATACATTAAACATTTCTAATTTTAATAAGAAAGCCAATGCAAAATGTATGCACATACAAATTTATGTTTAGGTGTACTAACCAAATTATTGGGTGGAGTAATGCACATTATGGATTCCATCCCATCAAATGAATACTCATGTTTTTTCAAAGTAAAAGTCCTAAACACACACTTGAGAGTGAGAGAGAGAAGAAACAAGCATGTACCTTGTTTATTTCTATGATAATTTTCCAAGTTTTGTTCACGCCTCTTTTGTTCTTCTTCTTTTGACAATTTTCGTCGAGATGCATTTTTTCTTTTTCTTTGTTGTCCCATTTTCTTCTTCAACTTAAAGATGACTCAAAACAAGTCCTCTACCAACTTAGTTAAATTCTCCTCCAAATTTTTCCTTGATTGATACAAATGAAAAGTTGTCGAGCTCCAATATTTGCCTTCTTGTTAGATGTGCAAAAACTTCTTCTCCAAAATCTGCACTCCAAGTGATATAAATGAGAATTAATCTTGCAATTTGATATCCAGCATAATGAAAAATAAGCTTCTATTTATATGCATATGGGATGGGGAAAAAATTATTCTAGTGTACATGTAATAATTAGATCCTAGTGTAAATGAATCAAGAAGTAAACAAACAAGTTATTTCATTGTGGAGTTTGTTGTTATTTAATTCGTAGGTATGCACAACATATCTAGTAATTTTAGAATTTTGTTAAAGTGTCAAAAATGTATATTAGAGGTATAATTTTAATTGAATTTTCTTAATTATATTTGAATTGAATTTCAAGTTACTTGTCAAAGATGTTTAATAGAGATATAATTTGAATTAAATTTTCTTAATTATATTTGAATTGAATTTCAAGTTACTTGTCAAAAATGTATAATCTAGAGGTATAATTTGAATTGAATTTTCTTAATTATATTTGAATTGAATTTCAAGTTACTTGTCAAAAAGATTATATCTTGTTCTCAACTCAATGGTTCATGTTGCTTAAGTCATTTAAAAAAAAAATATTTATTGTGATCAACATGAATGAACTTAATTATAAAGTGGCATTGATTTCCCTAAAATTCTAGTAGAGATCAAATGTATATTGAATATAAGGAAATGTAAGTTGTAAGAGATCATAAAATAAGAAAACATGTATGTATATTGAATATTTAAAGCAAATGCATACATATATTATGTGTAAACATGTTTAAACCATAAGCAAACACATGTACATACATGTAAATGGATTCAATGTATAAACATAACACGTATTATAAGCAAAGAGGCAAATGTATGTATATATCATATAAGAAAATATGTGTACATATCATATAAGAAAAATGTAAATTAAAGATCATCAAATGTTGAATACTAAAGATCAAAAAATAAACAAATGTATGTATATCATATAAGAAAATGTAAGTTAGAGATCATCAAATCTTGAATACTAAAGATCATCATATAAGCAAATACATGTGGTAAAGATCATAAATCTAGTGTGCAAGGCCTAATATGAATGTCTACTCCTAATCGAACGACCATTTGAATGAGAATGGTCTTGCTTTGATGGATGTGTTGAGCCCGACATATAAAATTGTGTACAGGATGTGTTAAATACATATAATTTATATTAAATAAATTTTATGAAAGTTATTTTTAAATGAACTTGTATTTTTAAATATCAATCTAGATCTATGCATACATAAATATTGCATGTACATATACACGTGTGATTATATAAAAATGTAAAACTCACATGTCCATTGGTAGCAAATTCATCCATAGAGTCATGTTGATCATGCACACGATCTGGACCAAGGCTAGGAGTGATATGAGGTATGTCCACTTGTAACAATATATATACATATATATATATCAAGTTACATGAATATCTAGTAAAACAAAAATTTAAAAAGAATTTAAAAAGAATTGAAACATGCACATGCACACATACATGCACATCATCTGATATCGGATGACCTAAGTCCTCTGAAATGACTGCCTCCACCATATCCACCAAACGGTCAAGCGATGAATCAACATCTGCATCCATTCGATTTATCCCATGTTGTGCCAGAAATGATGAATGTAGAGGACTATGAAGGTGAGATGGCATCAGCGATGATGAACCAAAACCAATCAACATATCAATAAAACCCATAGTCTGTGCAGCTGTCGAATGAACTGTAGATGGATCCTAACGCGCAGTAGTGCTCGGCTGAGAGTGATGGGATCCTAGAGGTGAACGAAATCCGTGTGCAGCCAAATGATCTCTAACATGCTCTATACTGATCCCATAGTCTAATGCAAAGTGGGCATATGCTCCAACAGGTCCTCAGCCAAACAATGTAGAGTCTTGCATGCCATATCTCCTGTAAGTGCATCAAGCTATGTAGGAGTAGGGATGTCGGCCACTGTAAAAGGATCCATGGTGGTCCACTATGTTGAAATGGCGTGGATCGAGAACATCTGGACATCAAATAATGACCTACACGATCATCAGATATCCTAGTGGTGGTAGCCGCAATGTCACCTATAGTGTCAATTGCTTCCTTTTGGGAAGCAACGACAACCTCATCTACTATGGGGGCTAGAGCTAGGGTGAGAGCAGGAGACCTCTCACCAACCAATGCCATAATGTTCACTGGGGCTAGTCTATCTCCTCGATGATAGGTGGGCCTATCAGAAATCCTGCCATGCCCCTGACCAACATATGGTGGAATGTCTAGGTAGTTTACTTTGAGGCCCAAATGGACCTCAGCATACAACTGTTGAACAAAATATAATGGAATCTGGTCATTGTTTGGTTATTGACCATGTGTTGCGAGAAATCGTGGGTAGATCAATTCAGCCATAGCACGATCAACACATCTAGTGACCTGGTATCCCCTAACCTTACGTACATTTTGATAAAAAGGAAACCAAGTGTTCTTTATCATTTCTTTGGTCACACTATCATGTATTTGTTTCAAAGGAACATCGCCATGTACTTCTTCCTGCATGTGGGAAAGAATAGCAGCTACTCTATCTGGGGAATATGCACTAGTCCTCTTTAGTTCATCTCTTAGTTTTTCTAAACTATTTAATATTGACATACATGGTTCAGAATATATCCCAGTGTTTGCACCCTATGCTAATGAGTCTCAATTTTTTAATCTCATTAGTGGTATTTGCAAACAAAGAATCTGGCTCAGGTGGAACATGATCTGCATTTTCCATGTTATATATATACAGTACACCTAAAAGAGCAGTGAGACTTTGCTAAATAATATATCTAGATAAAGGGAATACAAATCTAAAATAGTTGTAATAATTCATCTACTCATCAATAATATTTTCATACCATTAACAATTTAAAAAGAATTGGAAGACAACTATAATCTATAACATAGCATCCTTAAATGGTTCAAATTTTAAATGAAACAATGAAAGAAAGAATAAGAAAACAAATATTAGTGTAAAATTATTTGAAAATAATTGGGGATAAAAATATCCAATCTAATAGTTTTTAACATAAATGAACTTCAAAATAGGATTATGTAAGTGAAAAAAAACGTTCTATTGCCTTCATTGAACCTAAATTTATCTAGTTAAGATATGTCTAAAATTAAGAATTCACACTAGAATATCAATATTCCATAAGAATCTCATAAAGAGGATGAATTTAATGGAAGATAATATAAAATCCTCCATATGAGGATGAATTTTATCATTACATTATGAGTAAATCATCTCAATTATATAGCCAAGAACATAAAAAAATTATAGATTGGAAAGCAAAATAATCAGACATTTATCATATTTTTATATATATAAAGTTTAGCTACCATCAAACTATTTAAACTTATAGATTGCATAAAGCTATAAATTGAATCGTTAAAACTAATTTATTAAGAATAAAATCTAATAAAGTTTGACTTCATATTGCATACTTGTTATAAATATCTCACTAATCCAGCCATAAATTTTATATATCTTAAAAAATATATAATTGTTATGCCCATAATTTTTCACTAGAAAAACCCAATAATTTTTTTTTTTGAATCCTTTAATTACGCTAATTAATGCTTTAAGCATTTATGATGCAACAATAACCATCTCCAATAGAATTAACATCCTTTCTTTAATTAATTTGTTGGTTTAACTTGCTAATGTGATACTATTATTAATGCATCTCTCACTATTAACTATACTTTAAATATTAAATTTTCAAGTATCACAATTTAATGGTTACACTAATAATATTCTCATTATAATGGTTATGTCATCATAACCCACAATGAGTTGTTCCTACTTCTATTTCTTGTTGACAGTAAGGTCAATATGGTATTATGATTATTAGGATAGTTCCTCATGACCCAATGATGGCATTTAAAGTACTAAATATGTAACTTTTGATGGTAATAACAACATGAATAATTATATGGTTTTCATTTATTTATTTATTTTCCTCTCATATTTCAACATCTATAAAAGGTTTTGCCAAAAATGCTATCCAATTATCGATGAGCATTAATAAGGTTAAGTATGCTAACATTAGTATTAAGGTAACTATCAATATGAATATTGATAAGAGTATTAACAATACTCAATGATATTAAGGCTCCCTCTACAATTAATACAAACATTCTATCAATTTTATTACTCATAAATAATATTAAACTTTACTCATAATAGAAATGTTAATGTGAAGTGATATCATGTGTGCATATACCCTCATTTATACTATTACAGATACCATCCATTAATACCCATATCAATACTATAATAAATTTTATTAATAATATTAATAATATATATATATATATATATATTTACAATAGTGCATAAACACTATTATTTGTCAGCTCATTGTTGCTTGCAAAACTTTTATTACCATCTCAGCATCCCTAATAAGATTATCAATAAAATACTTTTCTTACTAAGGTGATTTTATTTACGACTTATTTTAGTATGACGATCCCCCTTTATATTACCCTCAATAATAGTATCACTATTTGTTATTAATATATTTAATTTTAATTCTTTTATCTAACTCCTATATATTGTTATAACATTTATTTAATTATTCATCTCTATTACAAAAATAATTATATGATTAAATATATTGCATACTTGTTATAAATATCTCACTAATCCAACCATACATTTTATATATGTTAAAAAATAGATAATTTAACAATTTATACAACTTCTAATTATGATAAAGACAAGAATCTTAATCTATACCATTTTTTTGAGTTTGGTTTAATAGAAATTGAAAAAAATATAATCATAAAAAAAACAATGAATAAACTAAGGATCATTTTAACAATGGTGAATTAGTGCCTAAAGATTGGCCTAAAAAATTATAATATTCAACATTCTCATCACAAATTATATATGAAAACTAAGGATCATTTGGTTATATATATTTTCATAGATTTAAAATTTGAATATTTATTACTATAGCATGTTCATTACAATTAGATTTTTAAATAATATTGTAATAATTTATTATGTCTTTGAAATTTGTTTTGTGGATTTTAATGTTGTTTTTTAAATTTAAGTTAGAGTAAGTAGAATCTAATGAGATACCTTAAAAAAATTCAAGTTTTATAATTTAAATCTCCCTCTTATAAATATAGTTTTTTCTAGTCTTACAATTTCTTGTGTCATTTGTTCAATTATTTTAGCTATGGATTTAGCCACAATCTTGTAGGAGGTATAAAGAAGAGTAATTAGTATCCACCCTCAGATAAAAAAAATAAAAATAAAAATAACCCTTTAGGAATTAATTTATCAACCCTTGATTAATAGAATTTAAATGATGGATCCCTTTGATAAATCTACTTTTTATACCTCATAGAGTCCTCCTTGATGAATGGACATATTGTTTTAAGGAATTGTGTAGCTAAACCATCTATTCCAAGACTTTTTGAGTATTCAAATCCTTCAAGGAAATATCAACCTCCTCAAGGGTGAATAAATTATCTAAATGTGCCTATTTTTTGAGACCAATTATTTTGGGTATGCAAGTGCCAATCAATTCCTCAACTATATCTTGAAGTGGATCTCCTTCAACTAGATCAATTAAAAATTATTTGTAATGTTGGAGGAAAATGGATTTAATATCATTAGAGTTGTCATGGAACTACCTCTCTTGATCAACGATAGATATTATCCACTCTTGAGAATGTAAATATGTTTGAGATAACTAAAAAATAATTTGTATCCCTTATATCCTTTCATCCAATGTAGCCTATCTCTTAATTGAGATCCTCTACCACAATTAAGTTCAAATCTTCTAAGTTTTATTTCAATGGAAGCAACCACTCATTGTAGAAAAGTTATTAGTAAGTGCTAAAGCCAAAACAAGTTTTTTTTTTTCTATTTGGATCCATTTTTTTTTTCCATTCTAGATCTCTTTCTAACCATATTCTTATTGTAAGATCATAGTAAGGTAGTGCAATAGATTTAATCGCATCATTCCACAATTGTATCCACTTACCATTTTGATGAGGTCTAGGAACATCAACCAAAGGAATATTAGGAAAGCAAGGTGATCAATTTGATTGAGGTGGGAAGTGTTGAGCTTGAAGGGTAGATTATTAGGTATGAGGAATAAGAAGTTTGAAAAGTTTAAAGAATTGGGAGGTGATATGTGAAATAGGTTTAATAGAATCTACTTAAATAAGGGTGTTTTGTGGAGAGGGGACAATGGAAAGAGAAATAACTAAGTAAAATATATCAATACAACTAAGTTTCCCTTAGTTCACCATCTCTTTAGTTGGTCCAAGTGAACTAGTGATGAGTATCAGAATATTTTTTGTCTAAAACGGGATCTAAACCTCTCATGGTATTTCTAGTTAGGATGTAGGAATTCAATTATTTTTTAGAGATTTTATGAGAACTAAACCAACTTGTATCTTGGTTTTTTCCACCATATCATATTCACCTCCTTGTAGCCATTTAGTCATAGGGAGGGCATAAAAATCTATTCCCACAATTTAACTTGAGATGAGGAGTCATTAGGAATACAATAAAGAAAAAATGAATAGGTATTCCTTGGATTAGTAGTAAGCACTAAGCACAATTGTTGTTGGGATACACTCCTCAATAGATGATAAACTTAGCCAAGTATTGGGAAGGGTGGGTCAACCTTGCATGGACTAATATTTCGATTTATTATTTTGTCCTCATATTAGGAAATGAGGCATCTCACTTTGTGTTGGTAGTTATTTGTCATTTGTTGAATGCTTCAAGGGAGGTGTCTAAGATATTTTAAGAGCATATAATATCATTATAGCTTTATAAGATGAAACCCTCTTATGACATATTCTTATGACATTTAAGAGCATGACTATAGAATATTTACAGTAAAGTATTGACCAGCATTATGAAAAATCATAAGAAATCTTTTAAGAAATAGAAATCGTGTCAAGGAAAAAGATGTGGACATTTACAAGAACTTTTTTTTTTAAGCAAAAGTGGGAGACCACTTATAATTTTATTTATATATAATATTTTACATATATCTGGCTCAGGCGGACATACTGGCAGGAAAGAACCAGCAAGAAAACCCTCAGTTGCAGTCCGAGTAACAAAATTTACAAAATATCAAAAAGACCAGTGAGGTCCTAGTACAAATGACCAATTTTCTGATTACAACATTACAAAAGCACATTGGTTGAATACATCAGTACATATGCACATTCTCTTATGCACCCAAAATACCCAAAAGAAGACATCATACTAGATATACCCGTGACCCGAATACATAACACAGTGGAGATTACAAAACCTTACTAAAAATAAGACTGATAAGCTAGGAAGCCACTTTCAAAAAGATACAGATTTTCCACCAACATGCTGAAAGCCATTAACCGAGCTTTCTTTTGTTTCCACTCGTTTACCTTTGTGTTGGTGATCATGCTCAAAAGAAGGTTTTGATTTGTTAATATCAGGCACATAACGATAACAAAATTTCTTTTTGGATGAAGATGGAAGTTGCAAATCATGAATGCAAACATGACTTCTCAAGAAAGAAATGGCATGATATTTTCTTTTTAAATCATCAGTCTCCTCTATGGAAATGGCAGATTTGTATCTGTTTAGAACTTGGTAGAGATGTGAAGAAGTGTCATGCATTGTGGATAATAACATTCCTTGGAATATGTCAACATAGGTATCTTCTTATGAAACAAAACCTTCTTTGAATAATTAACATTAGAAATTAATACTTGGCTCATATTGTATAATCACACTAGAAACCAACAATGGAAGATTGAGAGTCTCAACTAAGAATTCCACCTTATAGATAACATTTATACTAGAAGCCAACAACTAAAGACCAAATTTCATAAATTATAAAGTTCATGTGTTATATATCATGCCTTTGAGAGGTCCACAAGTACCATGAGCCTTTTGAAATCCTTCTCCATCTAAATGCATCCATTCCAAGACCATTGGGAGGTGGGTATACAATATGAGCCAAGTATTAATTTCTAATGTTAATTATTGAAAGAAGGTATATAAATTATTCAGCATCTTAATTCTCATACAGAGTTACATCTTAGTCAATTTCTCAATGTATGAGTTCCATATATTTGTAATTTTTTCTTAATATAAAACATATTTTATTTCATTAAAATTAACCTATCTATTCCATGTTACAAAGGATGCTCTTATTTTAAATTATAAGTATATAATTCAAAATTAATTAGTAATTTTCAAGATAGAGTACACACAATTTCTTTAGTTAAAATAAAATAATATTCTTATTTCCATGTGAGAGTTATGTAGAATGGTAGTTTGATGTCTCGAAAATATTTCTTTCATACATACTAAATTTTTATCATTACATTATGAGTGAATCATCTCAATTATATAGCCAAGCACATCAAAAATTTATAGAGTGGAAAGAAAAATAATCACACATTTATCATATTTTTATATGTATAAATTTTCTACCATCAAACTATTTATACTTATAGATTAAATTATTTTTGAATTTGGTTATTTGGGTTCAACATGTCATGCTATAGGATTTTCTTGTGTTTTCACCATGTTGTCATGTGTAGATAGCTATGTGTTTTATAGGTTTAGGAATTTTAGAGGAAGGCAAGGTTGAACAAAATGCATAAGGATGAGATGGAGCCTTGTTTACCTTAGGATTTGGTTGATACTCCCTTTGAGCATAATCAAGGGGTGGTTGGTCCTCTTGTAGACATGACTAATTTAGGTCTTTTCAAGATAAATTTAGAGGAGATTGGTAGAGAAAAGAATCATGTTACAGATGGATTAGTTGGATTTCATTGCCTCTACCATTCTCTTGAATTGCAACATTCACCTCTTGGCATTTCTTCTAATAATTTTAAAATATGAAGAAGGTTTGAGTTTAGAAGATTATAGGAACCCTTTATTCCCTTTGGTCTCAAGTTTGGAAACTAAAGATGGAAACTCCATTACAAACGTGAACTAGGTTTGAATTCATGGAAAAGGATAAGGTTCACAATAATATATAGTTCCTTGAAGAATTTTGGATTCAAAACTGTAAAATGATAGATCTACTAATGTTTTTGGGAAAACAACCCTCTTTATTAGATACATTGCCACTATTGGTGGAGTATTTCTAATTGGATGTTATTTTTCTAACTTACGACTATATTTTTCTTGTTGTTGTTCCATGCCAATATGATTGATCATTTTTTGTCTCTTTATTGGTCTTTGTAAAAGGGTGGGGCCCTTTCAAAATTGCTATTTCTAATTCATAAATTCAACCAAAAGTATTTACCCTAAAATTAAAATATAAATAATTTAAACTTTAAAATAGTCTTTTTTGATATTATATAATAGACTCATGTATTTAATTTATAAATCCTATTATTCTTTATGTTTAATTTCAAAATTTTAATGCTCTCAAGTATAGATTACAAGCACACATTCTTTACATTTTTTCTCTTTCTTTTGTACTATTTTGTATATGGGTGTCTTATATGCATTGCCTCAAACATATAATTTTGATGTCCTATACCTAGTTCTAAATGTAGTTTTATGAATGTATTCCTCCTTTATTCTTTGCTAATTGTAATTGAATATTAGACCTATTTTTTAAAATATGGCCACCCTCTCAATTAGTAAAATAAGTCATCTATTTTAGGTGGTGGATATTAATGTTAATTGTTTATTTATTGAACATACATAATCAAGACAACTTGGAAAAGTGTCTTATCTTTATTTTTCATAAAAATAGTTGGAGCATCCCATGACAAGACACTAGAACATATAAATCCTTTCTTTAAATTGTCATTTAGGTTCAATCCTTTAATTCATGCAAATATGAAGTGTTCATTTGATAGGGATCTCTAGATATAGGGGCTAATTCATGCATGAACTCTATTAAAAAATAAAACACCCATTTAGGAGGAAACATGAGGAGTTCATTCTAGGATTTAGACATCCTAAGACTTTTGTAATGGAGGTTTATTTTCATTTGAATGGTTCTCATTCACTTTTACTAAATAAAAATTAACAACAAACAAGGCACACCCTTTTCTTTATTCTCTTTTGAGTTGTAAAATAGAAAATTTAATAATACCTTCATTCCTTCTAATCCTAATAGAACTATTTTATTATACATTTCATTCAAACAATCTAGTTTCTTTCCTCTAAATTTATTCTTTGATTCATACATTTAGTTCACCAACCATTTTTGGAGTAATGCCATAAGACTCAAAGGCAAAATATGAAGAATTTTATCCAAGTTTCCATTGTATGCACCCTAAACTTTATATCATGAACTGTTTGATATAATGCCTCAAATAAATTTCCAATAGTTTTTTTGACAGAGTATGATAGAAATAGTGTTTTTGATATAATGCTTCAAATAAATTTTCAATAGTGTTTTTGATATAATGCCTCAAATAAATTTGTTAATGAACTATTTGATATAGGGTGCATACAATGGAAACACTATTTCTATCATACTCCGTCAAAAATTACCATGAACTGTTTGATATAATGCCTCAAATAAACTTGTTAATGAATTGTTTGATATAATGCCTCAAATAAATTGGAGGTGCCCTGGTAGAAATGTATGCAAAATGTGGAAGCATAGATAGGGCATGTTAATTTTTTGACAAAGTAGAAATGTATGTCAAGCAATTGCAACACTGCAGATTCAAAGTGTTTTTGACGGAGTATCATAGAAATAGTGTTTGTTGAAAAGGCTTTAGAAACTTTCAAACAAATGCAATTTCAAACAAACAAATGCAGTTTCAAATCAACAAATTTAAAAAAACTGCATTTAGGGTTTAGAAATTTAATAAACAAACGCATTTTAAAGTCTATGAAATTCGAATTTGACAAACCTGGTGAGATATGCAAGTTGGGTTGATGAACTGTGGAGAGATGAAGTCAAGTTTTTCATTCGTCATTAACTGTTCACTGCACGCACAGAGCACAGGGAAAGTAAAAAAAGGCACAAAATGACAGTGACAAGTTTGATTTTTTTTTATGCCTTATTTGAGGGGGTTCGATCAAACCCATGTTCGACCGAACCCCTTAAAATATTAATTTTTTTATGTGATCATTTTAGGGTTCAGTCAAATGAATGGTTCGCTCAAACACATATGTTTAGCTGAACCATAGAGTTCGACCAAACCCCTTGAGTTTGGGGAAAGGAAGAAAAATCAAATTTCCTTCCTCATAAAATTTGTAAACCACTATTGTGGTTTGACCCTCCATCTTCCATTTTCTCTCTATCTTCATATTTAAGGTTTGCATGTCATATACATTCATTTGAAATGTTATAGGGTTTCTTGGATTGAAGTCTTGCATCATTTAAGTTTCATTTATGCATCTTATTCTAGCACATTAGAATAGGGTTTTGTCTTACTTTAGATTTTTCTAGTCTTAGACACGCTTAGGGCTAGGGTTTTATGCATATTTTATCTCTTCCAAAGTTTAAATACCAACTAGGGGTTTGACCGAGGAAAAATCCCCATTAGAAAACAAAAATCTTCTATTTTGCAAGTGTTTTTGAAGATCCAGATCTTGATTTTCGTCAAAAAATAGAGTGCAAACTATGGGCTTTTGTTTCCACTTTCGGATTTGCAGAAAATCCAAAGTGGACTAAGTCACCCATAGTGGCGACTTATTCCCACTACACTGGTTTTTAGTAATTTTTACAGTTTCAAATACCCATTTGGCAGAAACAACTTTCTGGGCAGTTTCCTTAATCTAGGACTAAGTCGCCCAGCCTGGCATAAGTGTCCCAACTGGATCAAAAATCAAGTTTTCCAAAATTTCATAGGTCTCTGCAATCTCTTGTTTTCTCTTCATCAGTTTCTAGGTGCATATTTTATGTTTAGCATCTTCATTTTGTTCTTTATTGCATCTATCTCATCATTATGCATATCACAGTGTGTTTTCCATCACTTTGCATTTCTTAAGATTAGCATCAATAAATCATTTCATTTTCAGTTTGTTGCATTTAGATATCATAATTAGGTATATAGCATCCCTCATAGTATCAATCTTTGAATGTAACATTACAATTTGGCCACCAATCTTTCTCCTTTTAGTTGAAAAACCCTAGAAGGAGCTTAAAGCATTCGGGTGCCAAAATCTTTGGTTACAATTGGATGGTTAAATGACTGGATCTAGTTTAATAAAATACTAATTCACCCCCCTCTTAGTATTTTGAGTGTTCAACAATTGGTATCAGAGCTTAGATCCTTGGAAGGAGCTTGACCGCTTTGGGAAAATCTTGGAGATTAAACACATGGCTGATAAAAAGTTTCATGTTCCTTTGGAAGAGATTCCTGCTATTGAATACACAAAAGAAGATTGCATGCTTGAAAAAGATGGAGAACTTAAAGTTGATCTTGAAGATCTTGACAAAGTTGAAGGTGAAAATAGAGATCTGAAGGAAAAGTTAAAGAAGCAAATGAATGCATCAGAAAATTGATAGAGCAAATCAAGAAGTTTAGAGAAAGGCATAAGGAAGTCAATGAACAATTGAAGCAAGCAAATGAAGACATCACCGGACTAAAAGTGCAAGTGGAAGAAAAGAACTGAATTGAGGAATTTTTGAATGCCATGGTAAAAAGAAAATATGATGAACGCATGAGGCTTGAACAAGAAGTGGTAAATTTGTGATCAATTCTAGAGAAAGAAAGAAGTCATGAAGATAAATTCAAAACAAGTTCTACAATTCTTGATGAGTTGATTGTGGGTCAGGAAGTATCCAAGACAAAGGTGGTTTGGTAATTAAAAAAGGTGAAAGATCAAAATTAGATCTAGTGCCTAATACAAAGATCATTGAACTAGAGAAGATTGAAGACAAGAAGAACAATGGCAAGAATCAGAACCAAAGAAACAATGTTGGAAGACCCCCAATCAGACAACCAAATGCGCAAAGGTACCCATATTTCATACTTGCAATAAATTTGGACATAGAGTAGTGGAATGTAGAACCAAAATGAATTAGAATGTTCCATCCTCTATTGGTCAAAGCTTTACATACAAGAAATTTGGACATAGAGAAAATGAATGCAGGAGTCAAATGATGAATGCATATAACAATGGTAGAATGATTCAACCTTTCAATGGTTATTGTTGTACATGCTATGGATTTGGACAAAGGCTAATTATCAATGCAAATCTAGGATGAATGGAAGGAATGTTGGTCAAAAGAATGTTGTATGTCACAATTGCAATAGACCTAGACATATTGCTAAATTTTGCAGAAGCATAAACACAAGGAAGGACAATCTTGTAAAGAGAAATGAATCAGTCAAAAAGAAAATATGCAATTGCAAAGATTTGTGAAGCGATTTAGGGTTTACTATTGCATAGAGAAGAGTTTTACCAACTTTATTGTTTGGCACATTGAATGCGAATTAGGGAAAATTGAAGGGTTATAAGTATTCACACTTAGTCAACTTAACTCACTTTTAAACATTTGGAGCAAGCAAAGCAAGTTGGAGAAAATTCAAGAGATCAAAAGTGATTTGTGAAATAGAGCATTAAAACCCTAGTTCCAATTGAAGCAAGAAAAAGGTATTTACCGTTATCTAGAGCTTAAGTAAAGTTTGTTTTTTGAAACATTTGAATTTGGTAGAGATGGAAACACCTACTATAGTGAATGTTAGTGAGAAGCCTTGACCAAAGTTTAAGAAATGCCCCATGAAAGTGTTTGAGAATGACCCACTCGGAGCTTTTTTGAGCATTCCATATAGGGTTTTTCCTACAAAGCATATTAGGACTTATATCCATGGGAAAATGGAAGAATATAACCACACGAGATTTATAGACCTATGGATAGACCAATTAATTGGAGATGGTTACCAATTAAGCCAGAATATGAAAACCTAGTGAAGAAAAAACCGGATGTCTAGCAATGGTTTCCATGTTTCATTTGTGATGATGACACTAAGTTTGTGAGAATGGCATTGAGTAGATTACATGATAAGTTCATATGGACCGACATGCCTAGTTTGATAACTAAGGAAGTTATAAGGGAGGTAATTGGACTTTGTGCCTTTGAATAGATTTGTATCAGTATTGAAATTTGTCACGAACAAAGATGTGATGGAATTGACTGGAGATGCATTCGATTAAAGGGCTCTCACTGTATATACTATTCGGAACCCTCGGTAAGATATGCTACCATAGTCATAGGGTATAAGATATACTACACAAATAGGGAGAATTATGTGTCATCCACAACAATTAATGCAACCTATGAGATGGTAGAGAAAGGAAAAGATTATGATTTGTGTGAGTTGCTCAAGTAACAACTCTTTGAGAACTTGAAGCAAACCAATGACAAGAAATACCCCTTCAAGTTCAGTTCCTTGGTAGTTTGTTTATTGTTTTACTTTCTGAAGGAGCTTCCAGGAAGAAACAATGTTATATGGGATAAGAGCAAACCAGTATCCCATCAAATCTTAGAATACCTACACAACATTGGTGACATAAAAACATAGGGTGAAGCACTTACTACATTCTTTGCAGTATTCCAGAAGAGAATGCATGAAAGGGAGAGGATCCCTAAGTCAACGGTGGACAAATATGAGAAGGATATCACATTACTGATCACAACTGATGAATGCATTATTGAGGTTGTGGAACCCAGAACTGTCTAGATTCTGCCACTTGACTATGAAACTAATGAAGATGAAGTCAATGGTTATGTTGATATATTATTGAAGAGTCCTCAAGACACACACAAGAAAGATATGGGATGTATATGAAGAGAAATCTAAGGAAGTGCACATGAAATGAAGAAGCCTGAAATAAAGAAAAAGGTGGAAAAGATGGTGAATAAGTATGCAAGGAGCAAAGGATTCACGGAAGAACAAGTGAGGTAAGCAAAAGCAAGAGCAGAGGGAGAGGCAAGCACAGCAGGTGGGTAAAGATCTGGAAGAACAACTTCCACCACTCCCCCAGGTATCCAAAAGCCCTTCGGAACAGAATCTAGTACCAGCAGAATTAAGAGAAAGGAGACTAGTGCTCCGGTGTTGGAGGAACCTCGGGTAATCGAAGTACTCTTACATTCAAGAGAAAAGGGGTATCATGGTAGTCCATGTCCACACATTCTCTGCAACTTCACCAGATAAATTGGGCATAGAACAAACAGCTCCAATCACGGAATCCACCGCTACATTGATCAAAAATTTCATAAATAGAGCAAATGCATTCTCTAGAAAGAAATATCTGCAATCTGACTGTCATTGAGGATTACAACAATGAAATAGCTGATTAATTAGGTCGCTGTAAATCTGATTTTTCATTTATCTCAATACAGTGAATTAAATTTAAATTGATTCCAGAAACAGAAGCAGGAATTTTCCTCGAAAGGGCCAAGACTGAACGGAAAAATAGGTTGTGTCTGGCCATCAAATACATTGCGTATTCAGTTTGATGATCCCTAAAATCTCTCAAACTTGTTTAGAAGGGAAAATGCACTGTTACTTATGGCATAGTAAGGGCAGCAAAGAGAGAGATTTCAGGACTACTTGCTCCATTTCCCTTTAACTGAGGAATAAACATCCCTTTCAAAACCTCTGGTGGGGCTATCTGATGCCTGTCTCCGATCCCTCGTGCAGAGGCTATCTTTGTGGATCTTTGTCTCTCTATCCTCACCCAAAATTATTACCAAGCGATCGATACACATACCTGCAGCAAGCAATGGATTATGTTACTTCTGGCCAAAGCAGATTTTCAGCAATCCATCCTAGGAAAATCCATAAAGGTATTTTGTCAAACAATGAAGGTGCATGCCTTCCACTCAAAATCCAAATCATTGCAGAAATTCATTGAAAAAGGATACATGATATTCTTTTTCAAATTTGTTTCTTTGTTAAATTTTGTAATAGAATTTAGCTTGTCAGGTCTTTCAATAATGGCTTTTACGGAATGCCTGTTGCCCGTTTATCCACCCCTCTTCATCACCACTGCATTTCCTTTATTTGGGATTATTTGTAAGCTTCTCCTGATCTGTTAAATATGAAATGCTGCTGCTGCCACGTTGACAGAACTAAATCCAGCATTTGGCTCAAGAATTTAAGCATAGAAATCACTATAACTGCTTTAAAACCGGGTAAATCTTTTCGAGGTCATTATCACTCCCCCCTTCATCCATTGGAGGTGTAAGGGGAGCCGTGGGCGGAGACGGAGTGCTGAGGATGCTCTTTGAAAGGTGAGCTATGGAGGGGGCTGCAAAGAGTAGGATTGAATGCAAACCAAGAATTTTGAGACCACCAAGGGCTTCGCCTTCCACAATTGACACCAAGACAGGAAGTGAGAAGAGGTAGCCAAGGCAGGTGGATGAAGTTTCAGCATGGAACACCGAGTCTCCACAGCTACTGTTACATGCAAGCTAGATCTACTAGTTCTATAAAAATCAAAATTAAAAATATTACACATATTCACAAAAATTATGACGTCTATTCATTAAAAAAACAAATTAAACAAACTTAAAAATCAGTAAATGCACAAACTCTGAGAACATGTTAAGTTTTTCTAACAGCACAAAACTCAATGCAAAATAATTAATTTAGTGAACATTTAAATCTTTGCCTAAGCAGGACTATCAATTGAACTCTGAATTAAGATGAGTTATAATAATTGAACCCTGAATTAGGATGGACATAACTCCGTCTTAACAATAATATCTTGGAGGAGTTCCAAGTAATGCATGGGAATACACTAACAACAATAATATTTACATGTTGCAGGAGTTCAGCTTTGCATGCATGCATGGTTTCTTTTGCTGAACATCTAGAATAGGATCAATCATGTTTAAATTTAGTATGTGTCCGAATTTAATAAATAAATATTTATTATTGCTATAAATGAGTAGCATGCAAAGATAGAAATTGGTATTTGTTTATATTTTCGTAAACTCTGGATATTTGGTTGAAGCCGAGACACATCCGAAAAGCCATTTGAAGAAGTGACGAGGTGACACAAACCATAGCCAGCTTTTGCACCAGGTAAGCAAAATATATATGCTCGAGACGATTATTTTACTCTGTTCAATCTTTTTTTTAAATTTATCTGATTAATTGTGTTATTGAAATTTGTGAACATCCAAGAATTTTTTATTTTTTTTTAAATAAACATTTGGTCTGTTTTTATCAAGCAATCCTTTATGAGAATTTCTACCAAGAATTTGTTGAAATCAAACAACTTTGTGGTTTTGTTAAAAAATTATTTTGTATTATTGAAATTCCTGCAACATTCAAGAATTTATGATGAACATTTGGTCTGTTTTTTCCAAGCAATCAATAATGAAAACTTCACTGTAAAATCTGTTAAAATAAAAACAACTTTGTGGTTTTGTTAAAGAATTATTTTGTATTATTGAAATTCCTGCAACATCCAAGAATTCATGAGAAACATTTGGTCTGTTTTTTTCCGAGCAATCATTTGTGAAAATTTCGCCGAGAATCTGTTAAAATCAAACAACTATGTGGTTTTGTTAAGGAATTATTTACCTGTAAAACCTAAGCCGCTTTCTTTGCTGTTGTGTATTTAATTATTACAGTTCCCTGTTTTTTAAGGGCATTATAATTTCTAGGTACAGCCTTTGAAGAGTTTTTTCTGTTATCCTCTGCGCTCAGTTTTAAATGAGACTGAATTTTACCTGCTTTAACGTACATATTTCTATATATGAAATATGGTCAGAATGGATTTACAGTATATTATAATGAAAAACTTTTATCTGTGTGAGCACTTTGCAGAAATTACCGCCGCCAAACGTAGTGAATTAATTAACTCTTACGAATTTTGGCCGGAATTCATCCAAACTTCCGGCCGGAATTGGAAGCTTTATTTACTTATTTAGGCCTAACATAGATTTTGCTGATTGCTGTGCTTTTTTTTTTCTTGCAAAATAAACTGTTGATCATATTTATTAATTAATTGGAAATCAGAATATAATAGATTTTTATTTTAATTAATTAATAAATATAGTTAAATGAGTATTTGAAACTGTATAGAAGCAAAATAAATAGAAATTAATTTTTTTTTTTGTTCTGTAAATCATTGCTAAGGGGCAGCTATGAACTAGTGAGACTACATTCGGGGACCACCTGCAGCCAGCCGAGCCCGTCATCTTCGGCGGCGGCTGATCTGTCACACACCATATCCCCCATTTGTCGTCTCCGTCACCAATTACCCATTTACCCCTACACTCCTACTTTTGCCCCTGCTTCCACCATAACACCACGTGCAGCCTACCAAGCACCATGTCATCCTCCACGATCGTTGGGCATCTATTCGCCATCGTACCCTCCAACTTTTTGACCCCAGCAGCATATGATCATCCTCTGTCCTCTAAGCACAATCCACCGTCCTCCGTTCTTCTATCAACGATTGACAAGCATTCGTCCCACCATCCACGGGTGGGATTCGAACACTAGACAGTAGTTTCACTACTACTTGCAACTTCTTGTTACTTTGCGAGGTCATCCCCCAATAGAAATTAATAATATTATATAAATATGTTCATAAAAATTAATGGAAGGAGATTAGGATATTAAATTCTAAGAGTTTATATAGAATATTTTGTGATTCCCCTTGCTAGTCCTTGGTCTTTTTCCAAAGATAGCTGTCAAAATTATGAAGTTTATTGTCCTTTGCTCTTGTTCATATTCATACTTTTGATATGATCTATACATTTATAAAAATGAACTCTTATTTGCACATTCAAATTTTATTTGTAAAAAATATCTATACATTTTTTTTATCTGAACTTTGTTTATCTTGTTATTTGGAATTTGTGTTGAAAAAATAGTATAGACGAACACCTTTGAGAGTTGCTAAGTGAAGATCTCTTTATGACAAACTCCTAGATCTAATTTAGTAGTTTTTAAAAAATGGAAGACATGCCAAACAATCACACATGTTGATGTTATGATTTAAAGATAATTTAATGTGTCATGGAGTTCATGTGCTAGATAGCACTTGACGTGTAAAAGTGGATTAGGGTTTCTTTTTTTATACAACGTTCTAAGATTAAATTTCAATTTAAAAGCTTTAGGTTCATTTTTTGTGCTTGTAAATTTGACACATAAGAAAAATGATCAAACACAAATTGAGTCTAGACTCTTGAGATGTGTGAAGATAGGATCAAATTAGATTAAATTCTTTATGAATTTTTATTTAGAAAAATCTCACTTGTACGTTTTAATCATTACACTAAAAATAATCTAGTCTAAATAAATACCAAATGAAAGAGAAAATAAAAAGTTGTGCTTAGCATTAAAATAATATATTAAAAAATAAATACTATGATAAAGACAATAGTGCTTATCATTCTGAAAACTCTAGAAAACTTAAACCCCACATTAGAGAGGCTCTAAGAATGTTAAAAAATATATTTCAATTAATTTACACATTTTAAATATAAATTATAAGAAACATTAACCTTAAGAAGTGTATCTTGTACCTATATTTTTGTATGATATGAATGCTTATAATTATGTTTTATATTAAATGTGTAATATGTTAAAATCTATTTGAAATTATTTCTTGGAATTACATCAACTTACAACTTTTACTCTTCTCAACCTAAATTATAGAATTTCTCTCAGTAGAATAATATGTTGAACTAAGTTCATTCAATTTCCTAAGCACCAAGTTCCTTCTACGAGTACTTCTAAAAGTGAATTTACTCATAGCTAGAGGTTTTAAATAAAAGCCATGTTGAATCCTCCATCCAATAGTCTTCTTCAATATAGTTCAAGTATAGTTTCATGTTAGAAAAAATGTGAATTCTTTAGACAAAGGAGATAGGATCTTAACATATGTTAAGAGTAAGTGTTTTCTAAACCTCATATTTTCTTTTCTTGGGAATTATAGATCTTTAGATGATATAACATATTAGAGTTTCCACAATATGATTTCTAATATTAGTGGATTGAGGATAAGACCAACACAAAAACTACATGATAAAGGCAAGAACTAAGCGTGATGTCAATTTTCCATATAACACCATTATTTGCCTTCTCACCCCATATGGAGTATATTCCATAATAATCTAGGTGCTTCATTTTTGCACTCCCACCCCCATATAAATAGAGGAATGGGACATGAATCTTCTCTCCAAGTTTCTCTATTCATACCCTATCCTAATTAGAATTCATATTTGCTATTGTACTTTTATATAGTGTTATGACTCACGTAATGCTCAAACATGTGTGTTCAATGAGTCAACCTTTATCTATAAGATTTAGTAGTAGAGCACTAGTACTTTTCATAGATTTTTTTAAAATATTATTTTATTAAATAATCAAGAGTTATCTTTCTTTTGCAAAATACAACTTATTTTTCTTAAAAAAGCAAGGAGATAAACATAATTTCTATAAAAAAATATTTAGGAATCATAATGAGTATCTAGGAGCTATGGTTATATGGGAAGTAGTCTTTTAACAATATTTTAATATTAAAAACATTGTTTTTCATGAAATTATTCTTTATTTGATGTTTTAAGTTGATAGAGTTGAATGGGTCTCCATCCTTGTAGCGAAAATAAAAATGTTTATAGTTTTTGTATCTATATATTTGTAAGTGAAGTAAAAATATTACAAAAATATATGCAACATCTATGGATGTAGCTTAAACAATAGGAGGTATTGAACCAACAATAGACTAAACTATCAAAGGGAAACACATATAGCATTGTTTTCAACTAAAAGATAAATTTGGGGACCTCCTAAGTGTTTCCTTGCTTAGGAGAGTACTAAATTCTTCCTTTCTAGTTATTAAAACTATATATATATAATCTAACTAACAAGTAAATTAATTAGGAAGTGCTAGATGTAAGACTAAAAGATAAATGAAGAAATGGAACAACTCCATTGGAATTTGCAATATTGCATGTCAAAATTTTGTGCATTGTACTAGTTAGATTTATGAGTGGTTCTACAAGTCATGAACCAACATAGGTTCAAGCTTTGATGCTTCTAAAATTTATAGGACTTGCTCACTTAAAATCCATAATGTTTCTCCCACAAGTGAAAAACATGAGTGTTTGATCCCAAATGTGATAAACGTTGGAAGATTGGGATAAAGAGGAAAATAGTATTATATTGGGGGATACTAGCTCATCTGGTCCCTTTGACTGTGGTGTATTTCAACCTTAATAGAGTACAAATGGAAATAAGGAGTATGTGTAGACCTAGCGATAATGTGTGAGTGGTGTGTATAAAAGTGTGATCACAAAAATAAAATGTAAGGGGTAAGATATACACAAGTGATGTGAGATGTCATGGAGACATAAAGGGGTGATGGAAATCACAAAGAGGGATGCAAAAGAGAGAAAATATTATTTGGTTTAGGTCTAATTAGGTAGGGTAATGACTAGGTTTTATAGATTATAGGTTAGGTAGGGAAAAGGGAAATGGATTCCTATAGTATCCTATGGGAGAGAGTGATGGATTGGATGGGAAAAAAAAGAATAGGCAAGGAGATTACCAAGGTTACATGACTTGGATGTCATAAAGGATATTTAAATCCTCAAACTTTAGACTTCTACATTATTTTGTTTCTCTATAATGGATTCCTTGTAAATCACTTATGAGTGGAGAGAGAGAATTATGTACCAAGTTTTCCAAATTAAATAATTACCTTTAAAAAGAGAGATAAAACTAGTTTTATACTAGGTTTCAAGCAAACAAAAATTAAAAGCATAGTAAGAATTGTAAGGAAATTAGAGTAGCGGAAACAATTTCCTACACCAATCTTGAGAAGAGATATTATGCAAAATTTAAAACTGATCTAACAGACAAAAAATATAGAAACACATTCAACAGAAAATAAACAATGAACACAAGATATACATCGGGAAAACCCTTTTGGGTGAAAAACCCCACACTCCAAATCATGCTCAATGTATTTCAAATCCAACAACAAGATTACATACACTTGTAGAGCAAGTCTTTTATAGGAGTATAACCAGTAAACAATTTTGGAAGAATTCTGGCAGCAATTTGACAACATAATAGTACTTGGAAACTCAACACCACAAACTACTCCTCAAGCCTTTAATTTATAGACCTCCAGCTATACAAGAAACCATCTTTGGTTTATAAAACCATGTGCAAAACCTCTCATGAGGTGTATTACCCAAAAATGCAAGATTTTGGTCTAAAATTAGGCTCTCACATCCACAATATTCTCCCTGATTTTTTACCCTCAAAGATGTCATAAAATCTATCATAATATCTCTAAAAATAACCCTTTCATGATATACTACCATATGGGCATCTTTTGACAATTGATATTTCTATTTTCAAAGCACCAACAATTGCAACAGCTATAGGAAAATCTTAAATGAATAAATCAAATCTACGGAAATAGCAAGGTTGAGACACCTCATTTCCAACATTCTCCCACTTGTCGCATACCTTGCAAGGGCCAAGGGAAACATACCATCATGGATCAACTACTAGGGGTCGAAAGGCCCATAGACTCTGAACACCACCTAAATTTTGTTGTGCTCATAGGCTTAGTTAATGCATCTACAACATTCACCACTGTCTCTACCTTTTCCAGCTTCACCCTACCATCCTCAACCATATCTCTCATGAAGTGATACAAAACATCAATGTGTTTGGTCCTAGCATGAAAATTCAGGTTCCTCGCAAGGCAAAACATACTTTGACTATCACAATAAAGTCTAACTGCACCCTGTTTCAATCCAATATTTGAACACAAATGTTTCAACCAAATGGCTTCTTTACAGGCATGAGTAGTTGCCATGTACTTTGCCTCAATAGTGGACAAAGAGACCACAACCTATCACTTGCTCATCCAACTAATTGCACCACCATTAAGAGTAAACACATATGCACTGGTGGACCTTTTGCTATCGACATCATCAGCCCAACTGAATCCACAAAACCATGAATACTCAAGGAATGTTGATCTCCTATACCATGAAAATATATAAAGTACTTTGTTGTACCCTACAAATATCTGAAGACCCTCTTTTAAATTGCATCCCAATGCAGTCTTCCAAGATTATACATAAAATGAGAAAGAACTCCCACTACTTGGGCAATGTCTGGTCTTGTACAAACCATAGCATACATTAACCTTCCAACTGCACTCTAGTAAGGCACTCTACTCATGTCTTCCATCTCCGATGGGGATTTAGAACATTGTGAAATGGAGATCTTCATTCCCAATGTAATAGGAACACAAAGTGGTTTACAATCCTGCATGTTGAACCTTTGTAAAACAAAACAAACATACTTACTCTGGCCAAGCCATAGCTTTTTGTTCTCATGATCTCTTCTAATCTCCATCCCAAGTATGTGTTTTTCTGCACTAGGATCTTTCATTTCAAATTTTGTAGAGAGCTGAGATTTCAATTCTGTAATGAAACCTTTTCCTTTCCCAACAAACAGCATGTCATCAACATATAAAGCAATTACCAGGAAATAATCACCATCATATTTAAAATATACATAGTGATTAGATTTAGACCACACAAATCCCAAACTCAACACATATGTATCAAACTTGGTACCACATCCTACGACTTTGTTTAGGGCCATACAGAGATTTTTTTAACTTACAAACCAACTTGCTTTTACCTTTTAGTACATAGTGCTCTAGCTGTGTCATATAAATTTCTTCCTCCAAATGACCATGAAGGAACACAGTTTTCACATCCATTTGTTCCACCTCTAGATCATAAGATGCTACAATAGATAATAAAAACTAAATGGATGTCATTTTAGCAACAAGAGAAAATATCTCACCATAATCAATACCCTCAACTTGAGAGTATCCCTTCACAACTAGCAGTGCCTTATACTTTTCAACATTTCCATCTGAACCAATATTTTCCTTAAACACTCATTTACATCCAATAGGTTTTTGACCTTTAGGAACAGTATAGGGTCCCATGTATCATTCCTTTTAAGAGCTTACATCTCTTCATCCATGGCTATTTTCCAGGAATACATCATTCATACCCAAAGCCTTTTGCACATATCTCGGTTCATCAACATTAGTACTCAAAGCAAATATACACTTTCAATCATCAGGTGAATACCCATACCTTTGTGGTGATTACCTTTGCCTTGTAGACCTTTGAACAAGCTGAGGTGGAGGTTCTTCCACTTCTTCATCCTCTTCTTCCTCTTCTGAAGATTCAGAGCTTGATGAGCTCTCCTCAACTTCTTGTTTATTTTAGGTTCTTGATTCAACTTCTTTAGGCGTAGAAGTAAGTTGAACCACATCCTTTTTCTATTCAATTTATTTATTCTATTCTAGTTGAAAAGTAATAGGAGAAGATTTAATCTCTCTAAAAATAACACTTCTAGAATAAATTACCTTTTGTGCAACAGGGTCCCAAAGCTTGTATCCTTTCACACCATAGTTGTAGCCGATGAAGATACATTTGATAGCCTTAGAAACCAATTTTTTTCTCTTCTCCTTAGGCACATGTGCATATGCCTCACAACCAAAAACTCTTAGATTTCTAAGTGAAGGATTTTTCCCCGACCACACTCCATTGGCATTTTATCAACAACTGTTGATGTAGGATATCTATTTATTAAATAACAAGCAGTGGCAATAGCTTCAACCCAAAAAAAAAAATCTAGATCAACTCCACTCAACATGCTCCAAGCCTTCTCCATCAACATTTTGTTCATTCTTCTACAACTCCATTCTGCTACTGAGAATACAGAGTTATCTTTTATCTTTTAATCCTGCAATCTGTACAGAATCTGTCAAATTATGCAAAACAATACTCACTGCCATTATCAGTTCTCAAACATTTAATTTTATTTCCAGTTTGAGTTTCTAGCCTTAAACTCCTTGAAACAATTGAAAACTTCAGATTTACTCTTTAAAAAATACACCCATGTCCTCCTATTGAAATCGTCAATAAAAGTAACATAATAAACTGATTTACCAATAGAAGAAACATCAACAAGACCAAATACATCATAATGAATCAAATCCAAGATATATGAAGACTTATGAGAAGATGATTAAAACTGAACGTGGTTTTGTTTGCTATAAATACAATGCTCATAGAAATCAAACTCTAGATTGCAATCATTCAACCCCTTAATGAGGTTCTTATTTTTCAGGGCTTTTAAACCCTTCTCTCCAATGTGGCCAAGCCTTTGGTGCCATAACATGGTATTCTCTACAGGAAAATTTGATTTGGTAGACAGAGCACCCTTGGGTACCCAAAAGCCATGACCATCCACAGAAGAGGAAACCATCTCTTTTTTTCAGCGAAGTAGTTTTTGGCTTAATCTTATCAAAAGTGTTATTGCATTCAACCTATTATCCTCGAATCTAGCAACGCTCCATTCATGGGATAGCACCCTATGAAACTCGTATGTTTCATAGTTTTGTGTAATTCAAGCATGCAAAACAAAGAAAATTTTGATTCACCTCGATGCATAGTCCAAAACCTCAAATAGTCCATTTGAGTGTTTCCCCTCGTTCGTCTTTCAAAGATCTTTGAAACAAATATTTTTGTCAATCCCCACTCCTTGGGAGTTAGTCAATTTTTCACTCATGTCGGAGCGTTGATTTTTAGCGCTCCTACATGAGCCTTATGTTTGAAAAAACATCTCCAAGTGTTGGAGCGGTGAAAATCACCGCTCCTACACTTTACACTCAGCCCTTAATGCACAAGCAATGAAAATCACCGCCAGTGCATTCTTCCTTTTGACAAGTCTTTTACATGCACAAGCGGTGATTTTCACTACTAGTGCATGTTCCCTCCTTAATGTACTCTATCATTAATGCAACTTGAGTTGCATTAATGATCTTTTTCTAATGACTTAATAAAGTTGTTTTAGGTTATCTATCCTCATTCTAATTCACCATTCTCTCTTCCTCCTCATGCTAATCATTTCCCAACCTCCAGTGGACTTGTGTTTGAAGATTTTTCAAGCATCTAAACTAGGGTTTTGCATTTTCACAGGTACATTTTTATCTTTCAAGATTTTTTGTTGTGGTTTTTCCTTCTCTTTTCTTTCGAAACTTCGATTATTTTACAAGCCTTACTCATACATTATCTTTGTTAGGGTTTGTGGAGTTTGGTTTTTGTTACTCTGTTTATTTTAATAAACCCTGCTCATTATGTTTCCTTTGTTAGGGTTTGTTAGTTTTTGCTTTAAAAATGTGCCATGCCTTTCTTTGTATCATTGTTTTGCCCGTTGCTCTAGGTATTTTTTCCCTATGCATTTTACTTATCTTTGTGCATCTTTTTGTGATGCTTTTCCACCAAGTTTTCCCATACTATCTAAGCAGTAAAAATTTTAGTTTTAGCAAATTGAAATGATGAAGCTTCAATGTTTCCATATCATCATTCTTCTCACATGTTCAAGTGGGATTTTTCACCACTCAAACATTGTTAGATCTTCCCCCACTTCTCAAAGCAGTGAAAATACCCGTTATTACACCGAAGTTTTTCTCTAACACTAAGATGCAGGAGTGGTGAAAATCACCGCTCCTACATGGAGTGTCTTTCCTCTCAAATGTTGAAGCGGTGAAAAAGTACACTTGTACACATTGACTCACATCAAGCAATACATGCTCAAGCAGTGTTTTTCAATGCTCAAGCATGAAGTAATCCTTCCCACATATGCATTAGCACTAATTTTTAGCGCCCTAACACTTTTACTTTCCAAAGTACTGAATGCATGTAGGAGCATTGTTTTTCAGTGCTACTACATGCAAATTGACTTCTCAAGATGTAGGAGCATTGATTTTCAACGCTCCTACACAAAAAATAGTTTTTTGGTGATTTTGTTGGGGAACAACACACACAATTGAAGCCTCACACTTTTGATTGAAGTGAATAAGCTTTCCAATATCTTATTGTGATCCTATGTACTGTTATTTTTAATATCTCTCTTTTTTCCATCTACATTCTAGCCGGTATAAGATATACATGAGGTTTGAGGGCTCAAGGAGTTGTGGATCCATTTTTTGAATCTTTACAACATAACATCCTTCCTGTTCTTCTGCGAGCAAGGTCACCGTTGCAGTGCACCACAAGTTATCCTCCACGAAGACTAAGATCTCCTCTTTTGAGTGAGTCTTCTATTTTCCATAAAGTTCCAGTTCAAGTACCTATTGTGCAACATATCATAGTTGCACCACCTACGGGACCTTGGGGAAATTCTTTCGGTCCCCTCAGTTTGGCTGCACCTCTACATGAAATTCCACGTCTTAAGAAAGCATATTCCAAAGTTTCTAGGTGATGGAAAACAACATCCCGATGAACACATTATTGCATTTTTCATTGTTTGTGGTGTTCTTGGCGTGGAGCATGAAGACGTTGTTGTGAGACTGTTCATCGAACCTCTACAAGGATTTGTTGTTGAATGGTTTTATACTCTTCTAGCTACTTCGGTCACTAATTGGAACACTCTTCGCACCAAGTTTGAAGAAAGTTTCAAACCTATTGAAGACACACACACCTTATTGGTGCAGCTTACAACCATGTGAAAAGAGGCCCATGAACCCATGTGTGAGTTTGTGGCTAAGTTTAATAAGCTAGTGACAAGGATCCCAGTGGTGGCAAGCCAACAGATCATAATTTAAAGTGTTTCTTCATCAATACGTAACTCCCTAAAGAGTTTTCTCTTGCGTAGGGAAGCTCTCACCAATGTTGAAGCAACTCAACAATTAGCTACCAATCTTGAAGATGGCATGATCCTTGTTGGAGAAATAAGAATGAATACCAACAACAACAAGAAAATGCAAGTGTCAGGATCTTCAGCTTCTAATGCTAATTCTAATTTTGTTGATCCCATGGTTCAAAGGTTGGCAAACAAAATCTTGGCTTTGAAAAAGAATGTTTCCAACAATAATACTTATAAGGATGTTCCAAGAAGAACTTTTCCTAGCTATGGTGGAAATAGAAATTAGAATCATCTTCCAATGCCACAAGGAAGGCTCGCACTTGAAGCTCCACCTACTAAAACTGTAGTGGGATACTATGAGGCTGAACAAGATGAATATGCACAGCCAGATTATCCCACGGAAGAAAGCATTGATCTCTTTCAACATGAAGAAATGGAATCAACTGGCGACTCCAATATTGGTTATTTGCAAATGGAAAATGAATCTGATGATGAGGACTTAGTGACAGATGCATATGCTATCTTTACGCGGCAACAACAAAATCAGCTTGATCAAACTCAAGCTACTGCTACACCGACAAAGGAGAAGCCACCAGTTACCATTGAAAAAAGAGGGTCTCCTTTGCCTTGACAACCAAAAAATGTAGCAAATAAACAAGTAAGTGCTCCTTGTCCCCCTCTATCAGTTCCTGTTGTTCCAAAATCCAATCTCTAGGTTCCTAAGACTAGTGTACCTTTTGTTAAACCTATCAGTGAAGTTACCACATCCACTTTACAAAATTCTTTCCAAGCTTTTGAAATCATTGATCATGCCAAGAAAACAAAGATCCAAATGTCAGAAGCTAAATACATCAAAGCGAATCCTAACCAATTTGACAGGCTTGTCAAGTTCGTAAAGGATAAAGGAATTACTCCAAGTAAGGATGAACATCTCCTGATATGCCTGTTGCCCCAAAGCCCAAGACACCACAGAACAACCTTGTTTCTACTCCTTCAACTGCCTCTGGACATATTGATCCATTCTTTATGTATTTACTTGTTAATGGCTTTAAGTTAAGCAATTGTGTCATAGATTCTGGTGCATTAGACAATGTGATGCTAGCCAAAGTAGCTACTACCTTGGGTTTGGACCTAACAAAAAAATTTAGCTGTTGTTTTTCCATGGAGAACAGGAAAGTACCTCTAATTGGACAAATCAAAGATGTACAGTATGCATTAAAGAAGATCAAGATGGCAATTCTAGTAGTTGATGTGCCAATGTCTTATGGAATTCTCCTTAGACGTAATTTTGGTAAAGATGTTGGAGGTGAGCTAAACATGGACATGTTTGAAGCTAGGATACTTGTGAAAGGCGTAATGCAGAAATTGATTCTTGAAAGGGAGTCAAAATTCTCAGTAACACAATCCAATGATTCAAGGGCTCAAATTCTATTTGATTTTTTAGGTGTTGGAACATATTATTTACAAACAGAAGAAGTTGTTGAATCTTCAACAAGACATGAGTTGGAGAGTGTTGATTCTTTTTAAACAAATGGGTCATCATCAGATAATTTTTCAATCTCAAATCATGAAGCTTCATCAGATGATGAAGCTATGAATTTTAATATTGTCGCTCTTGGCAATCCAAATGGTGTTTGGCTATTTGAGTTTGATGGAAGTTGTTCTTCTACCGGTTTTGGAGCTGGAATTGTTTTTTATTTCCCCCAAAGGAAAAACTTTTCCTTTCTCTTTCAAATTATAGTTTGATAACACTAATAACACTGTTGAATATGAAGCTTTGTTATTAGGAATGCAAGTTGCACGTAAGAAAGGTATCAAGAATCTTCATGCACAAGGTGATTCTGAGTTGATAGTTTTTTAGGTAAGGAATTTTTATAAAAAAAAATGGCAAAATAAGGCATTATTGCAATATTGTTTGGGATTGCATTGAAGAATTTGATGCTTTTGACATTTTTGTAGTTCCAAGGGAATACAATGATAGAGTTGATTCTTTAGCAATTTTAGCCACACTCTTGATATCGCATAAATATTTTCATGGTTCTACCTATACCATTGAGTTGGTCTTCCGCCCAAGTGTTCCTAACAATTTAGATAACTAGTAGATTTTTAATGACACTAATCAAATTGTTTCCTTTTTGGAAAAGGCAAAAAAAATTGATGAATCGTACTTTGAAGGAAGTGATTCTCCACATTGAGAATCCATTTATGATATAGATCCAGTTACAAGCGAAGAGTTCCTACAAATCAAAGGGAATAAAATTCCTAAGGGGTTGGTATCCCTTAAGAAAATTTTTTATAAGCATGATCGCTATGTCAAGAAACAACTCTGAAATTTGGATTCATCTAATGAGGTTGAACAAATTAACTTAGGAACTGAAGTAGATCCTAAGATGGTAAACATTGGTAAGTGTTGCACAATTGAAGAAAGAAAGAAGTTTGCTAAGTTGTTACGAGAATATATGGATGTCTTGGCATATTCATTTGAAGATCTAAAATCTTTCCAACCAAAGGAGGTGCAGCATGAAATTTCACTTAAGAGTGGAGCATTGCCTTATAAAAAAAAGCAAAGGAAATATAACCCAAATATTTTTGGAATGATCCTTGTGGAGGTTCAAAAGATGTTGAACACCTGAATTATATTCCCTATCCATCATTCAACATGGATAGAAAATATTGTTCCCATTCGTAACAAGAATGGCGAGATCCATATTTGTGTGGATTTTTGAAATCTAAATCAATTGTCGCTCAAGGATAATTATCCTCTTCCAGTAATGGATCGGCTTCTTCAAACTATGACCGGATCCAAAATGCTCTCCATGCTGGATGGTTTTTCTAGTTACAACCAAATTGAAGTCAATTCAAGTGATCAGCACAAGCCATCCTTTACAACGCCATGGGGTACCTTTGCATATCACAGAATGCCTTTTGGTCTTATCAATAATGGCACCACATTTCAACAAGCTATGGACTTGGCTTTTCGTGATGTGCTAGCTAAGTTCATTGTGGTATGCCTTGATGATCTTATAGTTTTTTCTAAGAAACGTCATGAACATTTTTATCATTTGAAGCAAACCCTAGAGAGATGTTGACAACATAGTATTTCCTTGAATCCCAAGAAGTCAATTTTTTGGGGTTATAGAAGGTAAGCTTCTTGGTCACGTAGTGTCCACAAAAGGTATCTCTCAGAAAGAGTCAAGAGTATCAAATCACTTACTTTTCAATCAAGTTGTTCATTCTTTCTTTGGAAAGGTGAATTTTCTGCAAAGATTCCTTCCGTTTTTTATAGAAAAGACTAGTCATATTGTTAATATGATGAAAGGTACTACCACTTTTCATTGGACAACAGAAGGAAAAGTTGTGTTCAATGATATCAAAGAGGCTATTACTCATGCGCCAGTGTTAGTCTGCCCAGACTACATGAAGTAATTCATCATGTATAGTTATGCTTCTAAGCATACACTTTCAACAATTTTGGTACAAGAGAATAGTGAGGGTTTTGAATCCTCAATTGCATTCATGAGTTTTCCTCTAAAAAATTATGAATTGAAATATTCCCAAATGGAAAAAAATGCTTTTTTTGCGGTTAAGGTTGTTAAACATTTCTGGTTCTACATTCTTAATAGCCATGTTAAAGTTTTGGTTCCAGATTCAATTGTTAAGTCCATCTTGATGCATCAGGAGTTTGGGAAGAAAAGAGGCAATTGGATTTCCAAGATTCAAGAATACAACATGGACATCCAGCCTACCAAGCTTATATGTGGTCAAGGTTTATGTCAGCTCATTTCTGAAAATAATCCTTATGGAGAAGTTTCAGAGACTGAGGAGGTAGATCCAAATGAACTTCTAATGGTGTTATTCGTCAATACTACTAATGAGTGGTATTCCAACATTGCCCATTTTCTTACTTATGGGGAATGTCTTGATCATTTGACTCCAAAGGAGAAAAGAACCATCAAATTGAAGTTAGAAAATTTTGTCTTGTGAGACAATGGTTTGTACAAGCATGCATTGGATGGAACTTTCTTGCATTGTGTTGATGAAGAAAAACAAGAAATATTATTGAAGTCATATCATGACTTAGCATGTGGAGGAAATTTTTTAGTGCTAGTTACCGCTCACAAGATCCTGAGAGAAAAGTATTATTGGTCTACACTCCTTCAGGATGTGTACTCTTGGGTGCGTAAATGTGAGTTGTGTCAGTAGTTCGTAGGTAAACCAAAGTAGGAAGCTTTGCCTTTGAAACCAGTTGTCATTGAAGAACCCTTTTAGTAGTGGGGAATTGATTTCATCAGTGCGGTAAATCCACCTTCAAGTGTGGGACACACCTATGTCCTAACTACAACCGACTACTTCACCAAGTGGGTGGAAGCAATTCTGGTTAAGAATGCTACTTCTGAGGTTGTATGTAGTTTCTTGAAGGAAAACATCATTTCCAGGTTTGGTGTGTCGAACAAAATTGTTGCTAACAATGCTTTTTCTTTCTCGTCAAGAGAGATAACTGAGTTCTGTTTTGAGCATAGCATAACATTGTCTCATTCATCCGACTATTACCTGCAAGGTAATGGCCAGGCTGAATCTAGTAATAAAAATTTGGTGACTATAATTCACAAGCTTGTAGATGAGAATCAACGTTTGTGGCACAAAGCTTTGTATGATGCATTGTGGGCAGATAGGATAAATCCAAAGCGTGCAATTGGCATGTATCCTTTTCAACTCTTGTATAGGTTGAATGCTAAAATTCCAATCACATTAGAACTTCCCACTTTCAAATTGGCTAAGGCTATTGAAGATGAGACTTTTGATAGTTCATTTGATAAGTGGATAATGTATTTCTCTGAATTGGAGGGAAAACGAGTTCAGGTGGCAAACCGTATCACAAAGCATCAAGAACAAGTTAAAAATATTTTTGACAAGTATCCAAGTTGAAATTAGAGCTTGAGAAAGAATAAAACACACTTTCCAAAGAGCAGAAAGAAATGGAAATATGTCTTTCATTTTGGTCACAAATGAAAGAGGCAAAGCTGAGTAAATTATTGGAAGTTGGGGTGATCCCTAACAAAGAGAAGTATGTGGAAATAAGAGAATCTCTTAAGAACCGCATACAAGTGATCAAATCCCTCATCGAGGATGTCAAGAAAGTACAAGAAGATGTTGAAGGATGTTGTGTCATCATGGTGAATGGAATTGAGGAGTTACTGGGTAAGCTCCTTGATGATAATTATACTCTCCTCCCGATTAGTGAGATTGCTCAAATGTTCAAGGAAGCTATCATGAAGCAAGTGGAAGATGAAGGTTTTTCAAAGACTTCCATGCATGCCATATGTGATGTATGGATTTCTCTTGACTGTCTCAAGACACATCTAGATAGATGCAAGAAAATTTGCTCATCTGCAAGAAGATCAATCACAAGAGTTCATACCATTTTGGATTATACAATTGGTCCATATGAGGCATTCATACTGGAGACAAAGAAGAAATATGAAGACTTCCACACCCAAAGCAAGGAACCATAAAGACTTCTTGTATCTCTAGTGTTAGATAGTTTTATGCTTTCATTTATGCATTTTGTAAATAGGTTTCAACATCTTACATGTCATTTCAAAAGATGTAATTACATGTAAAAATAGAGATGTTTTCCTATAATGGTGGACAACATTTTTTAATAAGTCGACTTGTTAGGTGATATTTTCCTAGATTTTCTCACCTAAATTTCCTAGATTTACTCCCCTCTCTTATCTATAAATATTGTAATGGTTACCTTTTCTCTTTTGCAATGAAGTGCTACCCATTTGAGAAGCAAATACATGAAACTTTGTGTTCATATTTGTGAATCTAAATTTAATCAATAAAGAAGTGAAGTTGCATGCCAAACTTTGTTTTGGGAACAAATTATCTTATGGCTTGATAGAATTGATAGTGATTAGTAATTGAGATCTGAAGGGCTTTGAGTAAATCTGTGTAAACTTTGAGTTACACTCTTTACTTGAATTTGTGATATTGATTGAATACTATTGGTGAATTCTCTATAAGACTTTGTGCTTATATTTATTCATGTTGTTTGTGGATCTATCATGGAGTATATAGAAGACTTTGTGCTTCTCATACAACACCGGTTACTATCTTCAGGAATTCATTGTTGGAAGCTACGGAACGACTTTGTGCCTTCGTGATCTTTTCTTATTTTATCATTTATTGTTATCATGCTAGTATTCCTAGGATTTTCTTTGACAAGATAGGAATATTGGAATTACTACTTTTGTTTTTAGTTTGAATATGTATCAAATCAGGAACTTAAAATCGTGAAGCATTGTAAAACATACTCTAAAAAAGAGAGAATCATGAATGTCACACACCCCCATATCTCAGTTGTAGTGTACATTATTGTGAATACTTACTTAGTTTTACTTAGTTTCAATAAGCAATAAGAAGGGAGCCTCCCCTTTCTAAGAGGAGAGATTGTATCTCACACTACTTTGGTTGAAATTAAGGTTTTGTAATATGTTAAAAAGGGATTACATATTTTTCACCCAACACAACTGTGCATGCATCGAGCTAGTACAATGTACCCAATCTGCTTCCTCCCACTATCACCATAGCACCTCTCATCATTTTCACACCTACTTCAAAAAATTGTACATGCACACCCACATCTATTAGCTTGCTAACAGATAATAAATTTCTTGTGAGTCTTGGGGATATGCAAGACACCATCAAATCGTCCAACTCTACCATCAAAAAATTTTGCATGAATACTACCACGGCCAACAATATCAAGGAAAGATTCATCGCCCAAATACACCTTACCACCATCATAGTTTTCATACTTGCTAAACCAGTTTCTATTAGGATTCATGTGGAAAGATGCACTTGAGTCTATCAACCATACATTATCACTTGCATGAGTGGCCAAGGCTGCAATAAAGGCATCTCCATCTTCCTTTTCAGACTCAGAATAAGAATCTTGCTTCTTCTTCTTCTTTTTCTTCTCTTCTTTACATTCCTTTTAGAAGTGTCTAGATTTTCCACAGTTCCAACATATTTCCTTGGACTTACCAGGATATTTTGATCTCCCCTTGTTTTTGGACTTGAAACGGCCATGCTATTTCTTATCTTTGCCTAGTTCATTTTGTCTTCCTCAAACACTGAAAGCCTCTTTGGCGTTCAGAGAGATGTTCCTTCTCATCTCTTCAGAGAGTAGAGAACCAACAACATCCTCCATCTTCAAGATGACAAAAATGGTCCCAATGGCCATGACTAGGTTGTCCCATGAGTCTGGCAGGGAAAACAACAAAGTTTGGCACCTTTCTTCTTCGTCCATCTTAACCCCAACTAAGGTCAACTGAGTCACCAACATATTGAATGTTTCCATATGCTCAAAAGTTCATCGACCTTCTTCCATTCTCAAGGAATACAACTTCCTCCTCAAGAAAAACTTATTTACTAGAGATTTAGCTTGGTATATCTCACCCAACTTCTTCCAAAGCTTCTTCGAAGCGGGTTCTTTGTGAACATTTATCAGGATTGAATCTACAAGACATAGTCTAATGATACCTTTAGCTTTTCTATCTATTACATCATATTTTGCAGCCAAAGTTGGATTTGTAGGCCTCTGGACATTTTCATCCATTGCATCCCATAGATCCTGATCAATTAATAGATCTTCCATCTTCAGCTTCCACATTTCAAAGTTTGTGCTAGAAAATTTCTCTACCTCAATCCTCCCAGATGTTTTTGTCTTTCAGAAAAGATATCTGCAATAAGATCACAAGGTATACTCTACACAAGCTCCCACTCAAACCTTGATTAGCACAAAAAACCCAACAACCCACAACTGAAACCAGCTCGGATACCACTTGTAAAGAAATTAGAGTAGCGAAAACAATTTCCTACGCCAATCTTGAGAAGAGATATTGTGAAAAATTTAAAATTGATCTAACAGTTACAGAAAATCTAGAAACACATTCAATGGAAAATAAACAATGAAAAAAAGATATACGTGGGGAAAACCCTTTCGGGTGAAAATCCCCACACTCCAAAGCCTACTCAATGCATTTCAAATCCAACAACAAGATTACATACACTTGCAAAGCAAGTCTTTTACAGGAGTATAACCAGTAAACAATTCTAGAAGAATTCTGGCAACAATTCGACAACATAACAGTACCTGCAAACTCAACACCACAAGCTACTCCTCAAGCCTTCAATTTATAGACCTCCGGCTATTCAAGAAACCATCTATGGTTTACAAAACCATGTGCAAAACCTCTCATGAGGTAAACTGTCCAAAAATGCGAGATTTTGGTCTAAAATTAGGCTCTCACGTCCACAATATTCTCCTTGATTTTTGACCCTCAAAGAAATCATAAAATTTGTCATAATATCTCTAAAAATAACCCTTCCATGATATACTACCATATGGGCATCTTTTGACAACTGATATTTCTATTTTCAAAGCATGGATAATGTGCAACAGTTATAGGAAAATCTTAAATGAATAAATCAAATCTACAGAAATAGCAAGGTTGAGAAACCTCATTTCCAACAAGAATTAGGGCATGCACAAGTGAGTAAAGTCACTTTTCAAAATTTGAAAATTGAAACAAGCAACTATTCAATGCAAGTGTTTGGTCAAAAAATATGTGCTTGAAGCTCGTCAAGCATTCACCTTGAAGGATTGATACACAATAGGTTCCTATAGTTAAATCTCCATGGACTATCCTTTTGGTTATTAGAGAAAATGTCAAGAATAATTGAAATGATCCTAAAACATGTTTAAGGGGATAGGCAGTGAAATGAGAGTAGGAAATTAGGTGGAGATTGGAAAGCAACTAGCTTCTAACCTTACATCAACAAAATATAATTGTGGAACCAATGAAGATAGCCAATAGGGAACACTTACATATAGACCAATGCAAAAAAAATATAATAAGGAAAGAAAAAGATAGTTTCACAAATTGCGCAAGGGTGACTCAAGAATCAAAATGTGATTTTAGAAGGACCTTCAACCTCTCTACTATTTGTGATAAGCTTACAAGAGAGGAATCATGTCAAGTTGTCTTATGTATTAAAAAAACAAAAATCTCACCTCTCAACACCATCCCAACCAATTCTATATACCCTGTCAATAACACTAGACTTGTTGATAAAAGTATGCCCAAACTCAATATCTAATTGTATTAGTTCTTAGATATTCCTCATATGGCTTCAAAATAATTGGCCTAGTTGTCTATATGATCAAGAAATCTCACCAATGGATTCAAATTATCCATTTTGGGACAAGAAGGATCCTCCTTGGAAAAGGAGGAAATTAAATATACAAAGAAGCAATGTGAAGATGTTGGAAAGAAAAAATAAAATCCTTTGGCACAATCTCTCTCAATCATGAAGAACATTGCTCTTCAATTCCATGAGAAATTATTATTGCAAGCATAATTAAACATGCAATTCTTTGCTTCCCCATATAAATGAAAGCTTGAAATTCCTTGAGAAATTATTTAGATTCCATTCTCACCTCCTCAAAATATGATAATTGAATTTTAGTGCCACATGACTAAATAAATTGAAGGTTTCAATTGATTACTCTATTATAACAATAAAAAATTTATATTTTTTTATCTATAATGCTAAGCATCAAACTCACAAACTAGAAGATAGAGATGAAGTGTAGTAAAACAAATATGCTAAAAAAGATACAAGTAGAGACATGGGCAAGCTTGTTACATACTTACACTTGGAGAGAACTTCACTTTATAAAGGTAAGAATTAAAGAGACAAGTTTTGGGATTCAAAGGAATCCAATAAAAAATGATTAGACATTGTCATATTTTATAATTATGGGCTCTAAGCCATGCTAAAATTTGGTCGATTCATTATAATAGAAAATGAGTTGGGAGATTCTAAGGTTCACAAATATATTAATTACACTTTTTCCTTGAAAAAAAGTGTGATAAGAAAATGAAGTCAATCTAAGAGGCAAGATTACAATTTTCCTCTTAGCAAACAAAATTTGAATATCCTTTACCTCACTTTGTATTACTCATTAATATTTCTTGTAATTTATATCTCCTATTTACATGTTGCAGGGTTCTTGAGATGGCTAAGCAAAATTTGGACAAGGGAACAAAAAGAATAATGATGATAGAACTAATACTAAGAGCTTTTATTTTAATTTTTACAATATTTGGGATAAGTCGTGCAATAACTGTAAAGCAAACAGAGGACATATTTGGCATCCATGAAGAAGCTACATTCAAGGAAATCAAAGCTTTCATGTAAGTATAACATTTGAATTAACTATATTTCAGTGAAAAATAACATAAACTTGGTTTGCTCATATAAAAATACATTTTCTAAAATCTTGCAGATTCTTGGTGGTTGCCAATGGAATTTTAAGTTGTTATTCTCTTATTCAACTAATGAGAACAGCTATGAGCAATTATTTTAGAACTCCATTACTAAACAAGGCCTTTGCATGGATTATTTTTTCTTGTGATCAGGTACACCTACTATATTTTTTAAGTTACTGTTCTTGGGATCATTTAATTTAAATATGTATATGCTTTTCTTCTAGTGATATAAGTTATGTTTTGTTCCCAGGTCATCACTTATGTGAGTTTTTCAGCAGCAATGGCATCCATAGAGTCTGCATATCTAGCAAAGGAAGGAGAAGATGATTTTCAATGGTTTCATGTATGTTTCTTTTTTGGAAGATTTTGTAATCAAATGGGGTTGGTTTTAGCGAGTTCCTTGATGGGAATTTTGTGTATGGTAGTTGTGTCTTTGATATCTTCATATAATCTTTTCCGGCTATACAAATCCAAAGCTAGGTCAGATTGTTGAGGGCATGTGTGTTGTACACCTTGCATTACAATGCAATATTGTCAAAGGGATAAAACTACATACCACCTTTGACCATTGTCAAATTGTGTGAATCTGGGGTTTTACTGAAAAGGATGGAAAGCATTGCAAGATATCAGATGTGTTGTAGATATATGGTATTTTTTTGCAAATTTACTACTCTGAGATTTGCATGGTTGGAGGTCTCTGGTTTGATGTCTGATTTCAGCTCTACAATGTGAAACTTTTCATGGTTATTGTGTTTGGATCTAAGTGTTTGTTTTAGATCTGTGGTAAGGGAGAGGGGCCTATAGTGGGTCACCCTAACTTTGTGTTGTTTAAAGTCTTATGTGAAAATTTCAAATCACTCCTAATTTTGTACAGAAGTTTATTTGGCAAGTCCCCTCGTTATAAAAATTGGTTTTAAGACTACATCATCAAATATGATGCCACATCAACATGCTTTTTGTTGAGGTATCCAAAAAGGTCCAAAAAAGAGTGAGAGCGATAGTGGGTCACTAAGTCATGTATTATTGGTGCGCTGATGTGGCATCACATGATTTGTCAGTTTGTGTACTTTATAGATAAATGTGTTTTGCAATTGGATATTAAGGGTTTTGCAATTGAATATTAAGCCTACCCACTATGAGACCCGCTCAGACCTACTTCTATGCCCACCATTGGACCCCTACCCACTATGGGCCCTTTCCCTTACTGCAACATTTTTGGATCCGAGGTTATTTAAGATATGTGTGTGGCATTCATATCTGTGAGTTTTTTAGATTCATGCTTTGGCATCATCTTGGTGCTTGGCATTCAATGTGGTGCTACCGAGTTTGTGGATAGTGTTACAACCTGTGTGGGGCGTGGATACCACCAGTATAATCTGCCATTGCTAATTATCAGATGAAAAAAAAGCATCCATTCCAAGTAGTTTCTGGGCTGTAGCGAACAACAACAGGTAATTGCTTGGACATAGCAGAGTGGAGCTGCATAGTCTTTGTGCCTAGCATTGCAGGCATGAGAAGATTGGTACAAGATTTGTAGAAAGGGCTATCACTGAGGAGAAATGTGAGCTCCCAGATCTATGTGAGGATGGCTGCAAACTGGAAATGGCACTCATCCTTGTAAGTTTAAAAAATTGACATCAACCTGGGAATAATTTGCTATTGAAGGAGGTCAGAATCTGAAATAATGGAGACCATGTGGGATAAAAGGCACAATGACATTGCAGAAATTGAAAAAAAACCAGAAAAAGAGAGAGGCCTAAGGATATTTGCAGGCATGTGGGATGGAGGCTGTGAGGAGCCATGGCAGCCGCATGAAGCTTCTTACTCTCAAAAGCTTGGTATATACTTAGTTTTTTGTTTAATTTTTATTATTAGCTCTTAAAGGTGGGGTCTCTCTCCCTTTTTTAAAGCATGGTCACATGGTGGGTATGGGTAGGAGAATGCTTGTGCAAGGAGTTTATGATTTTCACCTTTGGTTATGTGGGGAAAAAAAGAAAATTTCAACTGTTGGTTTTATGAATAATTTCCAAGGGCTTAACATATTCACTTGATTATTTGTATTGGAGGCAGATTTTTAGAGAGTGATATTTTGATCATTTAGAGTTTTTCAATGATTTTTTTGAAAGGCGTTTTTTTAGAATAAGTTTTCATGCTTTTTAATATATTTTTATGTGTTTTTAGGAGGTGATGAATTTGATGCAAACAAGTATGAAAATGTTGATATATGCTTTGTTCACTTAATATTTTTACAATGTTTCTTGTTGAGTTTCTAAACTACGATTACTTTACAAGTTTGCAACAAATCAGATATAGGGTTGATTTGGTGCCTGAGTGGTAGAAAATCTACATGTTAATCTTTGGTTGTCTCTATTTTACATGATTACTAATGTAATCTTGAACTTCTATGTTGCATTGTTTGAGATATGAGTTGTATAGTTTTCCGGGTTGTTACTTGGAGGTTACTTGGATAATTCAAATGTGGGATGTCTATATTTGCATATCTTTTAGTGTTGATGTTGGTTTTGTTGGTTGGCTTTTTTTTGTCACTTGATACATTGGTATGTTTGTTGCTATGAGGCAAAGAGATGGTATTTGGAGTGCTTGGGATAGTTGCATTTTTGGGACCTATAGTTATTGACTATGGTGGCATGAGAGACTCTAGATCAAAATTTAATGGAAGTTTTGTGTAGTTATATAGTTAGTTTTATCTTCTTGGTTGGAGATCAAGGTTCTAGAAACCTTACGAGTTGCTAGTGTTGTGATTATGTTCTTTCATTTTGCAAGGACCGTGGGTGATCTTTAGTTAGGAGATGCTTATCATGATGCTATGAGTAGCTTGGTATCACTTTCAAGGGGAGTTTCAGCAGTGATAAAGATTTGTTAGTTTGATAGATGATCCTTATTATAGAGGAAGGGTGTTGTTGTGCCATGGTGGAATCTTTATTACTAGTTGGAATTTTGACATGGTATAGGTGCCCCCGGGAGAAAATATATTTGTTGGGAAAATGATCTTTTATTGAGATGTAAATCATGATGTCATGGTGAGATCTTAGATTCTATACTAATCATGTAGAGAGATATTTGATAGTGATTTGATGTTTGAGTGGTGGAAAATATACAAGTTAATCTCTATTTTTCTTTGTTTTATATTATTTAATATAAGCTAAACTTGTATGTTGCATTGTTTGAGATCTACAAGTTGAAGATTTTTTTGGGCTATCTATACTTGGAGGTTACATAGATAACTCAAACATGGGTTGTCTATACCCACAAATCTTTTAGCGTTGATGCAAATTTTGTTGGTTAGCCTTTTTTGGTCACTTGATGCATTGGTATGTTTTTCATTATGAAGTAGAGAGATGGTGTTTGGAGTGCTTTGTATAGTTACATTTTGAGACCTATAGCTATTAAATATGGTGACATAAGAGGATCTAGATCACAGTCCAATGGAAGCTTTGTGTACTTACATTGTTAGTTTTATCTTCTTGGTTGGAGATCAAGTTTCTACCTTAGAAGCTACTAGTGTTATAATTATGTTCTTTGATTGTGTGAGGGTCATCAGTGATCTTTAGTTAGGAGATGCTTATCATGATTCCATGAATAGATTATTATCACTTTTAGTGGGATCTTTTGTAGTAATCTTGATTTATCAATTTGATAGATGATCCTTGATGAATCTTGTACTTTTCTTTGTTGTTTCTTATGTTTCTTGTTTGAAAGAACATTTCCATAGACATTCCTACCTTAAAACCAAGACTTTTTATTAATATTGGGATAAAAGCACTATGTCAATTGTAATATGTTTTAATGAATTCTTGTGTGCTAAAATAGTTATTTTTAAAAATAATATGACATGTTATTCTAATTATGATGATCTTTGAGTATGTGTTTTTTTGTGGGACTAACTTCTATATATAAGTAATTGAGAATAGCATACTTGTAGCTAAAGGACCAATTCCCTATACTTGAAGACCTAGTTACCTATAGCCAAATGCCTAGCTACTTACACCTAAAGATATAGTCACCTATAGCCAAAGCCATGATTCCTTACAATTGTACAACAATAATGATCTCTTCTTTGTAGATAAGGACAAGTTTCACTAACATCAAAAAACGATGTTAATAGATGGCATAATGGCTATTCTCCAACAAGAATTGTGGAAGAATTAAAATTGATATAGTTATTCATCTTCATATTTCTCAAATAACTAGCTCTTTTCATGCATAGGTTGGAAATTCCTGGTAGGAGTGTTCTTCTTTAGTTACCTTGAACTTAGTTTCCTAGCTTCATTTTCTTTCTAAAATTAGAGTCCTCATATATGGTGGGCGTGATTGTACAAGTGTAGCATTATTCATAGGAATCCATATATGTATGAAGTAGTGCTAGATGCATATATATTAAGTAATCTAGCATATCTAGGGATAGAAGATATTCTAGATGTTTGTACTAGATTTGAAAAAATAATTTGAAGATAAGATTTTATACTATAGTTTGCTCCATTCTTTCAATGTTATGAGTCATATGATGTGCTAATTTGATTAATAGTTCAATGAAGGAAAAAATTGAACCTTTATCTTATTAGAATATATTATTGCAATCATAGTTATATTTTTTGTTATTAATTCATTACAATCAATTTATTAGTTAATTTGTAGCATCCATTGTAAACTTGTAGTAATTACTGTGTATCTTTTGATTAGTTAAAGAGTCTATAAGATAGATTTATTGTTTTAGCATTGTATTCCTCTACATATAATACCACAACCATACCAAGAAGATACATCAAATTGGGTTGATAGATAAATGTAGTCCATCATAACTCAATAGGCTACTTGATCAGGGATAAGAATATCCATTGCTCATTGTATGCAAGCCTTAGTTACATGAGGTTTGTTGGGAGTTGATACCACTTGACAATCCTTATTTTAGAGGATGGATGTTATTGTTCCATAGTGGACTCTTGATTATTGTTTGGATTTTTAAATGATACAAGTGCTCTTGTGAACAAATCTATTTTTTGAGAAAATAATCTCTTATTGAGATGTAATTCATGAAATCGTAGTGAGTTCCTAGACTCTATACTTATCATGTAGAGAGAGATTTGATGGTGATTTTAGGTAGTCTTCTAGTATTGAGTATCTTGCAAGTATGTGTAGTTGGTGTTGTCATTTATGTCAACAAGCTTTGTGGTGTTGTCATTGGTGCCAATTGTATGAGAAGGAGTTTGTTGAAAGGATGTGCAATTGGTATTGAGTTGATGTTGTATTTGATGATGCTTTGATTAGTTGCATTATGTTGTCATTAGTAAGCTACTGGTGTCAACCTCTAGTGTTGCTTTGATAAGATTTTTGTCTATGGATGTATGGTTGAGTTGCTAGGTTGAAGATTGGCTTGGTGGTGATGAGATAGTGTTGAATATTTTTATGATATGTTTTTGGTGCTTGGTTTCCAAGTGATTTTGAGAAAAAATGGAATAAAAAGAGGAAACAGTGTGTTGTAGTGGTGTTATGTGTTGCAATGTAGCATTCTGGTTTGGCTTTGCATTTCTTCTATGTTGAATATTTGCTTGTGTGGTTTGGATATGTTGATCAAATATGTTCAGAGGTGTTGCATTCAAAATTTGGTGTGTTAGATCGTTGCATAGAGGAAGGTGTGTTCACTAGTGTGTGAACTATGTATTGCAAAGGTGTCTAGGAGAAATGTTTTTGCTCTGCATTTCTCTGTAGAGTGGTTTCGGGTCTTGCAGATTTGGAAGGGTGCTAATAGTGTTTGTATCTTTCTTCAGTTGAATTTGTTTGTGGTTTGGTGCTTTGAAAGTCAGTTTCTTGAGTTGTGGTGTATGGAAGAATCATTTGAGTGTACTAGGTGTATACATTCTTCTAGTGAAAGTAGTTGCAAAGGAATTTGTTGGATTTCAAGGTATTTGTGGAATATTCTAGATTGTATTCAAGTGTTATGTGGTGTCCGTGATTTGTCTTTTGGATTTGAGGAAGTGTGTACTTAAATGTTAATGGTGTTAACACAGGTTTGATCGACCTTGGGTGTATACACTAATTGTGGAAGTTGCTTCAATGTTTGTGGAAGCATGGCATGGCATGTATTAGTGGATTTAGGTCCTAGCTAAGGTTTGTTTTGGTTCTTCTTCATTCCTTTGCACCACAAGAATGTTTTGGTGCCAATCTAATTTGAAATTACACAGTTGAGGTGCATAGCCGACCTTGGAGAATGTTTTCAAGGTTGAAGATGGTATAAATATGTGTTGAGTTGTTGAGCGATGTGAAGATAGATGTGTGTGATATGAATGATGCACATTTCATATTTGTGAGGTACGAATTTGTGTAGTGCAGTGCGAGCTTTCATGTGTTAGATTACTGGATGCAGTGAGCAAAAGGTGTCTACAATCTTCAATAAGACTATGAAGGTGTTGGTGATGTTTTGGTGGACTTTTCTATTGCATTAAGATGGATTTCTCTTTGTAACACTCTTCTCTATATTCTTTTCTACTCTGGCAGTGAGCCTTTGGTTGTAAACCTTTATTTCTTTTGGGCAGTCAACCTTTTGTAATTGGTGTTGATATTACTTTATATTGTGAGGTAATCCTCACCGTGGTTTTTTCCATCTTGGGTTTTCCACATAAATATAGTGTTTTTGTGTGTATAGTGTTGATTTGGCTTTGTTTTTGTTATATGCTTTCATGATTAATCATTCTAATAGATTAAGGGTTAACTAAATTAATGTAGGTCTAAATGTTTGTGAGGTTTTTGAATTTTTAAGGTACAACTGATTCACCCCCCCTCTCTATTGTCTTGTGCATTCAACAATTGGTATTAGAGCAAGGTTCCTTGGAAGAAAGCTTAATCGCATGAGGTAGATCTGGGATGGTGTACAAGAAAGATGTTCCTTTGTTTGATGGATCATATTATGCATTTTGGAAGAAAGGATGGAAGGTTTTCTAGTTTCTCTTAGATTTGAAATCTAGAAGTCTGTTGAGACTGGATATACTATACTTGTGAATGGTCCAAAGACTAATGATAAGATAAATGCCTATGAAAATAATGGTAAAGCAAGGTATGATCTCTTAAGTGGTCTTGCTAATTCTGAATTAGTGAAAGTTATGAATCTGAAAACTGCTTGAGAAATTTGGGTAAAGTTAGAAAGAAATTATGAAGGAGATGATAAGGTCAAGCAAGCTAAGATGTAGAATCTAAAGATCATGTTTGAGACCCTGCGAATGTCTGAAGATGAAAAAATCACAAGCTACTTGCAAAAGGTGGATGAAGTTGTCAACGGAATCAAAGGTCTTGGTGGAGAACTAAAAGAAGTGATAAAGAAGGTACTTAGAACTCTTCCTAAATCTTATAGTCATAAATTTTATACTATTAAGGAATTACAAAATTTGAATCAATATACTAGAGATTAGTTGTATGATTCTTTAACTTCTTTTGAAATGAGAGAATTTGGTACAAGTAATGCAAAAGTTGAGATTGTTTTTAAGGTTGGAAAATTAGAGAAGACTGTAGATTCAGATTAGGAGGATCTTGATGATGTGGAAGCTAACTTTGTGAGAAGAATGAAAAAGGGTACTGCAAAGTACAGAGGTAAGTTGTCTTTCAAATGTTTTAGCTATGGAAAGATAGGTCATTATGCTTCAAGGTGTCCAAACAAAAATTTGAATAACAAAATTAGGGAGAACAAAGGTAAGATGATTAAGAAAAGTTATTGTGTTAGAGAATATGCAAGTATATTTGATGATGAATCTGATTATGGGGATGTTGAGGATGGTGAATGCTTGTTCATGGCTTTAAAAGATGAAACTAATTCTGCTAACTCTAAGAGATGTGTGAAGAAAAGGGCTTTGAAAGAAAGTGCTAATATTGAAGTCACTTTGGTGTCTTCTTTTCATATTAGATAGGAGAAGAACTAATGTATCATTGATAGTGGATGCTCTAATCATATCACTGGTGATAAGAGTAATTTTTTAAAACTTGAAAAATATGAAGGAGGACTTGTTACGTTTGGTGATGATACATCTGCTAAGATATGTGGAAAAGGTTCAACCAGTTTTGATGGCAAGCATAATACTGATGATGTTCATTATGTTAAGGGTTTAAGACATCACCTGTTGAGTGTTGGAAAATGTGTAGCAAAGGATACAATCATATGTTTTGGGATGATTTTTGTGAGATCAGAAAAGGCTTCAGAACTATGATTGTTGTTGGAAGGACAGATGGAAATGTCTATCAATTCAAAGGTGTTGATGGTTATTGTTTCATGACTCAAATCAATGAGAGTTGGCTATGGCATAGAAGAATGTTTCACATCAATTTTGATAGCCTAGTGAGAATAAGTTTAGTTAGAGTTGTGAGAGATCTTCCAAAGATTACAAAGCCTATCAATGTCGTTTATAAGGAATGTCAAGTTGGAAAGCAAGCAAGAAAAAGTTTCAAAGTCAAAGAATAATCCTCTACCAAATTGTTGGAATTGGTACATACAAATCTTTGTAGTCCTACCAAAGTAAGAAGACTTCAAGGTGACATGTATTTCATTCTATTGATTGATGATTATTCTAGAATGATATGGGTTACTTTTCTCAAAGAAAAATCAAAAGCCCTAGATAAGTTTAAAGCATTCAAATTTATGGTTGAGAATGAAATGGATATGAAAATGAAATGCTTGAGCTTTGATAGAGGTGGAGAGTTCACCTCCAATGAATTCAATATCTTTTGTGAGAATCATGGGATAAAGAGGCATTTATCTACCCCTAGGACTCCTCAACAAAATGGAGTGGTTGAAAGAAAGAATGGGACTGTTTAAGAAGTTGCAAGGACAATGATGAAAGAAGCAAATCTACCAAAATTCTACTAGAGAGAAGCAATTCATACTGTTGTTTATATGCTTAATAGAGTGCAAGCAAGAGAAAACAACATGAAGACTCCCTATGAACTATGGTATGGAAGGATTCCTACTGTCAAATACTTCATAGTTTTTGGAAGCAAATGCTATATTAGAAGAGATTAAGAAAATTTAGGAAATTTTGATGCAAAGTCTGATGAAGGTATCTTCCTTGGATATTCTACTAAAAGCAAAGCTAACTGGTGCTACAACAAGAGGCTAAGAAATATTGTTAAGAGTGCAAGTGTCAAGGTTGATGAATACCTACAAAAGAATTCAATGGTGATAGATGGATATGAATCAAATGAAGAAGAAAAAAGAAAAGGAAAAAGAAGTGCAGATTGAAGAGGAAGAAACTCCAAAAAGGATTCCTAAAACTCCTAAGTATGTGCAGAAGAATCATTATGAAGAGCATATCATTGGTGATAAGAGCAAAGGTGTACTAACAAGAAGAAAAGTTGTTGAAGAATGGGTAAATCTATGTTTATTTTCTAAAGTTGAACCTAAAATAGTGATTGAAGCATGCAAGGATGAGTATTGGATCAAGGCTATGGAAGAACTAATGCAAATTGAGAAGAATTAGACTTGGGAACTTTTCCCAAGACCAACAAACAAGTATTTGATTGGAAATAAGTGGGTATTCTGAAACAAACTGAATGGGAGTGGAGAAGTGGTAAGAAAAAGGAAAGGCTTGTGTGTAAAGACTACTCACAAGTAGAAGGAATAGACTTTGAGGAGACATTTGCTCTAGTGGAAAGAATGGAAGCTATCAGGATGTTTTGGATTTTGCAGCACATAATGATTTCAAATTATATCAAATAGATGTGAAGTTTTCTCTCTTGAATGGTGAATTGGAAGAAGAGGCATACATAGAACAACCAAAAGGATTACAGTTATTAGATAAACCGGATATGGTTTGCAAATTGAAGAAGGCATTATATTGGTTGAAGCAAGCTCCTAGAGCTTGGTATGCAAGGTTAGGAAGGTATTATAGCAAGGATTCAATAAAGGTACTATAGATAGCAATATTTACTTCAAAGTTGAAAAATATCAAATCTTGATTATGGTTCTGTATGTTGATGACATATTTTTTGGAGGAAATGAAGCTGTGTAAGAAATTTGTAGAAGAGATGTAGAAAGAATTTGAAATGTCAATGTTTGGGGAGATGAATTTCTTCCTTGGGCTACAAATCAATTAGATGAATAAAATTATTTTCATTTCATAATCAAGGTATTCCAAGGAAATGTTGAAGAAATTTGGAATGGAAGATTCTAAACCGGTATGTACCCCTATGGTTACTGGTTGTAAACTAGGAAAAAATGATGAATCTCCTAAGATTAATTAGAGCAAGTATAGATCAATGATTGGAGGACCGCTATATCTAACTGTTACTAGACCGGAATCATGCATGCAGTTTGTTTGATGGCTAGATTTCAAGAAGATCCTAAAGAGTCACATATTGCAGCAGTGAAGAGGATATTCAAATACTTGAAGGGCACTCTGGATCATGGCTTGTGGTATCCAAAGGATACTAAATTTACTCTAAGTGCTTACACAAATGCAAATCAGGCTAGCTGTGTAGATGACAAGAAAATTACTAGTGGTGGTGCATTCTTTCTTGGATGCAGTTTGGTGTCATGGCTAAGCAAGAAACAAGATTCAATGTCTTTATCTACTACAAAGGTTGAATATATTGCGAAAAAATATCGTTGGACACAAGTTTTGTAGATGAGGCAAACATGAAAGGATATCAAAGTGGTATATGATGAACCAATCTCTATCTTTATGATAATTCAAGTGTTATCAATATATCAAATAATCTGATAATGCATTCAAGGAAAAAGCATATCTCAATCTAATATCACTTTTTGAGATAGAAGGTTGTAGAGAATGAAGTAAAGCTTAAATATGTGCCTACAAAGGATCAAGTTGCTGACATATTCACTAAGGCTCTTCCAAAGGATACTTTTGAGTATCTCCGAGAGGATTTGGGGGCTATTTCCCCTCCTTCTTTGAACTAGTTGGACAAGGAGATGCATCAATCTAGTGGATCTCAAGATTCATTCCTTGGTCTGGACTGATGTTGGTGGCTACCTCTCAAGAGGAGTAGGTAGTGGCAATATTAGTTGTTGCAATTAGGATGAGTGAGTCTTGTCATTATGCAGTGATTGTTGATTGATGCAATTTGGTGTGTGCTCCTAAAGGGGAGTATGCAAAGCAGTAAAGGAAAGGAAGTTCCAGAGCAGTGGTGAACAATATGATTGATGTATGTTAGAGTAATCATGCATTAGCTAATAATTAATTACTCTTTAATTAATTATTAGTCTAATTTATTCTCATGCACTTAAGATAAACTTAGGAGTGCTTTTATGATTTTAGGGTTTTTCTCTTATATAGCACTCAACCCTCATTGTAATTATCTCTCGAGCTTTCATATCTTTTGATAGTCTCTTGCTTCAGTAGCTTTTTCTTGTTGAGGAATATTGCACATATTATTTGTAGATATCTTGCGTGGAAGGTATCTTTTTTCATTGTTTGATCATGTGGCTCGTGTTTTTCACAATTCTAACATGGTATCAGAGCGCGGATTCAGCAAACCCTTTCTCAATTTATGAGGTTTTTTTCTTCAACAAGGGTTACAAGCTTCAAATTTGAATCCCCTTTTCTGTTTTTAGCAAATTTTGGAATTAGGAAAATTTTGGTGCATTTAGGATCAAAACAGAGTCTTCCATTGGATTCAAATATGTCGAGAAAGTCAGATTTTCCTTTTTTCACTTGATTTGGGTTCTTGAGGTCAGATCTGCGAGGGTTTGGAGCATTTTCCTTAATCCAAATCTGGATCATTTTCAGTGCATTTTGGTGCAAAAGGAACCTCGCCATTGCATTCAGGAGGTCGATTCCACAAATTTTAACTATAAATTTTCCCTATTCGGCGTCAAGAGCATTTGAGGCAAAAAAAAACTGCACAAGGCCCATACAGCCCTATGCACATAGATCGAAAAATAAAATAAAAAGTTTGTATTTTTTGGTTTCTAAAATTTCTTATATTTTAGAATGTTTTTAACAAATAAAAATAATAATAAAACCTGCAAGTTTTAATTAATTTGTGGCAGATTTTTTATCAGGTGATGCTTTTTTCAAGATGTACTCGTAGGGTACCTACTTGTGTAGGCCCCTATGGGCCCATACTACCAGCGACGGCTTAAGTCCACCACTTGGCGACTTAAGGCTACCGGAGGTGGCCTTAAAACCATTGACAGGCGGCCCAACCTCCAAAGCTATGACGTTTTATTTTTACAGCCAACAAATTTTTTTTACAAACTAAAACCCTTCTTCTGACGGCTCAAAATTCCAAGCGGAGAAATTTTCCTAGCATCCAATTTTTTTTTTGGTCACCTGAGGTTTTTTTTCCGACGGTCGATTTTTCATGACGGAGTCAATTTTTTTCCCAACATAAGAGAATATTCCTCGAAATATTCTACTGATGTTATGTTGAAGTTAGTCGTACGATAAGAGCTTGGCCCCCTTTGACCACTTCTTTGGCCATTAGGAGTAGTTTTTTTCTTTTTTCCATAACTTCAGCGAATGATGTCGAATTTTGACGAACAAGAAATCATCGAAAAGTTGGTTCCACCAACTTTCGAGTGGTGTGGGTCTCATCACCTATTTTTGATGTTGGTGTATTCTACAACCTATTGAATTCAAAGGTGTTGTTTTCAATCCTGATCTCATCACTTTTGACCATTTCCTTTGTTTTTTCGTGATTCTAGCAGTATTGGAACCATCTTTTAGATCTCTTTACATCCATCAATGCACTTTTTCTAGATTTCTCTCTAGGTACATTTTATTCAGGTTTCTTTTGTTTTCACAATCTAGTGAATTACTTGGACGGCTTAGCTCCTAGAAACTTGTTGTTTGTGTGGGATGATTCATTTTTGGTTGTTCTAGATTTATTTCTAGTAATCTTTCCTATTTGGGCATTGTTGACATCTTTTTCATGCACATTCTCTTTTGTAGATGCACTGAGATAAAGTGACATTTTGGTGTATACTCTTTTGGGATTTTGCACATCCTATTGCACCTTTTGTATTCACACTATGATATAAAGTGCCATGGGGGGGTTGATTTTTTCCTTTGGTTTTCCATCACACCTTTTTCGAGTGTCCCTTCCATGATAGCATTCAATCCTAGTGATTCTTTCCTCATGCATGTGTGCCTTAGTTTTCACACCCTTTTATTTGTAGGTTGTTTCTCCTACATGCACTTCTTGGTTTCACACAGTTTCAGTGTTCCTATCATGGCTCTCCCTTTTCAGCATTATGGGGGGGTTTCTACTATTGGTGCTAATGCTTACTTGGTTTTGTGTTTGAGTGATCTACGTATCGAGTTCTTGTTCCTATGTACTTTCAGATGCAGCATACATCAACGGCTAGTTACATGCATTTCAGTGAGATGGACCATTTACCATATGGACACTCTTGCATTCCTATTTCAAATGAGGTTCTTTATTTCACCACTATATTAGTCATCATTCCACAACAGTCTATAGATTTTTCATGCTTCTGTGATGTTCTACATGTTCCTCTTTTTCAAGACATTGTTTCGATTGGAGGCTTCTCAGTCCTTCATACCTTGATTTGGAGGATTTTCCAGTCCTTCATTCGCCTATCTCTCTTTTGGAGAGGAGTTTTCTCCCACAAGGTTTTTCTCCTTTTCTCCATGTTTGAGAGATCTTTTATTTGTAAATGGATACCTCACCAAGCCTTGTTTGTCAAGAACCATCATGCATTATTTTTAGGGTTTTTAGCTACTCCCTAAGTTCATCTTAAGGGGGGTGTTAGAGTAATCATGCAGTAGATAATTCTTTAATTAATTATTAGTCTAATTTATTCTCATGCACTTAAGCTAAACTTAGGAGTGATTTTATGCTTTTAGGAGTGTTTTTATGCTTTTAGGGTTTTTCTCCTATATAGCACTCAACCCTCATTGTTATTATCTCTTGAACTTTCATTTCTTTTGATAGTCTCTTGCTTTTGTAGCTTTTTCTTGTTAAGGAATATTGCACATATTGTTTGCAAATCTCTTGCATGGAAGGTGTCTTTGTTCATTGTTTGATCCTATGGCTCGTGTTTTTCACAATTCTAACATCAAAGGGAGAAAAAGATACAATGTGTTTCCCTTTGCCATTGATGTCAAAGGGGGAGAGAGAGCAATGTGAAAAATGTTCATTTGAGAAACGGGGGAGAATAGTGTAGCTGAGAGAGAGTAATGTAGAAAAGATATTATGATGTAAGAGGGAGAAAGAAAAATAAAGAGTTTGTATGAAGCAGTATGTTGGTGATCAGAGCTATTTGTTTCGTTGTTGATGGTTTTTCACATCATGTGTTGTCATCAATGACAAAGGGGGAGATCGTTGCAAGTATGTGTAGTTGGTGTTATCATTGATGTCAACAAGCTTTGGTGTTTTCATTGGTGTCAATTGTATTAGAAGGAGTTTTTTGCAAGGATGTGTAGTTTGGTATTGAGTTGATTTTTCCCTAATGATGCTTTGATTAGTTGCACTGTGTTTTCATTAGTAAGCTATTGGTTTCAATCTCTAGTGTTGCTTTGATAAGATTTTTTCTATGGATGTATGGTTGAGTTGCTAGGTTTAATATTGGCTTGGTGGTGATGAGATAGTGTTGAAGATGTTGATGATATGTTTCTAGTGCTTGGTTTCCAAGTGCTTTTGAGAAAATTTGAATAAAAAGAGGAAACAGTGTGTTGCAGTGGTGTTCTGTGTTGCAATGTAGCATTCTAGTTTGGCTCCGCATTTGTTCTATGTTGAAGATCTGCTTGTGTGGTTCGGATATTTTGATTAGAGATGTTCAAAGGTGTTGCATTCAGAATTTGGTGTGTTGGATCGTTGCACAAAAGAAGGTGTGTTCACTAGTGTGTGAAGTATATATTGTAGAGATGTCTGGGAGAAATGTTTTTTCTCCGTATTTCTCTACAAAGTGGTTTCAAGTCTTGCAGATGTAGAAGTGTGTTGATAGTGTTTGTATATTTCTATAGTTTAATTTGTTTGAGGTTTGTTGCTTTGTAAGTTGGTTTCTTGAGTTGCAGTGTATGGCAAAACCATTTGAGTGTATTGGGTGTGTACATTCTTCAAGTGAAAGTAGTTGTGAAGGAATTTTTTGGATTTCAAGGCGTTTGTGGAATATTCCAGATTGTGTTCAAGTGTTATGTGGTGTCCACGAGTCACCTTTTGGATTTCAGGAAGCATGTACTTAAATGTTAATGGTGTTAACATAGGTTCGACCGACCTTGGGTGTTTACACTAATTGTGGAAGTTGCTTCAGTGTTTGTGGAAGTGTGGTGTGGCGTGTATGAGTGGATTTAGGTCCTAGCTAAGGTATGTTGTGGTCCACCTTCATTCCTTTCCACCATGGGAATATTTTGGTGCCGACCTAATTTGAAATTGCACAGTTGAGGTGCATAGCCAACCTTGAAGAATGTTTTCAAGGTTGAAGATAGTATAAATATGTGTTGAGTTGTTGAGGGATGTGAAGATAGATGTGTGTGATGCGAATGATGTGAATTGCAAAGTTTTGAGGTGCAAATTTTTGCAATGTAGTGCAAGCTTTCATGTTTTAGATTATTGGATGCAGTGAGCAGAAGGTGCCTACTATATTCAGTAAGACTATGAAGATGTTGGTGATGTTATGGTGGACTTTTTTTTTGCATTGAGATGGATTTCTCATTGTAACACTCTTCTCTATCTTATTTTCTACTCTAGCAGTGAGTCTTTTATAATCAGTGTTGATATTACTTTATATTGTGAGCTAATCCTCACCATGGTTTTTCCCAGCTTGGTTTTTCCACATAAATCTGGTGTTTCTATGTGTATGGTGTTGATTTGGTTTTATTTATGTTATTTGCTTTCATGATTAATCATTCTAACATATTAAGGGTTCATTGAATTAACATGGATCTAAATGTTTGTGAGGGTTTTGAAGCTTTAAGGTACAACTGATTCACCCCCCCTCTCAATTGTCTTGTGCATTCAACAAAGTATAGTGGTCATTTTACCATGTAATGTTTTGGATATTGTAGTGATTTAGTTTTCTTGTGATGGTTGATTGGGTTCTCATGGATGTTGGATAGACTTAGGTAAGGTTGCATATCCCTAATTTTTTAGAGGTTGTGTTAGAATGGTGGCTCTTGAGGGTGTTCAACAAAAATATTGATGATCCTTCACTTGGAGTTGGATGTGAGTTATGCATAGACTTGACTAGGATTTATTTTTTGGATAGAGAAATCTCATTCCTCACTCCTAATCCATTCAATAGAAAATAATTTGATAGTTATTGTCCACCTAGTTTCTCAAATGTATTTTATTTTGTGCATTGTCTTCTTATAGGAATAAGTATTGAGTTGTAGATGTCAATTTTGGAGAGCTAGTTTGAGGAGTACTTGGCATGGTTTCTTTTTCCTTTGTCTCCTTATATATATGACTTTTTTAGGAGGACAATTTTGAGGATTGTAGGGGATGGTTTTGGATTTATTCCATAGTTTTGGAAAAAAAATCTAGCTTGATCTTCCTTTAGTTGAGAAGCTTACATCCTTGTTATTTTATTGATATATATTTTTATTATGTTTGACTTTGGGGTTGAATAATTGGATGTTGTTAAGTATTTTAAATTTGTAATTTTTGGAAGGAGATCTAACTTGTCACAACTAGAGCACTTAAAGGTGTTGGGAAAATGACATGTTGTGTGATATGGTATCATTTTTCTCTCTATGGTTTATCATTTCTTTGTGAAGGTTCAGATTCATATGACATTAGATTTCATGTTTGTGTGGTTCTATTGTGATCATTGTGTTTATGTTCATTTACTATAATGAGACTTCATAATTTTTTAATAATAGTATGAGAGTAGTTTAATATTTATCTTTTGTGATGTGGAGAGCTTGGGAGATCTATGGAGATCAATGGTGAGAGAGTGAGTAAGAAACTATTTGGAGGAAGTATGGTAAAATTTGCAATAGTTTGGTTACATTTTGAAGTTCCTTGTGTGTTTCTTTGATACTAGATGGTTTTGATGTCATGAACCACATCCTCCTTGTGAGTATTGTTGTAGAAATTTGGATGCTATGGTTAGCACTATACTAGGCATTTCTCAAGCCATCAAAGTCCTAGGGGGTATATGTGTCATTGTATTTTAGTACAAAGGTATTCACATTTTTGTATGTCTATGTTTTTTGTTATTGATGGATATGGATTTTGTATGAGATAATGTATATACAATTATTTGATATTACAAATTGGGTTGGATAAGTGGATAGAAGGAGGTCTACTAGTGGTCATGTTTACCCTAAATTTTGATGTATTTAGTTGGATGGGCATGTGAAAACTTATGTTCATTATTCTAGATAAGTAGGCAAGTACTTGGCATCTACTTAGGCTTTTTTTTTTACCTTTTGGATTCATTTTTTATGTTCAAACATTGAGTTGAAGCAAGATACAATGATGTTTATGTGTGATAGTTAGTCATTAGCTTGGATAAGATCTTATCTTTCATGACTAGCATAATGGAGGATGAGAGGATTTTGGTTGAGATTGTGGTCACCTTGGTTGTAGATATAGATGCTTTGATGGAGCATATGAGTACAAGGGAATTTAGATGGTTCAAATTGACTATGAGGATGATCCCCTAGATGTTTGAGTTTATTTTGACCCCTTATGCAATTTATACAAGTGGGTAAATCTTGGGAAAGGTATTCTATAACCTTGCATAATGATATAATATTCTTATTTTAATGTGGTGCATCTTAGGATATGCATACCATACCAAGATAGGAATTATTGGGGACAATTGTAAGTTGTATGGGACATTAGATATGTATTTAATTTTGTGGGTATTTATTTAGTGAGCACATAATTTTGGGATCATGGTTTTTGTAATACCACTTAGTGTTTTTCTTCAAGCTTGTTCTACAAAAGAAAGCACAGGGTGTGATGTCCTATTTTTTATTTAGTTTATGTTTGTGGTTTAAAGACCCATTTCATATTTCTAGTCTCCCTTGGTCAAAGTTTACATATGTGTTATCCCTATTCACCTCATTGGGAAAGGTATTTTCCCAACCTTTCTCCTAATGTTAAGATTATAAAAAGTGTGATTGTTAGTGTGATACCTTGGAATTTATCCTATTCTATTGCATAAAATAACTCAAAATACGAATGATAAAAAGACCAAGGACACCTCAAGATTAGCCAAAAGAGAGTGACAAAACAATAAGGAAAATAGATAGCACAAGACACAAATGGTTTTACCTTGTTGTTGATATCCCTTTGATTGGCCCTTGCTTGGAATGATATGTGTGCTCTTTGATGGCTCTTGATGTGGCTAAAATGGAGGATTTTACTATGTGCTTGGATGTAAATGCAAGTGAATGTAATTGTAGGCTAGATAAGTGCACAAAATGGCAGCATGTAGTTGCAAAATGACTAAGTCCTTGAGAAAGCAAATAGGCAGCATGTAGTTGCTCAAATAAAAAAGTGTTGTAAATGCCCTTGAGGAGGGGGGATTTATAGAGGATCTTGAATTCTCTAGAGAATTCAATGGTCAAGATTGATCCAACAAGGTCAAGATGAAGGGCTATGGTGGGTTGAGAACCCACAAGCCCTCACATCTTGACATGTGGATTGTGAAGTGGATAAAGGTAGGATGATGTGTAGGTGATGTGTCAAAAAGGTACATGAGGTGGAGGAAGGACAAGTACCTTCCAAGTACATTGGGAGATGGGAAGAATCTTGGGTGAATAAAAGTGAATTAAAAATTCACAATGATTGGAAGAATCTGGTGGATAAGACAATGTTCCCAAAAGGTGGGAGTTTGTCACATGTGACTTGATGTGACAAGTCAAATATTCTAGAAGGTGCATGAGAAAAGAGAATTCTAGAAGGAATAAAATGTGAATTAAAAATTCACATGGGGAGAGGAGCCTAGGGTGAATAAAAAGGAATTAAAAATTCCTTGGGAGATGGGGAGAGTTGACCAAGGTACTAATTAGGTTTAACTAATTAGTAATTAGAGGATAATTAGGGGTTAATGTGGATTAGAAGCCAACTTGCAAAAGTTGGAGGATGTGACACATCCTAATCAAGGATTAGGCATGTGCACATCCTTAATGAAGAGATTAAGAGATGGATTAGGATTAGATGAAAATGACATGTGAGGAATTAAATAAATGTTTAATTCATTTGATGAAAAGGGATTAAGGAGGGTAAGGTAATTAATTAAATACCTTAGGGATTTGGCAGAATTAAAGATATTAATTAAATAATAGTAATATTACTTAATTAACTCAGATAAGAGGATGTCTAGACGAAAAGTGATAAATTTGGATAATTAAGTGTCCAAATTTGGATGTCTACAGTTAGATATAAAATAGACAAATTTAATTTCTAGGCTACAAAGTTGGTTTTTGGCCAAAATACATATTTTTGGTTGTTTGACACCACCTATGAGGTGCTTGTTGTGTAGATCTATTTGAGCTCTTCCATTTTAAAAAAATGAGCCTAGCTGGCCCACCAAATCAAAATTTATGACCTTTGTAAGTTTTCTTAGGAAATATAAAATGTTGTTGGATGCATAAAAGAGTTGTAAAAGGGAGTTACACATATTGACCAACTTATGATGCATTTTAGGAAACATCATAAGGAATCTTTGATTGGGAGATATAGTTTGGGCACCACTTTTTAGGTGGTTGTATCCCATGGGTTTCTAATTAACATTTAATATATTAGGTGCTTGAGATGGAGGGGTGTGTGAGTTTTGTAGATATTGTTAAGTTGTTACAATTCCTCTAAATCTCTACTAGGTGATACTCCTATGAAGGCTTTCTTTGCAAGTGTATTATTGTGAAAACCTAAAATATTCCCTAGGACTATTCATCATCACTAAACCTATCACTTATTCCCTAATCAACCAATTTCATCACTAAACCTATCACCTATTCTCTAATCGACCAAACTCCTTCACTTATGCCTATGTCTCATCACCTAGTCCTAATTAACCTAGGACATATCCCTTTCACTTAAATTCTCATACTTTAATTAAATAATGATATTATTTAATTAACCACCCTTTTCCATCTCATCATAATAAATAAATAAATAAATATTTCACCTATTATCTATGCAAGTGGATGCCCAAGTTTGACTTGACACCCAAAATTCTTAATGACCTCCACAACAAACCCAAAATGCTCTCCCAATCTAAGCATTAAAAATTACTTGTCTTCATGTGAACCCCCATTAAATGCAGTATATGATCTCCAAAATTAAATGCATTTTTAATGTTACAGACAACACTTACATAAATATTTCACTACCCAAAGTGTGGTGTCCCACTTCAAAGTGGGTCACAACTTTATAAAATTAAATATTTTATGTAAAGCGCACAACACAATTCTCAAAATACCCTTAGAAATGTGGTTGATGCAAAAACACCTTTAATAATGTATATTGACATAAGTGACTAAAAATGTGTAGTTCATGTCACTTCTTTTCTTGTGTATGTGTTTCTTTATTTTTCTTTCACCATGAATTTGGGATGATACAAGATATGGAGTTATTAACAACCAATTTCATCACATTAACTAATAACATTTGTTTTTTCTTTGACCTTTTTTATTGAGTCATGTTTGTTATGTTCTTCTATCATGTTTGATATGGTCTTCTATCATGTTTGAGCTTTTGTTTTGTTATGTGATCTTTACATTCTTATTTCACCTTCATATTATGTTTTGATTCTTATTTTTGGCATGTTTTCATCTATGATCCATGTCATATTCCCTAGTTAAGGGCATTCTCTTCATGCCTGCTTCTCTTGAATATTACATGATAGTATCCTATTATGTTTACATACTTACATGATTATATGTTGTATACTTCTAATGTTCACATTGTATGTTATCATACTTATTCTTACACTTGTCTTATGATTGCATTTTTACATTTCATATGCTTATCTTATGGGACTATGCTTACACTTCATGTTTATCTTATAGTTACATTTTTACATCTTACTTTTCATGCTCACATCCTATGTTATCATGTTTATACTTCCATGATTATCTTGTGCTCTTACATATTTATTTGATGATTACATTTTTTCATCTTACTTATCATGCTCACATCCTATGTGTATACCTTGGAATTTTATCCTATTCTAGTGCATAAAGTAACTCAAAATACGAATGATAAAAATACCAAGGACACCTCAAGATTAGCCAAAAGAGAGTGACAAAACAATAAGGAAAATAGATAACATAAGACACAAATGGTTTTACCTTCCTTTGTTGTTGATACCCCTTTGATTGGCCCTTGCTTAGAATGGGATGTGTGCTCCTTGATGGCTCTATTGAGGATCTTTGCTATGTGCTTGGATACAAATGCAAAAGGATGTAATTGAAAATTGGATGAGTTCACAAAATGGCAGCATGTAATTGCAAAATGACTAAGTCTTTGAGAAAGCAAATGGGCAGCATGTAGTTGCTTAAATCAAAGAGTGTTGTAGATGCCCTTGAGGAGGGGGTATTTATAGGAGAATTTGAATTCTCTAGAGAATTCAACGATCAAGATTGATCCAACAAGGTCAAGATGAAGGGCTATGGTGGGTTGAGAACCCACAAGCCCTCACATCTTGACATGTGGATTGTGAAGTGGATAAAGGTAGGATGATGTGTAGGTGATGTGTCAAAAAGGTACATGAGGTGGAGGAAGGACAAGTACCTTCCAAGTACATTGGGAGATGGGAAGAATCTTGGGTGAATAAAAGTGAATTAAAAATTCACAATGATTGGAAGAATCTGGTGGATAAGACAATGTTCCCAAAAGGTGGGAGTTTGTCACATGTAACTTGATGTGACAAGTCAAATATTCTAGAAGGTGCATGGGAAAAGGGGATTCTAGAAGGAATAAAATGTGAATTAAAAATTCACATGGGGAAGAGAGGAGCCTAGGGTGAATAAAAAGGAATTAAAAATTCCTTGGGGGATGGGGAGAGTTGACCAAGGTACTAATTAGGTTTAACTAATTAGTAATTAGAGGATAATTAGGGGTTAATATGGATTAAAATCCAACTTGCAAAAGTTGGAGGATGTGACACATCCTAATCAAGGATTAGGCATGTGCACATCCTTAATGAAGAGATTAAGAGATGGATTAGGATTAGATGAAAATGACATGTGAGGAATTAAATAAATGTAATTCATTTGATAAAAAGGGGATTAAGGAGGGTAAGGTATTTAATTAAATACCTTAGGGATTTAGAAGAATTAAAGATATTAATTAAATAATAGTAATATTACTTAATTAACGGATAAAAGGATGTCTAGACGAAAAGTGATAAATTTGGATAAATTAAGTGTCCAAATTTGGATGTCGACACTATGTTATCATGTTTATGTTTTCATGATTATCTTATGTTTACATGTGGAATGTATATGTTTATCATGCTTGCTTGTTATGACACTTATCTATGTTTACATGATCATATATTTTCCCTACAATCTGTTGCATCCCTTGTATGCAACCAATTGTGGGGTGAGAGGTATTGGAGTGGAGGCACATGTTATATCACTCATGTTCCTTTGATAGTTATGAATATAGTAATTATCCTATAGCTAATAATGGATCCTATGCAATCCAATGATTATCACCACTCCTTGTTGCAGGCTCATTCACAAACCCATATCACTTTCTTTCACAAGCTCCCTTGTAATCATATCACTCTTCATTGCAAGATTTTGTATTAGTCGTATCACTTTCTATTTTTCCTTTTTGTTTAGTAACATTGTTAAATAGTTCTTGCACATGCCTATTTCATATTTGTATCATATGCTACTCATGAAATTTTGTGCTTACATTTTTTAAGATGGAGCATTTATTAAAGGAGTATGCATAGAATTATCATCCATATCCATATCCTTTATATGAGTGCTTGCTATTTACTTTCATGTTGACAACTTGTTTTACTTTGATATGCATATGCATAGTAATTCACCTACAAGTCAAAGTGGGGACAAAATGTACTATGAAAATGCATGCTTTGTAGTTTTCCCCTTTGTTTTGGTCTTATTTTGACCCATTTATCTCACATGCAATGACTAGTGTGCACATGGCATGTTTCCACAAAAATTGGCACTTAATTAGAGCCTTGACTAAATTTGACTACATTTATCTTAAAGGTTTAGATTCAATCTATAGTCTTCCATTTCCTAACTTAGATCATATTCATGATTGCAAATTGGAATCTAGTTCAAACCTATAGCCATATTTTAAATTCAAATTCATTTATGGTCCTATGCCTACTCCTTATTATCCATTACTTTCCAACTTAAGCATAAAATGTGTGATTGCATACTAGAGTGTATAAAAGGACAAACGCCAATTTACTTTTTAACATCCAAGATCCATCAAGCATGATGTTTTGTTCCAATCATTCATTATCAATTATAGAGCATCATAGGACATGATTGCAACATTAGCTAGCATCAACATCATAACAATAGACTATGCATATTAAACTTAAGCATAAAATGTGCGATTGCATACTAGAGTGTATAAAAGGACAAACGCCAATTTACTTTTTAACATCCAAGATCCATCAAGCATGATGTTTTGTTCCAATCATTCATTATCAATTATAGAGCATCATAGGACATGATTGCAACATTAGCTAGCATCAACATCATAACAATAGACTATGCATATTACATGGTTGCTTAGTGTGTATTCAATCCTTATTAAAATTGTTAAATTGGCTCAAGGGGCTTAACTAAGGAGAATAGCCTTTGCATAACAAACTCAAAACTTATATTAATAGATACCACCAAGTTGTAGACAAATATTGAAATACCTAAGGAATATAAATTTTGAAAGTCAGTAGTAAATAAGTGGTCCAAAAAGAACCTAGTTTGTGCACTTCTTAACATGTTTTGGCATAGTGAACATCTTAAATGGTAGAGAATGTTTAGGTTGGTAAGAGACTTTCATATGTAATTTTTGGTGTGAGAAAACCCTAAAAATGAGTATTTTGTTATTTTGACAAAAATACTAGTTGCAATAGGTGATGAAAGCGCAAACACTACAATGAATGCAAAAATGTCCCTAGAAAAAACAATGAATTTGTCACAAGTTGTGATGTTATAGTTATCCATTGTTTTTCCTTCTTAAAACATGTTTTAGTTTCTTCAACTTCAAAATATGTTGTAAGCCTATTTTAGTCCCTATGGGATATGTTGGAGTAATTCTTAGCGATTCATATGTATTGTTTAGTGTTGTAATTGGAGGTTTTTTTAGCAAATCATTGATTTTTTATTACAATCATTCTAGCAAGGGCAAGAGAAGAGCATCTTGGAGAGTTTGTGATGTTGATAGAGCTATTCTTATTTTGATAAGAGTCGTGTGTTGCAATCCCAAGGACTAGAATCTCTTTGTATTTTGTCATTTTGAAGTACTAAGTGAGATTGTGCTCACTTTCAACTAAAGATTTTACCCACAGGGGGTTTATCTAGGGTATATTGTCTTCTTTCATGGTGTTGTTCCTTGTTTTGTTTATTTTTCTTGCACAAGTTAATGCTATTTGATTTTAGTTGTGTTGCTCTCTTAGACTAAGAACTATAATTCTCTCCTCGTCAAGCTAGTTGAAGAATATCTTTGCTAGTTTAGTGAGCAAGTGGAATCAGATCAAGTTCTTTTCTTGTGGAGTTTGTTGTAGTCAAACTTCTAGGTACACAACACAAAGAAAGTGGAGAAGATCATTGTCTTATCAAGGAGACAATGTTTCCAAAAAGAGAACTCGCGAAAAGCATTAATGTAAGGTTACTCAAAGTTAGTGATTTTTCTTGCTAAATTATCTTAGTTAGTGGAGACTACATATTAAATAGAGACTTGTGGAGAAAATATGCTCATTGGAGAGCAAGGGGACAACCACTCCGAAGAAGAAGAAAATTCCCATAGAGAAATTATTCCTCCAAGAATGCCTCAAGACTAAGGCACAACAAAATTTGAGATCCCATCATTTGAAGGATATGGATATGTTTTCAGATACTGCTATACAATTACAACTTTTTTGTTATGTTTGAGCTAAACGACGACTTTTTCTACACAAAAAATATTTCCTATATTAGGTTGAGCTTCGCAAGTACTGCTTTAGTTTGATTTATATGGTTGTATAATATGCTCCTACTAAATCTTGAGGTAAATTTAGGAATTGTTTATGAAACAATTTCACCCTAAATTTCATGAAGGGTATATATTTATGGAGGCAAAAAGAGAAAGTGTGCATTCTCATAGTTTTCCATCATCCTCAAAGACAAGTGGAGTTGAAGCCAAAACAAAAAGGATATAACCAAAACTTACTAGATATTGTGATCATTGTGGTAAAAATGGTTATAAGGAAGACTGTTATTGGAAATTGTGTCCTAAAACGTTCCCTTATAAGTAGTGTAAAAGGGTAAGAAAGACTAATCTTTCCATTGAAAAATATAGAGATTAAGGAAATTGAATGTAATTCTAAAATGGATTCTAAGCTTTCTTACACTACTAGAAAGGTTTGTTTGTTGGCAAAAGAAGCGTTCTTTAACATTAAGATCAATGAAAATGGTGTTAATGTTGATGCAGTTTGATTCATGTTCTCAAACTAACATTATTGCCCAAGATTTAGTTAGTAAGATTGGCATAAAACTATTCAATGGCCCAAGAGTTTTTGTGAATGAGGATGTTGATATAATAATTAGCAAGCAATACAAATTTAGATTTTCAATTGGTTTTAGATTTGTTGATAATTTGGTAGTATATGTTGCTCTTTTAGATGCATGTGGAGTTGTATTTGGCAGCCCCTACTTATATGATCAAAAGGTAATCTTATATAGGAGAAAGCAAATATGAAGTAATAAAAAATGACAAATCATTTATAGTGTATTTTTAGCATAGTAAAGAATAATTTATAAAGGACCTAAATCTTCATGGTAATATAGAGTTGCTGCATAAGAGTTCCTCCTTTGGAGAAATCCAATGTTTCAAACAAGTTTCTCCATGATCAAGCAACACACTTGCTCAATAAACAGATAATTTGAGATAGAGTAAGACCAAGTTTTGGCTTATGTTTGTTTTGTGTTGCAAGGTGAGGCGGTACATGTGTCATCAATTGAAGTGTTCTTCCATATTGTTGAGCCTCTAAGAAAACTTTTGGGTACCATGAGTAAGATTTTAGGGACCAAAAGCCTCTATATTAAGGACGTGTGATCTACGGAGGATCTAGATTTTTAATTTCTTGGCATGTTTTGGTATAGTGGGCCTCATCTTTTATACTAGAGGACGTTCAAGTTGGTATTGGACATCCATGTGTAAGAAGTGCAAAAAAAATGAGCATTTTGCCTATGCTCGTGAAAATATTGATTGCACAAGGTGGCAAAAGTACAAACATTTTGATGAATTCATCATCTATTGTGGTGAATTCACCACAACCACAATGGATGTAAAAACCCTTTGGCAAAAGTGGTAAATTCATCATGATGTTCCAATTCTCCATTTTTTACCTTGTTGGCGTGTGTTCAATCTATATTCAGCTTCCAAATATGTTCATAAATCTATTTATAGTCCTTAAGGGAATTGGCAATCTAGATGCATTTTTAAAGGTTGTGTGCATCAAATGATGTTCCAATTCTCCATTTTTTACCTTCTTGGCGTGTGTTTTCAATCTGTTCAGCTCCCAAACATGTTCATAAACCTATTTATAGTCCTTAGAAGAATTAGCAATTTAGATGCATTGTTTAAGGTTGTAGTTTAACGTTTTCGTAGGAACTTTCTAAGTTTTTCTGACTCTTCACAATACGGGGAGTTTAGAAAGTGTCTTAGAGAGTTTGTGAGGTTAATGGAGCTGTTCTTAGTGTGACAGAGGTTTGTGCTGGAAGCCCAAGGGCTGCCACCTCTTTAAATTGCCATCTTTATTTAAGTACTACCTGAGATTGCGCTCATATTTTCAGCTTGAGTTTTTACCCGTAAGAGGTTCATCTAGGATAACTTGAATTCTTTCATGATGTTGCTCTCGATTTTGTTTCTTTTCCTTGCACAAGTTAATGCTATTTGATATCAATCTTATTGCTCTCAGAAAATTGTAATTTTGTTATTTACGCCCTAGTTGTAGAATATCCTTGCTAGTCTATCAATCAACATGTCATTTCCACAAAGAAAGATCATCTGCACTATCAAGAAAATGGACTAGAATAGAGAGTAAATCATCCTACAATCTATCAAATTAAAAATTGTTTCAGATCTAATCACTTACCATCATTTTGTGATCAGTAATATCCTTGCTAGTTTATCAATCAACAGGCCATTTCCATAAAAAAAAAAAAAGATCATCTCCACAGTAAAGGAAATGGACTAGAATCTACAATCTATCAAATTAATAATTGTTTCAGATCTAATCACATACCATCATTTTGGATTACTGATCACAATTATACGTAATAAGTCTACAAGTCGCACACAAAACTAAATTCTTATTTCCTTCCTCTCATTTCAAAAAATCATGTTTATATTTAATTATTAACTCCTTTATCTAAATTACTTTGTTCTTCACCATATTATTTTTTTTGAAAGATAAATTAATAATTTATTTAAAATAAAATTGTAATTCAGGAGACAACACATTAACTATAGATTTAACTAAACAATAAAATACGATACAGAAATGGAAATTGACAATACTAAAAAATTGCTTTACCAATATAATTTTATTGTAAAAATGGAAATATACAGGGCAATCTAAATGGAAAATATGTACGCCTTAAACTGGAACTCTAATTTCTTCACTGGAATCTGATTATTTTATAACCATACAATACAAAAACAATGAAAAATTAAAAACTTGATAATATTTCCCAAAAAAATTATCACATAATGAAAATTCCAGGTGGATACTGGATTATAATATTCACCTGTAACTCCCATCCTAGTGAATCCCAGTGGCTGAATATTTCCATAAATTGCATCGCGAGGCAGCCTCTCAATTTGCATATCCACAAAACTCAAAGAATTTGCAATATTTTTGTGAGAAATATATACATATCATTACTCTTTCCTTTTATTCAAAAAAAGTTGTAACTTGTGAGGAGTTCTTTATCAAATTATGTTTGTCATTCTGTGTACTGAAGTGTCTGGAGGAGTTCCATTAAGGACATAGTGCACCGGTTAAAACTTGGCATTGCCCTTTTTGCCACCAAGGTTCAAACCTCAACTGGTCATTGAACTCACAGGCTTTGTATCTTTGCTAGGCTGTTAGCTCGTGGGTTTGAACCATTTGCAATAAAGAAAGTGATAAGGTAACCCTTGTAACCTCCACAGCTATGAAGCTAGCCTAAATAATCTCAACGTCACCAACCAATTGAAAAAACTAGTGTCTGGTGAAATCTTACACCGTTTCCACTACTAGCCTTTGGAAAAATATAGCTTCCCTGTTACTTCCAAGCTTAAAATGCAATTATAAGATCATTTATAAACATTCAAATTGATTCATTGAGCAAGGTTTTAAATTCCCTGTTTTACGTGTCTGTACTAACTAGTACTTTTAGATATTTATATCCATATTTATTATATGTAAAGATTGGGAAAGTATCAACCAATCAAACATCAGAATATTCTTGTCAGATTTGTAAAGAACTTCGACATTTTAGAAATTTATCTCCGCCTTTAATGATGCCCAGAAATCTAATCAAACCTACAAACAGCCCCCAATCCAAGTATACCATTCTAAACACGATTTAGCTTTCCCTCCAATATAAGTAAAAATAGTACAAACTTCTTTAGGGAGTTCAGCCACAAACACACATATCACAGTTTAGAACAATTAGGGTTCTGGGACTACTGCATGTTTCCTCCAGCGAAAATTTATTTCCAGAAGCATTGAAAGCTTTAAAAAAATAATTAAATCTACAAAAAGAGTCAAAGCAGATACATTTTGTACTCTTCAGTCTCCATCCAAGGTAGGCTAGGATGCAGGCATCATACACGGAAAAATAACCATCCATATTATGCCCAGCTTTAAAAAGTTACCCTCAGCCAGTAAAAGAATTTGGCGCAGCAGAAGATGGAGCAAAATAAGGAGAACAAATGGAGATTATATGTTCACCATCACCTTCTTCTTGCCTTGGTGTAAGAGATGTCTAAGAAAAGCTTGTACCGGGACAGAAGGTTTAGACACAATCTTTGCATTCAATTATGCGCATTTTATATTATTTATTTTCAAGCCATCTAACACCATACAAAGGCCAGGGGGATTACATCTAACGGGCATTTCTCACAAAGATTGATGACATGGCCAGTTGTTTGGGCAATGTGTTGTTTTGAAAGTCCATGCCTTCCCCAAACGATTCAATCTCACAAAAATGTATGTTAAGTCATGATTACCCCAAACGTTGTGGCATAGTTCCCAGCAAAATCATCTCTTTCAGCATAATTCTGCTTCATTGGATTTTTTTTTAAATATTAAAGTTTGTTTAAAAAATAGAATTACTCTTACAAAAATCTGATATTCTGTCCTGAGTTCAAAATTTTTACCTCCACTGGTTTAGATTGGGTTAGTTGTCAGATACTTGTTGATCTGCCCTAGCCAAACATTACTGTCCCATCTCAGCAAACAACGTGTTGGGCTCCTAAAACTCCTAGCCAGGCAATTTCAATTCTTCTTCAACATGAAGAATCTCTTAAGTTCAATCCGAACGGAAAACTCAGGAAAATCCATTACAAGTGCGTTGGCAGTCAACTCAGTATGCAGAGCTGCAAATAGAAATCTATGACAAATGATGAAATTTTGAAAAAAGACCACTTCTCCCTTGTTTGCATTAAACTTAATCACCCAAATGAGTTTTTTATAAGTTTTTAATACCAGGCTTCCATGCTTTTCATCAACTTGTACCTGTCACTCTTATCATGTGAGCCACAAGTTTGACTGAGCTCTTAACAGGTTGACTGATTTTGACAGGTCCATGTCAGATCTACCGAATTGGATGCCCAGCAGGAAGAAATCACCAAGTAGTCCTGTGACTGACAAACTTGAGGCAACGTGCAAAAGGTGTACATACAATCAAGCACAAACATAAGTATACTCAGCCTTCCAACAAGACATGAAGTAGAAGATTTCTATTGTGAAAATTGCAAACATGCCGAAGAGAAGGTGATTTTCAGTATATATACTTCTTTCTTGACATTCAGTCAATGAAAAAATTAAGTAACACAAATACTTACTCTTGGCCCATGAATATGCATAAAATAGGATATCCGCCAATTTTGACAGAAGAGTTTTAACACATACTGCTTTCAAATGGCTTCAAATGTATTGTATTGCAGATACATAACCTTGTGTGAGAAGATTAGCCGAAGCAGAACAACACAGACAAGACCAATCCAAAATATTCAGCCATGCAATTTTCTTCTCAGATCAACCACACCGCCAAACATTGCAAATTATTTTATATGGGAAATTTACCTTATATCTAAATGCTACAGATAATCTCATTTAGAAGAATGTCATTTTCCTCTGAAGTTTAATGGATATTTAGTGTGTCTACTTTAAATTACAGTCCTTGCAAGTTTGTCCCAGCCAGAACAAGTTTTAAGCACGCAAAAACCATACTTGGAGGACCTGCAATCTCAAAGATCAAGAAGGATGCACTTCCTTAGTGTTGCAGGGCAGGCAACACGGCACTTTTTGACAAACCCAACCTTCAAAACTCTTGATAAACATCAGAGTATTAAACATACAGTATTCACCTGATATGTTTGTAAGATCCATTGTCTTCTTTCTGGCTTAACCAAAGTGGCATGACAGCAAGTATTACATGTTCTTCAAGCTTGTGACGCAGACTATTTTTGTTCACTCGCGAGGAATAACATGCCGATATGAGGACACTGACTCCACTCTGTCACCAACTGAATCATGCTGATCAGCTGAAGGAATTCTCTGTGGAAATGCTCGACCATATGCAGTGCCATATGCATGTGGATCAAATCCACCATAAGGTGCTGAAGGATTCATATGTCCTGCCAGGGGAAAATGCCCTGGCATTGGAACAACATGAGATCCATAAGGCATGTGCATGGGCATTGGCATGGGCATCTGCATTGATTCCTCCCTATGATTTGAAAGAAATGATGATGCTGCTACATTATGAGGAATAGGAGTTGATGCGAAGAGCTGATCCGAAGGTGAAGGGCCTTCATTAGAGAGCCCCTGCATCCGCTTAAGATACAGTCTATACTTCTGGAGATGACTGGCAACATTTTCTCTAGTCAACCCCTCAACATTCATCAGCTGCATAATTGTCTTTGGCACTGCATTTTTGATGCCCAAATGAGCAACCACATCAACAAACCTCTTGTGAAGCTGGGGAGTCCAAACTAACCTGGGTCTCTTCAAGGTTCTTGCAGACTGCTCATCAGTTGAGTTCTCATAACCAAAAGCTGAGGACTCTTCCTCCTCTACAGTTTCTCTATTCCTTCCCTTCTTAGCCCAAACAACACCATCACTAGTCTCTCCCCCAGCCAGCTGACTCCGCCCAGACTGCCCACCCCCAGGACTACTAACCCCGATTTGATCCCCATCAAGCTCATGGCTCTCGCGGCCCTCACCTGCAGTAAATGTAGGAAAAGCCTTCATTGAATTGGTAGCAGCAGGGGCACTGTTATGCCGCCTCAGAGCAGATATTGTGTTCTGTGAAGCCCTGCTGACATCCAGCAGACTCCGGCAAGGTTCTGGTGAAATACTGAATGCACAAGCCAGTTCCGGTGTTATTAGCAGCTGCGAAAGAGGGGTCAACTCCTCCGGGCCTGGCAGCCCCGCTTCCCACTCCATCACATGATCATCACATTTAGCCATTTTACAAAAAGATCAAATCCAAAACCCCAAAAGTAGGCTCTATCCTTCAGAAATCTTACCTCAAGGTCACTTACGCTCACTTTTGGCCTTTGCTCCTTACACTTATTTAACCCCCACAAAATATATTCTACGTCAGCTCGACTTTAGCCTTGTCAGGATGGATTTCTTCATATTTCCCACTTTTTATCTCCATAGCATTCACATAAACTCCCAACCCCTCCACATTGCAAATTCTTGTCGCCTTTAAACAAAACCCTCAATTCCCCACAAAAGTACGGCACGACAACAAAATCTCAGAGATTAAGCCAACCTGGAATTCTCATTCACCATCTGCAGCCCTATACACGTTTCTCAGCACAAAAACCTCGTCATCTTCAAACAGAAGACTCAAATCAGAAACCCGAAAAAGAGGAAGGAAAAAAACACTGGCAACTAATGCACAAGAAGCCCTCTCAATTCTCTGAGAAATACAAACAGCGCATCCAAATTCCAGCACATTGACTGCTATAAATCCCGGTTCTCTTCAAACTAACCCTCAACAGAACCCCATAAAAATTGCCGAGGAAAAAAAATGAAGAGACAAGCACAGCACACGGATAAAAAAAAACCCCACAGGCAAAGAAAAGACAAGCACCGTATATAGGTCAGAAGAACATAAACGGTCCAAACCCACCTCGAATCATCTGGATTGATTTCTTCCGATCAAACCCTACCCTCGCCTTACAGAAATTCTTAACTTCCTGCGTTGCTCCAATTTGTTTGTCGGCGTCATATAAATCGGAAGAAGGCCGGCCCCTACAGTCGAACCGACAAGGTAATTGTTTGTGCATCCGGAAGAAGCGCGCACCGCCTCGGCCAACACTGACAAATGACGTGCATGTCTATCTGGAATCGGAGTGGACCAATCTCGATCTCGTGATCTCTAATGGCTAGAGCCACAAAATCTTAATAGGTGAAGGAGACTCTAGGCCATATGCCATTGGCCAAAGTGGGAAGCAAAAGATATTTTGATTAATAAATCGTTTAACTGCTTCCCCAAAATATCTAACCCGGACCGATGTTTAATATTCCCTGCTTTTCTAGAAAAGTGCGGAAAAGTGCAAAAGTGACGTCCGGGTCCCGTCCATCTTGACTGACACGTGTCCCTGGTTAGTCTTCTGTGTCTGGATATCCAGGTTTTTCTTCCACATTTGGGAAGGATTGATCCGATTTGGCCCAGATTCCTCCCGTATTATTACCCGGATTTGAGGGGAATGACATGGCAGATGTTTCTGAGCCGTTGCTGAAACAGCAGCGATGATGATGAAGAATTAGGGTTTCGCCATTACTTTTTCCCCAAATCTGCAACTTGATTTCAGCATAATTTTGTCGTTGATGGGACGAGGGCGGGCGATAAAGATAAAGATTTTTTCTCCTTTTTTATTTGTTTTCTCGTACAAAAATATCGAGGCGCTTCTCTCCTCCAATGGAAGTTTCAAATTAGGTTCTTCAACTTTTCTGTGACGATGTGTTTTTTCTTTCATGTTTTAAGCAAGTTCATAGGGTAGAATTATAAATGTTTAATATAAATCTCGTGATATTTTGCAATGCAATTATTTGTGATATTTGTAGAAAGTCGTAATAAATATATTTTGTAATGGTGAAAAATGTATATCATGCACTTTTTCATTAGTTTCGGATTGATTTTGATTAGGTTAGTCTTTATGTATATAAAATATATATTTTTAACAAAAGTTGACATTTTCAATAAATCTGACTTGATTTTGCTTTCACATATTCTTGGTAACCAATAATATCTTTAGTTTACTTATTCACTTACCTAGTATGAAATTGAGGTACAAATTTGAAGTAGGTTTGATTCCACAATGCAAAACCAACCACAACCTTTTTAAATTTTTAAAATTCAAATTAGGCCATCTCAATCCCCTCCAACTAGTCATTGTGTGTTGATTTGAAGTGTGAAATATTTCAAATGATACTCTAAAGTGTTGTGTATAACAACAAAACCCAAATTAAATTTATCACATCGAAATTCTAGAATCAAGAGTTTCAATATGCCTCTACATTATCATAAGAGTGCCAACATTGTTGAACACACCCGGATATTGAGAGGGGGGGATGAATCAGTATCTTCAAAAACTGTAAACCCTTCGGCAATATGCAAATTCAGTCTTTTAAAATGATCAACAACTTATAAACCAATACTTAATCAAATCAGCAATAATGAAAGATAAGGCAATGAACACACATGCACAAGATAACACCAAATTTATGTGGAAAACCCAAGAAGGGAAAAACCACAGTGAGAAATCTCACAATATAGGAAGTTTGTTGTTTACAAAGATTACAATTTGTTTTAAGGCTCACTGCCTAAGGAAGCACACTGCTCCTTGATGGACTTGCAAGCTAAGGTGCAAAACCTTAGGGAAAGATACAAAGGACTTGCAGTACTGAGGCGTACAGGCCTAGGGCAAGAGACAAATTACAAGGACCTGCTAAAGAGACTCACTGTTTGATTGTAGGATACATGAAGATTTAAAGATTACAACATATGTCAACAATACACTCTGTTAACTGAGGCGTTAAAGCTCATTTGATCTTTCTTTTCCACAACTCATTGCATTATTTCATGTTTGCACACCACCACTCACACACTTTCCTTTGCAACTAATTTGTTCTTTCATTTGTATCTTCCGCAAGATCACAAAACACCAATTAGGTCAGCTAATTTCAACAAGTCATCCACAAGAACATAATGTGGTCCTATCTAGGAGATAGAGAGAACCAAAAACAACTTATTACAACTTCCAATGTGATCTCAAACAACACACACGATGGTGCACATCAACCCAAGTCAATAACAAGGAAACGTGAAGATGAAACATGTAGCACATTGCCAGTCAACCCTAAAACACACTTTCAACTGAATTTACTCAATGCAATTTTCAACAAGATAGGTTAGGACCCAAATACATCTTAACATAACCTCAAATGTTAGTGCAAACCCCCAAGCACACAGTGCAAACAAGAGAACAAGCCATGTAGGTCATATTGTAGACACTTTAAAATGTCTCAATGGATCACATTGGCTAACTAACATCATTCCGTTCTCAAACCCATCCTCTTTTCACTTGTTTAATTAAATAAGCCTAATTATTTAATTAAATGTCTCATTTTCACCTATTAATCTAATTGACCTAATTGGGTTAACTCACCCCCTCTCACACTGACATTTCATCCGACTTAATTAAATAATGGAAATTATTTAATTTTAACCCTAAGTCCTCTTATTTAATTAAATAACCTAAACTATTTAATTAAATATCATATTTGCATCTCCTTTCCATTAAATAAATCAATAATTTAATAAATATCCTCATATTCCTCATCTTGCACATTCAAATTTAGTTTTAATTAACTAAATTGTTAATTTCCCTCTCATCCACTTGCATAGGGAATATTTCAAAGGAATATTCTCCTATTTTCCTCCAAAAAAAAAGGTAATGATTACTCTAAACCAACTTCAAAACAACTTTATAAGTTCTTGCAAAGTGTGTTTGCATGATTGTGAGCCCTTGATCTTTTCTTCATCCATGTGATCTTTGATTCTCATCCCTTGATGAGAATCCTTGATCCATGTTTCATCCTCCTTTCATTTGTGACCATTGATAGATCAAATCAATCTCATCCATTGCTTTTTCATTTGATTTCCATTAAATCAATTATTTAATGAATATCATATAATTCCCCTAATTTATATAATTCAAACTTTGTTTTAATTATCAAATTACTAATTCTTAATATTCCAAGGGAATAATTCTCCTTTGCACATTCCTCCAAGAGGGGAATATTCCTTCCCCTTTTTCACAATTAAAACTTTTTTTTAAATTGCAAAGTATCATTTTTTCCTCACCCATGAGAATATTCCAAATAATATTCTCTCTCCTCTAATCATTTGAAAAAGGGATATTCTCACTTGGCTTCTTGAGCAAGCTAAACTTGTGACTTCTTGAGCAAGTTACCTTATGACCTGTGTGTGTAGGTCAAAAGTGTGTTTGTTTGGAACAAATGAGAACCCTTGATTAAATCTCATCTTGCATTCTCACCTGTTGATGAGAATCCATGATCCATGCCTCTTCTTCCTTTCATCCTTGACCATTGATTGATTTTTTTGATCTCAACCCTTCATTTCTCATTTGCTTTCCTATAAAAAGAGCACTATTTAGAGACAAATGGATCCATCTTTCAATTGCAAACTTATGTTGTTGAATTCACTCACACTCACACTCATACTCTACTCACATATAGCATATTTTAGTTCATTTTTAGTTGCATATTATCTTTAAGCTTCCATTAATGGCTTCCATGATAACATAGATGCATACATTCAGCATATTTTGTTAATTAGGATTTTTATCTTTTGAAGCTTGCATACATTTAAAGTAGATTTACATACACTCATACCAATCATCTTACATATATCATGTTAATTTAGTATTTAAATCATGTTTTATCACATATCTCTCATGGTTTCATCAGTTTTCTTCAATTAAACTGATTGAAACAAGCTCATTATCCAAGGGATTGGGAAAGGGTCGCCATTCCACATCAATGTGACACCACTCCCCCAATAGGATAAGTTTCAATGTTTTAGATTAAAGGTTTTTCAAGCTTTCATGATTTAGAATGTTAGTTTTAATGGCTTCTTTGTCTTTGTTTGCAGTGAATGATCTTATTGGGATTAATTCTTAGTGGGTTAAATATGCCTCAAATTCATATGGATCAGGTGTAGTTAACCTTCATTATGTCATTGGTCACATTTTGACACTAGGAGGGTGAACTTTAATGTTTTGGGTGTTTTCTTGGAGAAATTTTGGGTTTAATCTCTTAAATGCATGATTTTCCTTAATTTTTAATGAATTCTACATGACTAATCTTGCAAAAAGGTTGCTAGGTTTTGAAGATCTTATGTTTAGCTTTCCAAAAAAAATTATAATTTCAAAATTAATCAAGATTTGAGGAAGTTGTCATTATCTCAAGTTGTTGTCCATATTTAATTTCATTTTTTTTTTTTTAATTTGGGTTTAATCTCTTAAATGCATGATTTTCCTTAATTTTTAATGAATTCTACATGACTAATCTTGTAGAAAGGTTGTTCAGTTTTGAAGATCTCATGTTTAGCTTTCCAAAACATTTTACGATTTCAAAATTGATCAAGATTTGAGAAAGTTGCCATTATCTCAAGTTGCAGTCCATGATTAATTTTTCTATTTTTTTTAGATTGGGTTTAATCTCTTAAATGCATGATTTTCCTTAATTTTAAATGAATTCTACATGACTAATCTTGTAGAAAGGTTTTTGGGTTTTGAATATTTCATGTTTAGTTTTCCAAAACATTTTACGATTTCCAAATTAATCAGAATTTGAGAAAGTTGTCATTATCCCAAGTTACTATTATAATCTAATTTTCTAAAAATGTTTCTCAAACACTTGAAAGGATAAAATGAATTAGCTTTCAAAGTTGGATAAAATTGAACCAAACAACCCCACGTTTGCTTTAAATTTTGACAAGTGCTTTAAATTTTTGATTTCATCTGATTTCTAACATGTCTCTAATTTCTTGTTTTGGTTTTCTAGGTTTTGCAGGTTTAGACAATACAACTTGAAGAAAAGAAGCATACTATTATCATTTGAACTATAATTGTAACAAGTGTTTCAACACTTTTGGGGAAATTATAACCCATTTGTAATTCTTTTTTTATTTCACACTTTAAAACCACACTAGTTTTCAATTGGGTCTTAAAAAGAACGCTCAAACGGGTCTAAAATTGAACAAGGCAACTTAACATTTCGTTTGGAGCATAAAATGAATTCATCTTAGCTTTAGGGGTTAAAATTTATGAGTGTTTGTTGTGTTTTGATTTACAAATGTGTTATTGAATGTGTATGCAATTCTCTTGTGTCACTCAACGATCTTGAGAAACAGAAACATTCCTTAACACTTTACAAAATAACCTACATCTCTCAATTTGGATTAAAAATGAACCCCTTGCTAGTGTAGGGAAAAGGTGTGGTGTGTGTTCTCTCCTTGTTTCATACAAACTAGGATGATCAAACTACAAACGTACTTCCTTACTATTGTTTATCTTTAGAGGTTTCATCTCCCCAATTCGAAAGGAGGGAACAACCTAACCGGTAATGAGCTAAAGCCAAGCTCTTTTGAACTGTTATATAAATGTGTGGTTGTGATGAAAATTGCGATCAACGGGAAGTGATACTTGATAGCTCTCCCCTAATATCTTTATGATGCGAAAATCCCTTGTTCTAAGGGTTGGGAGACCTCTCAAGGGAGTTTATCATAGTATCCCTTGAACCGAAAGCCCTTATTGTGAACCATTGTTTAGAATCTAATATCCTTAATACTTGTTGGTGCAAGAATGGTCGTTCTAAAGCTGCCCCACATTTGTACTATTCATTGTTGAAATAGAAAAATCCTTAGGATCTTAGGATCTTCAAGATTTTGAGATTTGGTGGTCCCAAGAAGTGTGTGTCGTGGAGGGGAGCCAGTGTCACCAAATCTCTAGCTATTCACAATGCTTAGTGTTTGAAGAAATCTAAGTGGGGACTCAAAAAGTATGGTAATTTCAACCAAGGATTGTAAATGTTTGTGAGTCAATTAAATACTTTGCTTGGTTCTAAAATGTTACAAAACAAACATTCACAATCTTCCTTAAAATTTCAAACACTTTGACCTAAATATGGATACCTTTTGAAATAGCCTTGATATTAATGTATGTCCTAAGGATTTCTATCCTTAGATATTTCTAAATATCTTGACTTATATCTCAATCCATACTTCCCAAAGTCAATATAAGCAACTATGGCTTGAACTTCCTCTTTTTCACAAAATGGACATTGTGAAATTTATGATGTTTTTGACATAGACATTTAGTTTGAAAACATAGTCAAGACAAGTGTTTGTGGTAAAAAAGAAACTCACTTAAGCAAGATAACTTGACAAATTGAACCCCAAATGACCATTTGGAGACCAATCACTCCCATTGAACAGCCAAACCTTACGCCCACTATCATACAAGGAAAACATTGCAAACATTGAGTCCAAAATCATTGAGTTCCATTATCCAAAATCATTGAGTTTCACGTTACCAAAATCATTGAGTTCCATTATCCAAAATCATTGAGTTTCACTTTACCAAAATCATTGGGGTCCTATTTCCAAAATTATTTGAGTCCTATTTTTTCAAAAATCATTGAGTTCTTGGACTATTATCACTTTAGAGGTCTAGCATGTTTCTCACCACCTTGGTCTTATCAAACAAAGATTTTCATTCTAGGTTAAAATTGGGTCAAACATTTCATTCACCCCTTCATCAAAACTCATCCTTCACTTCACCAAACTTTGTAAAAATTTCAAACACACCAACACTTTGGACTTGGAAATATATCAATCAAACCAACCCCTAACTTAGCTACTTTTGTATGTGAAATGAATCCTTTTCCATGCATTTGGTTAAGTTAGTTATCATCTTTGAACTATTTTATCTTGAAGGTCATGAGTCTACCCTAAATATTCACAAGTTCATAAACATCCTTTATCCAAACATCAAACTATCAAACTTAAATCAAAAGTGTTGTCCCAAAACGTTTGCAAAGATCACTTCCCCCATATAATTCACCTTTTCATCTCCCATTATCACCATTGCTCCAAAAATACTTAGAGTGTCCCTTCTACCTAGTTTTGAGTCAACTAGAGAGTTCAAACATTACAAATCTCAACACAACTTCCCATAGGTGACCCAAATTTTATGGTAAAGACAAGATCACAACACAAGAGAATCATGGAGAAAACCAAAGTCACATTCACCTCAAGTGATCCAAATTCTCAAGAATTTAATCCTAGAAGTAAAGTTACCCCATCACAACAACCATCATCTCCATCAGGGCCATATGAGATAGAAGATGTCACAATCAATCCATTTGGACTTACTAGGGAAGAAATCATGGAACATCAAGCCTTAAAAAACATGGCTCAAATTTCCCCCTTTTGTTGCACAATCATTGACACAAGGCTTGACTTCATCTATGATTCAACCAACTCCATCCCTTGTGCCAATTCAACCCTTAACATCTAGTCTTGCAACAAGGCTAGGAACCAACCTTGGTCTCATTTCATGTCTAGGAACAAACACAACTATGGGTATTCACAACATGACCATTCCATTAGCCGCCAACCTTCCCCAAAACAAAATTTGGACACCAACCTTTGGAAAACCACTTACATTCCATGACGCCACAATGACCTCAACATTTTGAACGTAACCATTTTCATCCATCACCACAAATACCCCAAGTATGCCTAACATTACACAAGGTAATGTGAACCAAGTGCCTCAAGTAGGACAACAAGGGAAAGTTAGCACTCTCACACAAATTCAACCCTTGACAAGTGGTTCCAACAACCCCATTGACACATCAAAACAAGTGGTTACCCAAGCTACCCAAATCAATCCACCATCCACATCAAACCCATCCATCACCAACCCAGATCAAAACAATCCTTGGGTCACAAATCCCATCAACCTAGGTAATACCTTGACCACCCCTCTAGCACAAGGAAATCCTCAATACATGGGACAAGGGAATCTTTTCAATCAATGGAACCAAGGTCCTAGTGTGTCATTACCATCGAAAAATCTAATGTCACCATTCTCATCTTTCCCCATGGTCCCCTTCACCATGCAAAATCAAATGGGACCTCAAACCTACATTCCTCCATGTAAATCCACCATCTTACAAGGAATATTAAACCAAGGGAACCCTCAACCTCTCATCACCAATATGCTACCCACTCAAAACATCAACACTCAATCAATCACAGATGTACCAACAACCAATTGATCCTACATTGCAAGCACATGCCCTAGATTTATAGCAAGCACAACAAGCTTATCAACAATCCGTCCAATAGAAACAACAACAACAAGCAACCTTAGCTCAACAACAACAACAATAAACAACTTTAGTGGCACAACAACAACAAGAAGCAACCTTAGTAGCACAACAACAACATCAAGCATCCTTAGTAGCACAACAACAACATTAAGCAGCCTTAGCAACAAAACAACAACAAACAGCCTTAGCAATGCAACAACAACAGCAATCCCAACAAGTTGCCTTAGTAGCGCAATAAGAATAGAAAGTCCAACAAGCCGCCTTAGTCACACAACTACAAGCTCAACAACAACAATCCCAACAACAAGCATTGTTTGCTCAGCAATATGCACAACAACAACAACAGAGTTTATACTATAATCCTTAGCAAAACATCGTCAATCCAAATATGTTGGGAACATATACATCAACACCACAATCACTTTCACAAAATCCTACACCACCATATACATCATACAACACCTTATAATATCAGAATCCTGCATACAACCCATAAGCCATCCCATAATATGCAACATATGTTCCTCCACCAAATCCACAAGACGATATGACATTGCAATTTAAGGCGTTATCACAAGAAATGCAGGATCTTCGAATGGGAAAGACAGAGAAGCTCCATACACAAAACCTATGTCCATATCCATTCAATCAAAACATCGCAATGGTACCTTTTCCTCCTAGATTTGAGGTCCCCAAATTTGATAAATACAAAGGGAGAGGAAATCTTATGGACCATGTCAAGGAATTCAATGTCATGTGCATGGAGGTGGCCTATAATGATTCCTACTTAATGCGCCTCTTCCCACGAAGTTTAACAAGTCTTGCCATGGATTGGTTTTCACAGTTACCTCCAAGCATCAAAACCTTCTAACAAAACATTGATAGATTCATAGATCACTTCTCCTTCAATCTTAACATGGATGTGAGCTTAGAAGAGTTATACACACTCAAGAAGAACAAAGGAGAATCCTTCACCAATTTCTTGCAACGATGGAGGCAAAAAGCTAGTAAAAGCAAGTGGACCATTCCCAACGAACAACAAGTGGAGATTATAATAGAAAATGTTGATCCAGATCTATCCTTCCACTTGAAGATGCAGTGCATTACCTCTTATGATGAGCTTGTCCCTAGAGCCCTTAACATCGAGAGAGACCTAATCTCATAGGGAAACACACAAGTATATAGAGACAACCGCCCATCCACTAGTTTTAATGACAATCCCTGCTATTGGGCTAAGAACAAAAATGTTACTAGTGAGGGTGTTGTTGATGCAAAAGTGGTCTTAACTGCTCCTAGGAAAGAAAACACCCAAACCATGAACACACAACAACCATACACGTCACCGTCAAACAATCAAATAATAATCAACACCGCAAACACTCAATGGGGACAACAAAGAATAAACAATGCTCCCAAGTGACAATTCACTCCCTTAGGGGAACCTATGGAGGATGTGTTGAATCAGTTAATATAGTCTAACCTTATCACACTCCCTGCTTTCTCGAACTATCAAGAGCCACAAGTCAAGCTTCGTAGCTATAGAGACGATCATTTTTGTGAATTTCATCGATACAAAGGTCATAACACACAAAATTGTTTTAGACTCAAACATTTGATAGACGATATTATTGAACAAGGAGACATTTATGTTGATAAAAAATCTAGGAAGGAAAATCTAAAAATTTACACAAATCCTATGCCCGATCATACAAACGCAAAAGATTCAGGAAAGGCATCAACCTTAAAAAATGTAAACAATACCCATGATGCCACAGTGGGACATATTTATTCATCACAACATGAGGAATCAGACACAATCAAGATATTGTTTTAAAATAAAGTCCAAAACCATCAACAGTGTTTAGCAATATTTTATACCATAATGGCATCAAGTGGATAGCAGATTGTGACATCTCTCTCCATATGAATCAATAATTGGGAATGTTGAAGAAGTTCCAAATGATCCATAAAAATCCTTTGTTGCACCCATACTTACTAACTGTTGCAAAGAGTCTTTTACCAATGATCTATCATCCACCGGAGGATCATGTCAAGAGGAGGTTCTTGAGGATAAAAAAAGTTACTCTGAATCAAGTCAGGATCAAGAATCCCTATCCCTAGAGTTTCACCAAGAACTAAGGGACATCTTCAAAACCATTTTAAACTCTAGAGATGTCCCTGATATCACTCCTAAGATGTTTCTTTCTTATGGACACATGGACATTCTTCATCCAAAACATGAGTCTCCCACTCTTGATATTCCTACACAAGAGCAAGCAACGATTGAGATTATTGATTCTTACACTGATTGTGCATCATCGACATCTTTTGAGTCAGCATCAACATCTTTTGAAGTAGTATCAATAGAGAACGATGTCATAGAACAAGAGCAAACAGTTCATATTTCTGAACAGTAGGAACCCATAGCAATATCATGTGTTCATGACAAGTCATATTCAATGGCTATGGATCAGAGGGTACATTATTAGGGCAAAGGATTAGGTATTGATAATACCTTCATAACACTAGGGGAAATCTTGTCTACAACAAACATCAACATATGGGGCATGAAGAATCCTTATGATGAAAATGTTGTCAATGCTACAACTAGCTATACTTGAGTTGGCATTCACCCATCATCTCATACACAAATTAGGACCAACATAAAAAGAAGAATTATTATCAAAGCAAGGCGAAGATCATCAAAACAAATGAGTCATCAAGAAAAAAGGACAAAGCAAATACAAATGGATACCAAAGCAAAATAAAGAAAATCATCCCTCAAAAACTCCATTAGTCAAAGAAACTATGGGGAAAAATCAGAAAGGGAAATGTATCCATCAAAAGAGTCCTCAAATACAAAAGCAAGCTTCTCAAGTAAGGAATAAAGTATATCCAGTGGTTGGTCCTAATTCCACGAAAACCTTTGTTCCCACCCATCATTGCTCATCTTTCCAAGTTTGGAGAGTGAAAGGTTCCAAACTATCAACCAATCCATCTCATATTCCTTCATGCATTACACCATACACTCCATTCACAATATACCATTCTCGCATTGACCGTTTGTTGGAAACTACCCTTCATCATAAGGATTATGAAGGTACTTTATCGTGATGTGTGCACATATACAAGGTTAATTTTTGTATCCACAAGGAAGATCAAATTTTTTTAAGGTTGCATTCAAGTGCTCGTATCTTAGCAAAGCAACTTATTCAGGCAGGATATCACTGGCACGTTATGACCGTGACCTCTACATCAATGCCACCAAGTGGTTCAACATGAGGGTAAAATTTCCAAAAAATCAATAAAATAGTAAAAATAAAAATCATCCTCTAATGAAAACTACTACGATATCGCTTTGGGCAAGTACTATGATGGAAACCTAGCAAACAAGCGCCATGAGTAGAATCGACTGTCTATATGATCCTTCTTAGATAGAAGCATCTAATCCTTGTCATGATAAATCCAATGTTCCCTCCATCCATCTAATCCAAATTTATCCAAATATTCCATTTTATCTTGATCTTGACAAAGATTCGGTGTATACTTCAACTCTACTCATGGAAAAATTTTGATAGGATCTTTACCATTTTATCTCGTGAAATCCCATAGCCCATATTTAGCATGATAAGGCTTTGTTAAAATCTTCGCATATACGTTACCTATCTTGATTTGTTCATTGATCTATGAAACATTGCTAGACATTGGGGGCAAGTTATTTCTCTCTTGTTTTCAAATAACTCTTGATCCATGTCTTTTATCTCACAATGTGACATCGACATCGTGATCTAGGTATTGTTTGCCTCAAAATCTCTCAAAAATCCCAAAAACATTCATAAAACTTCATCAAAATCTAAAGCATCCAAATCTTGTATAGCCTAAAATCCAAAAACATTAAATCCTATATAGCTAAAATCCAAAAACATTCGCAAAATTGTATTGTCAAAATCCAAAACATCCAAAACACATCAAAATCCCTAAAAAATGTCAAAACATTGAAAATCCAAAAAGCAATACCCTTGTAAAACTATGTTGTCTCTGAGCTTGAACATAGGCAAGGCCATCATTGATGTGCCCCCAAGACACCCTAGGTTAGTCTTTTAGGAGTCTGTCATAATAATCTGGCATTCCATCACTTGTGCATTTCTCATCTTGTAAATAGGTTGAGTCAGTCAAACTATGTGGTCTCTACGTGTATAACATAGGTAAGGCTTATCTTTGTTCAGCCCCTGAGGCCCCTAAGATAGGTCTTTTAGGTTAGGTTCTTGGTTGAATATTCTCTCAAAAATCCCTAAAAATTCAAATATTCAAAAAACCCTCAAACATTCAAATATCTCAAAAGCCTTAAACATTCAAAAAATTGAAAACATAAACATTTGCATAAACCTTCAAAAAACCAAAAAAAAAGCCTCAAAACATTTTCAAAAATACCAAAAGCATTGAAATATTCCAAAAAATTCAAAAACCATCCATCCCATCTTGCTTTCACCTGAAATAAACCTCCACCCATAATAAATCAATTGTCATCTTCAACCTTTGGTAAAACAAGTAGAAAACAAGTGCCACAAGTCATAAAGTGAGAACCTAAGTGTCAAAATCTAAAGTCTAGATCATAGGTAAATGTGTCAATGAAGTTTGTATTAGCAGCTCATCATAGCATCATCATCCTAAATCAAACCATCTAATCAACATTTCCATGATGTATCCTTCTGACGATGGACATTAGTATCAGAAATCACCTTAGCTAAATTAAACTAGGAAAGAGATATAGATAACACTAATTATTTGTCTTTGATCTTTTCTTTTGATTTATCTTAATGACCCATTCCAAGGACCTTTCAATGATGTATATCAAAATGATTTAGAGAGAAAGGAATGGGGCATCGATCATTATCTTTCGTTTGTTGTGCTTGTGGATATTCTTGTAAAATAATATTGGTGCATAATTGCTTAGTTGTGTGTAGGGAGATCATGTGGAGTATATTGTTGACTATTGTGTATGCTTTGGTCCAAGATATTCTAAACTACATTTCAATGAGGTTTTCGTATGTCAAGATGTGAACAAAAACTATCCTATCTGTTTGTAGAGTCAAAGTCTATTACACTAGATACAATGCCATCCTGGTTTTCAATACCTTGATGCATCGTGTCTATGTGTTATATCAAAAATAAGGAATGACGAAAAATCCCAATCCCAAGATATGATAAAATCATCATCATCATGCATCTCTCATTACCATCTCTAATAAAGTCTTAGTAGATCATGGACTTGTTGGACTTCTAAATCAATCTTGAAATCAATGGTCAATCCATTCATCTAATTCTTCTTATTCTTCTATCTTTACTAACAATTTTATCCAGGTATCAAATATGTGTGATAAATCACAATATACACGAGGCTATCCATAGCCAATGACTGTCTATACACCCTGAAATCTATTTACATCAATATTTGAGCTAGCATGCTAGCAATCCCTCTTCCATTGGGGCATAGTGGGGAATCTATATCATCTTTAGCTCAACAATCTAAAAAAGTTGCAGCTCTTTGATTCAAAAGCAACCTAAAATCTCAAGCATCTCAAGCATAAGTCTAATTTTCACCTGTCGTGAGCTTGATCAAAACACTTTATTCCCCAATCGATCTCTTGAGGGGGAAACCAATCATCTTTTGATCATATCGATATCAAGTCATCTAACGAACTTTTTTCCTAGCCTTGCTAGAAAATATTGATCAAATTATTAAATCAATCATCATTGGGATATATCTTTCCCTACCAATCCTCATGTTATTCAACACAATCGTTGCATTGTTGTGAATCCTCAACAATGTCATCAATCAATCAATCAGATCAATCAACTTTAGCTTGGCTATCAACATCTCAAAGAGATCATTGATATTCGTTTCAAATCATCATCAGCATCGAAATCTACATTAGTCTTTGAACCAATGCAATGAGTACATTGCTTCAAAGAGGGGAAAAATGTAGACACTTAAAAATGTTTCAATGGATCACATTGGCTAACAAACATCATTTCGTCCTCAACGCCATCCTCTTTTCGCTTGTTTAGTTAAATAAGCCTAATTATTTAATTAAATGCCTCATTTACACCTATTAATCTAATTGACCTAATTGGGTTAATTCACCCCCTCTCACACTAAAATTTCATCCAACTTAATTAAATAATGAAAATTATTTAATTTTCACCCTAAGTCCTCTTATTTAATTAAATAACCTAAACTATTTAATTAAATATCATATTCACATCTCATTTTCATTAAATAAATCAATAATTTAATGAATATCCTCACATTCCTCATCTTGCACATTCAAATTTAGTTTTAATTAACTAAATTTCTAATTTCCCTCTCATCCACTTGCATAGGAATATTCTCCTATTTTCCCCCAAAAAGAGGTAATGATCACTCCAAACAAACTTTGAAACAACTTTTTAAAGTTGTTGCAAAGTGTTTTTGTTTGCATGATTGTGAGCCCTTGATCTTTTCTTGATCCATGTAATCATTGAGTCTCATCCATTGATGAAAATACTTGATCCATGTTTCATCCTCCTTTCATTTGTGGCCATTGATAGATCAAATCAATCTCATTCATTGTTTTTTCATTTGATCTCCATTAAACCAATTATTTAACGAATATCATATAATTCCCCTAATTTGCATAATTCAAACTTTGTTTTAATTATCAAATTACTAATTCTTCCACTTGCAAGGGAATATTCCCTTGGACTATTCCTCCTTTGCACATTCCTCCAAAAGGAATATTCCTTCCCCTTTTTGCACAATTATACTTTGTTTTAAATTGCAAAGTGTATACACCTAAAATCGGTCAAGACATTTAATTAATTAAATACTAGTTATTTAATTAATATTCCATCTACTTATAAATAAATTCTCAATTTATTTATATAGTTCATATTTTCTAATTCTCCAAATCTAAAAATCACATTCCTCTAATTTAATTAAATAAACAAATTTCTATAGTTTGTTTTATTTAATTAATTTTCACTAATCCCAAATTTGGAATTCAAGCACATGTCTACAACTTTTCATGCCACCTCACCAAGGTCACATGAAATTAAATAATTCTAATTTTTAAATTAGAATTATCTTCAACAAACTTTCAAACACATGGCTTATTCCTCACACACTTCTTCAACAAACTTTGAACACATGGTTTTTTTCTCACACACTTGATTCCCCCATCCTTTTGGCATGTTGTCTTTGGTCAAGGGAACATCTTTCTTGATTCTCTCCATCTCCACCGTTCATCCCTCTTGTTTGATTCTAGACCATCGATTGCTGCCACATCACAAGATACTTGGAAAATCCTATAAATACAACCCTTTGCTATAGTATTTGGCATCCCACATTTGAGTAGACTTATCATGCAGGAATAGCTTTGGAGCATTTGGATTTTATAGTTAGCATTGTTTAGCATTTTAATAAGTTTTCATTGTAGCATCATGTTAACTTAGAATCATATTTTGCTTTATAGTTGCATTTTAGTTCATCATATCAATGGTCATTTGAGCATATGCAGAATCATTTTCGCTTCTTATCACAAGCATTTTTATCACATAGTTTAACAACATTATCCATTTATCAATATCTCCATTATCATAGCATCACGGCTTTCATCACTTAGATTTCTTGTATTTTGAATAGCATCTCGTTTCTCAAGTTTTCATTTTAACAACCATAGTGCATATACAAAATCTGAGAGCCAATATGGTTTAATAAATCCTTGAGAATAGAGAACAATGGAACATTTTTAGGAATTTAATCTTGTTTCAATTGGATTCAATTTTATTGATTAAATCTCTAATATAATACGTCTCATTGGTGTTTGTGTTGATTTACTAACTCTCCCACATTTCACACACACATAAATTGGCACCCACTGATGGGCTAGACCCCATTTTTAACAATTTTCTAGAAAATTTTTTTTTACAAGCTAGACGTGATGTTTTAGCGCAACTGTGAGTTCTTTTGGCGCATACGAAAACTCTTTCAGTGCATCCGAGGTCTGTTTTGGCGCATACTACAACTCTTTTAGCGCATCTGGGGTCTGTTTCGGTGCATACGACATTTCTTTCGAGCATCCAACAAATGTTTTAGCACATTCATGGAGTTTTTCAGTGCTTTCAATCAATACTTTAGCGCATTCATTACTTCTTTTAGTGCATTCATCATTTCTTTTAGTGCATACATGAGTTATTTTAGCACATAGAGTAGTTGTTTTAGTGCATTGGAATGATATTTTAGCGCATTGGATGACTGTTTTAGCGCATCTGTTTAAATCTGTAAAATTTTAAAAATCCAAGAACTAATTGGTGTTTTCTGCTTGCAGGTACTTTTATACGTTGGTCAAAGATAATCTTATCAAACTACTAATGATTTATTCAGGGGCTGGAGTTATTTAATGCTTTCTTTTGATTAAGATAGGCATCTAGCTTAATTAGAAGGTTAAAGAACACCATGTCTTATGTGCTTGATGAATGGTAGGCATATGCCCTCCCCTTAATTGGGTGACCAAAAAGCCAGACCCATTCACTTTTATTTTGTTTTATCCATAGAGGTCATGCCTTGTGGGAAAATGTAATTACCCAAAGGAACGACCCAACCGGTAACACACTAAAGCCAAATGACTTCCAACCGGGATATAAATGTGGGTACTTGAGGAAAGTTCAAGTATCACGAAGATTGTTTCGATAAGAAGGGTAGCAATGGTCTCTTGTCGTATGGATGATCCCCCACAAATGGAATTCCAATGCCTATACTAGAACCTCTTGTTTAGAAGGCCAAAATCATTTTTCTATTTACTAGTGCAAGAATAGTCGTTCTGAATCCGTCCCACATTTTTGCAACTTTTAGTAGAGATGAGAAGTATGGCATGGGAGATTCATGGGTATTGATGTTTGACTGCCCCAAGAAGTGAGTGTCGTGGAGGGGATCCAATGGGGTCAAGTATCTAATCATCCGCTAAAAGTAGGCACAGTTGGAGTAAAATCCAAGTGGGAATCCAGTGAATATTGTCCTACACAGACTTAGGTTGTACATGTTTGATGTGTTTTACCAATGTGTTTTCAAATAAATTTCAAACAAAACATCACACAATGGAAGTGAAAACCTTGATTCAAAAATCATCTGTTTGAGTGCTTGATTCTTGCAACTTACAAGCTAGAAACCAAGCAAAATTCATTGTTCAACAAATTACACCTTGGTAACATTCAGATTCATGGATTAAAAATAAGACAAACTGCCAAAAACATTGAAATTTTCTACAATAGTGCATTTGTCCTCTGTTCCATCACATCTAGTCAGTTTTATAGCGCGTCTATACAATATTTTAGCACATAGACCCTTTGTTTTAGCGCATGCAGGCATTATTATAGTGCATCTATGCAATCTTCCAATGCATTCACTCTCTGTTATAGTGCATCCACTGCATATTTTAGCGCATCGACCCTCTGTTCCAGCACATTTAGGAAATCTTATAGTGCATTTGTGCAATTTTCTAGCGCATCCATCCTTTGTTTTAATGCATTTTTCAAATCTTTTAGCGCATTCGGGCTCTGTTTTAGTGCATCCATTAAATGCAAAACCCGAGAGTTAAATTTATCCCCTGCTTCATAGTTTGAGCCAAAATTTAGAATCTTTTTCAATCCAGAATCATTCCTCAAATACCACAGAGTCTAAACTTGTTACAACTAACCTCTACAAGTGGAATTCTCCAATCTAAACCTATATCTAAACATCTCAAAGTGCCTATATCATCAAACTTGTCATATCTTTGATTGTTAAGCCTAGTTTCATCATCAGGATTTATCATCCTTTCATCACAAAACAAAGACTTACAATCAAATTAAACTTAGTCTCATCAATAGAATTTGGCATTCTATTAGACTTAGTTGTAATCCTTGGCACTATTCCAAACAAAGATCAAAGTCTAGTCATAGTATAACACTTGTATGCCCATCCAAACAAGATTACAAAAGTAGAAACTCAATGAAAAAGAATTGGAAACACAAAACATTAGGACTCAAAGCATCAAAACTCCAAACATTGAGACTCAAAACATCAAAACTCAAAATGATGAAACGCAAAACACCATGGTTGAAGCTGAAGAAAATCCTTTCCATGGAATCCACAACAATGAAGGGGAAGAAATAATGGAGGAAGATATCCAAAATGTTGAGCAAGATCTGAATTTTCACAAGTGCTTAGAAAAGATTTATGAAAGAAATGGGGAAAAATACATCCTTATGCTAGCTAAATAAGGTGTCAAATTGCCTTATGATTTTGATGTGAATCAATTGAAAGCACCTCCTAAAAATCCTGAACATGATCCAGAACAAGTGGTTGCCCTAACTCATCAAATGAATAACCTTCAACAACAAATTCTTGGCATGCAAAGGGGAACCTCAAAACGATACTTGATCCAAGACATTTTTCCATATCCTTTTGATCAAGATATCCATATAATCCCTTTTCCCAAACATTGTAAATTCCCAAAGTATGAAAAATACAATGGGAAAACAAATCCAATTGATCATGTGAGGGAATTTAGAACCATGAGTCTTGAATTTGCTCGCAAAGAAACTTATTTGATAAGGTTGTTCCCAAGGATTCTAGGTGGACAATGCCTTGAATGGTTTTTCAAACTCGCACAACCAATCAAAACTTTTGAAGAATTGGTAAAAAAATTCATCACTCAATATTCTTATAACATTCAACATGACATAACAATGAAGAATTCAAAATGGTGAATCATTCCTTGTGTTTTTGCAAAAATGGAGAAGGTTATTCGCAAGATATTCTCATCCTGTAGCTAAAAAAGAAAAGATGGAAATCTTTATTGATAACCTAAATGACAAGATGAGCTACAAATTGGAATTGCAATGTCCACCCACATTTGAAAAATTGATTGAAAATGGGATTAAAATCAAAGAAGCTTTGGTCAAAAGAGGAGTCATAAAACTTTACAATGACAACAACACATCAAACTCCTCTAACAACTACAATAGTGGTGACAAACCAAAGTTTTGGCAATGAAACAAGAATGTGGGTAATAATGATGGCACAGTTGAAAACCAAAATACAAAACCTGTATTCAACTTGATAGCAATGGCCACCAAAACTAATCAAAAGAACAATCCACCCAACAACCAAAATTTCAACCAAAGCAACAATCAAGGTAATGTTGGATCAAGAACATTGTCATATTGCACATCCTTCAATCGAAGAAGGTTCACACCTTGGGACCATCATCAAAATCAGCATTAAAGGAACTTCTTGAAGATAAAGTCATAACATTACTAGAGGCAAGAAATTGGGAGCCACAAGTTAAGCCTCCATGGTGGAATGATGCACATTTATGTGACTTTCATCGAAACAAAGGGCATAAAACCAATGACTGCATGCAATAGAAACACTTGATACAAGACTTGATTGACAACAAGACCATATTTGTAGGACTCCAAACAAACAATGATCATAGAGCATTCAAGAACCATCTACCAAACTATGAAAAAGGGGAGTCCTCGTCATCGAACAGCAAAGGAAAAAATGTGAACTATGTTTATGACACCACTATTCTCCATATTGAGGTGGTTGATCAAACCTGTGACAAACGAGATCTTACTGCAATTGATGACCCAATAAATGACATCATTGAACATGAACAAAACATCATTGCAACTGAAAATCATCATCACGATATCGACACCACCTCACATCAAATCAATGACCTTGTGCCAATAGATCTAATCACCAATATTGTTGTGAATGACGATCACATTAATGTCATCAAAATCAGAGAGAGACAAAATAATTCACCGACCAATGCAATCACAAGAGGACAAGCCAAGGTAACATTGAAAGGAGCTACCCCTTCCATGTCCAAAACAACTACTATTGTCCCTACAACTCAATATAACATCGTTGATTAGTTGCAAAAGATACCCACTCAAATATCCATATTAGAGCTTCTCAAGATTTCACCCGCTCACAAGGAAATCTTAGAACAAGCTCTAGTCGCCATCACGGTACCCAAAAATCTGGAAGTTTTCCAATTTCAAACTATGGTGAGGCATTTGACTGCATCACATTGCCTATCATTTTCTGAACATGATGATGTATCTATCACCCATCCGCATAATATTTCCCTCCACATTGAGGTTGTAATCCACAAACACTATCTACAACGTGTTCTAATAAATGGAGGAGTTGGCTTAAATATCCGCACTCTAAAACTTGTCCGTGCACTTGGATATTCTGAAAATGCTATCAATCCTAGAAGGAAAATCACAATAAAAGCATATGATGATGAAGAAAGATTCTCCCCAGGATTAATTATTGTCCTACCAATTCAAGTAGGACCAGTTGTCAAAGATATAGTATGCCAAGTTTTGAACAAATAATTGACATACAACATACTCTTGGGACGATCATGGATCCATGAGATGCAAGTTGTACCATCTACATATCACCAGTGTTTGAAATTTCCTTTTAACGAACAAGAGATCACTATTGCTACTGATTCCAACAACCCCCAATACTGCAATACACTCAAAACAACCCAGGACACTTTTATGCCACACAACAGGGAAGCTACAACTCTTGGTTCATCCAACAGTGAAAAACAACTAAATTCCTTGTCAAAGTGGGTGGAGAAAAAGGACCAATCACAAGATGAGGGTATTAGTGAGTCTACTCCATCGAATCATGAAATTCAACTCAATGCCTTATCAAAACAGGTTGAAAAGATCCAATTGAAAGATAAAGGCATGGGGGAATACTCATTTGAGCAATCCTTGTGTTTATCACAACTCTCATCTTCTCCTAAGTCATATGGACAGCCATCAACATCAAGACAACAATCATCACAGCCAATCGCACTCTTTGATAGAAAATTTGTAAGATCAGGCACCTTAGTGGACAAATCAGAAGATAAGGAGGTTTTGAATTGGCTCTACAATGACGAAGAGAAATTGCAAGCATCCACTTCAAATGTACTAACATAACAGTATGGAAAAGGCAAGATAATCCTGGAAAAGATGGGATATGAGGGAAAAGGCCCTATTGGTAAAAGAAAATATGACATCATAGAACTGATACAACCCATCACAATAAATTCAAAGGACAAGACGGGACTAGGGTACAGGGAAGAAGCAAAAGAAGAAACCAAACAAGAAGTTGTCGAGAGAATCCTTCAATTGAGAGATAGTTCTAAAATAGACTCCAATGAATATGAATGGGATTCCCTCTCTGAAGAGTCTTGTCATGATAAGGATATTGATGTAGTACAAAAGTATACACCAACACGTATGAAGGAAAAGAGCTCGAGTTATCGACCACTTGAAATTGGATCACAAAATATCGATGACTCAAGTGAAGATGATCATTCTTCTAGCGAGATAGATACTTCAGAAGAGAGTAACATCTTAGAATTCGATATTGCCATTGGAAATTTTGATGACATTTCCATCATGATGCTTACCCCTTTTGACCTCAGCCAATTTGACGATTCCATGATATTAGTACACCCCGAATTGATTGACTGGGACCAATCTGAGATGTTTGATCTACCCACCTTTTCAAATGATGATGCCATCGTTAACTTCCTCTATTCTAATAACCCTAAAACATGTTCCATCATTGAATCTCATAACAGAACTTCAGAAAAGGGGAGTGCCAAATATTCCAGCTAAAAAATAGATACCAAAAGCAGATCTAATGGTGAAAACCATTTAATGGCACTATTAGATCCAGAAAAAGTAAAAACAAAGAGTGTATCTCAAGGTGAAAACCTCTCTGAGGCACCGAGAGATGGAAGATTTGACACTCTCCCCAAGCACTATCAAGAGAGATCATCAGTGTTGATTGAACCTACACAATCTATCAATGTTGGCTCAAAGGAAATAGTGAAGACCTTGCATCTAGTGGCGTGTATGTTAGAGGAGGAAAAACCCAGTTTCACTAAATTATTTGAAGAGAGGCAGATCAACTTTTCTTGGTCTTATGTTGGCATGCCAGGCATAGATCCAGAACTCATCATGCATCATTTATCACTACCACCTGGCGTAAATACAGTAAAGAAAAAGTTGATAAAAATACACCCTCATATCGCCCTCTTGGTAAAAGTCGAACTAAAGAAGCTACTGGACATGGGATTTATCAGAGCTATTGACTATATCGAGTGGATATCAAATATTGTGTCAGTCTCAAAACTAGACAAAAGCATAAGGATATGTATAGACTTCAAGGATCTTAACAAAGCTTTCCCAAAAGATGATTTTCCTCTACCTAACATCGACATCATCATAGACTTGAATGTTGGGCATGAAATTTTATCACTTATGGATGGATTTTCAAGGTATAATCAGATAAAGATAGCACCTGAAGATCAAGACAAAACAATCTTCACATGTCCTTGGGGCACTTTCTGTTGGAATGTAATGCCTTTTGGGTTGAAAAATGTTAGAGCCACATATCAGAGAGCAATGACCACCATCTTCCATGACATGATGCACACTTTTATGGAAGACTGTGTAGATGACTTATTGGAAAAATCATTCAATAGAGAGGGGCATATAGAAATTTTAGACAAGATCTTCGCTAGACTGGAGAAATTCAATGTGAGGTTGAACCCCAAGAAATGTGTATTCGACATAACATCAGCTAATATTTTGGGGTATATTGTATCGGCTAAAGGTATTGAGGTGGATCTTGCAAAATTTAAAGCCATCATGGAGGTACCTCCTAAAAATATCAATCAACTCAGATCTTTGCAAGGAATATTTCAATCCATTAGGAGGTTCATCACGCAACTGGCTAACAAAACTCACCCTTTCAACCATTTACTACATAAGAATTTCTCTTTCAAGTGGGATGAGAAATGTGAAGTTGCCATCAATCAACTCAAGCAATATCTGATGTCACCACCAATACTAGTACCACCAACCGACGAAAATCCATTGATACTCTACATTGCAACAACTGAGATATCTTTGGGAGCTTTATTGGCATAGGAAGATTTTGCAAGAAAGGAAAGGGAAATTTATTATATTTATATTAGCAGGACCTTGAACAATTATGAGATCAATTACACCTTCATTGAGAAAGCTTGTTTGGCGGTATTATTTTCTACCCAACAACTCAAACATTACATGTTGACTCACACCATCAAACTCATTGCTAAAATTGATCCATTAAAGTACTTACTTAGCAAAGCTGCCCTAATAGGAAGACTAGCCAAGTGGGTCATGATATTGAGTGAGTTTGATATCTAGTACATGGATAGAAAATCCATCAGGGGTCAAGCCATAGCAGATCAACTAGCTGAAGAACCATTGCAAGACAATAATCCAATGAATATTGAATTTTTGGATTTTGATTTCCTTACAATATCTACACAACAATGGATGTTGTACTTTGATGGCTCTTATACACAACATGAATCAGGCGTAGGAATCTTGTTTATCTTGCCACAAGGACATACCATTTCCAAATCCTACAGACTGATGTTTCCTTGCACCAATAACATAGTTGAATACGAACCACTGATCATTGGAATCAAAGTAGCAGTTGAGTGGAAGATCACAGAGTTACATGTCTATGGTGATTCTCAACTAGTCATTAACTAGGTGAACGATGATTACCAAACAAAAGATGACAAATTAATTCCATATAAAAGAATGGTTGATGACTTCAAAAATTACTTTGTGGAGATAAAATTTGAGCAGATTCCTAGAGGCGACAACAAAGTTGTTGATTCCATGGCTACCATTGCTTCTCTCTTAAAGATTCCTGAGAAATGAGCCCATTATGAGTTCATGGTGGAAAAACTGTTCAACCCATCCTATGATAACCCTGAAGCCCAAGTCATCTACCATCTAGCCAAGGATGACACTTCTACCTACAGGAAAATCTATACCTATTTGAAAGACAATACCCTCCCACCTGATTTATCCTGGAACCAAAAATGAAATTTCATCTGACAAGTAGCTCGACACACCCTAATAGTCGATGTGCTTTATCGACGAGGTCTTGATGGTACTCTCCTTCAGTGTCTAGAACGTAATGAAGCTGAAACCACTTTACGTGAGGTCCATGACGGTATTTGTGGCACACATTCAAGTGGCCTAAATTTAGCTAAGAAACACCTAGGTTTGGGGTATTATTGGCCAAATATGGAGAAGGAGTCATTCCAAAGTGTCAAAAGGTGTACAAAATGTCAAATTCATGGAAACTTGATACATGCATTGGCACAAGAGTTGCAACCTTTCACATCAACATGGCCTTTTGTTAGTGGGGATTTGACCTCGTAGGAAAGATTCATCCATCTTCATCTAATAGACACAATTTTATCATCACAGCCATGAAATACTTCACAAAGTGGATTGAATCAGTTCCCCTAACCACCATCACAGGAAAGAAAATCTCATCATTCATCTTGAATTATATCATCTGTCGATATGGCATCCCTCAATCCATTATCACGGACAACGAAATACCATTCAAAAATTAGAATGTCCAAGAACTTGAGGTTCCATATACAACATTGGTTTTCTACACCATACTATCCCCAAGGAAATGACCAAGCAGAGGCCTCAAACAAGACTATCCTGAAAATCTTGAAGAAAACCATCAATGAGGCTGGATGTGATTGGCATGTTCAACTGAACCCTGCTTTATGGTCTTACAGAACTAGTATCTGCACCCCGACAAGAGCAACACCATATGCCCTAGTCTATGGATTGGAGACCATTCTACCTATTGAGGTTGAGCTACCATCACTCTGAGTGTCACTAAAGGGGATCATTTCAGATGAGGATTACAAAGTGTCTAGGTTACAGGAATTGGAACTATTGGATGAGCGTCATCAACATGTAATGGATCACCTGAAAACCTATCAGTAGAGGATATCCAGAAGTTACAATCACAGAGTAAAGCCTAGAACATTTTAGGTGGGTGATTTAGTCCTGAAAGAGAACCTCTGTAACCAACAAGATCGAGAGAAGAAGGGGAAATTTGAACCAAACTAGCTAGGTCCCTTTGTTATTGTTGAATCTTTGAATTAGGAGCATATCAGTTGTCCACACCGGAAGGGGATTTGTTTGATGAACCCCTCAACAGCTTGCAGCTCAAAAGGTTCTACACTTGAATCATCAATTGCATGGAAAGAGTCCTGAAAAAATACAAAAACATCAGAAAATGTCCTAAAAAAATAGTTTCCTTGATGAAAACCTAGCAAACAGGTGTCTTGGTAACAACAAAAAAATAAAAAAAGATCAAAAATCCAAAAAAAATAGAAAAAAAAGAGAAAAATATGAAAAAAAGGTGAAAAATTAAAAAAATCATAAAATCTGAAAAAGTGCAATAAAAACAAGTAGTGAAAACCTGGAAACAGGCGCTATTTGTGATAGGTTATTTTTTCTATCTATTTGAGCATGTCAACCATTTGCTTTCGCCCTTCTCTTTCACCATCTATTTGCCTATCATTGGAAAGCTTCATGTACATATCATGGCATCGCGGTCATGTCTCACCCTAGACTGGGGGAAAAATCCTTAACTCACTGGGGGCAATAAACTTTGAGCTTGAACCAACAGACAAATAGCAGTAGTACAACACAACCCAAAACAATGATCATAGTGCAACTCAACATTGAACATCAATCACACAAACATGAACACATCAACCATCCATATCAAATAGCCAAATCAATCAAACCAAAAGCACACTTCAAAATGGGTGATTTTTCTTCTGAATCAAGGATTTATCACTGTGGCATGAATGTTCAACCATTGAACTTTGATTTTTGTTATCATATCTCTGGAGTAACTCAATGATGTATTGAACTAGAGAAGCCAGGAAGGAGTATGATTTTTCTTTGTCTGTTGTCTGTGAGTTGATCATTATTACTGTGCAAATTTTCATGGGACATGCTCTACAAAGTATCACTGATAACATTCTGAATTTGCATAGGAAAATGGTTAACTCTTGTCTATTTACGCAAGCAATACTTAGGTCATCTTGGTTTAATTATACTTAGATGCTTGTGTTAACTTGCAATATCAAAAATCATGGAAGTAGTACTCATGTCATCATGGTCTAAATATACCATCAATCTTTGTACTCACTTTCAACATTTTAAAGGCTCAATGATGATAAAAGCATGACAAATCGACTGTTACGAATGACAACATCTACATATTAGATTTGTATGGTTAAGTTAGATTGCATCCATGTTAGCTTGCATCTGTATCTATAGGGTTTCCAAAGCTGCAACAATTTCACAACAATGTTATCTCTAACACTAATGGATTGAGTACACTTGACATTACCAAAAACACATCATTCTCATATAGAAAACACATCAGTTGCATCATCATTTGCATACATTAGAAAACATTATCACATCATTCATCCATCCATGCATCACATCATAATATTTGTATCAAAAAACACAAAAATACATGCATCGCATCTCATTTACATAATCAAAATGATTTCATATAGTTACATTAAGAAAGTGGTCCACTAAGCTTAAATGAGTGAGTCTCTTCAGATTTCCAAGAAAGTTGGGAAATATGTCAGGTTTTTTCAAGCTTAACTTAACAAATAATGAACTAATGGCAACCTTCCCATAGCTCTTGGAAGTTGGATAGATTCACTGATTTAAGCTTAAGACCCTAGAGGTTTTGAAGTCTTGCAAAAACTCAGTTAAGCATAATCATTTGCATCACATAATCACAATTCAACTTACATATTATAAAACATCATCCATATATCATCCCATCATCATTACATCCATACATAATCAGTATAAACATCACATATCATCACACATCATTTACATAATCAAAATCCATCTCACATAGCATAAACCATATAGAATCATACATTATCATATCATCATTGCATAATCGTCATAATCACCATAATCATCATCATATAAACATCATAATCACATCGAACTATAAATCACCATACATCCATTCATTACATCATTCATTTGCATTATAAAAGTACAAAATCGGAATTACATTTCATTGGCATAATAAAATCCATTACATAGGCATCATACACAAAGCATCATAGAATCATAACACATCAATTGCATCATCATAAAGAACATCACATAGCATGTATAAAATAAAAATCAAATGCATCCATCATAATCATCATGATCATCATCATAAAATAGAAATCAAATGCATCCATCATAATCATCATCACATCATCATTATATAAACATCACATAGACACACGGATCTTAATAATCGCCGCATATCATATAACCTCAAAATCATAATGTCAAAGTGTACAAGGATATCCAAGGGTATAAAGAGATACATCAATATCAAAATATGGTAGTGTATCATAATCTCTGAAATCAAAGAGGTACAACATCAATGTCTCAACTGAAATAAAGAGGTATACATCATGTCCCAAAATACATCAAAATTTGTCATCACAATCGGAGCTATGTCATGCTCCCCCCAGACGGTGATGGCATCACATGAACAGTACCTCCTCCACCTAACGGACCTGCACCAGGATCCCTCCAATCTCTAAGAAGCAGCTGTGTAACACCCATGCTAACAATCTGAGACTGGGACCTCCTTGACCGGGACTGTGCAAAGCTCTCCCGCCACTTTGGAGGAACTGCATCATGATACCTAACTCTATAAAAATTTGCCTCTTGAGTAGTATGATGTAGCTCTCTGAAATAATCTAATGAACCGGCAGCTGCTACAGCCTGTTGTAATCTCTCGAAGACACCCTCGGCCTACTCCACCCATCATCTTAGGGTATCCCTCTCAGTAGTCAATGTGGCAATCTTCCCCTACATCTGTCCATGTGCCTCAGTATGGTCCTAGACTTGTGCAAGTTGGGCATGTACCTATTGTTCCTGTTGCCTTGCAGAATCTCTCTCAGTCATCAGCATTTGGATCTATCCCTGTGCCTACGTGAGCAAAGCCTATACTTTCTCTAGCTGACCCTACAGTGTCTGAACCTGCACCTATAAAGTAGCTATATATGTCTGTTGCTACTATGATGGTAGTCTAATCTCCTTGTGTTGTTGTGATGGGGCAACTAATGATCTCCTCTTGTGAGGCACTCTCATCTCTGCAACATTCGACCCTGGTCCTCCGCCACCCTCATCTCCTCCCCCATCACTCTCATCACCATCATCGTCATCACTGCTATCCTCCTCCTTTGACTCCTCCTCTAACTCCTCCTACACCTCCTCTCTCTGTTGTCTTTGCCCATGACCTACTGCTCCCTCCTCCTCTAACAATGGCGTTGCCTCATCTGGGATGGTGATTCATGGGAATGGATGTAGGAACATCTACTAAGCATACTCCTCTAATATCAGAGCATCAGTGATATCTGGATGAACCTCCCAAATAATGGCTTGTAATCCCTGGATGTGCTACACTGCTGCATCATTAGACAAAATTGGCCCCCACTTTGTAGCATCCTGTCATCACCGTGCATAATGGGCCACTCCCTGGGGCATGCCCTGAACCCTGTCGTACTACCTTAGTACTCTCAGCAGCAAAAATATCTCAATAATAAACCATGTATGACCAATCATATATAGGGACCGACACAAAAATGACATCTCGACATCGTCCTCTGGCCACTACTCACAATCAAGATATGGTCGCCATACCACAGACTCAAGATCATCTAGTGCCCTCCTCCAGTACTCTAGTTTTCCTAGCATAGGCTGAGTAAGTCAACTGGCATAAAGGTGTACATATAGCCTCATCCTGAGACATTGTCTCTCTCCAACTGGTCATGCAACTGATATATGCTCCCAGACCTAGACCTGAAGCAATGTGACTCCCACTAATAAATTGGACCCTCGAAGATAGACCACCTGGTACGGATCATGGTAAAGATGAGCAAGCATACAACAACCCCATGCATATCTCGTACCCTGAGCAATCATGCTCTCCAAAATCCGCCCCCATCCAACTGATAGTGCCTTTGACCTATGATCAAGACAAAGGAACCCTCCAATAAATCCAACATGAACAAAAGGCAATGTGGTATAAGAATCGACCATATCCCTCTAAGGAATCTCGTACCTGCATAAATGTGCATCCTCAAATACTCTCCTAAGTGCATCGGTCTCATCCTACTCCTAAGAAACATATAGCACCAACTCCCCCACAACAAGAATCTGTAGAATCCAATATATGTCCTTTGGAGTAACTGTGATCTCACTAATGGAAAAATGAAAGGTGTTATACTCATTGTGCCACCTCTCTACTAAAGTTGTCAGTAAACCCCGGTTAACCCTAATCTAGGGCATATCTATGAGAGAGGATAATCCACATCGTGCAATAACGAATGTCTCAGGCGGCATTAGGTGGGGAATCAAATCCCACGTCCTTGGGAAGCACTCTCTAATCTATAAACTCATCAAAAACTCCTATCATCACAAACGATCGCAAATTAGCCAATCAATCAATCAAAATCGCAAATCAGTCAATCAATCAATCAAAATCAATCATCCTATCAATCTAATCAGCTCTGGTGAAACTTTGATCAAATCTCATGAGCATCAATCTATCAATACACCTCGCCTATCATGAGGTTCATCAATCATGCAACCTTGCCTATCATGAGGTTTGTCAATCATTCAACCTCGCATATCATGAGGTTCATCAATCAATCAATGCACCTTGTCTATCATTAGGTCCATCAATCAATCAAACTATAATTGATCCTCACCTATCATAAGGTCAATTATCATCATCCTATCATTGAATCTCACCTATCATGATATCAATGGACATCCAACCTATCAACATCATCAATCATCAACATAAAGGCTAACGCGATCAAACATCATCGACATCAAAAAGTCTAATCAAGAAAATCATCGATCTGGTATAAAAATTCATAAATGCACTAGAATATTCTTTCTATGCGCTGAAAAACCCTATGAGCCAAAAAAATTCATCAATGCACTAGAACAAAGTTTTTATGTGTCGAACTACCATATGCGCCATTTCATTTCATCTATGCATCGGAACATGCTCCCGATGCGTTGATACATCCTATGCACTAAATCGGTCATTCAATGTGCTAATCTAATTTCCCTAAGTGCTAATCTATTCTATACGCCATTACAGTTAATCAATGTGCTATTTCGGGCACCCTAAGCACTACATCTATCAATGTGCTAATTCATTAACCCTATGCGCTAAAATATTTATCATATGTGCTAATGTAGTCTATGCGCTAGAACAACTGTTTTATGCGCTACTGCGGGTTTTCAATGTGCCAAAACAATAAAATCCAATTTAAAACGTGAAAAACAAGCAATAAAATTAATGACACAAATTATGAGGGAAGTTTTTGGGGTACATACCGGAGGTCTGTACGTTGTCGGGTGGTTGTGTAGTCGCACGCGCTCGAACCGGTGTGTGTGGTAAGGGATCACCATTCTGCTCCAAAGTGCTAAATTGCTAATCACTCTCAAGTTTTCAAAATCACAAATGCACAAATGAACTTCTAATCACAACTTTTTAACTTGTTAAGGTTAACTAAGTGGCATTTTTATGGGGTTGTTTTATTTTATTTTTCAAAGGGGCTTTAATTCATCAAATCATCACCAGGTGACTTTAACATCATTTTTCAGGAGATAAATCATTTTTGAATCTCAAAATTTTGAGATCATCATAAAATCATCGAAAAATCATCAAAAATTTCAAAAAATCCAAACAATTCAAAAATTCACCAATTTATCTCCCAAGGGGGCATATATTCGTCATCACCTGAAAATCAACATCTAGGGCATTGAATTTTTTTTTCTCGGCATCAGCATCAAAAAATTTCTTTGAAGAAAAATGTAAACACATTACTTCAAGAGGGGAAAAATGTATACACCTAAAATTGGTCAAGAAATTTAATTAATTAAATACTAGTTATTTAATTAATATTTCATCTACTTATAAATAAATTCTCAATTTATTTATATAGTTCATATCTTCTAATTCTCCAAATCTAAAAATCACATTCCTCTAATTTAATTAAATAAATAAATTTCTATAGTTTGTTTATTTAATTAATTTTCACTAATCCCAAATTTGGAATTCAAGCACATGTCTACAACTTTTCATGCCACCTCACCAAGGTCACATGAAATTAAATAATTCTATTTTTTTTAAATTAAAATTATCTTCAACAAACTTTCAAACACATGGCTTATTCCTCACACACTTCTTCAACAAACTTTGAATACATGGTCTTTGTCTAACACACTTGATTCCCCCATCCATTTGGCATGTTGTCTTTGGTCAAGGGAATATCCTTCTTGATTCTCTCCATCTCCACCATTCATCCCTCTTGTTTGAATTTGGACTGTCAATCGCTGCCACATCACAAGATGCTTAGAAAATCCTATAAATACAACCCTTTTCTATAGTATTTGGCATCCCACATTTGAGTAGAGTTATCATGCAAGAATAGCTTTGGAGCATTGGAGCATTTGGAGTTTATAGTTAGCATTGTTTAGCATTTTAACAAGTTTGCATTGTAGCATCATGTTTTGCTTTATAATTGCATTTTAGTGCATCATATCAATGGTCATTTGAGCACATGAAAAATCATTTTAGCTTCTTATCACAAGCATTTGTATCACATAGTTTAACAACATTATCCATTTATCAATATCTCCATTATCATAGCATCATGGCTTTAATCACTTAGATTTCTTGCATTTTGAATAGCATCTCATTTCTCAAGTTGTCATTTTAACAACCATAGTGCATATACAAAATCTAAGAGACAATATGGTTTAATAAATTCTTGAGAATAGAGAACAATGGAACATTTTTAGGAATTTAATCTTGTTTCAATTGGATTCAGTTTTATTGATTAAATCTCTAATATAATGTCTCATTGGTGTTTGTGTTGATTTACTAACTCTCCCACATTTCACACACTATAGGAGTGCAACATGCACAAATCATAAACACTTAATCCCAAATTGTAAGACCGCCTTATCAAAGGTAGAGGAACGTGGAGCATTCTCCCAAATAGTCTTCAATGCAACTTTTTCTAGCAAAAAAAATCACCAACATTCGAAGAATAGAACTACCTTGTAGCAACACATACTTCCTTAGGAAGAATAGGAGAGAGCATAAAACTTTATAGAGACCATCAGCAACATCTCTCTAACTTCTAATCCTCATCTTAATGCTTCTAATCCTCATCTTAATGTATCATCATGATATCATTTTTTTTATAACAACCATACTCAATACATCTTTACTTGTCATCAAACAAGGCATGGCATCCAACCATGAAAATATCGCCATAGAGTATCAACAGCATACAACTATACACACCAATGATAGCCCAAACTGAGTGTAGACACAAGAATCATTAACAATCCAAACTAAGTGTTTACAACAATGAGAACCAATACCAATAATCTCCCCCTTTGGCATTGATGGAAACACACACCTGCACATTCTCCCCCTTTGAAATCAAGGACAAAGGTTCAAGATCTTCATTTGAAACAACACATTCTCCTCCAGCATATACACATGCTCCCCTATCAGCAACAACCAACCAACTACCTGCTCCCCCTAAGAGGTAGCACACATAAATCCAAGAGAAAAATATATGACATGAGTTTCTCCCCCTAGATAGATGCACCATCCATGCATCTAGTTAGAAAAAGGAGGGTAAATAACCCCTAACTTCTCCTGGAGATACTCAAAAGTATCCTTTGAAAGCATCTTAGTGAAGATATCTGCAATCGGATCCTTAGTAGGCACATACTCTATTCCGACTTCTTCTTTTGCAATCTTTTCCCTTAGAAAGTGATACCAGATAGAAATGTGTTTGGTCCTTGAATGCATCATTGAATTCTTGGAAATTTTAATTGCACTGGTATTATCACATAATATGGGAATGGTTTCATCATATACCACCTTTATGTCCTTCAAATTCTACTTCATCCAAAGTGCCTAGATGCAACAAGATGTTGCAGCAATATACTCAACTTTTTTTGTGGATAAGGACACTAAGTCCTGCTTCTTATTGAACCAAGAGACCAATTTGTCTCCTAGGAAAAATTCATGTCCACTGGTACTTCTTAGTCATCGACACATCCTGCCTAATCAGCATTAGTACAAGCATTTAAAGAAATATTATCATTCTTCTTATACCACAAACCATAATCTGGAGCTCCCTTCAAATATTTGAATATTCTTTTTACTACCTTCTCATGAGTTTTATTAGGATTAGCTTGAAATTTGGGGACCAAACATACTACATGCATAATATCAGGTCTAAAAGTAGTCAAGTACAATAAACCTCCAATCATAGACCTATAAAGAGTTTGATCAACCTCAGGTGACTCATCAGTCTTGCTCAAGTGATAACCAATGACCATAGGAGTACTTGCAGGTTTAGAATCCTCCATGCCAAACTTCTTCAACGTCTCTTTAACATACTTAGCCTAAGAAATAAAGATACCATCATCTATTTGAACAATTTGAAGCCCAAGGAAGAAAGACAACTCACCAATCATAGACATCTCAAACTCTGTATGCATCTCCTCTACAAACTTCTTACACATATTGTAATCTCCACTAAAGATGATGTCATCAACATATACAACAACTATCAAAATATTGTCCTCCTCTATCTTAATGTAAAGGTTACTATCTGCAATATCTTTCTTGAAACCTTGTTGAAGTAAATACTTATCCAATTTAGCATACTAAGCTCTAGGAGCATGTTTGAGTCTATATAAAGCTTTCTTAAGTCTGCACACCATGTCTGAGTCTTGTGATAGCTGGAAACCATTTGGTTGCTCCATATATACCTTTTCCTCTAAATCACCATTCAAGAAGGCTAACTTGACATCCATCTAATAGACTTTGAAATTATTGTGAGTAGAAAAGGAAAGAAACATCCTTATTGCCTCCATTTTCGCTGCTAAAGCAAAAGCCTCCTCAAAATCAATACCTTCAACTTGTGAATAACCCTTACATACCAATATGGATTTGTTCCTCACAACTTCACCATCTTCATTCAACTTGTTCCAGAACACCCACTTTGTTCCTATAAAATTCTTATTAGTTGGTATGGAACTAAGTCCCATGTCAAATTCTTTTCTATCTAATTAAATTCCTCTTTCATTGCCTTCATCCAACCTTAATATTTGCTAGCATCAACAAATTTCTTGGGCTCTACCTTTGATAGTAAACACAAATTCAATTGCTCACTTGCTTTTGCAAACCTTCTCCTGGTCAGCACACCTTCATTCTTATCTCTAATGATCTAATATGTTAAATGGTTCTTGTCCACATACTTTGCTAGTCTTAGGAACCTTTTCTGATTCTTGTTTCTTCTCTTCTTTCTCTTCTACTTCTTCTTCTTCTTCTTCAATGTAGGGAGGTATATTAGATCCACAAACCTCTGGTTCTTGTGAGATGTGACACAAATATTCATCTACCTTAACATTTGTGCTTCCAATCATCATTCCCAATCTCTTTTTTAGCATCTATAGGCCTTGCTTCTGGTTGAGTAACCAAGAAAGATCCCTTCATCACACCTTGAATCAAACTTTCTAAGGTCTTTGTCATCTCTTCTAATGTAGCATTTGCTACCAAAGATCATGAAGTATCTAACAATACAAGGCCTTCCATACCTAAGATCATAAGGGGTCTTAGTGCTATTGACCCTCAACTATACTCTATTAAGAAAATAAATAGTAGTGTGAACAACTTCCTTCCAATACATATCAGGCAGATTAGCATCTTTCAACATAGCCCTAGCCATCGCTTGCACAGTCTTATTCTTCCTTTCCACTACCCCATTCTGTTGAGAGGTTCTAGGATCATAAAGATGTCTCCTAATACCATGATCTTCACAAAAAATTTCAAATTCATTTGAAGTAAATTCACCTCCTCTACATGATCTTAAGCATTTAATCTTAGCATCCATTTCATTCTCAAATCTTTCTTTGAAGATTTTAAACTTATCAAGGGCTTCTAATTTTTCTCTTAAAAATGTAACCTAATTCATTCTAGAGTAGTCATCAATAAGCAACATTAAACACCTCTCATCTTGTTGACTCTTTGTTCTTCTAGGTTTTTATAGGTCAGTGTGAATCAATTCCAATGGTTTGTAGTAGAGCACCCCTTGCTCTTAAAACTTGTCTTTGTTTGCTTTCCCATTTAACATTCCTTCTATAATATATTTCCAGGCCTAGTTATCTTAGGCATATCTCTCACTGCATGAGTAGAAATAATCTTTACCATATTGTCAAATTTGATGTGTCACATTCTCTTGTGCCACATCCAACATTCACTGGATTGAGCCAATAAGTAGATTCTTCCATTGCCTCCTTTAGATGATAGAAATTTCCATTTGTCCTAGTTCCTTCAACAACTAATCTTGTACACCCTATCTTCCATATTTCACAACCTTTGGCATGAAATGTAAGGTTGTGCCCTTTACTACACATCTGACTGACACTAAGGAGATTATGCTTCAACCTTTTGACATAGAGGACATCCTCAGTATTGTTCTTTCTATCAATGGTTATAGCACCCTTTCCAAAAATCTATATTGACTCATCACCACCAAACTTAATAGCTCACCATTCCACTTCTTAAGATTGGTGAACCTTCCCTTGTCACCAGTCATGTAGTTAGAGTAACCATTGTCAATCACCCAAGCATTTTGTCTTCCTTTGTATGAAAGGAAGTCCACACAGCCATTGATCTTTAATTATTTTTGTTAGACTACAAAGTACCAGAATTCTTATATTTCTCAATATCACCTTTTTTGTCTTTCACAGCCATGAATAGGGTTTCATCATTTGAATCATTATCCTCATCTTCTAAAGAAAAACTGCTCTCCTTCGAACAAATTTTTTTTTAAACTTCTCTTTTGTTACTATCTTTTGATTCTTTAAAGGGATATTTAGAAGAAAAATGACCAATCCTCCCACAATTGAAACACTTGAAAGGTAACTTACCTTTGTATTTTATGGTGCCCTTCTTTAATCTTCTCACAAAGTTCGCTTCTACCTCATATTCAAAATCATTATTCTAATTTTTTGTTTCATCTTCTATCGTTTTACTGGCTTTGAATGTTGCTTCCTTCTTTGGAGCATCTTTGCCAAACTCTCTCATTTCAAAGGCTATGAGAGTACCAAACATTTCATCTACTAATTACTTATCCAATTCCTTACACTCCTCAATATCATATACCTTATGATTATAAGATTTAGGGACATGCAAGGTCAAAAACAATGTAGAGGTGTAACAAAAATATTTAACAAAGAAATTATAGAATTTGGTGCACCAAACTCCTTGGATGCCTTCCAACCATGTTCTTGAACAATGTATCAAGATGCATGCATAAAATTATTATGATAATTTATTTGTAGTGGATGCTTACATAGATTTGTGGGAAATTTTTCTACCAAAACCCCAATTCATGTTTGATGTATCTTGGCATTATGTTAGTGCTCATGGGAGTACCTTAGCTTGAACTGAAATATTATGAAGTAATGCATAGATTTGTTAGTTGTGAAATTTTTTTGTTAGATCATATTGAAGAAAGAAAACCTAGACATAAAAAAAAATTCAACATAACTTAGCCAAGTTTCATATCCAATTTGATTTTCGAGCAACAATGTTGCTCTAGAGACAATTTTGAGGTCTAAAGCAAATTTAGATCCAAAATTCTATAAACCTTGAATTTGAGTTCACATTTGAATGTAATTTAGATGTAGCCAATGGTCTTAAGGATTCAAGATGACATCAAGTGTCCCCCTCAATCTTGAGATATGTTTTGACTAAAGGGGGAAAATAGGTTTTGAAGGGACTTGAAACCCTTTACAACAAAATGTTGTTGAAACTAAAGATAAAACATACTACTAGTAGCAACCAACCAACCGCAAAACAACAAAAAAGCAAAACAAAAGTTTTGCACAAATAGAGAGGACCTATTTCATGTTTTGTATGGTGTTCACCACCTCCATTTCCTGATTATAGTGAAGGTTGACCATGGACAATAGTTCATTCTTCTCTTCCTCGAAGGTCTTTTTCTTACTACCCCAGGTCCTAGCACTTGGACCCTACTCTTCTTTTGTCACAAACATTTTTCCTTTTTCTTTAGCTGGTGTCTCTTTTAGATTGCTACCACCCTGACGCCTAGCATTTATCTACTACTCCCGTAGTTCTTTAAGTTTCTCCATGAGAACTTTAAGGGAGTATGTATTGTTCTTAATTGAACAGTGACTAATTTTTAAAAGGTTTTGAATATTAGTGTCTAATTCAAGAACCTTATTCTCCACGCCCTAAAGGAGTTCCTCAAAGTTCCTCTTAAGATTCATGATAGAATTTTCCAATTCTAATAACCTTTCTTTTAGCTCATTCAACTTAGAAGGTGAATTTGTTGGTTCTCAATTGTGATCATATGGTTTGTCCTTGATGACAAAATCCCTTTCAATTGATTCTCTAGTTGAAAGTTTCAGATTAGTTTCTCATGCTTTATCTTGGTACAGTTTTGTCTATATGGTTTACATGTCTTGGCATTCTGTGGACAGTTTACATTCAGAATTTTAATATCTTATGGTATTGTTCAATTTGGCTTCGTGCAATCTCAGGTTATCTTATTTGTACATTGTTTTGGTGACAAGAAAGAACATATCGGAGTGAGAATGCCAGGGTCTCCCCTATCCATTTCTCTGATAAACGTCTGTGTTGCCTATCGGAAAGACGTTTCTAGTGTCATGAGGATTGGTTTATACTTATAGGCAACTTTTGACAGAACTTCTCCATTGTCTCGGCGACAGAAAAGGATCATATCGGCATGAGTTATACCATCAAAATAATGTCTTAGCGAACTCATCATGTCTCCCTAACCGGCAAGAAAGGGTGCTCATCGGCGAGAGGTTTTTCTTCATTGTAACGTCTTGGTGAACTTACTTTAGTCTTGCCAATTGTTGGTGGAAAAATTGCATATCGGCAGGAGGTCTCATCTTTGGTGTAATGTCATAGCGAACACGTTAGGTCTTGTCGACTAAGTCTTATGAGGGGCTTTTGGCGAGAGGTTGGTATTGTCTTAGCGACTCAGAGTGGATAAAGATTTTTGGTATGACATAGTGTGCTCTCTGAGAGGTCTCCCTGACATTGATATGTCTCGGCGATGCATAAAACAAAAGGAACATTTCGGTATGACTCATGTGCAATGAAGAAAGGTCTTGGTGAGTTTGTTTTCTTATACCGACCGACAACATAAAGGTATACATCTTGGTAAGAGTTAGGGTTTTTGGCGTGAGGTCTCAGCAAGTGACCTCCGGTCTCGCCGATGGAACACAAAAGGACTTTGTCGGCATAGGATCTGACTTGTCTCAGTGACACACAAGATGGTGGGTGACTTTCGGTATAAAGAAGTATTATCTATTTGAGGTCTCCCCGAGAGCGATATGTCACGGTGACAAGTTTTATCACGAGGGGCTCTCGGCAAAACAAAGACTGGTCTACGAGAAGTCTCCCCGACTTTGAATTGTCTTAGCGACACTGGATGAAAGGATGACTTTCGGTAAAACAAAGCATTATCTACGAAACGTCTCCCCGACAGCAGAATGTCACAGCAACACATAAGAGATAAAAGGGCTTTCGGTGAAACATAATGTGGTCTGCGAGAGGTCTTCCCGACTCTGATGAGTCATGGCGAAAGCGATAACTAAGGGGAATGACTGGCGATTTAATTGCCTTCAGCAGGATTATCTGGATGTCTCGATGAATGATTAACAAACTCTGTCACTGTGGCCAACATGAGAATTTCTAAATATAGTTGCAGGTCGACATCATTGGTTGGCATCAAATCTCTGGTATTTATTTATTGTTGCACAGACAGGTATCTTTATTTGGTGTTTTCTTTTAGCAATTGGCAGTCCTTGGGTGTTATCTTTTTTTCTGGAAATCTCTTTATGGCTGGAGACATTTTTTTCTTTGCATGATCAGATTTTTGCCTAAAGAAATCAATGATTATTGTGTTCATTATCTTAAATGAAATGGTTACAAGGCAAAATATTCTTTGAGCAATAAGAGTTTATGTTTTTCTATTTGTGGGCAGTCATGGTTTTGAAATAATGGATTATTTGCAGCCCTTTGGACAGGTGTTACTCTTTATTTTTACCATCATCTACAGATTGTCATTATTCAGCTTCAAATTCTAAAATTGGCAAGAGAGTTTCAGTTTCCTCTGATAAACGAATCTTTGAAGATTTTTCTTTTGACAGATATACTGAAAGTATTGTATAAAAACCAGTGTTATAAACACTGTGAGCTGCTGGATAGAAATTCTGAGACATAGTTATTTTGGCCGAATCAAGAGATGTATTGGAAAACTCTGTGATACAAAATTTGGAAAACATGATGCATAAAAGAGAGTTATGAGCTTAACTAAAAACAGAGAGATCCTCTAAGATATTATTATTGTTCTGAAAATAAATTGAGGGGTTGGTGCTCCTTGAAATTGGTGTTTCAAAATGAGGGGTTGGTGCTCAGAAATTAGCTTATAAGGCATTGTTAACAGTGGTTTTTGAAGATTAAGCCAGTAAGGCAGTTTAGGAGTGGTTTTTCTACCCCAAGAGGGTTTTCCACTCGGCAAATCCTTTGTCTTATGGTCTCTTTGTTTTGATGTCATAATGTTTCTTGATTGTGATAATGTTTATTAGTCTGAACATTTTTGAATGATAGTTCCTTCATATCTGCAAATATTTAGTTCAATTATCTTGCACAAGTCTTTGCTGAAGAGTCTAATTCAAAAGGAAGCTTAAAGGTTCTCATTTGATTCATTGCTCAAGAATAGTTATAATTTTCTAAAGGTGTTTTTTGTCTCAATACCTTTCTTGTCTTTAAAGTTGCATTCAAACCAATTGTTTAAGAAGTGAGTAAATAATGTTGATCATCATTTGCATGGTCTTATGAGTTGCCCCTGCTCTTTCATCATGCTTTGATTGTTAATCAATGTCAGCCATAACTGTTTTGGCAAATGCAAGATATCTCACTCAAATCATATTTTCATAAGTTGTCTAATAGACTGAGTTAATGTTGTCATATCTTTGTGCTTTCAAAAGTGATTACTCTTCTCTATTGTTGAAAGAAAAGGAAATCAGAATTAAAATCTTGGTCAAAGTTAAAAAAGTTTAGACACTAATTTACCCCCCCTCTCAGTGTCTGTCCATAACTCCAACAATTGGTATTAGAGCGTAGGGTCCTCTGATAGGTCTAAACCACCTAGGATTGTTCCTGGTTTCTTGGAGTACTTTGGTTAATATGGGAAAGAACAAAAGGAATAAGGGAAAAAGATGTTCTCAACAAAATGCTATTCATCATGTTCAACCTGAATCTAGTATAAGGAATAACGAGGAAGAGTTCATAAACAGTAGCTTTGAAATGGTAGAGTATCCTAGATCTGGAACTCCTTGGTTCGAAAGAACAAACTTTATTATATGGAAAAATAAGACGGAAACATACTTACTTTCTTTAGGATCTGAAGTGTGGGAAGTAGTTGAAAAGGGTTGTACTACATCTGCAACATCTCCTTCCACTCTTGAAGAGAAGAAAGCACTTGAATTTAATACCAGAGCTATAAATGCTATTTTTAATAACTTGCCAAATAAACTCATTACAAAAGTCATTCATTACAACAGTGCTAAGGAAGTTTGGGACAAGTTGACTGAAATGAATCAGAATAGTGAGTTACAAGAGGAGATATCTTTGGATACTGAAATAAGTTGTGAAACATCTGAGAGTGAAGAAGGTGTAAACCTTCATAGTTTTGAAAAGAAGTCCAAGGATATCATTAATGAATATTTAAATGATCAAGAAACTTGTGTAAAAGTAGATCAATCTTTGGATGAAGTTAACTCTGAACAGGAATATGATGAACCAGAAAGTGAGGTTGATTTGGAAGGTGAACTCCTATGTGCCTTAGATACTATTAAGCAGCTTAGAAAAGAAAACCAGTTTTTAACAAGACAACTTCAGCAAGAAGAGAGTTTGGAAGTCAAGTTAAAAGACAAGGATGAATTGTGTAATAAACTAGAAAATGAGATTGATTCTTTAAAGAAATGTTCAGATAATGATTCCTTGTTAAAAGAACTAACTCTTAAGGATGATATGATTATAAGTCAGAAAATTGAAATTGAAGAATATAAGAGGATAGCAGACGTTGTGAGTTATGATTTGGAGATTAAAAAGATTTTTTGTCTAAAACTTGAAGAAGAGGTAGTTGCTTTAAGAAAAGAGCTTGAAAGTATCAAGGCTCAATCTGGTAAAATTCAGAAATTTGATCATAGTACTAATATATTGAATGAGATGTTGGGCAGGAAAAAGCATTCTAAAGATCTTACAGGAGTGGGATATGAGGTTGGACAAAGCTCTGCAGACAAATCTAAACATGAAACAGTGTTTACTACTTTAGATGGAAAGAATTTTACAGACAAGCAAACACCAAGAATGAAGGTTGATCTTGGTTACAGTATTGTTGCATCAAAGGATAACATTGACACTAGAAGACAATCTAAAGCTATTCATAGAGAAAGGAAAAATGTCTTCAGATCTTCACATCCTTGGCATGACCATTCATTCAGGTATAATCATTCTTTCCAAGGATATTGTTATGTTTGTAATGACTATGGTCATAAGGCAATTGATTGCATAAGATGGTCAAATAAGAATCATTCTAATGTCCCTAGAAATGAGGATGTGGTGTGTTACAACTGTAACAATTTTGGTCACTTGAGAAGAGATTGTAGAATAAATACAAGTGATAATAATGTAGGGAACTATGCTAGAAATGTCTGTAGGAAGTCTTCTATTTCTCAGAACAATCACAAAGTCATTTGTTTCAGATGTAATAGCATTGGACATAAGGTACATCAATGCAGATTCAATAGAAAGACAGGTACTTTAAGCAAACAAGTGAAAAAGTATTCATTGGAGTGGAGAAGAAAGAGCAATCAAGATGACAAGAAGAGCAATAAAGATGCTTCTGAGAAAACTCCTTGTGCACTCCTTGCACAAGTGTTGCCTTCCAGGTCTTGAGAAGAAGCAAAGACTCAAGGGGAGTCTATTATGGTAATATATTTTACCCCTATGGAGTCTAGAATGAGGTATGACATCTTGCATTTGCTTTTGGTGGTATAAGATGTTAAGGATGTTTTTTGCTTGGTCTAGTGGTTGACAGTTTTCAGAAGTTTTTGAAATGATAGTGCACTTTGTTTTTGAATGAACTTTTTGGATGCTTGGGTTTTGGAAATAATGGTATGTCCTTATGACATCTTTGAGCGGTGTGGAGACATATAGATGAGTTCCTCAATATATTAAAAATAAGAAAGCCTTTTGAAGTGATGTCGATGTATTTATCTTTGGAGAACAGTGATTGAAAAACATGTTTGATGTTATGAGGTATTTCTGTGATGATATTATTCGTTGTTGTGTAAGGGCTGAGATTAATTATCTTTGGTATTTTTTCATCATTCTTGGTGTGGTAATAGAAATTCTCATATGGACTGAGGATGGGTGTACAAGAACAGATTGACAATGAATTATGCAGTATACATGCTTTCAAGTTATATTTTGTGTATGAAAAGAGTAAAATGATGTGTGTCATTTGAAGAAGAATAACCAGTATCATTGGTCTTTGATATGTATTGTCATGGACAGTGATTGAGGTTACTTGTGCTGAGAAGAGGTTGGTTGTTTGTGCTCAAATTCTAGTATTGCTAGATTGAAGTTAATCAAATTGAATGTGGAGTAGGTGATCTTGAATGTGCCTTGATCGAACATGACAAAGAAGGTGGTATGTTCAAGTAACAGGTCTTCAATCTTTAGGTATCAATTTGGTTTGTTACATTATAATACTTTGGTACCTTTGTTTTGGCGTTGATGATATGGACCGAGATTCTTGAAATGGACATATTGCTATTTTTGCTATGATATCAGCATGTTACAATCATACTGCATTCCTACAAATATGTCTGCTACACTATTGCTCTATTTGCAGCTGGTTCTTATGGTATTTGGTTAGCTTCTCAGTTGTGTTTCCTGGCATTTCCCATTCTTCTCTTCTATCCTTTGTCATTGAGGCAAAAAGGGGGAGAGTCATTTGTGTTTTTCCATCAAGGACAAAGGGGGAGTTTGTTGGTTCTCAGTTGTGATCATATGGTTTGTCCTTGATGACAAAATCCCTTTCAGTTGATTCTCTAGTTGAAAGTTTTAGATTGGTTTCTCATGCTTTATCTTGGTACAGTTTTGTCTATATGGTTTACATGTCTTGGCATTTTGTGGACAGTTTACATTCAGAATTTTAATATCTTATGGTACTGTTCAGTTTGACCTTCGTGCAGTCTCAGGTTATCTTATTTGTACATTGCTTCGGTGACAAGAAAGAACATATCAACGTGAGAATGTCAGGGTCTCCCCGATCCATTTCTCTGATAAACGTATGTGTTTCCTATTGGCAAGACATTTTTGATGTCATGACGATTGGTTTTTACTTACAAGCAGCTTTCGGCAGGACTTCTCCATTGTTTCGACGACAAAAAAGGATCATATCGGCATGAGTTATACCATTGGAATAATGTCTTAGTGAACTCATCATGTCTCCCCGACCAGCAACAAAGGGTGCTCATCGGCGAGAGGTTTTTCTTCGTTGTAACATCTTGGCGAACTTACTTTAGTCTTGCCGGCCGCTGGTGGAAAAATTACATATCGGTAGGAGATCTCAGCTTCAATGTAATGTCATAGCGAACCCGTCAGGTCTTGCTCACTAAGTCTTATGAGGGGCTTTCGGCGAGAGGTTGGTATTGTCTCAGTGACTTAGAGTGGATAAATATTTTTGGTATGACATAGTGTGCTCTCCGAGAGGTCTCCCCGACATTGATATGTCTCGGCGAAGCATAAAACAAAAGGAACATTTCGGTATGACTCATGTGCAACGAAGAAAGGTCTTGGCGAGTTTTTTTTCTTATACCGACCGACAACATAAAGGTATACATCTCGATAAGAGTTAGGGTTTTCGGCGTGAGGTCTCGGCGAGTGACCTCCAGTCTCGCCAATGGAACACAAAAGGAATTTTTCAACATAGGATCTGACTTGTCTCAGTGACACACAAGATGGTGGGTGACTTTCGGTATAACGAAGTATTATCTATATGAGGTCTCCCCGAGAGCGATATGTCATGGTGACAAGTTTTATCACGAGGGTCTCTCGGCAAAACAAAGACTGGTCTACGAGAAGTCTCCCTGATTTTGAATTGTCTCAGCAACACCGGATGAAAGGATGACTTTCGGTAAAACAAAGCATTATCTACGAAATGTCTCCCTGACAACAGAATGTCACAGCGACACATAAGAGATAAAAGGGCTTTCGGTGAAACATAATGTGGTGTGCGAGAGGTCTTCCTGACTCTTATGAGTCATGGCGAAAGCGATAACTAAGGGGAATGACTGGTGATTTAATTTCCTTCAGCAGGACTATCTGGATGTCTCGGCGAACGATTAACAAACTCTGTCATTGTGGCCAACATGGGAATTGCTAAATATAGTTGCAGACCGACATCATTGGTTGGCATCGAATCTCTGGTATTTATTTATTGTTGCACATATAGGTATCTTTATTTGGTGTTTTCTTTTAGCAATTGGCAGTCCTTGGGCGTTATCTTTTTTCTGGAAATCTCTTTATGGCTGGAGATGTTTTTTTCTTTGCATGATCACATTTTTGCCTAAAGAAATCAATGATTATTGTGTTCATTATCTGAAATGAAACGGTTACAAGGCAGAATATTCTTTGAGCAATAAGAGTATATATTTTTATGTTTGTGGGTAGTCATGGTTTTGAAATAATGGATTATTTGCAGCCCTCTGGACAGGCGTTACTCTTGATTTTTACCATCATCTATAGATTGTCATTATTCAGCTTTAGATTCTAAAATTGGCAAGAGAGTTTCAGTTTCCTCTGATAAACGAATCTTTGAAGATTTTTCTTTTGACAAATATACTGAAAGTATTGTATAAAAACCAGTGTTATAAACACTGTGAGTTGCTGGATAGAAATTATGAGACAGTTATTTTGGCCGAATCAAGAGATGTATTGGAAAACTCTGTGCTACAAAATTTGGAAAACATGATGCATAATAGAGAGTTATGAGCTTAATTGAAAACAGAGAGATCCTCTAAGATATTATTATTCTTCTAAAAATAAATTGAGGGGTTGGTGCTCCTTGAAATTGGTGTTTCAAAATGAGGGGTTGGTGCTCTTTGAAATTGGTGTTTCAAAATGAGGTGTTGGTGCTCAGAAATTAGCCTATAAGGCATTGTTAATAGTGGTTTTTGAAGATTAAGTGAGTAAGGCAGTTTAGGAGTGGTTTTTCTACCCCAGGAGGGTTTTCCACTTGCCAAATCCTTTGTCTTATGGTCTCTTTGTTTTGATGTCATAATGTTTCTTGATTATGATAATTTTTATCAGTCTGAACATTTTTGAATGATAGTTCCTTCATATCTGCAAATATTTAGTTCAATTATCTTGCACAAGTCTTTGCTGAAGAGTCTAATTCAAAAGGAAGCTTAAAGGTTCTCATTTGATTCATTGCTCAAGAATAGTTATAATTTTCTAAAGGTGTTTGTTGTCTCAATACCTTTCTTGTCTTTAAAGCTGCATTCAAATCAATTGTTTAAGAAGTGAGTAAATAATGTTGATCATCATTTGCACAGTCTTATGAGTTGCCCCTGCTCTGTCATCATGCTTTGATTGTTAATCAATGTCAGCCATAATTGTTTTGGCAAATGCAAGATATCTCACTCAAATCATATTTTCATAAGTTGTCTAATAGACTGAGTTAATGTTGTCATATCTTTGTGCTTTCAAAAGTGATTACTCTACTCTATTGTTGAAAGAAAAGGAAATCAGAATTAAAATCTTGGTCGAATTTGAAAAAGTTTAGACACTGATTCACCCCCCCCCCTCTCAGTGTCTGTCCATAACTCCAACAGAATTCCCCTTAATTTCATTTACAAATTTTTCCTTCAGGCCTTTGATATTAGCATTTACTTTATTTAGTTCAAGTATTACCATTTAGTAAGCCTAAAATTGCAAGTAACCCCTTCCCTTTCCATTCCTAAAACATCAATCATATCCACGTTTTCTTCATGAAGATACATGAAAATTTTAGAAAGAGAGTGGATGTTACCTATGTCATAAGTGACCTTTCTTGACTTATTCCCCACCTATTTCATAGCCACTACTGACAACTTCTCTTTATCTTTGCTCGAACTAGTCCCAATACCTTTCTCCTATTGAATGGTCTTTCTTTACACATTGCAGTCCTCCTCTTCATCCCTCTTTTCCTTTACTCAAACTAGTCATGATACCTTTCACCTACTAAATGGACTTTCTCTACACATTATGGTCCTCCTCATCATCCCCTATTTGTGAGTTATTAGACTAGAAGCAATATTTTTTGGATTTATTTTTGGGAGGGGTCTTCTTATTGCTCACCTTCTTCTTCTTCTATTGACCTGACTCTAAGAGAGAGGAAGAGAGTACCTCCACTGACTCATACCTAGGTTCAGATTCCATCTTCCAATCATCATCTTCACCATCATTATAATTCTTTGAACTCAAAGAAGAATAATCCACCACTTTAGGGTTTTTCTTATTAGCATAGTCTTTTTTAGAGAATTTTCCTTGACATGCTCCACAATAAGCAATATTAAGCCTTCATGTAAGATAGGAGACATAGGGTTTTTCCTATGAGCTTTCACTAAGGATTCCGGGGAGAAGCAAATATAAGGGAAAAGAAACCAAGAGCTTATGCCTAAAGTGATTGAGAAAATTAAAGCGCACACCTAGAATAGCAGTAAACTGCCCATCCAAGGTGATATACCACATTATCACTTCAAAAATTTTGGACCATATGGGTTTGATAGATAATCTATCATAACCCCACGAAGAGAGATTTACCAACTTCTCCCTTTCATCTCCTTTAAAAATCCAATTCAAGGCATCCTCATTCCCTCTCATGTCCTTGAAAAAAATTTGACCATGAAGTTGCAGCCTAGAAATTTGGGCAATAAACTCCTCTATGATTGAAAAATCTGCACCATTCACCATGAGAGTCTTGTTTCTCTATCCTTTCACAAATAGATTTGAAGCTTCATGGCCAAAACAATGAAGTTGCTCCATAAAGTGGGTGAGGCCCTCTTCCAAAATTCTCCACACCTTGTTCTTATTTCTCCAGCCATCACAAGAGAGCGGCTCTACTCTGTTGCGATCACCTCTCATTTTCTCAATGATTGTGTTCCATTGTAAGTTATAAAGTCTTCTCTCTATCATAGTAGAGTAAATAGCAATGGGCTCAAAAATTCCTACAAAACGTTCGATGCAATAGGTACTCAATAAACACCCATCCCATCTCTCCTCATAATTCATGTTTGATATCATTAATCAATAAGGCCAAGGCTTCAACGGATACTGAGTTGTCCCCATCCCATGTCTTGGTATTCATTAATTTGACCCCCTCATTGGAAAAAAAATCCACCAACAAGTTACCCTCCCTAAATATATGATAAATTTTGACATCTTCAAACATGTAGATCATAGAAATATAATCATGGTTGGTCACTTCGATGGTTCAGCTAGGTTTACTTTGGTTTAGTAGGCACCTAATGATGATTAGAGAGTCCCCCTCTATCCAAACCTTTCTATAGCCTTTATCAAAATCTATTTTAATTGCATCAAATGTTGTTTTAGCCTTAGCACGATGATTCATTTGGGTTCACAATGGGAGTTCCATTGTTGATAAAATCCTACCCTATTCATTCCTCAACAACCCCCCTCACAACTAGTAGGCCTAGGATTCCCCTTAGCTGCCCCATCAAAATGAATTTTAATCCACCCTTGAGGTGGTCGTCTCCACTCAACATTTTGTCTAGACTTCTTTAGGGACTTGAGAGGAATGGAGATTTAAAAAACCATGTTCCATTTGACCACCACCATCGAATCATATCCTTGCAAAATTATCTTTTGGCCATGTCTGTAGATGTATCCTAAAACCTAACTTTAAAATTCTCTTTGATGGACCTAAATTTTTTAAAGAAAACAACCTCTTCCTTAAGTTTCACATCTCTAAAAATCATACCATTCCTCTCTTTCTAGACCCCAAGCTATATGCAGAGCCATCAAAGATAAAAGCAAAATAATGGAAGGATTAGATGAGGGATAGACCCACTGAGCAAAAAAGCTCTGAAAAGAATTAGGAAACATCCAATCAAGATTCCAAAGGGAGAGAAGCCTTCCCCAAACATAACCCACAAACTTGTAGCTAAGGAAAATGTGGAGGCATTATTAGCATCACATTCACATAAGACACATCTGTTAGGGAGGGAAAAACCACTTCTACAAATATTGTCCAAAGTTAAAACCTTATTCTGCATGAGAATCCAGAAAAAAATAATTGACCTTGGGGGTAATAAATTTGTTCCACAACCCATACCAAAACGAAACAGGGTTAGGCTCAACCAACACTCTATCAAAAGTAGAAGCCACAGAAAATTGACCATTAGAACACAAAAACCAAATAACTGTCAGCCTTAAGAAAATAAGGAATACGGAACATTCGAGAGAGGAATGCTTGAAGGACAACAAGGGAAGCGTCCAAACTTTGAATATCTTTCCACTTACCATTATAAATATAATCAACCACCCAGCAACCAAAGATCCTTAAGCATAAATTACTAAAAGGGAGAGCCCACTACTGATCCAAGAGTGGCCCACTGTCACACCAAGAATCTTCCTAGAACAGAATCTGACTACCATCACCAAGGAGCCATCTTGAACCATCCTTTATAACTTTTCTATTAGGCATAATATTCTTCCAAAAGCAAGATCCTTTAGGTAAATAATCCTCTAAAAAATCCCAAGCCTTTTTGAATCTTGACAAATATTTATTTTTTAATAAAGAGGTCCAACTTGAATCTTCACAAAGGAGATGCCAAATGTTTTAGGATAAAAGGGCCAAGTTAAGCATCCTAATTTTACTTATAGCCAAACATCCCCAAAATTTTGGTTTGCAAACTTGATCCCAAGCCAAAAGAGAGATTCTAGTTTTGTCTTCAATACTGAATAGAAGAAAATGTCTCATGATCTACTCAAATTTTTCCTCAAATTTCATAGGGATCTTGAATAAGCTTAAGGCATACATTGGTAAACACTACAAGGTGGAGAGAATAAGCTGCAATTTACCAGCCTGACTGAGAAGGATTCCTTTCCAACCAGCTAATTTGCTATTAAAGATGTCTAGCAACCCAAGCCAGAAGGACTCGGTAATCTTCAAAACACATAGGGGAAGGCCCAAATAAGACATAGGGAAATTTCCCATGTTACAATTCAAAATTGCGACAAGCTTAGTTTGAAGATAAATAGGGGTATTGAGAAAATATAACACTCTTTGGAAGACTAACCCATTGTCTTAAAGCTTTTTTGTATCCTTCAAGAATTGCTTTAATCAACTTGACTTCCTTAACAGAAGCTTCCCCCATAATGATTGTGTCATAAAAAAAAAATTGATGCATGAGAGGAGGGCAAAGAGAAGAGGGCTTGAGACCTCTCAAAGAACCCACCACCACAACTTTCTAAATGCTCCTTCTTAGAGCTTCCAACATCAAAATAAAAAGGAGAGGAGAAATCAGATCCCCCTAATTAATACCCTTCGAGCTTCTAAAGAAGGGAGAGGGACAACCATTAACCAATACCAAAAAGTAAGGATTCGACACCAAATTCTCATCCAATTGCACAAATTTATGACATAACCCAAAGCAAGAAAGCACCCTGATAAGAAACCTCCAACTAACTATGTCATAAGCTTTTAGAAAATCCAATTTAAGAAAGAAACTAACCTTTTTATTAATTGAAAGGGAGTGAGCAACTTCATGGACTGTGATGATAAAATCAAGAATTTGGCACCCACGAACAAAACCGCTTTGCTTCTTAGAGATGACCAAAGAAAGAACAGCTTGAAGTCTAGTCGCCAAGACCTTGGGAAAGATTTTATAAATAGTGTTACACAATTTGATTGGTCTAAAATCCCAAAAGAGTTTGCACCAAGAGCCTTCGGAATGAGGACGAGAAAGTTGGAGTTAAGTTCTTTGAGAAGTTTTCTACATCCAAAGAACTCCTTAGTGGTGTTAACCACAATAGTAACCACAATTTCCCAGAAAGTGAAAAAACTAGAAAGGAAATCCATCGGGACCAAGGGCTTTATTCCCTTCAAAAGAGAAGATCATCGATTTAATCTCCTCGACAAAGGGAATGGAGGTAAGCTTAATATTAAGTTCCTCATAAATGAGGCTTGGAATAACCTCCAGAAACTTATTTTTTGACTATTGATCAAAACATGAGTCATCCTTCAATAGATTAGAGAAGTAATATGAGGCAACACTTTGTATAGAATCTACATCTTCTAGCAGCAAGTTATCAAAATTAATAGAGCTGATTTTGTTTGCAGTCTTATATTTTAAAGAAATATGAAAGATTTTGGGTTACAATCCCCAGTCTTTAGCCAAACCACTCTTGACCATTGTTTCCAAAAGTCTTCCACCTTGACAATAATGTCATGAAGGCGAGAAAAAAGGGTGTCTTCCTCAAGTTGAAGAGAAAATTTTAAACCATTTGATTGAATATCATGTTGAACCTCATCTAGATGTTGAATCACATCTTTTTTATCATGGAAAATCTAACCAAAAGACTCCTTGTTCCACCTCTTGATCATTTGCTTTATATAGGAAAATTTCTTTGCCACTCTGAACATAGCACTACCATCAATTTTCACCTACCACCAAATCTTAATACAATATTTAAGATTAGGGTGTCTAAGCCACATAGCTTTAAATCTAAAGGAAAGTGTTTCCTTTTCCCAATTCTATTTGCAGATAGTGAGATAGGAAAATGATTAGAACCACACCTAGTAATAGTGGAGAAAGAACAAGCATATTTTAGGAACCAATCCACAAAAACAAGAGCTCTATCCTGGATAAGATCTACACTAGTCCTCCTGTTAGACCAGGTAAAACAAGTCCCCTGAAGATCAAGGTCCATAAGAGCATTATCATCAATAAAATCCCTTAATTCTAACTTGCTATCAATTGTGATTTGAGAACATACCAACTTCTCATTATCATTCAATGGAGTGTTGAAATCCCCCATGACTAACCAAATAGAGCTCATGAATGAAGATCTCAAAGATCCAAGACAGTCCCACAACTTATTTTTGGATTTTTTTTTATTAGGGGCATAAACATTAGATATGACCTGTGAAGAATCATCCTTGAGATGGAAGAATTGTGTTTCAATATGTTTCACTTCAACACTTATCGATATACCCATAATAGTCCTAGTATTCCAAAATGTCACAATACCACTTGAGGCTCATCCGAACTGAAACCATGGAAGCCACAATCTTTAAACAAACAACTTTTAAACCTTTCCATTTTGTCACACTGCATTTTAGTCTCTTGAATAAGTAGAATATTCAATTTATGATCCTGAATGATGTTTCTCAGAATGTCATGCTTATGAACATTGTTTAACCCCCTGATATTCCATGAGATTATCTTCATTTGCAAATAGAGGAAATTCTCTTAAAGCACATATCAAAAATGGTTTTTTGAACCCCTTCAACAATATCTTTCTTGCACACTCTCTCTTTGTTCTTCTGAGATGAAGGTCTACCCTACCCTCTATGGTTAGAGCCACATTTTTATTTTTTCCTTCTTGTTACAATGCCCTTCTGACCAAAGGGGGAAGAGAGGGAATTCTTCTTCTTCCTTCCAGGAACAACAGTGAAAGGTTCATCTTCTTTGACCAAAGGCATATCATCCAAACCAAAAACCTCAAGAGAAAGGTTACCAAAATTTTCCTACACATTTCTTAAAGGAGAAGAGGGTGGCGAAGAAGGTACAACTCCACTATCTACCAATAACTCTGAAGCTTCTCTAGGATCCAACTCTTCAAGAAACTTGGAAATAATAAGAGGAGCCTCAAGCTAGGATAGAGGCCACTCAACAGTAGCTTCCAAGACCCCCAAGGAAACATCCTCCCAGACCTCCACAACCTCTAGAATTGAAGAGAGGGGATCCTTGACAAGAAGACTAGCCCCCAATGGCTTTGACTATGGAACCTTCTCCTTCACCCCTTTCTCCTTCCAAACTTTAGTGGGAGGTTGTTGAACCTTGGAAGGGCAGTTCTTCTCCCAATGGCCCACTCTTTTGCAATTGAAACAAGCAAAGAGAAAATATTCAAATTCAACTTGTTGCTTCCAACTACCCAGCTTGGACTTCAAAAGGATAAGTGCTCAAGTAAATTCTCCTTATGGTTCACCAACACACACATCCTAGCATACACCAATCTCCTTCTAGAGACCTTCATGTCATCTTGGAGTCACTAAAAAAGTAACCCTTCTACTTTTTTTGACTTGTTTAGGCCCTCCTTGTGATTTTGGCTTAATGTTGCCTTGATTTAGTGTTGTAATGTGGATAACACATTCACATTAGGTCTTGGGCCCTTATGAACTAATGAGATTTTAATGGTTCCTTGAAAAAGTGTCGTGAATTGTTGTAACACACTTTCACACTTTTCTAGGGCTTTATCAATTAACTAAGCATAATAAACATAATTTCAATCATAATCAACATTAATCTTGCCTTATTTGAAGTATTGTAAAGTGTTGTAACACACTTTCACATTCCTCTAGGCTTTTCATTAACAATTTGGCTTTCTTATGCTTTAATTATCCCTATTTTGCATCCACAAGCCTCATTTATTGCATCTTTTTGAGGATAATCCTGACACCAATCAGTAACCAATAATAATTTAGGTGTTCTTGGCTTGTGTGGCCCAAATTTAGTGTTTGGGACTCATTTTCCACCTTAGGCGAATGAGTCCCACCTAGATCTTTTTGGCCCCAATGCATGTTTCACACATTTCTAGACACTTTTGATTTTTGGTCCCATACATCATGTGTGATGGGACTCATTTTCCACCTTAAGCGAATGAGTCCTATGTGACCAAAATTTAAATTTAAATCAAATTTCCAGCGGGATTTTATTCTCCTAGATCTAATGTCGGCTTGTAGTGTTGTATTTTCGAGAATTATTGCATAATTAAGTATAAATATAAGGTTCTTTCACTCATATTTAACACCTAGCAAATTTTGCAAGCATTCAAGAGTTCACGAGAGCATTCAAGGTATTTCAAGGGAAAATTATAAAGCATTATAGAGCATTCTCCAAATGTCATCCATCATGTCAAAGATTGCTTGCATCATGTTGTTTTAGAGACAACAATTGTGATGTAGGGTTTGTGTTTCAAGCAAGTGCTTCATTCAAGATCTATCAACATCAAGCAAGATTCCAAGTCTACATCTATTGGAGCCATTACTTACATGTTTGCAACACCTTATTGTTAGGTTTTGGTGAGTTGCAACATTATCTTGTGTTCATTCGTCATTCTCTTTTCATATTTCATTATATTTCAAAGTTTAATTACCAACAAGGGGTTTGACCAAGGAAAACCCCTATTCACTAACCCCCACAACATTTTTCCCTCTTCTTGTGTGTGATTTGCAGAGCTAGGTTGCAGATTTACCAAGAAGCAAAGGTGGAGAAAAGTTGCCAAGTCCCTAAAAGTTGTCAAAATTGTCATCAAGCCTTGGAGAAGCTTGGAGAAGACCTGCAGGTGCTATTTTGCAATTTCAGATTCGAAAACGATTCAAAAAGAGTAGAGCAAACTGAGAGGCACATAATCCCTTTCAAAATTTCTAGAAAAGCAGAAGTGGATTGATTTGCCACTAACCCCCACAACATTTTTCCCTCTTCTTGCGTGTGATTTGCAGAGCTAGGTTGCATATTTACCAAGAAGCAAAGGTGGAGAAAAGTTTCCAAGTCCCTAAAATTTGTCAAAATTTTCATCAAGCCTTGGAGAAGCTTGGAGAAGACCTGCAGGTGCTATTTTGCAATTTCGGATCCAAAAACCAGTCAAAAAGAGTAGAGAAAACCGAGAGCCATAGAATCCCTTTCAGAATTTCTAGAAAAGCAAAAGTGGACTAATTCGCCACTATTGGTGAATGAGTCCCATTGTACAGGCCTGAACAAGATTTTTACAGATTTGGATACCCTTTTGGCTAAACCTATTCCTGCACATTTTCCTGGAAGTTGGACTGATTCACCCAGCCCGGCGTATGAGTCCCAGTCAACTTCAACAACAAAAATTCCAGTGATCCAGACATCCATTCTGCCTTCTTTAGTCTTCCAAGTGCACACTTCCAATCTCATAGCTTTTTACTACATTTTTTTCACTTTCTTAAGTCATTTAGATTTAGTTTGCATATCACATTATGTTTTACAACATCTTCTAGGTCATTTTGCATTCATCGTAATTTCACACTGTGTTTTCCAATTAATTATATTTTCCAAGTTTACACTTGGTGGTGAACCCATCATTAGCTATCATTCAACCCCCAAGATAGCCCTATTGCTAGATTTCAATCTCTTTTTCATTGAAGTATCTAGGGTTATCCTTGAGTGGAGCCTCTTGGAAAGTGGGTGTGAATACATTCATACAATTCCCCCATTTTATAGGTTCCACATCTATAAATACAAGATGACCAAAAGAGCTTGCAATACCTTTAAAAACATCCTCATCTCAGTATTCCAAAGGCATGCCTAGAAGTTTAACCCAAACAAGAGTAGAGTTGAAAAAACATTTAGAAAGGTCCATACCTGGTTCCCAAGGATGTAACGCCAAGGTAGATCTCCCAATAGTCCACGGGCCTTCAGTAATTATCTCTAAAGATCACATTAATTTTAGTTACTATCTTATTACTTCGTGGGAAGTTCTATTGAAGATCACATCGTCTTTTTCATTTGGTTGTGTCAATGCAAACCAAAACATAGATAGTTTTGAAATGCATTCAAACTCTTTGAAACCAAGGAATATCATTTTGAATGAACATATTCAACCTTCTTTTTTTCCTTACCATGCTTATATTTCACTCTTTTTGAATCCTTGGTAGTTAGATTTAGTATAGTTCTTGGATTAGATTGTTTTCAATTTCATTTTGATCTTACATTATTATGATAACCTTGGTGTTTATATGACCAAACAAGATGAATAATTTAGAGACCCTACACTTTATTACAAAACATAACGTGCAACCTAGCTAGAAACATGGATCATCTTCTCAAGGCCCAATAATTGTCATTCCACCTTTGGACCTTCTACCGCTAGGTGTTGATGATTTTGTTATTGCTCTTCTAGAGGTATCAAGATAGCATTCAACTCATCTTTGTGCCTATGAAGGCTCTGTTTGGATTTTCAACTAAAGCTATCCCTACCCTCTCCCCTCGTTCTAAGTACTTATAGAATGGCGTCTCATGAAATATTGTTCAAGACTGAAGAGAGGTCTTCCTAAAAATGCTTTTGTTTCTCACACTCAAGTCAAAGGTGCTAAGAATGCTAGGATGAGGCCTATGGTTGTGTAGGTGGCCTTCCAAGTCTATTTTATTTGGGAACCTTGTTGTACCGTCATTCTACAAGGTTTATGGTTCCTTCAAAACCATCTTTGTATTAGAATCTTGGTTACATTGGTGTATTGGCTTCAATTCCTTCCAAAACTTTCTCATTTGTGGTTTTATTGTGGATCAATTATGCTTTTGCTAATATTTCACCTATTGTTTTGGGCTCCCAAGTCCCTATCAAACCTATTATTTTACCCCCTTAGTCAAAAACATTGGTCAATCCACCTTAGCCCAATATTAACCAGTATCTCCTAATGAGGTAGCTAATCATTAGATTTCAATAAACCAACAAGACCTCTAAGAAGGAATTCAAATCCCACTCTTTGTTAGAGTCACTCAAGGACTCAAGCCTCCAGGATCACCTACAAAAACCAAAAACAACCTTCTACAAGAGAGAAAATCCAGAACACGTATTTGCAATAATGGATGCAAGATATGGCCAATATGCAATACTCAAGATTGCAATGATATATTGGACTGACTCAACTGAACTGAATTGTCTAGGATGTACAAACTATGCCTTGCTTATAAAGGAAAAATGTGAGATAGGATTAGACAATATATTATAATGTGTCTTAATCCTATATATTGACACAAATACCTCAACAAATACTAAATGACTTAGGACACAAGCATTAAATGCAAAAAGATAAGATAAAATCCAGTGACAACTAATCCTTAACTAGAAAGATTCCCTCCTAGGACCTAAGTGGCCTTAACATGTAAATAGGAGCTAAATAGATAAAAACATATTTTTTATGCCAACAACCCCCCTTAAGTACAACATAGGGAGTCAATTATTATGCAAAGATGCAAGGATGGGTTGTGGCTATGAGGCCATGCTAGGTACCCATGTACATATGTAATACAATCTCTCACAAATAGAAAAAAAAAGAGAAAACCCAATGGGACAAAATTCCTCTCCAAAATAGAGATGAAATACAAAATACGTTCAATGATGCATGAGAGGGATAAAACCCCATACAAGGAAAATGACCCCCCATAAGAGAGAATAAGAGAGACCATGTAGCCCTCCTCAATGGTGAGTCTTCTGCAATGGTAGAAGCTTGACATTGAATGTTGAAGATCGTCCAATCTTGTCAAACAACATTCCTCCCCTTAGGAAGAAACAAAACCAAGATTCAATATGCAAGATGTCTTCCCATTCCTGAAATAAATATGTGGGAAGAAGAATGATATGTGATCTCTATGAACTATTCTCAAGTGTCTCCATGTCAATGTCAAAAGTTGAAAAACTCCAAACAGGCATTCTAGGCCACACCACTGAAGATGTCAATACAGAATCTCCTAGAGACGCATGTGGAACACACTTCAAAGATAAAGATGCCTCCTCCAAATGTTGTCCAAAAGTATCCGCACTCATGTCAAACTACAAAGAGTGATCATGTAAAGAATGAACAAGAGGGTAAAATATTCCCTTGCAACAACTGAAGAAGGAACATCTATCAAAGAGAAGATTTAGACAATCAATGGTGTCTCCCAAAGCTAAAATATGGGACTCAACAAACAAACCATCAATGTCTTTCAAGTATGTATTCCAAGTAGATGTAGTTGGAAGGCAATGTAGATCCTACTGCACAAAATCACAAGAGTCCAAATTTGTGCCAACATGAGCATCATCAAATGCAACAGAAGATGGAGGAGATGAAATGCAAGGCTCAAGAACGAGATCCAATGTAAGAAATCCCATGTTCAAGAATCCAAATGTCTCCTCTGAAGTATGGTTCACACTAGAAGTGTGATCAATAGTCGAAGGAACAAGGTCAGCATCAAAAGCAAAATCTGTAAAGATATACAATCGAGATGAATGATCAACCATCCTAGTAGCAATAATCTCTCTACTCCCCAAGTCTCTAATGATGATTGAATCAAGAGTGAACTCCACAGTCCTCCCATCTCCACCACGTGTAATTTGATATATTTAAAGGAGATTTTTTGTCAAATAAGGTACACACAAAACATCATTGAAAGTTCCCTACCCAAAAGCAATATAACCCTTCCCAAGTACACTCATGTATGTATTGTTTCCCATCAAAATAGGATACATAGTACAAGGCTCAAAAGAAGAGAATATAGATTACAAAGATGCCATATGATGAGATTCTCTTGAATCTAGAAGCCATCTCCCTAATCCATGACCTAAAAAGCACAAAGATTTGCTCCCTTATTTCCTAATGTAGAATCCAAACTAGCATGACCTTTGCTCTTATTAGACTGTTTTGAAAAAGAAGATGATGACTCAAATGTTCTATAAGGAAAATCAATCTAGTTCTTTTTGAGAAGATGTTTCAACTCATCAATATCCTTCTTATAACAAGAATGTTCTTCATGCCCAACCTTCTTGCAATATGAACAAGTAGACTTCTCCTTAGATGATTTATCTATGGAAGAGGATTGGTTCCTTGGTTGATCTAAATGTGGATTGATCTTATATTTCTTTTATTTCTTATCAGTATTATTCGATTCTTTCACTTGACTAGCCTACAATACCTTATATTTAGAAGACTTGATGAGACCCCTCAAGATAATCTTTTGTTGCTCATGTATTAACTTCTCAGAAAATGATGAAAATGAAGGTGTAGTATATGTAGACCCCATAGCCAACCTATGAGTATGAAAGTGAGAAACAAAAGCAACATAATTAGGACCAAGTTTGTTCAAAGAATTATAGACCAATTGAATGTCCTTATCAATTCCATATGTTTTACATTGCTCTCTTAGATCATTTACTTTAGTGATGTAGTCCTAGATGTTGTCAAAACTCTTAAGATCAAGGCTCATCAATTCATTATCAATTTGATAGCCTCTTACTTCATTTGTAGTACCACATAATGTTTTCAAGCTTCATGAGAATTCTTACATGGTTCAATTTGAAACAACAAATATTGAGAAACTAGTTTACAAAGACATCCAAAAGCTTTGTATGTTCAATCATCCATTTTATCTTTTTATCTACATTTGCAAGTTCAATTACCTTATTTTCAACATATAGAGTGACCTTCATTGATCAAAACACTCCATGCATTTTGATGCCATGTTAAATAGTTATATGATGTTAGCAAAGGAACCTTGAGAATGATCCATGAAAAAAATCACAAGCAAACATATCAAAATAATGCACCAAGAGAACCCCCCCCCCAATTAATTAATCAATAATCCCCCCAATAATATGATATGACACTTTATATGTAGTGCATTTACATGCTAGAATTATGTTTCAGATTTACAATGTCAAGATGGATCAAAGGGAAAAATTACAACAATATCTTAGAATGAGATCCTCAAACTAAAAGTAACCTCTCCCAAGATGATCTACGCTGAACATGAAGCCTTCCCAAGAGGACAAAACTCCCTCAAATTGCATTATGTCCAAGTAATCAACCAAAATACAAATTTGCATAAATCTGAATAAAATATACCCAAGGCTAAATTTGAAAAAGTGCATAAATAGAAATTTAGAGCCCCTTAATACCTTTCCAACACCACAAGAATTGTGAAAATTGGATATCATGGCAAAAAGTTATGAGCTCAAAGGTCCAAAAACAAATTGACTTCAACCAACAATAAAATTCACCTGAGGCAAAATTTAAAAAATGGATTTTACCACCAAGAAGTGCTCAAAACTAGCTTTTTGTCGATATCTCATTTGTAAAATTTTGACACCCTCATGAAAAAACTGTCATTAGAAAAAAATACCCATTTTGGGCTATAAGGGCAAAAACCAAGCCCCTGGGGGCTTATTCTTGGTCACCCATGTGACCATTAGTGGGCAAAGTGGTTAAAAAAATTATTAATCATGCCACCCTCGATGGCGATGGGCGAGCAACGCTCCAAGCGGAGGTGGGGTGGCAGCTTCAGTGCCTCCCCCACCCACAGGCTATAAGCGCCTTAGAACCTCCTGCAAGTATCAATGATGACCGGGAGCTAACATTTGTTGGCCAAAAAAATTGAAGGCGAAAAAAATTTAAATGACAGTCGACAAAATAATTAAATTTAAAACTATGATTATTTTATATGAAAACCTCTACAACCATATCTTTCGTACCAGATGATACAACAAAGGACACAATGATTGTGTAAACCAATTTGACCATAGAAGTATATTCTTGCAAGATGCCAACGAAATAGTACCAAACCTGCTAACTTAAATATCAAGTATTTTATATGAAAATAGGAGTTTTAGGCCTTTTGGACTCAACCGTGAGGTCTGTTTCACCCCAATATGCACCTTGCAAAGGCTCAAACTCAAATCACCCTCATATTTGAGAAGGGGTTTTCTAATTTTGAAGACCCGATACCATGTTAGAGTCTCTCAAAGAATCAAGCCTTCAGGATCATCTGCAAAAACAAAAACAACCTTCTACAAGAGGGAAAAGCAAGAACATAAATTCATAATAATGGATACAAGATATGGCCAATATGCAATACTCAATATTGCAATGATATATTGGATTGAGTCAACTAAACTAAATTGTCTAGGATGTACAAATGATGTCTTACTTATAAAGAAAAAAAATTAGATAGGATTAGACAAGATCTTGACATGTTTTAATCCTGTATAATGAAACAACTTCCTCAACAAATATTAAATGACTTAGGACACAAGCATTAAATGCCAAAAGATAAGATAAGATCTAGAGACAACTAATGCTTAATTAGAAAGATTCCCTCCTAGGACCTAAGTGGACTTAACATGTAAATAAGACCTAGATAGGTAAAACACCTATTTACACCAACACTCTTCACTATCAGTGTGTCAGAAAATGCATCAATAATGTCAATGCTTAACTAATGGGTCAACCACCTACAAAATCTATATAAATGTTTTCCCATGGTCTTATGGGTACAAGTAGAGGCATATACAATCCTTCCTTTGTTATCATAGATTTACTACTGTAATAAATCTTGCAACCTTTAATATATATAATTATTTCCAATTGTATTTAAGGCCAATGCACATACTTTTGCAAACAAGCCACAGTCTTACCAAGGCCAAAATGACCTATGAATTTGGAGGTATGTACCTCCCTCATGAGTAGAACCATGTGTGCATTTGGTACACAACTTACCCAAATTATAGAGCAACCCATCCTTGATGTAGAATTCCTCTTCATTCCGAACAACTTGAGCTTGCAATTGATTGAACTTCTTTCAAAAATTTGCATTGGGCCCAAGTTGAGCCCACTTAGTTAGAGCTTACATAGGCTTCAAAATAGATGGCCTAGATAGCATATCCACCACCATGATTGTAATTCATTATTTTTTGTCATAAAATGGAACTCTTACAATAATCACATCCATTTGTAGTGTCTTGATTGTTACAAATTGCTTTGGGCTTGCAAATACTATAAAGGTTGATTACTATGCACAATAATTTATTTACCAAATAAATAGCCTCCATTTATTTATTTCTTGAATTAGTGCATCTAACTCTCTATCATACACTGGATAACCTCTAAATATTGAAATAAAAACCTTTAAATGATAACAAACATGTTTACCTCTTGTAACAAGACAACACTCATAGCATATTTGCTCACATTAGTCTTATCTTAAAGGCCTATAACAAATTAGGAAGAGCTAATAAAAGCATGGATAATTTTGTATTTTAATAATTGCAACTTCTACCCTAAAACTCTAAAAGATTTATCATTTTCCTTACCCTACTGAAAAATTTCTATCCATGGCTACAAATATATATAGAGCACCTATAAAAGAGAGAGAGATGCTAAACTACACCTACAAGCTCCTTGTGTTTGTGGCACTTGAATGTTAGCCAATTTGTGATAGCCTCCAACTTTGTAGGATCTAATTTCAACTCACCTCCTTCAACCACATGTCCCAAGTAAACCATTGATTGCTTTCCAAACTCACATTTATTCTTGTTGTATAAACATTATTTTTCCTTCAATAATTGTAAAACTTTTTTGAAGTGAATAGATGTTCCTCCCCATCTAGATGCACTATCAAATTCATATATATGGATTATCTTAAAATGCCATTCATTAACCCCATAAAAGTAATAGGAACATTTCACGAACCAAAAGGAAGAACTAGTAATTCATAAAGACCTTGTTTGGTATTAAAACCAATCTTCCATGCGTCCTCGTTCATATGAACTTGATGATAACAATATTTTAATTCCATCTTAGTGAAGTACCTCACATGTTAGAATTGGCTCAACAAATCATCTTTTATCAAGAGATGATAGTGGTTCTTAATAGTGATCTGCTAAAACATAATGTGATTAGGGGTCATTACCCTTATGACATTTATATAATGTTCTAATATAAAGTTATTAAACCTTATACTTCATATGTTTTACTAAGCATATCCCATTTGAAATAATTATAGTCTAATAACTATTAAATTATTAATTATATATGAATGGTTATTTTGAATAGATGTAAATAAGACCCCTTAAAGTATTATGCCACCTTTCTCCTATATTTAAAGAGGTTCCCTCTCATTTGAGAGGTGAATATTTTTGGAGATTATATCGTGAATTACATCAATATGCCCATGAGGTATTATTGGCCAGGTGGAAGTATGGAAAAGTGTTTCCCCAAGTTCAATCTATGTTATAATAGGCCATTGTTGTAAGTGTTTTAATAAAATGATGCTTTATGGGATTTTTTATCCGAAAGGGTTTTCCCCATGTATATCTTGTGTAATGTGTAAAATCTATGCTTGTATGATTCTCATTTTATTTATTTTATATCTTGTTCATTTAATGATTTTATTTTATTTGTAGTTTCAAATGATTTGATTTCATTTGTAGTTTCAATTTTAAATGGAGTGGTTTTAAGTTTTTTACCTCACATTATTCACCCTTTCCTTCACGCCATAACCTCTTCCTCCCTTGTCTCCAATACTAAATTTCTTAGCTAGAGTTTTTTGTTCTTAGGTCATGAAGTGTTTGTTGTAAGTCAAAATCTCTTATTAAGCAATCCATGTATGGTTCTTTATTACCATCTCCATGTTAACAAACTTCCAAGGTTGTCACTACTCGGGCATTCAAATCTTCTATGCTCATTTATTTGTTCTGCTTTCATGTGCTCAATTTTCAAAGATTATCAACCTCCTCTATACAAATATGATCTATAATTCCATCAAAAGAGGGGTAGAAACTAAGGAATCAGAAAACTAAATTAATGTTCTACTTGCTTAGCTACAAATGATAGTTAATAAGAGACACTCTTTCCCCTACTCATTCTCCCCTTCCCCACCCTACCTTAAGGGAAAATACAATTGGTGGTGACAAATACTCCGTCTATTAATTATTATTATCAATAACACAAGTTAAAAAAGGGATACTAGTGAATTGTTGTTCCAAATGCTCACTATCAAGCACACACCATCTCCTACAATTGACCATCATTACTACCTCAATATATCACTTCTGCATCATCACATTGTATTGCTTGTTTGATGTGTCTCTAAGATTGTCCTAGGGTTTTGCCTTGTCATTGAGAAGATACCTTCTGCCTCAAAGCAAACCCTAATGTGCTGCTCAACAAGGCCTATTCTTAGATGCAGGGCAGAAGACACATGCACGTTGAATTCTGCAAATTAAATCAATCTCAAAACTATAACGAGGCAGGACAAAATCACATAACACCATTCCACTTGAAACTGGGCCAGTCGCCAAGGACCCAATCTAGTATCAAATTTGTTGCAGAAGATCAATGAATGAACATTAACACCTCAACCACTTCATTTTAAAAATCAGCTCGGCACTTCTATCACTTCTCTAACTTATTCAGATGCAAACGATTTATCAGAGGCGTCTTCGCTAACAATTTATTCCCTCAATTCATACCTCTTTAGTTCCATAAATACCCCCCTGCGTTATCTTAACGCTTCTTACGCAAAAACTTCTTAATTTATCTCCACTGCATTACATTGATGAAATAAAAACGCCTCTTTTATTAATTTATCTCCACCTCAAGTGGGGATTTCTATCAATTTATCTACACCTCTCAAGCGTGGAAATTATTGCCTTGTATGTTCTCTACGCTCATTTCCAAAATCGAAATGCCCATAGACCACCAGACATACAGCTAAATGGTGATGCAATCTTTGAGATGCTCTGGAAATCCTTTAGTACAGCCCTGTGGAGGTTCGCAGTTGACGCACTCAGACGATAGGAAACCGCTTCATCGGATTGGAGACCACGCTGCGTTCTTAAGCGTTGGGCCTCCTCTTGCCGAATTAGTGAAACGCTATTCATCAAAAATACTCTTTTGAGCCTGCTGCAAAAAATTCAAATTAACTTGGTCCATCCTCAGCAACAATATCACATTCATCTTTGTTTAGTAGTAGTTGTGGGTTTTTCTACTTCAAACAATGTGGTCTCAGGTACTACTAAACACATAGTTTTAAGATACATTTAGAAATAGATGCACCTTGTTTTCGCTATTTTGTGACTGTAATTCATAAGCTTAAAATTGTCATTCTTCTAACAATGGCCAATGCGATGCCTGTCAACAAAAAAATTAGAATCAATAACACCATATCTGCTGTGCAAGTGGCAGCTTTAGGTACTTCACTCGTGAAACGAGGAAAGCTCTACACGGTGAACCTGCAATAAACTACGACATCCAGAGTAATTCAGGGAACGATTTTCAGTATGTGAGTGCTAACTGCAGAACCCCCTCAATAAAGAATAATGTTTTGCTTACTGTTTATGCTTAAGCCATTTCCGCTTGTCACTGCCACATATTGGATAGTTGTTTCCAATTCTTTCTTTTTAATTTGCACCTTGGTAGGGTATATAACCAAGGATGGATTGTTGAAGTGTCTTCAGTATATGGTTGCTTTCTTTCAAATATATCAAATAAATTTAAAGATTTTTATTTTTTTCTTAAAAAATTGCTACTAAAAGTGCCCACATAAAACTTCAAATATGTTCATAACTCTCGTCACTGGGAAATTATCTCCAGATGCATCTAGCCTATCTACGCTGCAAAGTGTCTCAGAAGAATCGGACTAAAATCAGGTGGTTGATGATGTTATATGATAACGTAAGCTACTCTGTAAACTAAACAGTAAAACCTGAACAAAATACCTTTCAAATCATCTAAAATAATCTTTTAATAGTGCAAGGACTCAGAATAAACAAAATTTAGACTTCGTAAAACTGTGGTATTACCAATTCTATAGACCAGACTTGACATCAAGCCATAGAGGGCGAACTCACAGCTTTAGACACTGTAGCGTACATCATTAGCATGTCCCTCATAATATTGGCCATTATAAAATTTTGCTCCACAAAATCGAAACAAAACCCCATCAAAGGCTCAGAAACTATGCCGTCCATGACTACTCCACAACTCAAAAACTGTGGATAACATCATTCAATATTTGTGCTTAGCACACATCTCAGAAGTTGTGAGACATTATTCGATATTTGGACCATATGATGCCGAAAATTCAAAAAACAGATGGTGAGCCAGGTGAAAAGTTAGACAACAAATACGAATGGCAAAATCCTTTCCATTCAGTATCAAAACAATTTTAAAAGGTCCCATATTCTGACCAGTAAAGGAGTAGTGGTTTGTAGTTTTACATCATTTGGCAAACATTACCATATAGAAAAGTTCCAACAGTCATGGGCAAACATTGAAACTATACAAAATGAGTTCCACCATAAAAAATAATGAAGCAACCTCTCACCAAGCAGTAATTTTTTTATTGCAATACCATGGGCCTCCAAGTTAAACTAAATGTTCAGAACTGAGCAGATTCTAAAAGTTCACAACCATACTAAAAAACTTCCACCATAACAAATAATGAACAAACCTCTTACAAAGCAGTAATTTTTTTATTGCAAGTTCATGAGCTCCCAAGTTAAACTAACCCTAAACGTCCATAACTATGAACTGCTTTCCAGAATCTGTCGGAAACTAGGAATATAGGGAAAAACAATGAGAAAACCGGTAAGAATAATCGATTTGCTTTCAATACTCTCATAGTCTTCGTACACAAATCACAAATGATTTGTATATTATATTTCTCTCCCAAAATTGGGAAGCCTCTCATTCTCTGAGAAGCATTTGCATGTTTCAGTAAGTGGAAACATACACCCAGTTCCAACTTCTATTTTCAACATTTCAAATTAAATTACTACATGGTCATTCCTGCTGGCATTGCAGGAGCTGCAGATTTTGGTTTAGGCTTTTCTACAACAATTGCCTGGGTTGACAGAACCATTCCAGCAACAGAAGCAGCATTTTGCAATGCACACCTCGTAACTTTAGCAGGGTCTATCACACCAGCATTAAGAAGGTTTTCATACTTGTCCGTCATTGCATTATATCCAATCTCCCAATCACTTGACAAAAGTTTCTCAACCACAACATCACCTTCAACACCCGCATTATCTGCAATTAATGCAGCTGGAGCCAAAAGCGCCTGCAATAAAATTGTCTCAGATACAACTTCGGGGAATAAATATCATCCTGGATGGAATTTCCATGATTGAATATGTTAAGAAGGCATAAAACAATGTCATTAATTTAATTCAAGCACATCAGATTTTATGTACCTTTTGTATAATATCAGCACCAAGTCTTTCCTCTGGATCTCCCATGGTTTGTTTTATTGCTGTTACAAATAAGGATAAATGAACATAAGCTGCTCCTCCTCCAGGCACAATCCCTTCCTCAATTGCCGCAAATGTAGCATTTTTGGCATCCTCAATCCTGAGTTTTTTATCTTCAAGTTCAGTTTCCGTGGCAGCTCCAACCTGATATGTAGATTAATCATATACAAAAGTCAAACTCTTAAATTTTCTCAGTAAACTACATAACTCCCACAATCTATCATTAGACTTCAGCAGAACTCCAACGATACAAACACTGAGTTCCTGTGACAAGACAATCATAAAATAAAGTCTAAAAATTCACTGAAAATAGCACCTTGATAACAGCAACTCCTCCAGACAACTTGGCAATTCTTTCTGATAATTTTTCTGTATCATAGACAGAATCTGTCTCTGCCATTTCTTTCTTGAGTTGAGCAATTCTTGCTTGAATTTCATCTTTGGAAGCAGCATCAGCTATAATGGTGGTTGAGTCTTTAGCTATAGTTATTTTTCTTGCAATTCCAAGCTGCTCCTCTGTGGCATCCTCAACCTTCATGCCCAAATCACAAGCTATGAACTCTGAACCTGTGAAAAGAAGCTTCCTTTAACATCTCTAGAATAATTGTAAATGCCAGCCCTTTTGAGTTTTTTTTTTCTACAAGCTGTTAATTTTATGAGCTATCAAGATAAACCTATGATTCATGCATTAAAATTATTTGGTGCATAGAAATTATATCCCAATACCCAAATTTGATTTAAGAATTTGAAAAGCACATGCAATGACAGGAAGGTGAGACCCTCACCAGTACAACAATGGTGAGACACCTACCACAAGTCTGTTGATGATTTATGTGCAACCAACACCTACAGACTGATCTACCGGTAACATATGTATGAATAATTGTAACAACAATTTCTTAATTACTTGCATGCAGAACTATATATTTGAGATATTGAGTTAGGAACAGTAGAAAGCGTTTTTTATTAGACATCGCAACAATTGAAAAAATTTGAGTCCAAAGCTTAAATGAGAAAACTGCAAACAAAAAAGGGCCAAAAAATGATAGCTAAAGAATAGTAGAAACATCTGGGAATTTCACAAAATCTGGGAGCCTCCCCAAAGAATAGGGTCCAAAAGGCATGCAGTTCCCATGTCATAAGGGTTTCCTATCAACACCCATGTCATAAGGGTTTCCTATCCACAACGAAAAGGCACATGCTACCCCACTCACTGGAGGCAATTTCCAGGCAAATCATTACTGCGTTTTCCTCTTCTAAAATAAAAGCACATATATGCAGCCCTGATACGTTACCTGTGAGAATAGCAATATCTTGGAGGACAGCCTTCCGTCTCTCCCCAAAGCTTGGTGCTTTAATAGCAGCAACGTTAATTACTCCTCTCAATTTATTGACAACCAATGTAGCCAATGCCTCCCCTGTAAGATCTTCTGATACTATAAGCAAAGGTGCCCTCAACTGAGTGGTTTTTTCAAGTATAGGCACAATATCCTTGATGGTGCTGATTTTTTGATCAGTGACCAAGATTCTGGCATTTTCAAATTCTACAATCGACTTTTCATGATTTGTGACAAATTGGGGAGATATATAACCCCTGTCAATCTACACAAGGGATAAGGGTGTAAATAATTTATACAGATACTATATAAAAGCATAATTTGACTAGCAAGAACAACAAAATTAAAATATGTATCTAGCCATACCTCCATCCCTTCCTCAACCTCAACCGTGGTCTCAAACGAGGATGAAGACTCAATAGATAAAACTCCATCTGGGCCAACCTTATCAATTGCATCAGCAATCATAGTTCCTACAAAATCATCATTCCCAGCAGAGATTGATGCTATAGCTGCACAGAAGATATACATTTGTTAGAAACAACAAAGCGCAGAATTTGAAATGAGATTAATCCATCTATCGGTAGGGTACCTTTGATGTCATCTCGTCCTTTAACAGGCCTGGCCTTCTTCTCCAGCTCCTCCACAAGACCCTGTACCGTCTTGTCAATTCCTTTCTTAACAGCTACTGGATTTGCTCCAGAGGTAACATTTAGAAGTCCTAGCTTGATGATCTCCCGTGCCAAAATGGAGGCAGTTGTCGTCCCATCGCCAGCTGAGTCATTTGTCTTACTGGCAACCTGCCAAGGTACCAGATTTTAGATGACTAATAAATACGTCCAAATCTTAGCTTCTAGAGTGCATCCCACATATTGTCACGGTCAGGAAACTCTACTAGTTCACATTTGCCCAGACTTAAATCTCAAATAAATGCACATATCCATAGTATGAAACAAACAATCAGATAGGCAGCCATAAACTGTATGATAAATTAATCTCCACTAAATTCATGAAGAATGTGACAAACTATTCACAACCGTTTAAAAATAATGATTAGAGAGAAGGAACAATTCTAATATTAATATGGAGTTAGTGTTACATGAAAATCTTCTATGCAATGAAGTAAAATATACTAGGTTATTTTAAAGGCCGCTGCTTAGTCAGCATGCATCCTTGGAATATGAAGTCCCCTTTTATACACAACAGGCTCTGCACTCGCTAGTTTTCAATCCCATGACCAACTACAGGAAGAGGACAGGCATTACTGATAGAAAGGTAAAGGATGTTATTTAGGTTTTGCTGAGATGGCATAACCTTAAGCTTTCAAGACCATGTTTGTGCTCGGAACCCTCCGAACGTTGCCGATCCCCTTGGCCCTGAGGAGCTCGTTGTTTGCTTTACTACTAAACTAAATTCAGTGGTATTAAGAATAGAATCATGTTCTTACACCGGTAGTGAATAACGGATTCTGAACTCATTACTATGTATTAGGAAAGATGAACTCTAGGAGCAATGCGAACGCAAGCTACCATGCTCAATTCCTCATTCTCTAATATGCATTTGCAATGAAAAGTCTAAAATGTCCAGGTTCCGTAAACGAATCAATACATTAAAAAAACTATTTAATATTTTGGTGTGTACAATTTTTTTCAAGCTACTTTTTTAATTGTCCTGACCTCTTCCCAGCCATCAGATCAGTTGCAACTTTCGTATTGATACCCAATATCTAATAAACCACCCCACAGAAACCTCGTTAAAAGAATGAATAAATACCTCCCGTATTAAAGCAGCCCCTGCATTCTCCATGGGGTTAGGAAGCTCAATGGCGCGAGCAATGGTGACTCCGTCGTTTACCACCTTCGGCATCCCAAATTCGTCCAACACAACATTCCTCCCTGTTTCACAACATACAGATAAGCCCCAGAGTGCACCAAATCTCAAAAGCCTAAGGAAGCAAGGAGAAGTGAAAAACAAGAACCCAATACAAGACGAGAAGAAAAAGGTATATACCTCGAGGCCCCAATGTCACACCAACGGCATCGGCCAGTTTGTCAATACCAGCCTGCATGGCTGCACGCGAATCCTGGTCGAACAAGATGTCTTTCGCCGACGCTCTGACGACCACTCTCTGATTTCTTCTCTTCGTCGTGCTTTTCACAGCGATACTGCCAGAGCTGCCTATCAATCTCCCGCTAATGGCAGGCATTCTTCTTCCGAGTACATCCTGCAAAACACACAACACACAGCTTTAGCATCAAAACCCTTGTAAAACCCAGAGAAAACCCTTAAATAATGAAGAGTTACTCACCGGCTTGGTTGTAGGGTGAAATGGGTGCGCTGCCATGGCCGTCTTCATCGCCAACGCGTTGGTCGCCATAACAAAGCACGCTTTAACACTCTGCTTCTCTAACTCGTTACGCTGCTCTGCGTTATGCAATAGTGAGTAATATGCCAAGGGCTGAATAAAATGGATGCGGATAAGAAGATGCTAAACAAGACAGCCGGCCGAAAACAGCGGCAGGTCATATGCAAAGGGGCTTAGCTTCTGTAGCTCTCACAATGAACGGGGGCTCCCTAAGCTTTTCTCCCGTCCCCCAGGGTCACGTGCATAGGGATTTTTATTAGGTGGGGCAGGCGTAGAAAGAAGTTTCGGGAAGGTTATAAGTTATTGAAGGGTGCGCTAAGCGGGCGGTCACATTGTGGGGCTTCACTCAGAAGTTTCTGGACTCGCCCTTTCATAGGCTCCACATTTAGTCGTTAAAAACAAATCTGAATTTCAAATATGAAGAATTCTCTGGACTGCCTGACTTCCCAGCCAAATCAGACAATTTTATCAAACCTAAACCACTAATTTTAACACTTTGTCCCCTTTTTGTTTTGGTTAGTATAACCATATTTGAAATTGTTATTAATTATTATTAATTAAATTAATCATATTGTATTTGATAGAGTGGCTGAAATTATGTTCCAACTTGTTAATTTAGGAGTAATAAATTTGGTTTGTTTTGAATTTAATTAGGATTAATTTGTTTCTAAATAAATATTTTAATGAGGCTAATAATTAAATAACAATAAAAGTTAGATGATATAAATATTGTAATTGATATAGGAATAAAATAAAATAATTATAAGTATTTAGTTTTTAATTTGATGGAAAAATAGTTATTGTAGATATTATTGTTTTCTAATGGACAAGTGAATAGAATTGATAATAGTTTAGTATTATTTTTAGATTTGATTGTGTAGAGAGTTTTTAGCATCAACATTTCGGATCACACTCCATGATCCATCATTAGGATGAAAGAGAGCAAGAGGAGAAAAATGGATCACAGAGTGTGATTCGAAATGTTGATGCTAAAAATTCTCTACACAATCGAATCCAGAAATAATACTGAACTATAATATGGATTGTGGAAACTCGATATCAAGGATTGATAATGTATTGCATATTGTTGTTTTGATATGGAACCTACTTTCTGTAAGTAAATTGAATGGTGTAAGTGTGTAAATAATTTTCTCAAACAAATGGTGCAAGATGGTTAGAGGAGCTATGGTTCTTTCTAAGGGTATTTGAATCGGCATTTTTTTAAAGCTAGATGCATATGCACAATTCAATACAATAGTTATTTGATTCCTACAATGAGGAGATTTTCAAAATCTTTACATTCACTATTAGAACCAACAAAAAAAGAGGTGTATTGTGTATACTTCCAATGATCATGCTTTATGGAAACCTAAGGGTGCTTATGCTTTGAAGACTAAGCTAATAGAAAAGAAAACAATGTTACGACACCAAAAGATGGGTCACATAGGTGATAAGGGTTTAAGGACCCTCAAAAATTAAAAAACCTTGTGGAAGGTTAAATGATTGTAATCTTGAATTATATTTTTGTGAACATTGTGTATATGAAAAATATAACCATATTTATTTTTACTTTAGCTCTCATAAATCTTCAAGAGTGTTGGATTTAATCAATTTTGATGTATTTGATCATGTTAATATTTCTTTGATTTCTAAATTTGTATATTATTTTTCTCTCATTGATGATTGTATTAGAAGGACATGGGAATATTTCCTTAGAATAAAAGTCTTGAATCATTTAAAGAGTCCAAGGCTCATGTAGAGAATCAAATTGATACGAAGATTAAGATTTTGAGGATTGATAATGGTAGTGAATTTTGTTCAATACATTTTGATAGATTATATAAGTATCATGAAATAGAAAGATATAATACAACTTCACACACCCCTCAATAGAATGAAGTTGTAGGAAGAATGAATAGGATGTTGATGGAGCAAGCTAGGAGTATATTCATTGGGCCAACCTAGAACAATTTTTTTGGGTAGAAGCAATTGCCACAACTTTTTTCCTTGGTTAACGAGTCTCCTATATCAACTCTTATTGATAAGAAACCTATGGAGATGTGGTCAAAAAAATATCCTTGATTTATAAATCTTTGAGTCTTTGGTTGTGAGACCTATGCACATGTCCCTAGGTAGAAGTGATTAAAGTTGGAAAACAACTATTAAATGTATCTCCATTGGCTATGGTGTTCGTATGAAAGGATATAAGATTTGGGACCCTATGATTGAGAGAGTATATACAAAAAAATTGTTATCTTTAGAAAAGTCAATCCTTCTTCCACATTATTGTAGGTACAAAAGTATGGAAAGAAAAATTTGGTTCAACTAACCCCAAAGACTGAGAAGGTTGAATGAAGAGCCCTTGAAGGAATCGAAGAGGTGGAAAGCTCAATAGTTCAAGGAGTTTTGAACAAGAGATAGAACTTCCACCTTAGTCATTGAGGAGGTCCACTTGACAAAGATAACAACTAAATGCGTATACTTTGATTAAAGTTTTTTTTTCTTTGATTACTAACACCCACAAGCTTGAGATTGTAAAGGAGGCCATGGATATGAATAATATATTTAGTCTTGGAATGTGGACATTGATGAGGATATGGTTGATTTGAATAATAATAACACATGGTGCCTACAACCTTTGTCTAATTGATGAAATCTTGTTGGTTACAAATGGATGTTCAAAATAAAAATAGGGTCTAATAGTAGTGTTGAGAAGTACAAGGCAAGATTTGTTGCTAAAGGTTATTCCTAGAAAGAGGGAATTTAGATTATGGTGATATTTTTTCCTTAGTAGAAAAGATAACATCTATTATTATCATTTTATTTTTTTAAGAGGGGTAAATGCTTTTGACTCAAAGCTATGAATCGGTAAGGTCACAAATGGGGGACCTCATCCCCAATATAAATTCTCAACTATTACACCTCTAATGGGGCTTGAACCTTGATGACAGGAATAACAACACAACAACTCAATCATCACTCCATGTCACTATTGGCAAGATAACATCTATTATGTTAGTGCTCAAATATTCAAATTCCTAAAAGTTAAATCTTTATTAAGTTTTGTCTTCCATAGTTGCATTTTCCTTAGGTAACCTACTATTAAAAATTCATCTAAGACATTTAGTTGGTATTCCCTTAAGGAGATTCACTTGAAAGTGATTTTCATCCATCCCATGTGTTTATCTTATTTTAGGAATTATTAAGGATTAATAAATTGTATATTTGTGGGTTTTAGGTCATCTTCCAGGCACTGCTAAGTTTTTCATGATTTACCCTTCCAAGTGCAAGTGAAATTACACCTTTCAATTGAGATTCCTTTCATTCTTCACTTAGTTCCATCCCCACCGACCCATGCCTTTATAATATTTTTCATCTTTACTTCTTACAAGGTTTTTCCTCCCATCTAGAATTCACATTTCTATCCAACCAACTATGCATTTTTTTCTTGTTGTGTTCCACTCCTCCTTTCCCTATTTTTCAATTCTTACAGATATTGGCCTTCTATTTGCATGTAGGATTTCCTTGATCAATTGAAGTTTGGTTTATTTCCTCATACACATGCACTTCCATACGATTCTTCTTCTTACACCTCCCCTTCATTCCCTTTTCACTTCACCTTGTAGGTTTCCATCTTCCATCCAAGCTTCATTTATCATCTAAGTGTAGTTACACTTGCATTTATCACATTCAATTGAAGCCTCCTTTTCTCATAACCTTTTTGTGGAGTTCCACCTTCCATCTAGATTTTCTCCATCCAATTGATCCACCATTTCTTGCATCATGTTCAGATGGTTTTCTTGTAAACCCCTTCCTATTGAAATCACCATCCTCCAGGAAAATTCCCCTCCGATGATTACATCACCATGATTCCATGTTTATGTCACCCTCACTTTCCACCATGTGAAGTTTCTCCTTGCATCCAAACTTGATATCAATGTTTGTTTACATTTCCCTATTTGCATCCAATTAGAGTCACTTTTCCTACAAATTCCTTTTGTGATATTTTCTTCTCCAACCGAGCATCCTTCCATTTGGATGAGCCTCCATCTCTTGTGTCCTATTGACCCATTCACTTCAATATGACTCTTTCACGCTTTTCATTTCTTTCTACTTGCAAAATCTTGATTCCCAACTGGATCTCTCCCATATAGATCTTTAGTTTCAATGTGAATCTTTGTACTTCTTCACGTGCTTTACATCCAATTCAAACTCATTTTCCTACCAACTCATTATAATGGATTTAAAATCCATGTGGATGCTTGAAAATGATTCAACGTGCTAGAAAGGTATTGATAGTTGAAATAAACATATTTTCACCGTTTGAGGAGGATTACGCATAGTTTTGACAAACGATTTAAGTATTTTTAATGATGTTTTGCTAAAATTTGTAAGTTTTTTCATTTATTGGCCTATTTGGTACTACAAATACTAGAGAAAATCCAAAAAAAATTGTTTATGCCCATAAACAAAAGATTCAAAGGAGAATGGCACCATGGATATACCAAATTTATTACAAAAGATCAAATCTTGTAGGGAATAGATTCTCATGCCATATCAATTAGTTTTCACCATGGATTTCATAGATTATCCCATCATTTTACATGTGTATTCAAGTACGATTGGCAAGAAAATTAATTGCAAATATTTATAGCAGGATTTTGATGATGGTTGGCATGGTCTTCAACTTGAAGATTGCATTTTCACGACAACAAGGTGTGACACTTGAGGTTAATGACATGGGTTTCTCTTGCATGCTCTACTAGCCAAATTTTTCATGCCCTAATTCTAGATCTATATGAGTGCATTTGATGTTCATTGTAAGGGTTTTGTCTCTCTTCATTTAGTTTCTTATGCGTATGAAAAATTTAATGACTTTGTAAGATTCATTCAGTAAATTAATATGACATTTCTTGTGTCAATTATGCATCTTGTCTCTATTATGGTTTAATATTTTTAGAGGATTCAATTAGTCCCTAAGTTCACTTTTGTTAAATTTTATATAAAGCCTATGTTAGTTTTTATCTAGAAGGGGTGAAATAAAATGATTTTTCTTTATGTAGTTTGTGTCAAGGTAAAAAATAGTCATGACTGATATAAAGAATTCTTAAGATTATGGTGGATTATTAAGTATAGGTGTATGTCTAAAATAGAAAGGAATTTAGGAGTATGAGCTCTACTAGATAGAGCCAATAAAATCATATTCATTCGAATGTTAGTATTTGTTTGGTTGTTGGAGTTTCATCCTTGACTCTATGTTGCAAGAGTAGGCATTACTCTAATAGTTAAAGGTTGACCACCTACACCATTATAAATCAATAAAAAATACTTTAAACCTTTTATTTATTGATAGTTGTGTTACCATTATGCATAGCCCAAATTGTTGTAAATTTGTGCTAAAACTATTATGAACCAATGATTGTTAAATCCCTAGAGGACTATTGTATTATTGGGTTAATAATGTTGTAAGCAACTACTAATCAATACACTTTTAGGGATGAGTGATCAATTCTCATCTTATATTAGTTCATTTGACTTAGTTGTGTAAAAAAAGGGATATATGATTTATATGTGTACTAATCCCTCATAAATAAAATATCATTAAATTTAAGTGTACAAATTCATCTTTGTGTGTGGGTTTTATTTTAGTATTTTTTTTGTTTCATGTATTGAAAGGATCACTAGGAATACTCTCTCGAGCTTGACATAACTCAAAGTGTAGAAGAGGTCTTTAAGTCTCTTGTTTATTGGCCTTTTCAACCTTGAATTTGAGGGTATGCATATTCCTATTTGATACAATCAATCACCTTGTCCATTATTAGATAAGAAACCTTAGGGTTAGGGGTTAGTACAAAAAATACCACCAAAACATTGAATTTCTATTATCTCTTGTCGTAGTGCATGATCTTGAGGTTGAGAAAATAGATGTGGAGATAAAATTCCTTCAAGGTGATTTGGAGAAAGCTATTTATAAAATGAAACTAGAACACTACATTGTGAAAGGTATAGAACATTTAGTTTGTAAGTTGAAGAATCTTTGTATGGTATTAAGGAATTTCCTAGGATATGATACCAACAATTTGATTCTTTGTGTTAAGTTTGAGATTTTTGAGACCCAAATTCGATCATTGCATCTAATATAATATGGACGATGATTGTTTTATTATTAGTACATTATATCTTGATGATATGTTATTTTTTGGTAATGGAAAAAGGTTTGATTTGTGAATTGAATTCTCAACTTTCAATACAACTTGGGATGGAGGATTTAGGGTAGCTAGGTACATCTTAGAGATAGAGATTAGAAGAGATGGCGTGAACATAAAAAATTGGTCGGATAAGAGTAAGTATGTGGATCTATAATATTTGAGAGGTTTAAAATGCTAAATTGTACGTCATTGTGTGTTCCTTTTATGATGGGGACAAAGTTATATGGTGAGTAGTGTTCAATTTCTCCTATTGAGATGGAAAATATGAGTAGAGTGTCTTATGCTAGTACAATCAAGAGTTTGATGTATGTTATGGTTTGCATAAGACCATACATTATCAAAATAATGTTAGTCCTTAGTTGATTTATAGCTAAGCTTAGATGAGTATATTAGGATGCAATGAAGAGGATCTTTAGGTACATTTGTGAGGTACTTTTGAGTATTCCTTATATTATCATTGTTATCCTATAGGGGAAATAGATTCAATTTATATTTTTAGATTTAAAATATGTTAGATGTCAACAATATAAGATTTGCCTCTAGATATGTTTTCACTAGATCTTTGGTGGTGTATTCAGTTGGATGAGTAAGCAGCATACCATGCTCTCTTTATCCACTATAGAAGTAGAGTGAATGGAAGAAACTCATGCTTGTAAGGAATATATTTGGATTAATATATTGTACTTAGATGTTGGGCTATAGGTAGGAGCCATTATAATTCACTGTGATAGTCAAAGTGCCATATATCTGGCAAAAAATATGACCTTTCATGTGAGTATGAAGCATATTGATGTATAGTACCAATTTTTTGAGATATGGTGAGGTTGAGAAGGGGATGCTAGATAAAAATGTCACTTACAAAGTGTTGCACATACACTAATGAATTCAATGAGCATAAAAAATAAGTGACCTATTATGATTCTATGATCCTTTTATTCCCTAGCAATTAGATCATGGTACGATACTCTTTTTTATTTTGTAAGGTGTTTGGCAAGTGGGAGAATGTTAGGAAAGGTATCTCAACCTTTCTCCTAATGTTAAAATTATAAAAAGTGTGAGTTTTGAGTTCTAAAATAGAACTTAATTTTTTCTAGGTTATAGAGTTGGTTTTTAGCCAAAATAAATATTATGAGTTGTTTGGCACTACTCCCAAGGGTGCTTGTTGTGCAAGTCTCTTCAAATTCTATAATTAAAAAAGAGAGGCTTAATTAGCTTCTTGAATCAAAAGTTATGACCTTTGAAAGTTGGGCCTTCTGTATAGAAAATATAAAAAATGTGTTGGACATGTAAAACAGTTGAAGGGGGAGTTAAATATTTGTTGACCAACTTATGATGTGTTCTTTGACACGTCATAAGGCATTTTTGGTTGGAGATAATGGAACTGAAATGAAATTCCCAATTTGATGCTCGTTGGTTAATGTGGTTATGATAAGAAGAAATAAGATGTTATTTTTAGTCTATGGACTCATCTTGAGATTTGGTTGTTGGATTTCTAAGCTAAGAATTTGGGCTCCACTTTTTGGGTGGTTTTAGCTTATGGTTTTCTAATTACCATGTGATGGTTTGATGTGTTGTATCTTTTGTATATTAAGTGCTTGAGATGGAGGGTGTGTGAGAGATTGGTAGATATCATTAAGTTGTTAGAATTCCTCAAGTTCGTTGATTGGTGATACTTTTTAAAGGTTTTCTCCGCAAGTGTATTGTAATTATATTATTTAACATGTATGATATAAATTGGGTTGCTTTGGAGTGTAGAGTTTCTCTCTGGAAGGGGTTTTCCATACATTTGTGTTATGTTATATTGTTTATTTACATGTTTATATATATTTTATTTTTGTATTGTTGAAAGCTTAAAATTTGCACAACACTTTCCTAATAATTTTTAGTGTATGAAGCAACTTTGTATACCTTGATTCCTATCACATGAAGTACACTAAGAAATGACCCTTGATCTATTATGATTCAATCTCATACATCCTACCTTAATCTACACATATGCGACCTTGATCTTGATTTTGTAGTTCTAGACTTGCTCAATGACCTGGATCTTTGCATTTTGGGATTTAAGAATCTTGTTGAACTTTGATATCTAAAAATAGTGGTGCTTAGAAGCATCATTGGAACTTGTTGTGCTAAGGAAAGGAAGTCAACTAGCTTCCTACCACTTTAGTCAATCCCTTAACCAATTCAATAATTTGGAACAAGTTGAAGGACACATCAAGCATAAATACAAACACTTATCTTAGTTCTTTATGATTTGTAGATGTTGATGCAATGATCTTGTAATGCTATATGAATCAAGTGATGTCATGATGATGGATACGAGTGGACATGTAAAATAAATTAGGGCTTTATTTTTTATTTAACACTGTAACATAAAAATTTGAATATTTCACATTTAAGTTAATGGACAATAACTAGTTGGAGGCAATTTGATTTACGCCTAGGATTAAAATTGAATTTAAAAATTTGGGTTTATGTGCAGTGTTGAACTAAGCTGAGGTTTGTAACTAGAGTCTTCAACTAGGAAAAAAATAACATATAAAAGGGTTGCGATTGAATCATTATAAAGTATAGTTTGAATGCCAAATTTTGCATAGAAATATACTTCTTTGACACTAGACTATTACACTAGAAACAAATAATAAAAAATATGATAAATATACTTTTTCACACTCATAATTATTTAAATATACTAATTTAGTGCTCCACTTTTTTAGATATAAGTGTTATGCTCTAAAAAAAAAAAAAAAACATAACACTTTAATTTCTAATTAAATTTGACGTAGAAACTCTTTCATAAACTCACATCTAAATATTTAAATTATAGATATAATACATCTTATACATTTTAAACAAATAGATTCTATGATTTTATTATTCTACTTAAACATCACATTTTTCAATGAGCAAACAATCAATAACAATTTTACTTCTCACCCTTATAAAAAAAATAAATTATCCTACATTTATTAACCAAAATTTACCTTGACTATTAAACTCAGATATTTAAAAATAGCATCTTTATTAACCTTCACAAAAATATAATTTCATCTATGAAGATGGATGACGATAATACATCTTTGGTTGCATGTTCAACTATGGTATCCAAAAAAAAATGAAAGTAGAATCGAGTAACAATTCCTATTCTTTTATCTAAAATAAGGGCTACTGGGTGCTGGGCTGGATCGCAGGGATGCCCCTATAATATCAAAAAAAAAAAAACAATTCCTATTCCTTTATCCACATCTTAACATCTAAAAAAATACCACCTCAGGAAACTTAAACAAAGAGATTCCGTGGTTTTACTCCTCTGTCAACGTACACAGAATGAAACATAATTTCATCCATTACTGGTTGATGACAATTATACAGTACATCTCTGGTTACATGTTCACCAAGGTAGCCATGAAACTGAGATTAGGATCGAGAAGCAGCCCATATACCTGTACCCACATCTAATTTAACACAGTGGTACCCTTATTCATAAACTCATCTAGCCTATTTTAAATGACGTCTCCCCCTGGTTTTTGTATTGGTTTCAGACATCATTGCCATCTTACATTCAGAGAGTTAATCTTCATCTAAGCAAACAACACCAGGAAGGGGTTTGCCTTCCAAAAGCTCCAAAGTGGCACCGCCACCTGTGGAAATGTGGCTCATGTTATCAGATACACCCACCTTCTCCACTGCAGCAACAGAGTCTCCTCCACCAATGATCGTGGTCACACCCTTCCCACTCAACTCTGCAACCTTCTTTGCGATTCCCTGCATCAAAAACTCAATGTAAATCAATCTCAACAAAGTTATAATTCTAAACAAGGCATTATGATATGAACCCATGAAGGGAAAGTTGAAACACAAACCTCTGTTCCAAGAGCAAACTTGTCGAATTCAAAAACTCCCATGGGACCATTCCAAAGGATGGTTTTAGCTGTGTCCAAAGCCTGACTGAATGTTTTGATGCTGAGGGGTCCAATGTCAAGACCTAGCCATCCTTCTGGGATGGCCCATGGGGGAACAATCTGGATGCCAGGTGTCAGTTAACACTTTGTAATAAATTTTATGAGGATAGCTATAATTTCAGAAAATGTGTGTCACAAACCTTACTGTCCGCATCTGCAGCAAACTTGTCAGCTACAACGATATCCCTTGGCAGCAAAAGAGAAACACCTTTCAATTTGGCCTTTGCAATCAATGATGTAGCAAGATCAAGCTTGTCCTCTTCTACAATTGAAGCTCCAACAGAAAGCCCTTGGGCCTTGTAGAATGTAAAAATCATCCCACCCCCAAGAATCAGGACATCAATCTTCTCAAGCAAGGACTCAATAACAGCGATTTTGGAGGAGACCTTAGAACCTCCCACAATTGCAGCAAACGGTTTCTTAGGAGCAGAAACAGCACCTACAAGATAGTTGAGTTCCTGCCTAACATAACACTTCAGTTTACCTTCCAAGCTTGGTCATGAGATCAGAAGCAAAAAAATAACAAATTTTGAACAATACATATGAGGTATTAAGGGTAAAAAAGCTCCCTCGTTTTCACAACCGGGGTTCTATAGGTTAAATTGGCATGTGGGTTAGCAGAGGGGTAAGTTTAATATTTGACTTGTTTAAGTGGTTCATCTGAAATTACACTATCTTTTTTAGGAGAACCTATGTATTAGTGTGATTTCAGATGAACCACCTAAACAAGTTAAAACTTAGAATGTGTTGTTTAAACCAAAATCTAAAGAAAGATCTTGAAAATCACATTTATCTTTACCTTTTCAACAAGCACAATGAAACCTCTATTGTGAAAGATGATGTGGGAGCCACTGTAGAAACTGATGAATGGAATGATAGGCTGAAATTTGTGTCAGATGAATGGGGTGCTTTGATAAGCCTCCATGGTTTAAGTTCTTCTATTTTAAATGTTTTCTGTATTAGTTCTTAGGCCTGTTTATATGGTGTTTTGTTCTTGTTTCTTGAAGTCCTGGTATTCTGATAGTTTTTTTATCCTTTCTATATGATGTAAAAGACCTATGTAAAGGATCTGGGAACCTGGTTTCCCTTCTTAACATATCAAGAACTAAGCACAATGAAACATCTACTATCTACTTGATCTCAATCATGAAAATGCAATGCTAGAGGAGCTCCAAACTCTTGCTTTAGGATAGCCATTATGTTTGTCTATGATCTAGTAGTTGTAGAACAATGGCATGGAATTTGGACAACTTAGTGAAAACAGGGAGTAGAAGAAATATCTTACTTTTTGCATCAGAAAACCAGCAACGGATGGTTTGAGGTATTTAGTGACACCCACTGTGGACGCATGTGCTCTATGAGCTGTTCCAAAAGCATCATTAACATAGAGATCTGCAAGAGATGCCAGCTGCTTTGCAAACGCAGGAGCATTTTCCTCCTCCTCTTTACGAAATCGAACATTCTCCAGAAGCAATACTCCTCCTTCAGGAAGGGATTCCACCAGCTTTTCAACATCAGGACCAACACAGTCATTGGCCTTCAGCACCTGAGCAGACAAGAAGTTTTCCATGTTCAAATTTGAGTTCATACAAACAGAACAGAACATTGCAGTTAATTTGAAAACATCTGTACCTCACTATTAAGTAATTCTGACAACCTTCCCACAAGAGGGGTCAAGCTGTACTTTTGAGTGACGCCCTTAGGCCGACCCTGCACAGCAGAAAACTCAAGACTGGTAATAAATTGAAAAAGAAACCTGAAAACCAGTCAACTAGATCAATAGAAGATTGGCCAACGAGAATTTGAACACATACTTTGTCAGGTCAGCAAGCAAGAGTATTTACAGCTAAAATCAGATTGATTTTCAGAAGCTTTTGGGGAGGACATTTACCAGATGAGAACAGAGTATAATCTTAGCACCATGAGCCATTAAGTGGTTGATGGTGGGAATAGCAGCTCTTATGCGTGTATCATCTGTAATGTTTCTATTTGTATCCAGTGGTACATTCAGATCAACGCGTACCAAAACGCGCCTCCCCTTCAAATCTTTCTCACCCAATTCGCCCACACTCTTCTTTCTGATCGCCATAATCGCTGCAAGTGGTTTGATATGGATGCCCACAAGTTGAGATGATTTATAAGGTTTATGATGGCCATGGGAAAATATCGAGGCTAGCTTTGTAAAATATGGCGGAGGTAGAGATCTTAGAACAGCATTGTCGATGAGAGCCTTAGTGGCTTCCGCCATTGATGGTTTCTGTGATGTTTCCGATGTAAAACTTTGCTAAGTTGGCTCCAATGGAGTATTATCCGAATGCTATCCGAATGCTTAATCAGGTAACGTCAAGGGTGATATTTGATTGTGGGTTTGGCCTTGTAGGAGATTCTATTAGGTAGGTGGCTCATCTGAAATCACACTAATAGGTGGGCCCTACTTGAAAAACCAGCCTGATTTCAAGTGAGCCATCTCTACAAATCAAAGCTTAGAGCATGTTGTTTAAGCTTGTCCATATTTTTGAAGAGTCTTAAAACATTCTATTTTCTCTTCCCACTTTATACAGCTTTTTCTTTCCCTAGAAATGAACTTTATCTTATAAGTGTAAATGAAATAAACCCACCTTACAAATATATCTATTAGTATACATATATTAAATATTAATATATATAAAATACGCCCAGAGTTATCATTGTTTTTGTACCATCATTTTTTATAGCTTTTATAAAAAAAATATGACTACAATCATGTCTCATAATATTAGTTGTTTTAATCTATTAAAAAGGATGCAGCTTAAAAAAATATGATTATACAATCATGTTTCATAATATGTTTATAATTACAACTATTACTAATTGTCATTTTACTTGTTTTTAATTTAATTTAACTTCAATAATGAACAAATAA
>VDFB02373365.1:216751375-216764623 GCA_007258455.2 Sequoia sempervirens
CATTATTACCGCCACTGAGTATTTTACAAAGTGGATTGAAGCCATCCCATTGACTTATATTACTGGCAAACAAATATCAAAGTTCATCCTTAATTACATCATTTTTCGGTATGGCCTTTCACAGTCCATCATCACTGACAACAGACATCCGTTCAAAAACCAAGACGTACGTGAGTTATGTGAGTGATTCCATATCCAACACCACTTTTCATCTCCATACTACCCACAAGGAAACGACCAAGCTGAGGCGTCTAACAAAACCATTGTCAAGATTCTCAAAAAGACTGTCAATGACGTTGGCCGCAACTGGCACATACAACTTAACCCTGCTTTATGGGCTTATCAAACTAGCATTCGTATGCCTACAGGAGCCACCCCATTTGCCCTAGTCTTTGGCGCTGACGCCATCTTACCCATTGAGGTCAAAATTCCTTCGCTACGAGTCTCCTTGAAGGGTCTTACTAATGAAGAGGACTACTGACAATCACACTTGCATGAGCTGGAAATGCTGGAAGAAAGAAGACAAAACTCACTGAATCATCTCCAAGCATATCAGAACCGCCTTTGTCGCAGCTACAATAAAAAGGTTATGGTCAGAAAGTTTGACATCGGCGACCTAGTTTTAATGCAGAACCCCAAGAACCAAGCAGACAGAGAAAAGCCAGGAAAATTTGAACCAAACTGGCTAGGTCCCTATATTATCATATCTTCTTTTGGTTCCAGAGCTTATCAATTGGCAACTCCAGATGGGGAACAGTTGACAGAACCCATCAACAGTTTACATCTCCGAAAGTTCTACGCATAGCATCAGAGGATGGAGCTGAAAGTCATAAAATACAAAAAAATTGAAAAAATGATAAAAATGGTCACCTTGATGAAAACCTGGCAAACAGGTGTCTTGGTGACACCAAAAAAATCAAAAAAATCATGAAAATCATGAAAATAGTAAAGAGAAAAATGATTAGTTCAATAGTGAAAACCTGGCAAACAAACACTTTGGACAAGTACCATGGTGAAAACCTGGCAAATAGGCGCCATGCGTAATCAATCATTGCTCTGCCATCTACTGTCACTTGGTCTAACTTGGCCTAGGATGAAGGTATCTTCACCACTATTCTTTAAAATACATACCACATCCTACCGACTGTCATAGTAGCTAAATGATTGACATCCCAGGTCGGCGGTATCCATCTAGTAAATTCGGTGACATCCCGTCCATATTCCTGCAAATGGCTAAGTCGCTGGCTTGTTGGGAAAATGCTTTATCATGAAACTATAGTGGATGTCGCACATGATCTTGGCAATTGGCAAAAAGTCCTAAAAAAGACAAAAACATTGGCAAAAAGTCCTAAAAAAATAAAAACATTGGCAAAAATTCCTGAAAAAAGACAAAAACATTGGCAAAAGAATTAGGTGAAAAAGACCAAAAACATGTAAAGATGTCACGAAAAAGACAAAAACATCATAAAAAGTCCTAAAAAAAAAGAAAAAAAAAGAAGCCAAAAACATTCGCAAAATGTCCTGAACAAAGAAACAAAAAACATCATAAAAAGCCATGAAGAAAGACCTAAAAATCATAAAACGTCCTGAAGAAAACATCGAACAAAATCATTAGACCACTCAAAGAACACGAACACACTGTCATTTCTGGTCAAAGTCAATCATGTCAAATCAGTCTTCGTCATCTGTTGAACTACGTTGTCTCTGCGCATTTGCCACGTAGACAAGACTCATATTTGAGTCCCCGAGACATTAGGCCAGTCCTTTTAGGTTTGTCAAAATAAAATCATGGCCCAATCTTTGCTCATCAAGACAAAGTCATTGGTCGTGTCGAACTATGAGGTCTCTGAGTGTATGACGTAGGAAAGGCCATCTATCGATGAGCCCCTGAGGCCACACTAGGTCAGTCCATTAGGGTTCATGGCACTACATTGGCACACATGTCAAAGATCTTCAATCAATTTCCACATGGGAAAACTCTTGAAACAAAGTAAAACAATCATTTGTTCAAACATGGCTATCTCATCAGCACGTCACAAGTCAAACTCGGTCAAAGCAAGTCAAATCATCATAAACTGGTCAAACTGTCAAATTTTGGTTAGTCTTCAGATGAGTCCTTCTGAACGATAACCTCTGTCATTTACACCTTAGGATGTGTCCTTCCTAGGCATCGTCATCGTCATTCGGCACTTTGAGCGATCTTCTTGACATCTAAGGATCACTCTTCATGACACCAGTATTCTTCAGATGTGTCCTTCTGAAGAACCAACTCTGTCATTTATGTCTTAGGATGTGTCCTTCCTAGGCATCGTCATTATTCTGAGGAACCCCTTACGACCATTAGGGATCAAATCCTCTCGGCATCGACATTATTCAGGATGTGTCCTTCCTGAATTCACCAAGTCTCGGCATTTTCCAAGGTCAATCAAAACTTTAAACATTTTGACATCTCGACATTATCAAACATGGCATCTTGGCATCAGAACAGGGGATATCCAGACACACTTGGCAAACACTTGACAATTGTCTTTTGATCTTTTATCATGTTATTAGTTTTTCAGCGAGATCTCACTAAGCAGGATTTAGAGAAGCAGCGACGTAGCATGACAATTGACACGCATGACTACTAGTTTCTCAGCGAGGTCCTGATTTTGGGATTTAGAAAAACAACGACATATCGTGGTAAGGGCTCTTTCTTTCTGTATTTTGACAATCATGCTACTAGTTTCTCAAGGATGTCCTTAAAACAGGATTTAGAGAAGCAACGACGTTTCATGATTTGTCCTTGTCTTGTTTTTGCATGTGGTTGATTATGACAACAAGACTGGGGCAATCACGCTCGTAGAATAAGTCATGATCATCCTTGTCTGTGACTGTTTTTCTTAGGTAATGGTACGACCTTGCACACCTTGATCTATGTCATGTCATGGTGTTTGTTGGCCATTACAATAGTTTTCCCAATGATGATTAAGAGCAATAAATATTAAAAGTCCTACAGTAAAGTTTTGAAGGATTTGGTCTAGGAATTAACATGCATTTTCATAGGTCTCATGTCTTCTCTTCTTCGATCTGGTCATCTTCTCTCATCAGCTTCATCATCTTCTCTCGTCCATCCAAGCGATGATATCCTCTGACATCCAAAACATAAGTGCATACATGATCATATACATTGCATTAGGTTCATACATACATCATCCATGGCATTAAATCAAATACATAATCACAAGCATTACATTAACATGATCATCAACATTGCATATTTTACATAAATACATCATGCACATCATTAACATAATCATATAAATAAGTGTTGCATCATCATGACATCAAAAATCACAAATAGGCATCATAGGACATACATGGAATCATAAGTCATACATCATACATGTCATAATACATAAAGCAAAAGCATCATATAACACATGTAGGCCGCATCAAAACTGCATCATCATATAGAATCATCTCAAAAAGGTACAATGTCACAGGATAGAGTCAACGGATATCCCAAAAATGGAGCTCGCAGGCTCAATAATATACATGGTGTGTCAAAATACAAGTATGCCCCTAAGGTGGGTTCTCATCATCCCCTCGAGGTGAGGAATGTGGTGGTTGAGGCCCTGTCACTGGCTCTAAAGCAATAGGGGGTCCTGTAGCAACCTTTGTCCGAGAAACTGATGGAACCGCGAGTGAAGGTATCATCCTGACAGTAGTAAACAACTGTGAAGTCACTGCAGCCAGACTCTGAGAGGGGGATGGATCTGTCACTGGTGGTTGACTCGGTACTGACCTATGCGCTGAACCAGTCGACCCATAGCTGTGACCTGGAGTGTGCCTGCGTGAATGATGGGACCTGTGCCCTGAAGTGTGCCCTGTCGAGGTAGACCCTCTGACACTAGTATGGCTCCTCGTACCACTGCCACTGCCTGACCTGTGTCTGCTACCTGTCATCGTCTGTGATCGGGACAGGGTAGGATCTCATCACTCTGGCAGCACTGCCTGCTCATAGAGAGCCCGGTACTGCCCCAATCTCATGCTAACTCTGGCCAACTCCCGAGCCATGTCTCCCATAGGTCCTATGCACAAGGCTGCAAACTCGGTACACCACTGGGCTGCATCCTGCTGGCGGATCACCGCCTGATCCCGCTCTACCCGGGCTACCTCCAGAGCTAACTATAAAGACCTGACCTATGCCAAGCTAGCATCCAATCTCTGCTGAAAGTCTGCCACTCTCTAATTTGCTGTGGCATTTGGCGGCAACCCTGAAGAGGATGGTATCTCCTCCTCCCCCTCCACCATCTGCCATCTCAGAAGCCTCTCAGCCTCATCCATGGTGTCGTCCTCATCATCATCATCCTCCACATCCACCTCTTGTCCCCTCACCTCCGCCTCCTCCTCCTCTCCCCTCACCTCCACCTCCGCCTCCTCTCCCCTCACCTCCGCCTCCTCCTCCTCTCCCCTCACCTCCGCCTCCTCCTCTCCCCTCACCTCTGTCTCCTCCTGCCTCTCGGCCTCCCCCTCCTGCTGTCTGGGCTACTCCTCCATCTCCCCCTCCTCAACGGCCTCGGGGATAGCATCTAACGCTACCCTCGCCACGCGCTCTCGCACCCTGCGGCCTGGTACCTGGCTGTCTTGCCTCCGCCTCCGGCCGTCGCCGCCATCATCCCCACCTCTGGCTCCACCCCTGCCTCCGTCATCCCCACCCGGCCTCCATCTCCACCTCGGCCTCCATCTCCACCCCTGCCTCCGTCATCCCCACCCCTCCTTCCATCTCCATCCCTACCTCTGCCTCTGCCTCTGCCTCTGCCTCCATCTCTGCCTCTGCCACCTCGTCTGGCTCGTGGCACCTGTGGAATAACTGACCGCTTGTCAACTGGTGCTAGCCCGTCAGGATCTATCAAGGGCACTGGTCGGCGTGCCTGCCACCATAGATCATATGCCGGCGTCGTACCCGGATCTGATGCTCCTCCTCTCCAACCCCAGGCCTGGGCTACTAACCCATCTATCTGCTATGTCACAAAGGCCACTAGGATGGCCGGCCCCCATGCATACTCTCTAGATGACCTGGCATACTCTGCTATCCCCACGGGCACATCATCTACTCTCTGAACTGCCTAAGAACACGCTACGGGAGGTACATCTCAATGATCAGTGATGTCTACACCGTCCTGCTAATCAGATATCTGTACTACCTGCAGAAGCTGAGGTGCTCGTCCTCATCGTCCCATGCCGCGTAGTCTCTGTATGGTCTCTAGATAAATGTCACCATAGTGTCGATCCTATGCCGCCACCACCCGGTCTCGCCCATATGGGTCTGCTGTAGTGCACCGACATAGTAGTACGAGTAGGGCATCCCCTCGGCTAGCTGCGGTCTGTCAATAGGAGGGCAGAATATAGCAATGTGCTCCCATGCCCAGATCATCATAAGTGTGGTCCCGCAGGAGATACTCTCTCCTCTCCTGTACGCGACGTCGTGAAGCTGATGATAAAGCATCCCTAGCAGGCAAGGACCCCATGCATAAACTGTCATGTCTCATCTCATGCCGACCAGGACGTCACTCCAACCAATCGGAAATCCATGTCCTCGCTGGTCAGGAATCAAGATACCCGCAATCATAGTCGCTAAGAATGCATCAAAGCGCCCATAGTGCTCTGCTAGGAACTCCCAACGGATCTCATAACCCTGAATGCCGAGTCCAGCACCCTGATCCTGATAATACGCACGAAAGGTCTGCTCGCCATGACGTGAATCATACACAATCTGCTCCCCTCGAATAGGAATCCGGAGAATACGGTAGACGTCACCGCTCTCGTGGGCCCAACTGATCTGCGAACCGAAAGGTGGTCGGTTTGCTCTCTCTAGTATAAATAGGGGCAAGCTGCCTCTGCAAAAAGACGAACATTACATCAGCACTTTTTGGACAATTGTAAACATCAGGAAAGCATCTAAGGTCACGCAAACATCAAAACAAGTTTTATTAAGACAATGGGAAAATGCGTCGCAACCAAGCAATTACGTCGCGAAAACACAACTGTGTCGTTCAAAACATCAAATGCGTCTCGACATGTCAATTGCACCTCGAAATATCATTTGCGTCATGAAATTTAGCGAATGCGTCGCAACATGGCATTTGCAACACGATCTTACAATTGTGACATTCAACATAGCAATTGCGTCGCAAAATATCGATTGCGGCTTTCCAGCAGTCAAATGTGACTCAGAAAGTCACTTGCGTCGCACGAATTGTCAAATGCGGCGCGAACCACCTTAATGACTTTTTTACTCTTTGCACTTGCATCGCGACGCATCGAATGCGTCGAACGCGAAAGCAATTGCGGCTTACGCGAATGCATATGCGTCGCGGTGCAGACGTTGACTACCCTAAAAAGTATTAAATAGCACGTAAAACGATAAAATGACAAAGTGAGTTTAGGGTACATACCGCCGCCTCTGAGCCCTCTGGCCGTTTGAAGGTCCTCAAGATCTCTCTGCGGTGCTCTGACACTGGAATAACCATCCTCGCTACTGTACCTTTCGCTCTGAGCTCTCAAGTTTCGCAAGGTAAATAGTAAAAGTGAATTGACTTTACCCCCTTTGTCAACCTATTTATAAGGTCAAAATGGCATATTTCATACAAAGTCAATACTGGAGGCTCATTTGAACACCGTTGACTTCCTCGTAAGTTGCTTTAAACATGTCAAAATCTGAAATCGACTGCGCCGTTTTTTTTCTGGTCATCAAATTGATTTATCGGGACCTTTTGCAAAAAAAAAAAAATCTGGCGCCGACTCAAAATTTGAAAATTTCTCGAGGGGGCAATGATACTCCATACCCTCGCTGGGGCATATTCTTGACTTATTTTTCTTTGTCACAATGCGACAAGCGACATTATGACAAAGAGGGGCAAAATGTAGACATCTAAAAATGACCTAGGCCTGCAAGCTTCATTTTTACCACTTTCGTCCTAGCATAATTATGACATTTAATTATGTCAGCGGGTCCACGATGGAAGCTATTGATTAAAATGGTCATAATTATTTAATTAATTTATATCATTATTCTTCATGATTATTAAATAAAATAGAATTTTATTTATTTATTAATCGTCGTAACTATCTAAGTCTTTTCTTTAATTAGTAAATTTCTTAATTTATTTAATTCCCCTTTATCATTTAATTCTTCTTGATTATTAAATAAATAAATTTCATTTATTTGTTAAATAAATCACTAAGCTGTCTTAATTAAATAAATTGATTAATTTATTTAATTAATTAATCTCATCTCCTAAATTAAATAATTAAATCTAATTATTTAATTGCCAATTAATATTCTTCTCATTTTAAATAAATTAAATTATTTAAAATGTCATGTCAATCTTAACTGTCAATCCTTTTTGATAAATAATCCGAAAAAGATTATTTATTCTCTTAAAATCCATAATTTGAATTATTTTAATTCAAATTAGTAATTAATCTTCCAAAAATCAAGCAATCGGGCAGATTCTTGATTTTCCAAATCTTATCTCTTTGATTTTTCGAATCTGGAAAATCAGGCAATCTTATCTTCTTGATTTTTCAAAAATCTTTATTTTCTAATTAATTTGTCTCATTTATTCTCCACCGTCGATCCGATTTTATTCTAACCGTTCGATTAAGGATTTTTCCCTAACCCTAATTAGGGATTCTCAGGTTTAATCTGGATCGTTCATTTTAGGTTCTCATCATTGATTTATCTTGTTCGTCCATTCGAAATGGCCTTTTCTATAAAATTCCATCTTCTTCTCATTTTTCAAGGACACACACATGCTGACATTTTGCATAGTTATTATAGGAATTTTCTCTCACACTTAGTTTGTCATATGCAACTTCATTATTTATTATTATAGTCATTTAATCACTTTTGGCATTTGTTTTAGACATAGGCATTGGCAATAGGCATAGGCATTTAGATTTTGAGTAAATCCTTCAAAACTTGTTTTAGTCTTGTCATTTGTCATAATTGCTCATACACGAATCTGAGGGCAACATTTTACTGCAAGCTAGGAGGTGTAACGAAGGTGAAGCATGGAAGAGGAAGACTTATGGTAATATCGTTCCTTTTGTTTTCATCATTTTTCCTTTGTGCTTCGTTATTTTCAATGGATTTTAGTGTTATTGATCTAATCATCTAACAATCTAATTTTCCATTGATTACACCTAGAATTATTGTGAGTTAGGGGAGTGGGTTGACAAATGGGTGACAAGTTATCTTAGCCCACTTCACACATATCGCCCTCTGATGGCATTGGAACTAACACAGATAGAATCATCGGTCGACTTTGACCATGTATCGGATCTAGTTCAACCAAGTAATATATCTACTTTCTTAGTATTTGAAATTCCATATTGTTATCTTACTTTGTACTATATTCATAGTGTTGACTAATTTCAAGAGATATGCTGCACATATAAATGCAGGGCATGTTTATGCAGTTATTGCAGATGAAGACAACGAAGAGGGTACAGACTATTACTTGTGTCTTTGTGTTGAGGCAAAAAAGAAATTGGAAGCCCCAATTATAGATGGAGAAAAAATTGAATACCCTACAGGGTTAGTTGTTGTTACTGGAACATGGCTGAGAAGGTACCCACATAAGAGTGTTAAACATTGGTTGTTTGAGGAATTTGACATGCATCGTAAGATTCTTCATTACTCAAACCTTGTCGTGGCATCCAATGTTCGTTTGAGAAAATATGGGGGTAGACCTTTGAACAAGACCTTGTTGAAGGTCCGTGAGTTTGACCATGAGGCAATACTTGACACAATAAAGAGTAGAGCAGACCCAAATGGTTCATTGGATTAATTTGTAAGTATATGCACAACGGTTCTTATTAATTTATACTTGTGTCCATGTCAGTTTGGTTGATGCCAATGCTATCATCTTATTTTACTTTGTGTATCTGTATGTAACTAGGAAAACATTGATTGGTGTCCCCTTGCATAAAATGCAGATTTATGAGCCATCCAAGGTAATCTCAAGCAAAAACTCAATGCAACATCCTTATTTTGATGATCTTGACAAATCTCAATTATGATTTTAAGCCATTAAAAGAGTGTGTGTGAAGCTTGATGAGGAAATTTCAAGTTATTCATTTGAATTTAACCTTATCATGACCACCTATGACATAGACATTATAAGAGCATCTCAAATTTCAATAAATTCTATTCATAAGAGCATAGACAAGGCAGTGAACTCTTTGAAAAAATGCCTCAAAGAAATGTGGTCTCATGGTGATGGAATGGCATGACGAATGCCATGACAAGAAAATTGTTGTGGATTGTCATGGCGTTCCATCACCATTAAGACCACATTTCTTTGAGGCATTTTTTCAAATAGTTCACTGCCTTGTCTATGATATTTCTTACTATTATGATTTTGATAGATTTTTTCCAAGCATCCATAGCTTGTTCGAAAGCACTTGTTTTAGGCTTTTAGCCATAGCAACAGGAAGTGAATTATTTGATAGAATGCTTTTGGTAAACATGTATGATAAATGTACTAGCATAGAAGGCAATGAATTGTTTGAAAAATGCACTCAAAAGAAATGTGGTCTCATGGTGATGGGAATTCCAGCAGAAAATCCACAACAATTTTCTTATCATGTGATGTAAGAGGGATGGGACTTTAGTCAAAACTCAAAGTTCAAGGATTACAATGGTGATCCTCGACACTCTTCAAAGCACCTGATGGAGACAAGCCTCCAGCCATACCTGCTTGGGTACTTTCTAATGGTTTAAACCCTTGGGTGATCTCAAGGCTGAAGAAAACGTGCTTGAATGGTTTCAAAGCCCCAAACCTCTGTCTTAGACAAAACTCACTTTTTGCACCTTGACTAGGCTTCTAGCCCAACTAGGCTTCTAGCGATGGTTTTTTGACTTTTCACTCAACTTCCCCAAAGGAATAATCAATATAATGATTGACTCAAATTTTATTCATGATGATACACAACATATCAAATCATTTATGGCACTTTTTCTGGATCAAACCTACCAAAATTTGTTGTTTCCTCAAATTTAAGGCCTAATTAGCCCACCTTTTCAAAGCAACCCCTCTCTAAACTTATCCCCTAACTATGAAACTTTCAACAGTGTTTTAAAATGTTCCCAAACCAAATATTTTCAAGGTATTAGTCTTCTTTGACACACTCAACACCCTAAATCACAAAACCCTCAATAAATTGCTCCAAAACTAGGGCCTCTTGAAAATTAGCTTTCCCAACACTTCCAGAACCTTCTCTTGGACCTTTCACCAATAACTCAACATATCTAAACACCTTAAACTCATAAATATACCCCTTATTAAGGCAGATCTCCTACTACTACACTTTATGCACCATTTTCATGCCCTTTTCCTTGCTAAAACTTGGTGTACACCCAAGAATCACTCTTTCCTGCACAATAACTTGTTAGATCTGTATAATAAAAGTTAGATATGATCCATTTCACAAGTTTTCAGTCACACTCTCCCATGAAATGGATCATTTATTCATGAAGACTCTCAAAACTAGTGAAAAATCTATACTTTTTGAGGACAGTCAGCAATATAACACAAGAAACTGATTCCCAACGTTATTCAGGTCATTCAAAAGGTTAAATGCATGTAAATACAAGTTCTTAAACCATACAAATGTGCATGACACCAAAAGGAATCAGTGATTCATCAAAAAAACTCAAGAAAATGCAAAAAGATTTAAGTTTTTATTGATTTTCTGTAGCAGTCCGTACAACACTTGCAATATCAGCCAACCCTCTGTACAAATGCTTTCTCCAGGTGTATAGACTCATCCCACAACTATCCCAACTGATTAGAATTGATTTTATTACATTATTGTGATTAAAACTCATAAAACTCACTTTTCCACCCAAAGTTGAATTTCAAAAATTTGAATTTCCAATATTGCAATTTATTAACTCCTATTAACTATAAAGCTTCCAAAACTATTACATATCATCATTCAACCTTATTTAACCTAATTAAAACATCATATACCTATTTAAAATCCTAGAACATCATTGTTCCATTTACAAGTCAATTTGATCCTATGGTCCTTATCAGGACCCTTAGGACTTTTGATCTTCCTGTTACACTCATCCATGCCAAATGCCATTATAGGCTTCAAAATGCTATAATTGATGCTCTGGAAAGGTTTATAGGCCTTCAAGACCCCTACCATCTCCTAACTCTCCAAATGATCCTAAAGGAGCTTGGGTGCTCCTGCACCATCATGGCATTCCACCACCATGAGACCACATTTCTTTGAGGCATTTTTTTCAAACAGTTCATTCCCTTGTCTATGCTATTGCTTACTATTATGCTATGATAGATTTTTTCTAAGCATCCATAGCTTGTTTGAAAGCACCTATTTTAGGCTTTTAGCCATAGCAGCAAGGAAATGAACTGTTTGGCTAAATGCTTTGATCGACATGTATGAAAAATGTGTTACCATAGACAAGGCAATGAACTCTTTGAAAAAATGCCTCAAAGAAATGAGGTCTCATGGTGATGGGATGGCATGACGAATGCCATGACAAGAAAATTGCTATGCATTGTCATGGCATTCCATCACCATTGAGACCACATTTCTTTGAGGCTTTTTTTCAAACAATTATCTTCCTTTTCTATGCTATTGCTTATTAGTATACTTTGATAGATTTTTTCCACAAGCATCCATAGCTTTTTTGGAAGCACCTATTTTAGGCTTTTAGCCATAGCAACAAGGAAGCGAACTGTTTGATAGAATGCTTTGGTAAACATGTATGATAAATGTATTAGCATAGACAAGGCAGCAAACTATTTGAAAAAATGCCTCAAAGAAATGTGGTCTCATGGTGATGGAATGCCATGACAATCCACAACAATTTGCTTGTCATGGCATTCCACCACCATGAGACCACATTTCTTTGAGGTATTTTTTTCAAATAGTTCATTCCCTTGTTTATGCTATTGCTTACTATTATGCTATGATATATTTTTTCTAAGCATCCATAGCTTCTTAGAAAGCACCTGTTTTAGGCTTTTAGCCATAGCAGCAAAGGAATGAACTATTTGGTTAAATGCTTTGATAGACATGTATGAAAAATGTTTAGCATAGACAAGGTAGTAAACTCTTTGAAAAAATGCCTCAAAAAAATGAGGTCTCATGGTGATGGAATGCCATGACAATCAAAAGCATTTAATTGTCATGGCATTCCATCAGGTCATGAGGCCTCATTTCTTTGAGGCATTTTTTCAAAGAGTTCACTGCCTTGTCTATGATATTGCTTACTATTATGCTTTTGATAGATTTTTTCCAAGCATCCATAGCTTGTTTGAAAGCACTTGTTTTAGGCTTTCAGCCATAGCAACAAGGCAACACTTGAACTATTTGACAAAATGATTTGGTAGACATGTATGAAAAATGTGGTAGTATAGACAAGGCAGTGAACTGTTTGAAAAAATGCCTCAAAGAAATGTGGTCTCATAGAGATGCCATGACAGCCAAATGCAATTGGCCGAGGTGCTCTAGTTGACTTTGTTATGCAATGTGGAAAGTAATTGCATTCTCTTGTTTAGGTTGATTTTGTAAAAACTATGTGTAATTAAGAATTTTGTCATCTATCAACATCTAGTTATTAGTTATGAAATGTGAAGCAATGCTGATTTGAAGATGTTCAATGCAATGTAATCAATGTTATGAATATAAACTACAAAAATCTATTTTTTACTAGTTACGGTTCAATTTGGGTTTGGGATCGGGTTAGGGAGCAGGTTTGTCGAGTTTGGATTTTTTTTTTTTTTTGGAGTTTGAGTTAGATTTTGGGTTAGATCATACAAAAACATATAAAAATGAAATATATACATATTCACAGTAATCAAGTTGATGCACCACCATATTAATAGTCAAATAGCATAGCAAAAATACACCACCACTTTCATAGTGAAATATTAAAATATTAGTGATCTACTCGAATGTCATGATACAAAATTATAAATTAAAGTTCAAACATAAAAATGTCAAGTGTTTACAATTAGCCATTATTGATCATTGATCAATCTGAAAAGTGTGAACATTTTTTTGTGTGGAAGGAAAACAAGAAAATAGTGTTACATAATTATTTACATTGTGAAAGAGCCAAAACCTTTTTCTTGCAGATCGTACAAGAATCTCAATGATTTTTTGGGTGTCCTTGCCTTGGAGCGGAACTATCTTGAGCCATGAATGATTGACTAG
>VDFB02373365.1:216764723-216809664 GCA_007258455.2 Sequoia sempervirens
GGAACTATCCTGAGCCATGAATGATTGACTAGGAATTATGAGAAAGAAATAAGATAAATCACATGCAACTTGTTGCAATTTCTTTCCTTGGGAAAAAGGGTAAAGTTTTCTTTTCAGGGAGAATCTCCTTTAGATTTTGAACACATTGATAATTTTCAAGATAGACTTAGCCAAATATGTCATCTAGGTTTGAAGCTTTTAGGTAAAATGTTTGCTTCTTAAAATTTTGTTCAAAATTCAAGATGCAGGCTCTCCTCCCTTAGGGAAGAGAAGGCCTATCAAACCTAACACTCTTATGCAACACTTCTTAAGTTCTTGTTGATGTAGTATTAGATGCAAACTTTCAAAATAGGCATGGTTATATAAATTCTCATCTCACGACTATCATTGCGTCAAATTAAGAATTTTCAATCCTTTATGGTCTAGACAAGAGGAGTATGGAGTAGTGTTCCAATGCTAAAGTCTTATTGTGAATCTCTTTGCTATGAGTGGTTCAAAAATGAGGAATCTGTCTTCTGCACCAAATGAGAAATATTCACAATATGTACTAGGAAGGAATAAGTCCATAAGATCGAGTATGCAAGAACTGAGAATTGAAAAATTGGCTTACATTTGACTTCCAAACACATAAATTTTCACACTTTTCGATGTTCACCGTAGATCAAAAAATATATGTCGTAAGTTGTAGAAATATACACTTGAATACACGTAACTCATATCTATTGAACCATGAATTTATAATTTACAAATATGGACACCATCGATAAAAATATTTGTATTAAGCAAATAGCCATGTACGCATACATCAATATATGTCGATATAAGTATAAATATAGTTACAAAATAGCCATATAGGCTTACGAGAATGCCATATAGGTATTCAATGTCAAATATATCCAATACAAAATATGTACAAAATTGCCATGTAGGCATACAACAAAGGGCTTTGTGCATTCAAAATTCATTTCTCTCCATGCTCTAGTTCAAATACAATTTTCTTTCCCTTTGCTGGGCGATCCGATGGCGATAAGTCTGTCACCCATTTCTGCTATGCTTGAGGAGTGCTCCTACTGCTCCTCCTAGTGTTTAGCTTTTGGTGAAGTTTCAACTGTTACAATAAGAAGTAAAGACATTAATATATAGAAACTACATTAAAAAAATTAATATATTTAACAAAATAATCACTTACAACCATCTCATGATCACTCTCCTCGATGGAAATATTTGCACGTCGATGCTCAGGCATGCTCAAGCCCTGTATAAACCATCCAAATAGGAATTAAATTACAAATCAATAATGGTTTATTTTTCACTAGAACTAGTTCATCTATAACAATGAATGTAAATTGAAATTTAGTAATTTGCCTCATACCTCCCCTATCAGAGCCATCGAGGATTGTATAGCGGAGGAAACACCAATATCCATTGCTCTCATAATGTTTGGCGGTGTTTCTGTCACCAACATCTGAAAATAAAACAACAAACTATTCAATCACAAAAAAGTTACAATAGCAATCCATGTAATGACTTATAATGTATGAGATCTAATGAACAAAATTTTGAGTACAAGTATTAAACAGATATATTTTTGATTATTAGTTATCGAATTGGAAGTAATGTTTTTATTTTGAATGATCTGTGTAATGCAACGTAAGGTCAAAAATATGAAAATAAACTACACAAATCTATTAAACTTAGAATTCATTACTTAAGTTCTCTTTAAATTATATATTACCTTCGTGAACGTTTGATCAAATCTACTGGCACTCGGAGGTGTTTCCTTGAAACCTCCAACAGTACCCTATTCAACATCCAAAATCACATATTAAAATACCATTCGTAAAACAATGCTATTAACACATGTAATAAATTTATAATTGTTTACTAACTTTACATACCCCATTGATAGGTGTACCGCAAAAATAAGTAGGTGGATAGTGGTGTATCCAGGTCTCTACTACTGTGACCACAATTTTATTAAAATAATAAAACTAAATTAGTTAATCTTGCATTTCACAATCAAAATTTAATAAATTAAATTCAATGAACATGCTGAATTTTACTTGAGTGTCAATGCCATATGCATCATGCAAAATGTCATCCATCCTCTCCATCCCCGTAGATGCATACGGATCAGGCTGTGTAGTAGCATATGGATCCTGTGTAGCACCCTCTTGAGTGTCAGTAGGGTCATACAAACAAGTCACCCCGCAAGATTGACACACATGGGTTTGAAGGCCTGCCGAAGACTCCCCTGGATGGCATTGTACAATAGGGCTAGTGTGATGGATGACACTCTGGGTCAAATTTGTGATTGCCTACAATGTCTCTATGTCAACACTCTCCTTCGCAAGCAGTAGACATCACAATCTTCTCATGAGGCGACCTAGAGAGAAGTCATCTCCCTTGCCGCATTAGGATTCGGTGTGCACCGGGCCTATCTGAGTTGACCCCCACCTCTCCCTGGAACTCCCTCATATCAAAATAATTTGGGATTTGGTTCAATACAAACTCGCTGTATAGTTTCCTAAGAAAATATTGGGGGCTTCACAATTATTACACGGTGGGTAATCAAAGACCATATACCATCTTTCATAAAAATGGTTCTTAATCTCTTGGTGGTGGCACCAATGAATAGGAAACCTCTTTGCATTGAGGGTAAGATTTTGATTTGTTTTAGGGTCAATGAATAGAGAGCACAAATCACCTTTAGTAATTTTTAAATATTTTACTTGTTTATATGATAATTTGTTTGCATAATATGCCCTAGTTGTCTGCCTCCTATCTTTCCATCTAGATATTTGTTGGGTGATTGCATCTACATTTTTTAACATGTCTTTCAATGAATTTGCTAGAAGCATTATTTCTGTGGTTGAAGCATTTGGATCACTCAACCTACTAATAATATCCTCAAGTTATTTTCTATTATTGTCAATTTCACTCCTCAAATTTTCTTGAGTGCTAGGAGGGAATTGAGAGAATGGTGGAGGAGGTTGATTTTGTTGAGGATTTTGCTGTTGAGGATTTACCTCCTCTTCTTGTTGAGGATTTGCAGGATTTCCTACAGATTTAAAAAAAAACAATCAAATCTAACCTAAAACAAACAAAATCAATTTCAAACTAACAAATTCAAAACAAATAGTAAACAATACTTATCTCCTGCATCTCTTCGTCATCGTGGCACCATATTTGCAGACAAAATCCAACTGTTCTTGATGAAATTTGCAGAAGTCCTTCCTCCTAGAATGTGAGTGCAAAATTGAGGGTTTTTGGCCACGGGCAGAGCTGAGAAACAGTGAAAAGCAAATGATACACATTTCACTTTTTTCTTTTCTTTTAAAAGCACATAACACGCTCGTGTTATAATGCGAGCGCACTATGTGTTTCCCTTTTTTTTCCCATTTGGCCACAAAAGTGCGACCAACTTCATGCGCCCGCCCACGTCTTAAATTTCAAAGCATTATTATCACAGTCTAGCTCACCTTGGAAGTAAATAGCTTACTAATCCTCAAATGTTTTCTTATTAAGGTAAACATGGGAAGGGCCCAAACCCATATAAATAAGCCAAAAAGGTGAACAAAATGAGTATCACAAGAAGTGGGGCTAAAACCAACTAATCAACAACAAAATAGAGTTATTAAAAAAGAAACAACAAAAAACAATACGAACAATAAAGAACCAAAGGAAACCAAATACATGTTTCTGAGAATCTTAAGGCCTCCAATGGCCTACCACTCACAATTTATAAATTCAATTTTGATTAAAAGAGGTCTCCATGAAATTTTTGGTATGGGCAATAGCTTTACATGAAGATTTGATCTAAGAAGTAGCTTTACCTTTATCATCCCCACTTTTAGCATGAGTCATGTTAATTAGGCCAATCTAAGGAGCCTTGGATGTATTATCATGTTGTTTAGCTCTTCTTTTTTCTAGTTAAAATTGGAACACATAAAGAGTGGTGGTAGAATTTTTTATAGTTTCTTTTTTGAAGGCAATAATTTCCTTCATGTTGTTCTTTATCATTTCTTGGTTGGGATTAGTGGCCTCCACTTCCTATTCCAAATTCTCTCACTTAAAAATTTGTTGGAATATTTTGTAACTTTGACCCATATTTTATCTTCAACCTTTTTTCTTGTCAATCGAAGGACTCGTAATGGGTAACAGTTTCCAAATGTTGAATTTTCTTCTTGGTAATATGTAGTTGAGCTAATTGTTATCTAAGAATATCATTCCATAAATTATTAGCCTCATATAAGGTCTTGATTTTTTCCTCCAATCTAAGACAAGAGCTACAATGGGCATTCCCTAATTTGTATGGCCTAAGAGGGGAATCCAAATGAGCTCTTGGGTAATGAGCCTCCAAATTTGAGTGGACAACATAGGACCTAATAGGCTTAGCTTTAAATGGGTTGGTGGATGTAGGGGGAAACATAGTCAAAGGAATTCTCTAAGTGGGGAGGGCCAAAATGGTGAAGGCCATGGGAACTTAAAAATGTTTTTCCTTTTCCTTCAAACTGAGGATTAGGATCATTATTTGCAAGGGCCTATTTAGGATAATTATGGATGTTATCAACTTCAATAGTGATATCTTAGGATTACCAATCAGGGGACTAATGAAGGATACCTTCTTATTCTTGTTAAATTTGGAGAGATAAGAAGGTTCCTCACCAATAATGGGCTTAGAAATAGCTTTGTGGGAATAGGGGTTATCTTGAGGGTAGAATTATCAAAATTGGGATTTTTACAATGGGGCCCTCCATTGAATGTTGGGCAACAAGAGAAGGGTTATAGATATGTGGGTAATTATGGGGATTAGGGTTTTTGTGAGTTAAAAATGATATAGTCTATAGATTATCCCCTAATGAAGGGGCAAGTCATTTTCACCTAACAACACCTTTTGAACAGATTCCTCAAGAGATAAGTAAATCCAAAAGTCAAGATTCATAGGAACATTATGTCTAAGGTGGCTAAGAATGGGAAAATTTTCAAAATAGAACCTTTTATATGTTCCTTCTAGGGTAATGTAGCACATGAGAGAATCCACCACCCTCTTCTAGACCCTCGAGAGATTCTCTATTGAATCTATTTTGTAAATGATCAATTCTTTTACCTATCTTTATGAATCTTTTTATATCCTCTTGGTGATTTCCCTTGACCTATTTGGGAATACAAACATCCAAAAAGATTCCCATAGCAATATAAATCTAGTCCTTAGTAATAAATGGTCCTCACCTTCCAAGAACTAGAAAATTTATTGGAGACGATAGTGTCAAAGCCATTCATTGTTTCAAAGTACGAAGAAAGGTTGCCTCTTTGAAAAATACAACTTTGATTTGTTCTTGAGATTCTCACAATTGGAAGATTTTTTTAAGATCGTTGTTTGATCCTTTGGCTTGTGGTTTTGTGCTTGTTTCATAATTCTAACATATTTTAGGAAGAAAATGCATTCTAAACAAATTAAAGGCTAGCGACTGATCTTCAAATGTTCCCTATACAAGATATCAATTAATTTACACATGTATCAAATTGTAAGAATAAATAAGCATTGAGACCTAAAGATTAAATGGATCTTCACAAGAAAATGTAGCATCTTATATTTGGATAACATTGTGTAAATATTTTTAATTCTATCTTTTGGATTCTCCTTAGAGATCTCTCTAGAAAAAATATGAGATTAGATACAACATTACTAAAATCTTGAATGAATATGATTATCTACATGCACACTTCATTTAGAACTTTTATATGTACTTTATTTGGATTGGAAGGCTTCCTCATGATCTAAAATGTTTTTAGACATATTGAGTGTTATTGAATTATGTTTGTATTTAGTTTCATTATTGGCTCCAATGAGCTACATATTAAACACTAATATGTAGCACATATCATATTTATCAACATTTACATATTAATAGGTACAACATATTTCATATATCCTATAACATCTATATTTTCAAGCCTTATATTCTATCTAGATCACAAAATAACAATGTAGAATTGGGATATAGAGATTACATACCCTAAAAAATCATCCCATCTAAATGGGATAATTCTATTAATTGAAATATTTTCACTACCTCCATCTTCAATAACATGAGTATGTACTGTGACATATTTGAATTGAATTTGAGTTCAATCCTACCAAAAATATGTATTCTAAATAAAAATAGAGTAACAACATAGAAAAAAATTATAAACCATGGATAAAATAAATTTCTTACTCTAAAAAAGAATGATTAGAAATATTTATCTCACCTACTAAATTAATAGAATACCATTGAACCACAATGAAAAAATAATCTCCATATAATTGACCACATCAATAGCCAATGCATACACACTACAAATAATCACATAATAATCAAAATGAATATGTCCCTACTACAAACTTTTTTATTTCCATAATCTCCATATAATTGACCACATCAATAGCCAATGCATACACACTACAAATAATCACATAATAATCAAAATGAATATGTGCCTACTACAAACTTTTTTATTTCCATAATAATTTGTGCACAACTACACTATTAACTTATTAGTGCTTTCTCTTATAAATAATCGAGATATAGGCACAATTTTATTTAGAAGGTCCTTGAATCTTCATATTTCTATACAAATCTGATAAAAACATATTTACATAAAATAAACAAGTTTTGGGAAATTGAACTCATACTTGTTAATATTTAGTCAATTTCCATAACATATTATACCTTCGATATTATTATAACACCAATAACATTTCACGAAAAACTAAGGAGAGCTTACTCATTTATAAAGAGACTAAACATATTTGGGGCTATAAAAGAAAGTGAAGCCCCTTGTGTACTGGTCAAATTATCGATATGTTCAAACTTAATAAATATGCCTTGTCTACCCTATTTTGCTCCATGATTCCTAACTCTTTTAGATTAAAAAAAATGGAAAAATGAGGTTTTAGTTACAAGTTAATTAAATTACTGGTCATGTGCGTGTTATCTTTAATAAATTAAATTGGTAGAAATCTTTTAAAAAATATATATTTGAATAGGGTTGATTAAAAATTCATAGTATATCAAATATTTAAATAAATACAAACCAATTTTATTGAACAAACAATTTTTTCTTCTAAAAAATACGTACTATTCAATCATCAAATCACACATAATCTTTTTGTAGGTGAAAATTATAGATAACTTTTCTATAACTATTTTCTTACTAAATGGTTGGTACATGCTTCAATATCCACACCTTGTACCTACATAAAATTCCTATTTTAATATTTTTTATTGTAAAACATGTTTATAATCGATGACATATGAATACTTATAAATAGCCTCGACCCAATAGATTCGCCTTTCTTCTTGTGTTTAATTCTTATTTCTTCTCTACTATACAACTCCAATGCCAATGAATTCCTATCATATGTCATTCCAACCTAAATGCTTCCTAGAAAAATGTATATCTCTTGTGATCATAGTGTCACTATAGAATACCATCTAATTAGTTTACTAGTCAATGATTTGTTAAGTATGAAACATTCCTATTTCATTTTAAATTTAACCACCTCAAACTTTTAATATAAAAGTTTGTGTATTTATGTAGACTACAAAAAATATTTTATTTTTAGGTAAATATTATAAGAATTACAATCACAAAAAATTAATAAAAGAAGTTGTCTAAGTGGTCTGGTAGCCCTGTGCAGGAGGAGCCTGTTGATTCTCCTTCGAAGGTTGGTGGTGAGCAGGATGCTATGGAAACCTCTGATGAGGGGTTGGAGAAGTAGAATAATAGGATGGTGGCTGAGGATATTGCGAGCTCTCTTTGTAAAATATAGATGTTGGTGGCTGGGGCTAAAGGAAAAGAGGTTTCTAAGTGCAAAGAAATGAATAGTACTTCCCAGGAGGGTGAAGCAAAGGCCATGGATGAGTTGAATTTTAATAGGGAGGATCTACTTAATGTTTTGGGTTTGGCAAAGGAGAGTACTATTTCCCTATTTAGATTGTTCAAATGGGATTTTCATGAGCTTAATATGACCAATGTGAGGGTTTGGGGGGCTGTGAGCAAAGCTAGGTAATCTTCACAATCTTCTTTATAGACTCAAGTTGATCAGTTGTTTGATGCTTTAAAGATTGTTGCTAAGGAGATGCTTAAGATGAAGTCAATTTTTGAACAAATAATTGTGACCTTGGAAGAGTAGATGGAACAGGTTAACATGAATTTGGATAAGGTTATTGAAGTGAGTAAATCTGCTATGAGGAATGAAGCTAAGGGCCTTACTATTCTCAGTGAGAAGGCTAAGAAATGGATGGAGGGAGCTCCAGGTGATAAGGAGTTGTTGGGGATAGGCAGGTGGTGGAGGAAGCTTTGGTTGATAAGGTTGCTAGTTCACAGGATTTTTTGATTAAAGAGGTAAATTTTTTGGGGCTCGAAGATAGAACTCGCAACAAGACTAAGATGCAAGCTGGGGTCCCTGTCAAAGAGATTTCTGAAGTTATGGATGTGCATCAGAAGTGATGAGAGTCAAGACCTAAGATTCAAAAAAGTAGACAATAGCAGCAAAATAGAATTATTATTTATTTATGGGAAATATGCTCTCATTTCTGAGAAATTACATTCCAGAGGATTGAATCCTCATAGGCACAATACATGCAACTTTACTATTACTAAAAAGAAAATCTCCTTTTCCCAATACAATCTTTCTCTTTTTCCCAATACCCCAGAATTTACAAAATGAGTCCTAAATAGCCTTTTTTCGGCTCGGAGCCAAAAATACAATTTGAATTTTGAATTTTGGTGATTGGGTACCGAAAATTGAAAATTGAAATTTAAAATTGAGTCACAATTTGAAAATTGGCCATTTTTCAAAATTTGACCAACTTTCGGAAGCCATAACTTTTGATTTGGGACTCTGTTTAACAAACCGTTTGAACCATTGGAAAGGTATCAGAGTGTAGAACATACTAAGAACTAACTCTGCCAGTTTTGACAATTTTTGGTCTCGTGCAAGACCATTTAGTGCCTCAAACTAGACTCGGAAGATTTTTCAGGGCAATTTTGGGAAATTGAAACTTGAATAACTTTCAAACTAGGAATGATCTTGGCCTAATTATTTTGCAAAAGTACTTTTTTTTTTTCCTAAAGCTTCCCATAAATTTTTTGCCTCCTCACACCTTTAATTCAAAATTGCTAAAAATAGAAATTGACCAAAAAAAAGTAGAAATTGAATTATGAAAGTTGGAAATTCTTATTCAACAAAAAGGTATCCAAAAATGCAAAAACATCTACAAAAATCTAACAAAAAGAAAACATAAAGGAAACATATTTTTGGGTAATGCAGGATTGCCCTTACACCACTAGATGCTCCTACATCAAAAAGATAATTGAGAGCGACATGGAAGCTGCTAATATTTTGATGAATTTGTAGTTTTTTGTTTTTGTTCCTCCTTTTTGGCAGTTGTCTTGCTAATATTTTGTGGCGTATTGGTTGTGATCTGTTTGTTTATCTTTTGACACAATTTTCCTTTTTTTGTAAAGGGTTTTAGGGCCCCTTCAAAACCTGCTTTACTTGTAATAAAAAACATTCTCATAAAATTAAAAAGATAAATGAAACAAGTAATGTATTCCAAGTTAGTTGCATGTGTCATGATAAACTAAATAATATATGTAAGAAATCACTTTTCCATTACAATTTTTAGAAAAAAAATGTTTAAATGAAATATTATTTAATGTTTGATTCAATGAAATTTTTATATATAATGTCCTATTAACCAAATAAAAAGGTGGTTGGTTAAGATACACGTTTCATCTAAATACAAGCAATTAATAGTTTATCAAAGTAAAAAATATTAAACAAAAGTAATATGAACACCCACCATAGTGGTAGAGTCATCATAGTAGCATCAACTCCACTCTATAAAATTATAAACACCTTGCTTCAAAGGGACACAAACCAACCCCTTTGATGAGTAGAAGGTAGTGAAAAGTGATTACTATTGTAAGATCAACTCCATTAATGCAGAGAAGAGAATTAAGTGAGACTTTGCTCATGATGCATGATGTGCACCAATATTTAAGAACGCCATGTTGGTCCCTCAACATACCTAGTTCCATTTTAGACTTGAGGCCATTGAATTTATACCTTTTAATTATCTTTTTGCCCACTTGATCTTGGTCCTTTTATATGTGCATCCCACTATTCTATGATGTCATCTTCCTCTATGCCTATGCTATGATGTCATTTTTCTAGGGTTTCCACATAACCTTCCAGCATAATTAAATTTTATGGCCTCCCCTTCATAAAATTTATTCTCTAGACTATTCTAGTGTTAATAAATTATGACAAAGAGCCCAAGAACATGGAATGTGATCATGAATGCATCAAAGGTATGTGGAAATATAGATTTGGGATTTAGAAAAAATGAGAAATGATTAACATGATAAATGCAATTTGATCTCCTTATTTAATGTGATAATTCCTCCATAATTTTTAATTATCTCAAATGTGTTTGGCATGACACTTTCCTATGTGGGATAAGTGTTGTCACTAGATTTTGATTGAGATGTCTTGACATATGCATGACTAGAGGAATCTAGATAGTGATAAATATCTAGCATAGATCATGATTTGATAAGGTTCTTGATACAATGGGAAATGCATTTGAATCAAGGAAAAAAATCATACATAGGTTTGTTGGTTTGTTGAGCACTAAATAAGTTCTCATTAAGAATATTCAAAAATATGAAGTCATATATTTCATTGGATATAAGCTCACTTACTACACTTAATGTGAGAATGTTTTCCTATCATATTCATGGGCTTTATTTTTTTCAAGCATTCTATCATTATCAAATACTCTTGATAGAGTTAGTGGAGATACCATGAAAGGGTTATCATGCACATTAAAGTATGATCTTGGTATTTGTGTATTAATTAAATTATGTCCTAATTATAATTTCATTAGTAATTATTATTTATCAATTGCATTTGTGTTTTCTACCTTGTGGACTTGGATTTATATATACTGAGACTACATTTGATTATCGAGGTGGAAGATTTTAAAGAATTTTTAGATTAATTTTTTTTTAGGAAGAATATAGGAGCTAGCTAGGTTGAGTAGCTTGAAATTATGGTTCTTCCTACACAAGAAGCTTGTTGGAAAGCCTATTTTCCTTATTATTTTAAGTATAAATATTGTGATTTGACACAATTTTCTACCTACAAGTACAAATTTCTAAATATAAAAATACATTTCTTAATAAAACTAATGTTTATGACATGCACAAGAAATTTAGCAGTTATTTATTCTATTCATTTCATTCTAATATATAATATTTTATGTGTCTTTCTTAAACTATTGCATCATTCATGACTTTTGGTGAGGTAAAACTAATAGTGGTGTATGTGGTTTCCTTATGATTATAGGTAGATTTCATTAAATTAACACCCATTTCTCATATTAGAAAGCTTATTTATTACTCTTCATTGGTTCCTTCCTCTCTACCCTTGCCATATTCATATTATCTTTCCCCTATTTCCTTGATACTATTCCTTTCTTTCATGGTAGTTGTATTATGCTCATGTAAGAATAGAATAATTTTCAACTTCTATTGTTTCTCATCTTATAAACACTTTAATTTACTAAAATATCAACTCATACTTTTAGGTATATGACTAATTTAATTTATTTTAGAATTGCTTACCATAGGCCCCTTTTTTAAACAAAATCTCACCTACCAGTATGCTATCCAATTATAGTCAAAGCCTAGTAGCCATATGATCCTTGGAGGATCTTTCAATCTTATTTCAGGGATGAGTTCATATTTTGACTCCTAAGGTTCATGGGCACTATGATTGTTTTATTTTTCCCATCAACATATCCTCCACATGTTAAACTAGCACCATCTTCTTTCATTTCTTCTAGATATTGAGAAATGTAGATGTGATAACATTGAATTTCCTAGGAATATAGAAATAATAATCAGTATTTAGTTAGTAAAACAATTATAACTATAAAATTAAATTTAGAGTTAAGAAATAATAATAAGAACTATTGAATTAAACTTATGAATACCTAATTAACAATGGAACACTAGAGTCAACAATAGAAATATGACTTTTTTATGGAGAATGCAAACATACAAACAACTAACAAAATTCTATCAACTTAGCCAACCTAGCACTATCCAACTATAGTCATGTTCATTCTACCACTCTTGATGGATAAAGATACTATTCAAATTTTGGTTTAGCCCTAGAAATATCCAAAAGGAAATGGAGATCATGGAGTTGGATTTTATCAAAGAAAATTTTAGACTTCAAATTGATAGATAACCTAGTAAGAAACCACTGCTTGAGACATGAATTCTTGGTGATGGAAAAAGTGAACCTAAATATGTTAGCATAGGTTTTTATTTAGTAGTGGGATATTTAATTTTCCTAGCGGGATATTTAATTTTCCTGGTGGGATAATATTTAATATTTATAGTGGGATAATATTTAATATTCCTAGTGGAATAATTAATTCCCTTAGTTTTCCTACACATTTATTAAGCTTGCTTAGGATAATAAAGTGGGTTAATTATTTAATAACTAGGAGATAAAGTGATAAATTTTCCTCCGCCTTTTAAGGGTGGAGTATTTATTTTTTCATCACTTTATTAAATAATGTTGGTGGTTTTGGCGATCAATTCTCATTGGTTGGTTTTCCACCTCCATCCTCTCGTAATTTTTATATAAAATCGCTATCTAGCTTGTATTTTGCATCAATATTGGAAGCTCTTAATCCATTATCTCATATTGACATTGCATAATCTCTTAGAGTTCCAATTTACATTCTTCATGCTTTTCCAATTTATGTAGCTTTGATTTTCTCTTAAAAAGTTCCTTGGGTTATTCAATATATTTGAATTTTTTAACAAAATATGTATTAGAGGAGGATGTTCATGATTTTCAATAATATTAGAGAAATAAAAATTATGCTCTTACAAGGAAATAACTTCTCACTTCTTCAATACTACTAAATGTTATTTTCACGCCTCTTTATCCTAAAGAAAACAATAATCTCGGCTCACCTAAACAACAATGCACCTTCCACCCAAATAGGATAATCTTATAAACAACATAGGATGGGTTATTATATAATCAAACATCTTAAAAGGACTAAAAAGCTAATATTTACCTATATCAATTTAGCTTAATTGATTTAACAAAATTAAACTACTTATTAAAGCACTCTCATTTTAAGAAGAAAACAATGAAACTAAGGAAGCAAAATATCACACCAATGTGATTATTTACTAAGAGAAAATTGAAGCATCCCTATTTTTAAATTGACAATACATTTTTTTGTTAAAAACTCAAATAATTGTCTTATTGATTTAGGTGCTTCAAGTAATCTCACACATTATTTTGTAAGCTAGATTTTGGACCTTACACTAACAAATTCTAACTAAAATTTTTAATAGTTAGAAAAAATAAAGGTCAATTTCATGGGTTAATTAAGCCATATATTGTAGAAAATAACACCAAATCCCATAATTACATAGTTCATAAATATCTAGGTTGTATATGTTTTGAAACCCAAAGTATGCTTCTTAGTTGGGTTTAGTCACAAACATTAAAAGGTTACATGTTGATTGATTTCTCCCACGTGTGGCTACCATGGAGGGGTTTGAAAAATCAACTCTAGATTGAGTGTCATATCCTCTTTTAGGATACAATTCAATGTCCTATCTATATTGATTCAATTTGATTTTTTTTTCTAATTTGTTTTTTTATTTCAACCATGGAAAGTTAGTAATTATGTTATATTTACTTCTTAAAATAATTGATTGTTAGTTTTTGTGCCCAAATTTGAACCTTATCAATATATAGGTTCAAGGCATGATGTTAATTTTTGCTAGGTTGGACATGTGAAGAAATGAGAGTCACTTTAATTTTAGATAGGATGGAGTAATCTATTGTTTATTAATTTCATTCATCCCTCAAGTTAACTAATTTTGTGTAAATCCTCAATTCTCATTTGTGAGTTAATTTGGAGGGAAGAATGGAAGTGTAGATAGTGGATTTAACAATTAAGTATTATTTATCAAGGCTACTTTACTATATGCTCCTAGTTATCCACAAGAAGGTGGATGGCCTATCACAAAACCTTGGGGTATTAGTTATTGATTTTAATTCAATTCCTTAGCATAAATACTAGACAATGAATTCAATGTAACCACTCTCCTAATGAACATAAATGTCATAGGATCTACTACTCATAAGTAAAATATGTTAGGAAAATATTATATTAACCTGGTAATCCTAATTTATGTCATGTGTCTTCAACACCTTGAGAATGGGTACATGGATTCCTAGGAGGTGGCTGGGTGAATTATTTAATTATTATTTTTAGATAGTTGACATGGAATTTAGTTTTAATGGAATTAAGGAGGAGGTTACCTATGATAGTGTTGGTTACAAATTAATTTGAATGTATTTAGACCACTTTCTTATTCCTAAGTGTTAAGGGAGAGAGTGAAGCATCTTCTTATTTTTATTTTGTAATTCTACTAATGTAACTATCACTTCTAAAAATATGTTTACCATTATTAATAAAATAATGGTTAGTAATTTTTCCTCTTACTGTAATGAGTTTGATTTCTATGAACATTATATGTTTGGAAAGTAGAATAGATTTTATTTTTCTAAAGGAAGTAATAGATCAAAATATGTTCCAAAAGTTATTCAGTTTGATATTTTTGGCATAGTGGATGTGGGTTCTATTGGTAACCCTGTTAATATGTTTCATTTATAGATTATTACTCAAGATGCACTTGGGTTCATTTTCTTATATCTAAATCTAAGTTTTTCTCTAAGTTTAAACATTTTAAGGAGTTTTTGAGAAACAATTAGATAAGAAGATAAAGGTGTTAAGATTTGATAATGGAAGCATATGTTTCTCTAAATTGTTTTGTTATTTTTGTAGAAATGTAGGAATTATGAGGCATAAGACTACACCCTATTGTACCAAACATAATGGGGTTGTAGAGAGAATAAATGAAACCTTAATGGAAAGAGTTGGAAGTATCATTAATGGTAAAAATTTAGATAAATGTTTTGGGATAAGAATAAGTATTTCCTCATACTTGATTAAAATGTCTATTATTTAACTTACATTGATAAAATGTCTTATGAGGTGTGGATCGGTAAGAACCATATATTTCACTTTTAATGGTATTTAGTTTTGTGGATTTTGTTCATGTGTCTAGAGAAAAGAAATATAAGTTGGATCCACATTCTTAAAAATGTATATTCATTGGATATGGTGAGAATGTAAGAGTTACAAGATTTGAAATCTCTTAAACTCAAAAATTATTTGTTTTAATGATTTGGTTTTCAAGGAACATAAAGTATTTTATGTTACAAGAAAATCAAAGGAAAAATAAATAACATAATAGATTCTGAGACTAAGTTTGGGAAGTATGAAGAATCACATGAAGAAAAAATGATGTATTTGAGGATGAAGAGGAAGACGAGGATTTTTGGTGAGAGTTTTCATCTAGTTGAGGATGTAGAGAAACAAGAAAAATCTTACTCCACCTTTGAGAAGGTCTATGAGGTAATGAAACTTAGTAGAAAAGTTTATCCCAATAGATGTTTGTTATGTATTTACTTTATCATGTATTGATGATAAACCTAAATCTTTTTGACAAAATATTTCTTTAGAAGAGTGTGCTTCTTAGATTGAGGCCATGTAGGAGGATATTATGACCTTGGATGGAAGTGCCACCTAGAATCTTGTGAGATTGTCCAAGGAAATAAATCCCTTTAATTTCAAATAGGTGTTGAAAAGTAAATTTGGATTAGATGGTAAGTTAAAGAGGTACAAGGCTAGGGTAAGGCTTCCTCAAATTCCTAATTAACTATTGATGATATTATTAGTGTAGATGCCCTAAATTGTCCTAATTGGAAAACAACACTATTTAACTAACTTTCACCCTTCTTCCCTAAATGATTAAATAATACATTATCACTTAGACTATTTTGAGTTTTATTATTGACTATGTCTAGTGATACCATTTAGGACATGATATTTTGGAAATTTGAGTTCATATGATGATTTAATTTTGATTATGCTACATGTTTAATTAGCTAACTATGATGATTGACATAATTTTATGCTAGTTATTGAGATTGTTCAATTTGAATTTTAAAACTTAACAATGGATGAATGAAATATGTGGTGTGAATGAATCATGTTGTAATTTGATGAATATGAAAATTAAGGTAAAAAGAATTGGATATGATATGTGATTAGTGATTTTTCCAAATATGATATGAGATATATATGCTATGTGAAATTGTGAAACTTGTGTATATAAAATGGTGATTCAATTGTTTTCATATATGATTTTTTTGAATGGTGATTCAATTATTTTGCTATATGATTTATTTGGATGGATTAATGTGTGCATTGAGTGTACAGGTACACTTTCCATGGCCAATGCAAATTGGAGGTAACTTTTGGGAACCATGAGTAAATTAATTGGTGAAACCAAACTATAGTCCATTTGGAGAGACTATAGTTCAATTATGTAATGTATTTTATTCTTGATGTAAATTGTGAATGTTTGTAAATTGGTTTTAATTGGCATGTCAGTCCATCTAGGTGGTGATTTTTCTACCCAAGTGGACTAACTCGAGTTTGACCTTTAGGGCACCTTGTGGGTGTTGAAAAGTTATTTTTTTAAGTGTTTTCATGGGTTTTGGGTCCCTAGGGCAGGTACCTATGGGTTAGACACATTTTTAGATTTAAATCTTAGGTCAATTCCAAGATTGGGCACTCTTTTTGAGGCCTTAAATATTTTTGAAGAAAATAAGGTTTTGGGAAGTGGGATGTGGACTAGTCTCTTTCCATTCCCACTTCTCCAAGTTATTTTGGGAGGCTCCTAAGTTCTCTCATATGTGTGAACACACATGGGTGAGTGTGCTTGGGAGAGTGAATGAAGGAGTGACAAGTGTCACTTCCCCATTCAAAGGGATTCAAACTTGAATTAAATAAGGAAACTAAAAACAAGGGTTTTGGGGATTCTCTTTTTCATTCTTTGTTTTTGGATTTGTATTTTTTCTCATGGGCTCTTGGATTTGGCTTGAGAGATTGGAGAGCAAGCTTGAAGGAGGGGGAGTTGTGCTCATTCTCATCACATCCTTCCTAAGATTGGATTGAGGTAGGATCACCACACATTTTTGCTTCTTTATGTTTCAATTTGCACTTGTTATGTGTATGTAATGGTTTGTTTGGAATTCTTTCCCTTGAGCTTTGATTTTGTGTTTGTTTTTGTTGGGAAAAAGGGTTGTAATGGGATAGGCTCACCCAAATTTGGGTAGAGAATCCTAAGTTGGGGATGGTTGGAGTAAGAACCTCCATGGGGACATGTTATTCCACCTTAAAAGGAGAGTTTTAAAAGAGGGGTATGAGTACCCATATTTGTGAAATATGAAGGATGGTTTTGGTGGATAAGGAAATGTGAAGGAAGGTTTGCTTATGAAGGGTTGAAACTTTATGATGGTTATTCATGGTGTTACTTTTGAGTCCCCAAAATGGAGTGCATAGTCCACCCTCCATTCCCCATTTTGGGTTCATGATGAATCCTATGTTATGTGAAAATCCCCTTGGGTGGGTGTGAAATTTCTTGTGTGCATAATGTGTGTTTTAGTGTTGTTTGGACTTGGAATTGTATGTAACCAATTCCCATGTTGCCTCCTAGCTCAGGGGTGGTTGGTTTTCCAACCAAACATTGGGAGGTGAACACCCATAGCCTATGGAAAAATTTAGTGTCTTGTGTGGTTTTTGTAGGTTTGAGGAAATTGAAAATATGGTGTACCCATGTTGCTTGGAGAATTTGTTATATTTGTTGTATCTGCTATAAGAAATATCTCCTATTGGATGCTTTTTGTTAATAAAAAAATGCATTTTTTGTGACCTTGCTATTATAAATTAAAAAATAGGAAAGTTTACATTTATATTTTGTAAGAAAAAATATGTTTTATCTTTCAACTCAAATTACATTATTGATTTAATATCTAGAATGGAAATAGCAAGATGACTATTTACAACGAGTACTTGAGGCATCCATGTTTCCTTGGATTATTCTTTTAAACTTTCCATTCGTGGGAGAGAGATTGTTGATTGGATCCAAGATGTATGCTATTAAGAACCTGCACAAAATACATATATATTAATCTCTTGTAAAAGTCAACATTATGTCTTATTGTCTAGTCAACACCTATAGGAATTACATTATAAAAGAAAAGAGAAGAATTGAAATGAATATATAAAATTCAAATAATAACATAGAGGCTTAGGATAAAGTTATATTATTTTATGTAATAAAAAAAATTAACTTCTAAACTTCTTAGGCATAGCCTCCTGGTAAGAGAAAGACACCTGTGTAGGAGTCATGGCTCCATGAAGGTAGTCTTGGTCTCCACTAAACAACCAAACCATCCACTTTATCCTTATGTTAGTTGCTCTAGTAGGCTGCATCAAGCAAACACAAATGAAAGAACCACCAAAACTATGCAGTGGGGTTTATACTTGCATAAATACCTCAATGCTAAAGCAAAGGTCCAATCTGGGATATTGTCACTACCACCTAATACAACTATAAAGAGGAATATTGGTGTAGCTTTAAACAGTCTCTATCCCCTTCTGCCTCAGCTACATTTCATAAACTGTAGCCATACCCAACCCAATTCATTGCACACTCCTTGTTTTCCCTTGATAGCAGCCTAATCTAAGCTCCATCCCCCAAGGAAAAATATTTTAGGTTGAAACTTCAGTTAATCATTCGAGAAAATTGTTAGGGTTCATTTAGTTGTCTTGAGATTTTAAAATGGATGCCAATTTCATTCAAAATTGTTTAAATATTACCCTGTGACAATTAAGTCAATGCCAAAATAATTTAGCTAGAGAAAAAAATAACATTTATCACATAGTTAAATGGGTATGCAAAATTTTAGATACCAACAATTTTATCATTTATCTTATGGTTAATTGGGAGGCTGAATGTTGGATTATATTTATTAGTTTAATATAATCTTTCGTATTTTTTTGAACCTTATTCCCATCCCACATTCCCATCCCACATTTCCATCATAGTGTATTCTCGTCCCACATTTTTGTCAGAGTGAAAATGGTTTTCTGGACGTCTTTGTATTTGGTGAAGGTGAAAGGATGTTGGTGAATCAAAATTGGGGTAGTATGGTTTTATTGTTGCACCACTTTTATCTTAACCTTTTGAAAATATTTGGTATCATTGATAGGGGCTTAACATTGTCACAGGTATCTAGAAGTATCACGATAGTTTTAAAATATTCCACTTCTCGCACTTCAAGATTAAATTCTTAACCTATTAGTAAAGTCGTGTCCCTTTATGAGAAAATTTAAAATATTAAACATGACTTCCTTATTACTATTTTAAATTATTTTCATTATTTTTATATATTCCTTATCTGTGTAGCCATTATTAAAGGGGCCCACGTGTATGTGGGGAATTTAAGAAATAGTAGGGATGGATAATTTAGAATGAAATTAATTAAGAAAATAAGGTTTTATGAGATTCTACATGTTTCCCAAGGGGGGCATTCTTTAAAAAAATGAGTTCATTTTCCTTTAATCATTTTGAAAATAATAAATAAATAAATAAATAAATGTTTCCTACTTTTTGAAGAAGGGGAAATTACATTAACTTGGGTAGAATTAGTTTTCTTATAAAGAAAAGAAAAGAGAGCTTATTTTATTTATCCATGATATTTCTTTCTATAGTAAATAAATTTAATATATAAGAGTAAATAAGGTCATTAATTTTATATATATTCTTTATCCATATATTTAAATATAGATATAAATAAAATTGATTAGTAGATAATTTAATTAATAAATACATTTTATATAGGTAAGAGCTTTTTATTATTATTTTGGTTTAACATTATTAAGATAAAGAGGGATATTAATATATTAATATTAATAAGAGGAGTATCAATATATTAGCATTATCTTTGTCATGTGCATGATTAATACTAATGTTAAAATTATTATTAATGTTAACAGACAAGATTAATATCATTACAAAAAAAATTGTTGTATTTTTTTGTTTGCCCAAGTGTAAAATATGGGATTACATTTTGGTATTAGAGCCTAGGTTCCAACACCAGGAACTCTAGGCATATGTGTTCACCATGTTGACTTGTGTTATGCAATTATCACGTAGGATACCACCTAGATTGTAGAAGGTTCATGAACACGGATGTAGACATTGTGCAGTCACCATTTGTAGCCCCACACATTCCAGAGGTACCTCAACATGAGCCTTCATGAAACCTCAATTCTCAAATCCTCTATGCATAATAGGATTTGATTGGGGTTATTCACGCTCATCTGCCAATGGTGGAGGAGGACCCTCAACTGGACTAGACACAACACTTGACCAAGGTACATAGGTCAAAGCATAGAGAGTGCAGTAGGAGTCTCCCTCACATTCCTGAAGAGTATTATGGTGAGGGTGAGAGGGGATCATTCCATCTAAATCCTCCACCACAGGTTCCCCATCCTGAGGTATTGGATGAGGGTAGAGCGTATCGAGATCTAGGGTATCAAATTCATGAGTTGCTATGAATGAAACCGCCTAATTCTGAGGGATCAATGGATGGAGTAGAGGTTGAGTCTTGGCTTCTTAGTCTTGAGAGGTGCATGGGATTGCATGCATATGCAATCAATCTAAAGCACATGTTGCAATACTATTTCTTTGAGGTTCAACATCTACATGGTGGCACTAGGAGGAGTGAAAACACCACCTATATTTGGATACTCTCACTTCGGAGACATTCTTAGAGTAGTTTCAAGCACACTACTTATCGAAGAATTTTAGACAACACTATATTAATGAGTTCCATGACCTACATTAGAGGGGTTTATTAGTAGCACAGTGCAAGAGTTTATTTTTGGAGTTGTTACAATATATGGATTATATGCATGATGAGAAGCTTCTCATCAATCATTTTATTAGGGGCCTGAATGTAGGCAATATTAGGTCCCATTCACATGGTTGATCTAAAGAACCTTTGGGTTGTTGTGGAGAAGGCCCTTATAGTTGAGGAGATATAGGGGAAGTCTTAGGATGCACAAGAGTGGTTTTAGAACCGCAACCTCACTCTATAATCACATTGATTTCGATGACCTCCCCTTCATTTGAAGGGAGGTTTCAAGCCTCCAGTTGGACTACCTAGGCCATCTCAACAACAACATCAGAGTTAGAGGCCTAGGCCTCAATAGAGCTCATAGGGTGGCCACTTCATGCCATGGAAGCCATAGGGTCCTCGACGTGATCAACATCCTTAGACACAGGGTGCCACCCAAGAAAATTCAGAGTAGTCCTTCCATGTTGGATTTAGTGGTTCTAGTAGGACTAGGGGACAACAATCTAGCAGGACACATTTAGCTTAGGTGTATACTCTAGGTCCTTGTTATGTATGGAGTGTAGTAGGACACCTAGCTAGGGATTTACCTTAGGTACCTACAACTAGAGGACAATAAGAAGGATGTTTTAAGCAGATAGTGGGAGATGTGGGAAAGTCCCACAGAGTTTTGTGGTGGTTGAGAATTGCCAAGCTGAGCATCAAGCCAATGCCATTGAGACACTAGGTATGATTGGTGATATTTATGTTTCTATTTTGTTTCATTTTGGGGCATCTAATTCTTTTATTTCCCCATATATAGTGGAATGTAGTAGGCTAGTGGCATCTAGTCAAGATGATAGGTGGGAGGTTGAGTGAGCTTTAGGAGCTAAGGTGATTGTAGATTTACTAGTGAGAGATTATCCATTATGACTGGCAGGCTGGACTACCCAAGTGGACCTTCGTGTTACTCCATTAGGCTCCTATGGAGTAGTTTTGGGTATGCATTGGATTAATTCAAATCAAAATAAGGTAGATTATCACTAAATGGCAGTTGAGTGTGAAGACGACTAGGATAAAACAATGGAGATTATAGGAGTATAGAGGCCCATATCTCTTCACATGATATCTACTATGTAGTTTAAGCGGTATATGCAAAAGGGATGCGAGTTATTCACCACTACCATCAGTGATGGGACTAAGGAGGAGTTAGATACATCCTTGGATGATCATCCCATCCTTAGGAAGTTAACAAATGTATTCCCTTCAGAGTTGCTAGGTATGCCACCTCAGTGGGAGATCAATTTTCACATATACTTAGTATCAGGAGCTAAACCAGTATCACATGCACCATATAGGATGACCACTCATGAGCTTAGTGAGCTCAAATTATAGTTTGAGGAGTTGTTAGAGAAGGGTCATATTTGTTTGAGTGTCTCACCTTGGGTTGCTCATGTCATCTTTGTTAAGAAGAAAAATGGATCCCTTTGACTTTGTGTGGAGTTATAGATAGTTAAATAAGTTGACGATCAAGAATCGTTACCCCCTTTTGAGGATCGATAATCTATTTGACCAGCTATAGGGTGCTAGAGTGATCTCTAAGATTGATCTAAGTCTAGATATCATCAGTTTTAGATTACAGATGAAGATATACATAAGACTACTTTCAGGACTAGATATGGCTATTATGAGTTTATAGTGGTACCATTTGGTTTGATGAATGTCCCTATAGTGTTCATGAGCCTCATGAACAAGGTATTCTATACCTTCCTATATTGATTTGTGATAGTTTTCCTAGATGAAATTTTGGTATATTCACATTCAAGGAAGGAGCATGAGGAGCATCTACGACAGGTGCTATAGTGATTGAGAGAGCATCAGTTCTATGGAAGCTTGTCTAAGTGTTCCTTCTTTCGTTAAGAGGTTCATTAACTTGGGCACATTATATCAGGTGATGGTATCTCCATAGATCCATCAAAGATTAGAGCTATCATAGAGTGGCCAATGCCTACCACCATGACAAAGGTCAAGAGCTTCATGGGATTAGTAGGTTATTATTGATGCTTTTTTGAGAGCTTCTCTAGGATTTCACATCCTATTACTTCTCTTCAATAGAAAGGGAAGAATCTTGAGTGGAAAGAGCAATTTGAGAGGGCCTTTTAGACCCTCAAGAAGCATCTTACTAGTGATCCTATCCTAGTAGTACCAGATCCATCAACATATTTCATGGTATGTATTGATGCCTCATTGGATGGTTTAGGTACGATGCTTATGAAAGAGTGTAGTGTGATTGTATATGAATCATGAAAAATCAAACCTCATGAGTTGAACTACCCTACTCATGACTTAGAGTTGGAAGTATTATTTTATGCTTTAGTTCGTTGGAGACACTTTCTTTTAGGAAACTACTTTGAGCTTCATTTAGACCATCAGATCCCACAATATATTTTCACGTAGTTGAATCTAAACACTCATCAAAGGCATTGGATGGAGTTCCTTTGTGAGTACAACTTTTATCGGCATTACATCAAAGGGAAGGAGAATGTGGTGGCAGATCATTGACCAGGAGGAGACATGATTTTTTATCCATTTCATTAGGCATAGATTTGAGGGGGTGCATCCTTCATCACTTAGCAAAGGACGAGTGGTATAGAGAGGTAAAATAGGAGTAATAGTCACAAAGAGCTCTTAAGGGAAAGTTTGCAAGGTACACATTGGATTCAAAGTGGTTGTTGCAATATACGAGTCATAAATATGTACCTAAGATTAGTCATCTTCATACAATTATCTTATCTAAGGCACATAAGGAACCATATGCAGCACATCCAAGGGTGAAGAAGATGCATGTCGATCTTCAATAGTTATACCATTGGGCAGGGATGCAACGCGACATTACAGAGTATGTGACTCAATGCCTTTAGTGTTAGAGAGTCAAGGCAAAGCACCAACACCCAATAGGATTACTTTACCCACATGATATTCCTAAGTGGAAACGGAACACCATTTCAATGGATTTTATTGTTGGTCTCCCCTTGTCTTCATGTCATCATGATGCCATCATGGCAACTATTGACAATTGACCAAGTGACCCATTTCTGACCTGTATGTATGACATATATAGCACTAGTAGTTGTGAGGGTATTCCTTGATGGCATTTTCAGACTACATGGGGTTCCTTAGAGGATCATTTGAGATAGAGATTCACTTTTCACATCCTTATTTTGGACTTCATTATAGTAGGCATTGGGCACCAAGCTTGACTTCATTTTGGATTACCATCTCAAGACAAATGGAAATAAAAAGAGGGTTAATCAGGTGTTAGAGGACATGTTACACATGTATGTGATGGATCATTAGTCTCGATGGGAGGAGTACTTGTATTTGGTTGACTTTTTCTATAATAATGGGAATCATAGTTCCTTGGGTGTGCCACCTTATTAGGACTTTAATGGTAGACCATGTAGGACTCCTTTGAGTTGGGATCACATAGAGGATAGAGTGGCGATCGGTCTAGAGATGATACAAGGTATGGAGTAGCAGGTGGATTTGATCAAACAATGCCTTCGAGAGGCACATGATCAACATAAAAAGTATGTTGATGCTAAGAGGGTTGATCAAATTTTCTTAGTAGGAGATCGTGTTTTTTGAGAGTTTCTGCACAAGAATCCAATCCATTATGGAAAGGGATATAAGCTTGCACCTTGGTTTTTTGGTCCATTCGAGATCTTGGAGTAGATAGGTCCTATAGTTTATTGTCTAGCCTTGCTACCTAGCCTGTCATGTATCCACAATGCATTTCATGTATCATTATTGTAAGATTATGTGCACGATGACTCTCATGTTTTGGATTGGGATGCCTTGCGGGTGGAGTAAGATGGATAGCTAGCCTTGGAGCCCATATGCATTTTGGCTTGACAGTCATTGGCCCTTCGAGGTCAACAATTGGACTAGGTTGGGGTCTAGTGGGATCAATATGATGAGGTTGCAACCACTTGGGAGGATGCCTCATGATTGAGGTATTTATATCCCCACCACTTTGAGGACTTCTAGGAGGAAGCTCATTCATAGAGGGGGAGGATGTGAGGCCCACCTCTATGATACATTTATAATTTAGACTATTTCAAGTTTTATTATTGACTATGTATAGTGATACCATTTAGGACATGATACTTTAGACATTTGAGTTCATATGATGGTTTGATTTTGATTAGGCTACATGTTTAGTTAGTGGACTATGATGATTGACATAATTTTATGCTAGTTATTGAGATTGTTTAATTTGAATTTTGAAACTTAACAATGAATGAATGAAATATGTGATGTGAACGAATCATGTTGTAATTTGATGAATTTAAAAATTAAGGTAAAAATAATTAGATATGATATGTGATTAGTGATTTTTCCAATTATTAAATGAGATATATATGCTATTTGAAAGTATGAAACTTGTGTATATGAAATGGTGATTCAATTTTTTTGATATATGATTTATTCAAATGGGAATTTATGTATATGAAATGGTGATTCAATTGTTTTTTTATATGATTTATTTGGATGGATTAATGTGTACATCGAGTGTGTAGATACACTTTCCATGGCCAATGGAAATTGGAGGTAACCTTTGGGAACCCTAAGTAAATTAACTAGCAAAATTTAACAATAGTCCATTTGGAGGGACTATAGTTTCTTTATGTAATGCATTTTATTTGTGATGCAAATTTTGAATGTTTGTAAATTGATTTTAATTGACATTTTAGTCCATCTATGTGGTGCATTTTCCACCCAAGTAGACTAACTCGAGTTTGACCTTTAGGGAACCTTTTGGGGATTCAAAAGTTATATTTTTTAAGTGTTTTCATGGGTTTAAGCTCCCAAGGGCATGTACCCATGGGTTAGGTACCTTTTTACCTCTAAATCTTAGGTAAATTCCAAGATTGGGCACTCTTTTTTAGGACTTAAAGATTTTTGACGAAAAAAAGGTTTTGGGAAGTGGGATGGGGACTAGCCTCTTTCCATTCCCACTTCTCCAAGTTGTCTTGGGAGGCTCCCAAGTTTTCAAATATGTGTGAGCACACATGGGTGAGTGTGCTTGGGGGATTGAATTAAGGAGTGACAAGTGTCACTTCCCTATTCAAAGGGATTCAAACTTGAATTCTATAAGGAAACTAAGAACAAGGGTTTCAGAGATTCTCTTTTACATTCTTTGTTTTTGGAGTTGTATTTTTTCTTGGGAGCTCTTGGATTTGGCTTGAGAGATTAAAGATCAAGCTTGAAGGAGGGGGATTTGTAATCTTTCTCATAAAATCCTTCCTAAGCTTGGATTGAGGTAGGATCACCACACATTTTTGCTTCTTTGTGTTTCAATTTGCACTTGTTATGTGTATGTAATGGTTTGTTTGGAATTCTTTCCCTTAAGTTTTGATTTTGCGTTTGTTTTTGTTTGGAAAAAGGGTTGTAATGGGATAGGGTCACCCAAATTTGGGTAGAGCATCCTAAGTTGGGTATGGTTGGAGTAGGAACCTCTATGGGGACATATTATTCCTCCTTAAAAGGAGAGGTTAAAAAGAGGGGTATGAGTACCCATATGTTTTGTGAAATATGAAGGATAGTTTTGGTTGATAAGAAAATTTGGAGGAAGGGTTGCTGATGAAGGGTTGAAAGTTTGTGATGGTTATTCATGGTGTTACTTTTGAGTCCCAAAAATGGAGTGCATAGTCCAACCTCCATTCCCCAATTTGGGTTCATGATGTATCCTATGTTATGTGAAAATCCCCTTGGGTGGGTGTGAAATTTATTATGTGCATAATGTGTGTTTCAATGTTGTTTGGACTTGGAATTGTATGTACCCAATTCTCATGTTGCGTCCTAGCTCGAGGGTGGTTGACTTTTAACCAAAGGTTGGGAGGTGAGCACCCATGGTCTATGGAAAGAGTTAGAGTCTTGTGTGTTTTTTGCAGGTTTGAGGAAATTTAAAACATGTTGTACCCATGTTGGTTGGAGAATTTGTTATATTTTTTGTATCTTCTATGAGAAATATATCTTATTGGATTCTTGTTGTAAATCAAAAAATGTATTTTTTGTGACCTCATTGTTATAAATCAACAAGTAGGAAAGTTTACATATATAGTTTGTAAGGAAAAAGATGTTTTATCTTCCAACTCAAATTGATCTTATGCTATTGTAATAAAGGTTTTACTAGTGAGTAACTATATATCTATTACAGTGTAAAAGAAATGAGAAATTTGTATTTCTTTGTAAACTACAAATCTGATGTTATTTCTATGTCAAATATCTTATTGGAAAAAAATTGTAAATAAAAAAAAGTTGTTTTATAGATCTATTGTTATGGAAGTTATGTGAAAACTTAGGACAATATATGTAGTTCAAGAAAAGATTGTTTCCTTACCATTTTAGTAAATTTCTATGCAAAGAAAATGTTGTTTCAAAGATAATATCCCTTAATATCATTTTGTTTGAGTTGTGATTATGAGTGTGTTTTGAAAACAAAAAAAAAAACAAGAGAACATATATACATATTTTTGTTAGCATACCAATGATTATTTTAGCAAGTATATGTATGTTCTGGAACTATCATAAAATTTCGTCTTGTTGGATGAAAGCATGTCAAATCTTGTTAGAAAAGGAAGGGAGAGGGTCATATAGATTGTTACATTTTAATATCTCAATGGGTTTTAGGAAAAAAAAATAAAAATCTAGCTTTATATTTGAAACAACAAACACCTGTTGTGTAGAAAAGAAAGAAAATGTAACTTATGTTGAAAGAAAAGTTATTATTTTATGGTAGTATCAATCTTTTGTTAATAGATACAAGGAATGTGTTGTTCTATAAGTTTCTATTCATTAAAATGAAATGAAAAAGTTAGTTTTTTATTCTACCTTATAAGGGATGAGAATCATGTTCAAAAATTGTATTTCACTTAGAGAAATATGGAAATACGAAAGTAGTTATTTCAAGTTGTTTGTTAGTCAAAGAAAAGAAGCATAAAGGTAATGTATTGTTCATAGAAAAACATACCGCCTCTATGAAGTTATTAGATTGCAACAAAATTAAATTTACCCATTCTTCTAAAATGGGCATACAAAGTGACCAAAGAAAGGACTAAACTGTATTCTATATTTACTATGGGAAAATTTATTTTATTCTTAAGGTCTAAAGGAAATTACATTGTTGATTTAATATTGAGAAAGGAAATAATGAGATGACTATTTACAATGAGTATTTGAAGCATCCATGTTTCCTTGGATTATTATTTTAAACCTTTCGTTTGTAGTAGAGAGATTGTTGACTGGCTCCAAGATGTATGCTATTAGGAACTTGCGCAAAATTCATATATATTAATCTCTTGTAAAAGTTAGCATTATGTCTTATTGTTTGGTCAACTCTTGTAGGAATTTCATTATAAAATAAAAGAGAAGAATTGAAATGAATATATAAAAGTCAAATAATAACATAGAGGCTTAGGATAAAGTTATATTATTTTATGTAATAGAAAAAATTAACTTCTAAACTTCTTGGGCATAGCCTCTTGGTAAGAGCATGACACCTATGTAGGAGTCGTGGCTCCATGAAGGCAATCATAGTCTCCACTAAGGAACCAGACCATCCACTTTATCCTTATGTTAGTTCATCTAGTAGGCTACATCAAGCCAACACAAATGAAGGAACCACCTAAATAGTGCAATGGGGTTTATACTTGCATAAATACCTCAACGTTGAAGCAAAGGTCCAATTTGAGCTACTGTCGTTGACACCTAATATAGTGAACATTAGTGTAGATTTAAACCATTCTTTGTCCCCTTCTACCTTAGCTACATTTCATGCTTTGTAGCCATACCCAACCCAACTCATCACACTCTCCTTGTCTTCCCTTGATAGTTGTCTAGCCTAAGCTCCATTGCCTAAGGAAAAACATTTTAGGGTAGCTTCACTTAATCATTAGAGAAAATTGTTAGGGTTCATTTAGTTGTCTTCAAATTTCAAAATGGGTGCCAAATTCATGTTGAACCCTTTAAAATTGTGGTTTTGGAATTGATGTCAAGATAGGTTGTCACCTTGATACACTTATGAAAGGCTTAAGGCATCATTGGTTTGATATTTGGTGACTATTATTTAACATTATTTTGATATTGTGACAACATTAATACATGGACTTGAAGGCAGCTCTAATACATGTAGACATGAACCTTGACTTAACACTTGGATCATTTGAAGTTTAGACCGACAAATGGTCTTGAGCATTGGTCATTATGATGTTTATTAAATTCATGCAAATAAAGGCTATGATTTTAATCACCGACACAATGATATGTGTTTTGTTTTGCAATGTGAAAGGTTATGATGAAAATGTCGACACAATGTTTTTGAAATCACTTTTCCCTAAATGTTATCATTTTGTAAAATAAAAGGCATTATTTCATAGTCAAGTTAGAGATCGTAGGAGATATGGAGAATGGTGGTTTGGTAGTTGGTTATTGTAGAAAATGGTTTCAAGGTTTTCCAGGCAGTTTGTTTTCAAAGTTTACAAGATGAACAGATTTTAAAAGTGGTAACATGTTCTATAAAACCCTAGTTTGAATTTTTTTTTTTTTATAGTCTAAGGGTTGTTTTTTGTGCATGGTTTATTCTATTGTTGCTTGAGATTATGATGCAGAGCAGGGAGGAAGTCAACTACTAATCACAATTACAACCGATTTCAACAAACCTTCAATCTCCAAAACCCCAACATTAGTTTCTTAGAGCCCATTTAAATTTATTACATCAAGATACATTGACACCAACTATTTTTTAAACTTCCCAACCGTCCCAAACATGACAAATTTTAAAAAAGTTGCTAAAGCAACATTGACAACTTTTAATAAAATGATTCCTAAACCGACCAAAAGACCCTCATTACAATATGAATGGTCTATTATGACCTTATTTACCTAACCCAAAGACTGACAACACCAAAATCTATCACAAGAACTCACTTGACCACATTTGCATAAAATGAACTATGGTGCCCCTGCACCATACACCCAGCCTAAAAGAAGACCTCAAGTCCCTTGAGAAACATCAAAAACATGCCATCTCATAACATTCCATGATCTCCAAGCGGCATATCTACTTGGTGACCCCTTCCACTAAGTTAGGTATTGAAACCATACATTGTCTTTTCCCTTTGACTAGTTCAATATTTGGACATACTATGAATGTCTAACTTTCCCTTCAATAAAAATTGATGTTACACTTGCTTTTATATCTGCAAATACACTTGTACCATCCCTATTTTGAATTGTCTTTGTCCTTACACTAATACATTTGACTGCAAAATCCAACGAAACTGTCCAATGAAATATGTAAAATTCGATGTTCATTGGGTGCTTGTAAAATTTGATGTGCAATTTTCAATTTTTGAAAGTTTATCCCCGACGTTCGTCAAAATTTTGACAAACCTAGGGCTCGTCGAAATGCCAGCTATTATTTTCATCGAATTGTCGACAAACATGAAAAATAGAAAAAAAAACAAATTGTGGCCGACATAAAGAAAAGTGAGTTCGCGCCTGATTTATTGCTACAGTGTTTTTCTCTACTTGAGACAATTTGTGGAGAACTAAGGACGATTTTCTTGGGAAAAATTAGAAAAAATTCAAGAAGATATCACCAAGTTGAGGGTAGTCATTGTCTTTTTGCAGAATTATGTTGTGAAGTCAGATTTGTAGTTCCAGGTTTGAAAATCATATTTTAAAGCAACATCTCATCAGATTTCATTTTTAGAGGTTAAGGGTTTTGAGAATTTCATGTCCAAATTTTGTTGTGTGGAATCACCATAAGATCACAACCAAGGAACTGATTCTTGTGATTGTAATTATGTGATCCATAACTCTATTGGTCATGTCGCACAAGCTGTGCTATAACAAATACAAGAGGCATTCATGTGTGACCCAGGTTTAATGTGGCTATGTTGTGATAGAAATGGAGGCACTCATATAATGTAGTTAATTTAGGTTGTATAATGTAGGTGTCAATCATCATTGGGTGCATTCAGGTTGTCTCAAGTTTAATAGGTTAGGATGTAATTATAGCATGATTGAAGAGTGATTACCTCTTGCTGCAATAAAGAGCCTATAACTCTAGTTGATATACAGAGTGGTTGTGTTATATCAATTATGTAGTGTATTCAAGCACAACCCATGTTTAATGGGCTATTCTAGAGAGTGATCAAGATTTTCTAAACCTTATGAATGTTACTTGAAATATATTTGCATAATCTCAAATTCCTTGAGAGGCTTTTGAAGTATCAATGTATCCTATATAGGGTTTAGAATGATGTCTTTTAATTAAATAAATAAATAAATGATGCATTTCCCTATAATTAGTTAATGTGGAGATCTCCTAAATCTTCCCCAGCACACTATCCTCTTTGGTAATGTATTCATTACTCCAGCTACTAGGGTTTTGCATGTGACATCTTTAATATCTTCATGACCGTGGCTTTTAAATAGATCTCAGTCTTTGCTTTAATCCTTTTCATGATAACCCTTGCGTTCCATAATCCACCTTCAATCTCTTCTAAGAACGTTGTCTTAAGCGAGACTGCATAGTATGCATATAAAGTAAGTCCTTCATACCTGCCATTGTTCCAAACCACCACTCACTGCCTTGCTTAAAATGTTGCCTCCATAAGCGCAATAGCATGTTTTAAAAACATGGTTGCCAGTGGTTGACCATTAAGGTCACCACTTTCATCATGAAGATATAATGAGATTTTTGTCTTCAAACTCAAGGCATTATGGAAGATAACATTGTGAATTGTTTGTTGTGTACAATTCTATTTTATTGAACATTTACTGCTTTGCTAACTTCCTTTAAGACTGGGTATTGCACCCTCAGCTACAATCTTAAATAGCTCACTCACTATCACTTGAAGATTCCTTTCATGAGCATCCTTCTATAAAATCAAACTATGCCCTATAGACTGCCTACTTACTACAGGGGACTCATTGTATCATGGTATTGTAGTTCTTAAGATCCTTCAACCTTATTGACACTACTTCACATTCCACAAGGTATTATTCACTATTCTCCCATCTTTGATGAGTCTCAAAACACTGCTCAAATATGCAATCCACTACCTCCATTATACATTAATGGCTAAGAAGAAACATTGAACCTATGATTACCATTGTTACTTCATTTGGACAGTCATTCCTTGATTGCATTTTCCTTGTCTAACACTACCAAAAGCATTTGAAAAACCCTTAAGGTCAGCAAGGGGGTAAGGAAACTCACTATTAAAATCTCCACTTTACTATGCAAGGTTTGAGTTTTATTATCTTGTCACTGCTCAACCTCTTTTTGACTGTCACATCTCAAGTGACTGTCATTCTTCTTACCATAGATTGCATTTACAAATGTCACTAAGCTACATAGTGTGCTTTTTATTGGCTACAATCTTTAGCTTGCAAGATTTTTTTATTACCTACAATGTCTCAATCTTTCTGGTATTGCAACCTCACTAATCCACTATAGTTATTGTTTATGTTTCTACGGAGGTCTAGGGTTTGTACCCTAATCATGCTCTTACCAATGCTTCTGTTTTTTTTATTAGGGAGCTCTCTCAATGTTGAGGGCCCTAGGGATAAGATCATCATAAGAAGTGACAAATTGCATCTTTAACTAAAAGGATAAATCCGTATTGACATTAGAAATGATGATTCCGACTTGTTGCTCCTTAAGAATGGGTCACTTGCTCTTACTAGCTCGCTACCTCCATTGTTGTAGGAAGTTTGTGATCAAGTTTAATATTATGATTTTAGGAGTCTTAACGGTTGGAAATCATATTAAAATCAGAATTTAATGAGTTTTGGAATTATCATTTGAAAGTGTTTTTTTGGGTCATTAACTTCAAACTATCTTCTCTTTTGTAGGGGTGGTTGCATGCCAATTTTTTTTGGTGTAAAATATCAAAATTATTAGATTATGTTACCTGTCTATGAATAAAAATTATTGGAGGGTGAGTTTGATATTTTTTGAAGATCTAAATAGTCAAGCTTGGTAAAGAAAAATCATGTCAAATAATATTAGTCTAGAACAAAATGAAGAGACACTTGATAGATTGTGGGATAGATTGAAAAGAAAGGGTGATGAGAAATATTATTGTCCTTGCAATAATTGCAAGGGCTTAAAGATGAGATGAATTTTAATCACAACAACTGAGAAACATTGTAGGCAGCATGGCCATGTTGAAGGGGGGCATGATTATCGTCCATTGGTAAGTTGTTCATTATATGTGTTTATATTGATTGAATTTGTAAATTTTTATATCATTTTAACATTATATATATATATAATCACTTGATCATGATCATGGTTTATTTTTGTCAATCATTATTATAAAGGTTGGGCACCCTAGGGTAGATGATATGGATTATCACGGCCCGAAGAATGTGGTTTTGCAAGCAGACGCACATGGGGCTGTGAATATTGAAGATGAAGTTAATGATCCTATAGAAGAAGATGATCATGCGCCATAAAACACAGTTGAAGATGATGGTACGAATACATTGATCCATGACACATTTAGTGGCAGAGCTGATCAAGATGAGTTTGATGATGTTCATGATTTACCTGTACTTGAGAAGGCATACAAGCCCCTTTATGAAGGCTCTGAAACAGCTCTTCTATCTGTTGTATTGTTGATGTTGAACTTGAAGGTTATGAATGGTTTGTCAAACATAGCAATCTCACAGATGTTAAGGTATGTCATATATGTCATCTTTTTTCATCTATTTTAATTGTTGTTAGTTCATCACTAGTAAATAAAGGATGAAATATGTACCATAAACATTCTTTATATAAACCAATTATTTTTTGTTGTAGATTGATTGGTGAGTTTTTGTTACCATCAAATATTTTACCTCGCTCATACTGAGATTTATGTGCCATTATGAAAGATATTAGAATGGAGTATCAAGCAATAGATGCATGTACCAATGATCATATTATATATCATAAACAACAGGAATTTGCAACAGAATGTCTGGAATGTCATATCAGTAGATATCAAAAAAATCAACTAACAAAAAAGGTGCTTCACAAGGTTCTTCGTTATATTCCCATAATTCCACGTATGCAACGATTATTTAGGTGTGAAATCTTAGCAAAATTTATGGATTACCATGCATGGAATAGAAGTGGAGATGACATTCTTCGAATGCCTATGGATGGTTCTACATTTAGGGACATGGAGGAAAAATGGTGGCACTTTAAAGAAGAACCTCGTAATCTCAGGCTTTCATTGGGAGCAGACGATGTCAATCCATTTGGAGAGCTACGATCTATTTACTCAGTGTGGCCTATTTTTGTTATCAACAATAACATTCCTCCATGGATGTCAATAAAGAGGGAGCACATAATGTTGTCAATGATTGTTCCAGGTATTTGTTTACATCAATTTTCTTTAACGTAGTAGCATCTCATTTGTCTTATTTGTTGCATAATGACATTTTTTTCATTCAATAGTCATGTACATTAATTTATATATATTGCATTAAAATGGTTATAACAATTATGTAATGTTTATATTGATTCAACTAGGTATGTACCAAGTTAAAGATATGAATGTATATATCGAGCCTCTTATTGACGAGTTACTAAAGTTATGGAATGGCATCACTATGTATGACGTCTCTAGACCAATAGGACAAAGACAATTTCAATTCCATGTAATGCTTGTATGGACAATTCATGATGCCCCAGGGATAAGACATTTTTGTGGTATGTTATAATGTTTGATTGCACTTTAACAATATTTAATTTGATGAAGTAGATATCATGCATGTTTTTAAAATAATCTATTCATTATGTATAATGAAAAAAATTAGCATATTTAATCCAATTATATATCATCTTGCAGGTCTTCAAACAAAGGGAAAATTTCCATGTCCAATTTGTGGTCCAAAGATGAAATCTCGTCATTCAACAAGTTTAGGAAAGCAGGTGTTTGATGAGTATAGGCACTTCCTCCATAGAAATCATAAGTATCAAACTACGAAAAAACATCTTTTCAATGGGAGAGAGGAGACTACATCAAAACCACGAAGAATGTCACCTCGCCTATGGAAGTTGGAATATAATAGAATTAATCGTCAAGGTTATACATTGGATCAAATTGTTTATCTATCATATATCATATGTTTTGAATTTATATTTTTATATTGTGTTGTGTTTACTCATGTTGTAATTGACAATGATTGTCATTGTTAATTTGTTTAACTTATATGCTTCATAAAGGTCGTCAAGACATTAATGGCCGGCTTCCACAGGGACTGAAAGGTTATCCTAGACAATTTAGTAGGTTTTGCTGCTATGAGCAGCTACAAATTGTGCATTTTTTTGATACAATGCATATCGGAAAGAATATAACAGAAACATTATGGAAAATATTGGATGGAAGGCATGACAAAGAAAAAATTGTCAAAATTTGTACTGACATTCAGGAAGCCAATCATGCAATGAAAAATGTCATTCAATTAAATAGCGATGGAGACAAAATTAATATAAGTTCCCTTCCTTGGTTATTAACAGAGCAACAAAGAAATACTATAAAAGAAGTCATACAAAAAAATTGATTTCCTTCAGGATTTACTGCGAACATAAACAATATAATAACAAAGAAAGGTGAATTTGGGTCAGGGATGAAAATGCATGATTGGCATACCTTCATTAAGGTAATTATTCTCATATATTATATACACTTGTATAATGCATGTACTTTTCAGTGTATTGTGTTTACTACTTTTGGAAAAATAATGAAAATATCATTTTATAATTGTTGCAGTACATTCTACCTCTATCTCTCCCAGACAACTTTGACAACAATGTCAAGCAAGTTATATATGATCTTGGAACATACATGAGGTAAGTAGCAAGTTTTTTCAATTCACTGTATACATCTTATAATTGCCATTTGTTTTACTTGTTATGTAATATACTGTATATATTTTTTAAATCTCGTTAATATATTTGCACCTTGAATCACTTGTAGATGGCTGTCATCTAAAGAAATCCATAAAGAAGATATAAATTATTGTAAGAGAAAAATTCCTCGTCTAATGTGTGAAATGTAAAAGTGTCTACCTTCAACATTTTTCAATGCATAAGAACACTACCTTATACACCAAGTTGAAGAGATTGAACTATGTGGACCTGTACACACAAGGTCAATGTGGATGGTTGAGAGGCACTTGAAATTTTGGAAGGCTATCATTAGACAAAGAGCACATCCTAAGGGTTCTATGGTGGAGGGATATATGGTATACCAGACCATGGTGTACATTAGTGAATATCTTCCTAAGTTTGCAGCAATGATCCATGTAGATCGCATTTGGGATCCCAACTCCATTAACAAATTTGAGGGGAGTACCTGTTGGGGAAAGGTAGATTGAGGAAAGTGAGAGGTAATTATAAGATGGTCATGGAGATTAATTGGAGTACATTTTACATATGGTTTTTATGTATATTGTACTTATTTAATTTTTAATCTTCAATATACATCAATTATAAATTAAGGTCGTATATTGTGGTATTTAACTAATTATACGTCGTTTGTGAATTTCCAATTTTTTGGTACGTTGGTCGAGTGGATGCACTACATTTGTACATCGCCAACAATCTTGATTGATGATAGTATGGATTGAATGATGTCAACAATCTGGTCACACATTAACATGGGAAGGTGTGGCTTCATTGGTTAAAGAAGCTCATCGTAATGGAGATTCCAATGTTACACAAAGGGAAATTGATTTAGCATATGGTTTAAGAGATAAACAGGTACGTATAAATATATTAATCACCCATATTATTTAATTATTTTCAAGTATATTGATGTATATGTATCTTGAGATTGTTTTCTTTGCATACATTCGGCCAAGAATAAAAATGTTTATCAACTGACGATATTGCAATAATTTTTACATGTTTGACATATTGCAGGTGAAACACCACAAGGCTATGTGGCGCAATGGTCATAAATTTTGAATCAAAATGTTTGATGACATGAAGAAAACTTGTGATTCTGTTATAACTACTTTCTTTCAGGTGACTAATGTTTCATCTAGAAGCGACATACATCCAGAAGTCTCAGAAAATCGATACTATGGGATTTTGGATGATATACTTGAGTGTGACTTTAAGTCCTTCAAATTAATTTTGTTCACCGTCTTATGGTACAAGCTACGATTGAATGAAAATGATCTTGAGAGAACTGTTATTGAACATTATAATGGATTTACCATTGTTAAGACAAGGTTGATCGAGCGAGCTGGAAATGAGCCCTATGTTCTTCCAAGCCAATGTAAGCAGGTATTTTACTTAGAGGTTCCAGGTAAACCGGGTTGGTCATTTTTTGCTAGACATGATCCAAGAGGAAGGACAGTAAAGTATAATGTGGTGGAAGAAGAAGATACCGAAGAACTAGAAGATGATGTAGATGACTATCAAAATCAATGGTTAGTTGATGATGTCCCTGACAAAGATGTCGAAGAGGAGGAACTAGATCATGATGATGTAGGAGTTAATGTTCATGAAGATGATATCAGTGTGGATGATGACATTATCGAAACTGATATCGATGACGATGATGATGATATGACCAATCCTTACAATGTCGAATCTAGATCGATGATAGACAAAGAGTTGGATGAAGAAGAAGATCAATGACATTCAAATGTATAAGTTATGGATTATATTATCTATTTGATATTAATTTCTTGATAGAATTATATTTGACTTATGTGGTTACATAATTAATTCATGATGTTTTTAATTTTATGCCATTACATAATTAATTTAATGATGTACTTTTTAATGTTTGAAAGGTCAAAAAATTAAAACATTTCAATAGTGATGTTAACAACCTTGAAATTAGTGTGTTTTATGTTTCATGTGATCATAAAAGATTAAAAATTTAGTTGTAGAGGTGGTTTTTCAGTGGTTGACATGTATGTTGGTTCTTTTAACAATGTAACCAGGTTTGTCTTTTAATCTGCGTATGGAATTGCCAATTCCAATCGAAGGCAGCTCGAAGGACCTGGACCAACTGACGAGGAATTTAAAAGCCTCCTACACTTTGGGCTCTGCAAGACCCAGGAGGGTGATCCCTTAATGTGTTTACAACCTCTGCACCATTATTATAAACAACATTAACAATAGCAAATGATCTCACTTAATAGCTCAATGATAAGATAATATCAACTAGAATTAGTTGTTCATAGACAATATCAACTATCTAGAGCATGAGATAACTAAACATAATCCATTGTATAAGATAGTCAATGATTTGCAATTTGTAGCAAACTCTAGGAAAATACAAACAAATACTGAACTACACGAATAATTACAACTTAGATCAGTGCCATATATCCATTGTAGGAGTCAAATTCATAAGCATCTAGAGGTTTATAACATATTTAATACATCACATATAAGATCCCTGACAATATTGGATTACAATTTCATCAGTATGCATTCTAACCCAGGACTACTTATCAAATCCTTATACAACACATATCCGCCTATAATTCCATTCAAGTATTTAGATTAATTCCTTTAATTAAAGCTAAAATTGAATCATACACACCACAACAGTGAGATGAATAAAACAACCCTTAGTTATTTCATTAAAAGTTCAGATATGCATGTACAATGGAGAGACATGAGCTCGAATTTTCATTTCAACTCAAATGCTAGTACTATTATACAACATTAAATATCTATGAACTCAAAACCTGTTACATAATGACTCAAAACCTAAATTGCATTTCTCTAAAACCATCGGACTTTACAATGCACTCTGCAACTTCACCTAGACTTGACAAAAATTATCTAACTTGCTAACTCGTACTTCTGGCCTTGAAATCCTTCTTATAGAAAATCAAGGAGCAAACAAGCACTGGGCTAGAAAGTACACCTGTCACCAGTCAATTGGAGCACCTGGTGATATTCCAATTTTTTTTACAATAGCCACCACCTTGAAAAATATTCTTGTTCAAAAATCGTTACAACAACAATCATCCTAGAGCATATTCTCGTTCATCATGTCGGCGGAGGAAGGTTGACACAATAACAAAAAACCACGTGAAACCCATGCCAAGAAAGTCATCCATACAAAACTGGAAATGTTGTAACTGCAACATCTAATTTGCCACCTGTCGGTAGCCCACACTTTTTACTCATCATCATTCAAATACTTAAGCACCCACCTCTCGTATTCTTCGTCAGTTGGCCAGTCAAAATCAATCACCTCATTTACCTTTGTACTATAAGGCATATACTTTACCGCTACCTGATTAGCATCTCTTTCAAAATATTCCAAAAATGAGCTAGTATCAATAATCTTATCCATACAATTTACCAACAAATCATAATCTAAGTCATCACAAATTATTTTAATTTGATTATTGATGACTTTACTTGCTTGATCCTACCATTGTTGGAGTGTTCTGATTCCCCCCTGCTCATCAGTTATATCAGGTAACAGTTTGTTACCCTAATCATTGAAATTCTTTACCAATTCCCTAATCTTCCTACTTATATCATCTAGTAAGGTCTGAAAACCTTGCAATGATTTAACTAATATATACGTAGGATTCAATGATTGGGGCTTGTTATTTACATCAAACCTTGAGGCCTTATTCATAACATCTAGATCATTTTCCCTAGGGATCCAATTTTGAATTATTGGAATCACTATCCCCTGATCCCTATCAATATTCTTTATTGTTTCAAATAGAAAAGAATACAAAGAATGTATAGAGGGCAGTTTATTATCCACCTTTTCATTTAAATGCTCCAAAACAATAGTAACAATTTCTTTTTCTTTTGAAAGAAAACCCTCCTCTTTTACCCTTAGTGATGTCTGTAATTGATCAATTTTCATCATGAGCTGCCTCTTTGTTGGATCAATAGAGCACTCTATTTCTTCATCAACTTGTTCTAGAGGAGGGGTAAGAGCAGGATTTTGAATGGGAGACCCTGGTGTAGAAACATTTGGAGAAGCAGGAGGCATTGACCCTGCTGTGGGAGGTGATGTGCTGGTTCCTAGAGCATTGGATGTTTCCCCAGTATGTGTATACTTGAACCTTTCTACTTCAGTTTGCAGGTCAACATTCCTCTATTGCATTTTACTATATTCTTCAATTAAAATGTTATACTTCTCCATTAGGCTCTTTCTTTCAACCTCCTCCCTTTCAACAGTCTTTTGGGCCAACTTGGCCACATTCATAGTTAAACTAGTGGCTTCGGTTGTTGTAGTCTCTGAAACCCTCTTTATTATTAATCTTCCTTTGAAATTTGGATTAATATCAGCAATGTCTGGCTTTCTTCCTTATGGAGCCAATGCCCAAATTGCCAAGGTCTCATTATTCACTAAAGGAAGAGTTTTGTAATACTGCCTTAACTTCTTCTTCAGAATCCTGAAAAGGATTCTTGGACTTTATAATGGCATTGAAAGACACTGCATCTGTGATGTCCCATTCAGGAAAAATCAAAACACGAGCCTGATTCACTAGTTATATTCCTTCTTCAGGAGTGATGTTTTTGAACTCTTCCATTAGTTCAGCTTTCACTTCTTCATCATTCTCCTGATTTGACCTATCAGGCCTTAGTTCTCTTCTCTCCTTGCATTTATTTTGATATTCCTCAAATTTCATCCTCCGTGCCAATTGCAAGAATACAAGAGTCTTTACAAATGCATTGTCATCTAAGAACTCCTTGCAAGCCTCCATTCTTGCATCCTACACACTCTTACCCTTCATATCCAAATCAGATCGAACCAATTCAGCCGACCTAGGAGGGGATGACATACCAATCTGCATGTCTTGATCAGTAACAATAATTTCATCTATGAGATCCTTAGGTAGGTGATTAGTTCTTTGCCTCTTAGGGCTTGACTTAGGTGGTAGTGATGGGGGACTGCACTCTGGTGAAGATTTTAATTCAATGATTTTGACAGCCCCGTGTACTTGGAATTTTGGGTCCGGTCGAAGGCTTCTCATTATTTTCTTTCCCTTTTTGTCTACTTCTTCCTCATCACCAAAAGATCCATTTTCTCCTCCTATAGATGGGTCACCAGAGGGTCATTATACCGACCTTCTTCACTAAGTATTATCATCATTCTTGTATATCTAGACTTAGCCTTTAAATTTATCTTTTACGTCATACCTATTATCTCCTTTGAAATTCTTCATTAAAAAATCAATTCTCTTGTGGTATGGAGTGAACTCCATCAATGGATCATACTGATCCATTTCATGCACACATCCAGCTTACTATAAGCTATCCACTTCTTCCTTGTTCAATCTATGTCTATTTAAATCAACCATTCCTCGACGATCCCTCGTGGAAATTCGAACTCCATGTGCAAATTGCCGCCCTTGTTTTAACGGCACAGCAGTCCCTTTCTGTATCCATGTTGTTCGCTTGGACTAAATCTCAAATGGTAATCAACAAAGAATTTGTCAAAATGTGTCCAAATTCTCCCTTTGAAAAAGTCGACACTATCGTAGTGGAATCGTGGAATACTGTTCCCTTCCCCTTCCGCTATAGGGTTATCTTCATGAATACACCCCATCTACCATATAACTTCAAGTAAACCCTATTCGGTGGCACATTGTATGGTAAGATGTGAGGGGTTCCTTTGGAAATCCATATATTCTCGTGATGCATCACTAGATATGGATAATGTCACTCTTCAAATTATGTAAAACCCTCAATTATGGTTTCTCTCCTTCGCCTAAGGAAATGCACTTCCTCGTGGATTCTAGGTACACGGCATTTCATCAATCTAGCCCTCAATCTTGCAGCAAAACAATTATCAAATTGCACATAACTGGTGCTTTCCTTATTATAGGACAAATCTGCAGCCCATATCTGTATTGGCAATCTTTCTCCATTAACTGATTGTCTTAAGTTCATCTTTTCAGCAAAGAAATCAGCATTCCTAAACAAGAACATATGCATCAACATGGAATACCAAAAGAATTGAGTACCAATATCACCATTATGTAGCTTCAATAGTCCTTCATCTATCATCTCCACCAAAAAAGAAGCAAATTCATATGTTACAAAGAAGTTAGGGTGTTTTATTTGCACCCCCATGAACATGTATGCAATCGACATTACTACACCAAGGCTGAAACCCAAAATCTGACATAGTGAATAGAAAGTAGCCAAGAAAGGCTTTGCAAAATAATTCAATCTAAAGGGTTCCTGGTCACTAAGGCTGATGTGAAATTGTGAAACCCTTACCTTAACCAGATGAGGTGGAAGCAACTTAACCCTAAAAAGAGATTTCAATTTTGTATACTCCTACTTCATTTCTTTAAGATTAATAGGAACCAAGTCATCACTTGGCTCACTCAAATCAAAAGTCTGTTGGATAACATCTTTGTTAATTTCTAATAGAACCCCTCCATCATTATCTCTGATTACCCATGTGATAGGGTCATATCTTTTGGCCACTACTCTAAGTAAGTTCACATCAGGGAACACATTTGGAACAACCAGCTTTCCCATGTCGTACATCCATCCATTTGAAAAAGGATGAGGAAAATTCCTTTGTCCATACCATAATCTAAACATTTCTAAGCCTATGAGTGGAAACCTAACATCATCAATGTTGGAATTATTACACACCAACCCCTCCCCTAGGATTTTCCCTCGCATCAAAACCAAACCTTTCCTTCTTTCATTTGTTGATAATGGAAATTGATCTAGGAAATCATCGTATAAGTTTCTTTTCAAATACTCAATGTGGCCAAAGTGTTGCTTGGTTGGCGCCATTTTAGACAAACTAGGGCCTCACTACAATGTTACACTTCAAGTGGCTATGACTAAGCAGAGATAGGAAATTACAGAGTAAAACTACTGCAATTCCTCACAATTTATGATTAAACAATAGCCCTAACAAAATATTTTAATGAACTTAGTGACAAGCATAGCAGACCCCCCCCTTTCCCAAATTTAGGTGCAGAATGACTGGGAAACAGAGAAAATTAACTCATGGCTTTTTTTGCACAAACTCCAATTTCTTGTAGCAGCGGCCTACAATTTCACCTTTGGCTCTGAAACTATTTTCACGAAATACTTGGATGCTTTGTGATATAGATGAGATGAGTAAATTGATTTTATGTCGATCAAATTATTCCAATGGATGTCTCGTCTGCCATTAAAGCTCATTCACGGGCTGCACGAACAACTCCAACCATAATTTGATACATATTTAAATTTGAGCCATTGATCCTTTAGTTTGATCAAATCATCGATGACCATCTTCAAAACAGGCTGACATAATCGCCAACACGGCAATAAAGGGGCCCACTATGTCATACATCGCGAAGGAATGCCACGTGGCAGTTGCCCATGATATCGCAATCCTTTTATTTATCATTGCGGGATGGCGGGCACCGTCGATCTTTCTACAATAAATCTTGCTCCTTCAAAAATGGTCGCCATCCTTTCCTTTAATTGTTGAGTAGCTTTTCCCTTAAAATCATAACATCTGCGTTGAAATAAAACACGTGCATCTTACAAGCGCATTATTAATTCACCCCGTAATACATTTAAAACTGGCGAACACTTTCTTCACTCCTTAGGCTTCATTGGATGAGACACGTGGCAGGCACCCGTGACATCGCGATCCCAAAATTCCTAATCACGGGATTGATGGGCACCGTCAATCTTGAAGAGACAGCTCATCAATGGTCACACAAATTTCATCCTTTAAGAAGGGCACGTGGCACCCGCCCATGATATCGCGATCCCTGTAATCCTTGATTGTAGGATAGTGGGCGTTATTGATCTCGTTCCTTTAACACAGTCGCTAGCCATGTCGTTAACCTTTGAGCACATTTTCCAATGAGATTATAACATATCCGTCGATTTAGAACATGTGCGTCTCTAGAACACTTTAGTAATCTGCCCCTTAATACATTTAAAGCCGGCTAGTGTTTCCTTTACTCTTTGGCTTCATCGGATGAGACACGTGGCACCCGCCCGTGATTTCGCAATCAACCCAAGCACCATCACGGGATGGCAAGGAACGACTCAGATCAAATGGTAGTTGGTCAGCGATAGCTCAAATTTGATCCCCAGTATAGGACATGTGGCGCCCACCCGTGATTTCGCGATCCTTCAATTCCCGATCATGGGATGGCGAGCACCGTTGATATTTGTAGGAAATAGATCAATTGCAGCACTAAATCAACCCTTGCAAAATAAAATATTCATTAAAAGGAGAAGTGGGCATTACTAGGCGGACGACAAATAAAAAAATTATATTTATAAGAAAACAAATAAATTTACAATTTGTTTTATAATTTCACTTTTAACTTTAAATGTATGTTCACTCATTAAGTTGTATTTTTTTTACAATCACATTTTTATTTTAGATGTTTGTTTATAAAGTATAAAGATGCATTAAAAATATATTAGAAATATTTTTCTTTATATTATCTAGCATTCATAACATTAAATTAACATAAAATAATTTCACAATATCACTTAACCAATCAAGAAAAATTTAATCATTACTATGCAACATTGTTCTCACATCAAACTAACAAATAAACATTGAAAACAATTTTATTTTTTTTATATTATAACATTCATAACTTAAACCTTTTACACACAATATCAAGTTAATTATAAAAAACACATAAAATTATTTATAAGCAACTTAAATTTTTTAACAATTTAATAAAATATAATTTAATATAATTAAGAAAAATTAAATAAGAACTATAGATAAATTTATGAAATATTGATTCACTTATCAAGAAAAAATCAATGATAAATTTAATTATTATAGATAAATTTACTTACCAATCTATTTTAACCATCAAGAAAAAATTAATCATTAGTGATTGCAACATTATTGGCACATCTTTTAAATTGACAAATAAACATTGAAAACACATTTATTTTTTATATTATAACATTCATAACTGAAACCTTTT